>NSJW01000203.1:0-677720 GCA_019955255.1 Castanospermum australe
AAAAATGTCAAAATACATTACTTTAGGAATGGAACGTAGGGCATAAAATTAAGTTAAACCCCAGCAACAAATTCATTTTATATTCAAAGAAGATGCCGATAATTAAGCATAGATGAAATATCAAATTCTGTTTATTACTGGATCAAATGAGAAAGCTAGAGACAATGTAAGAAGAGTTACACAATGCATGTGTGTATTAAATTTTAAGTATCATGTTCTAAGAGAAATACATTAACAAATAAGAATATAATATAACCAAGAACCAACCAAGCCATGCAATCAACTTCCTTCTAGACCTCTACAGGTACTCAAGAAAAACAATGAAAAGGAAATGGGTCAAATTTTGTGGACGGATGCAAAAAAATAGTTAAAAGGAAAAAACATTTTGGAAGGCGCGAAAACAGGTTATTAGTAAACTTGGGAGTTGGCACGTAAGTGTGTAGGCTGTTGAGGAAGCTTCAAGATGGATTAAGGGAATCCATTGCTGTTTGAGGGAGCACGGCTTCATTGGGGTATCACCGTGTTTTTAGCTGTTGCAAGGAGTGAGGTGAAGCTAGGCAGAGTTTGTTTTAGTCGAGTCGTCCGATGATTGCAAAATGTTGAGGGAAACTTAGGCGCCTGTGTTTGTGCTTGCGCAAAGGGAGAGAGAGAGAGAGAGAGAGAGAGAGAGAGAGAGAGAGAGAGAGAACTTGCTTAACTGTGTTGGAGTCGAACATCATAACAAACTTCAAGAATTTTCTTAAGTGTTGGTATCAAATCAATCTGTTACTTCTTGACAATCTTGCACTTGATCCCATATAACACCAAATTTATTTAGTCAAATTTCATTCTTTCAATTTGACAGATTCAAAAATCTTCATCAAAAGATTATATTTTTATACCACCAATAATTACCCAGTCAATTTCACATCATATTGCTCAAAGTATTCTTTATATAGATAAGGAGATTCATGTACACTTTATATAGATAAGGAGAGTATCCTTTTAAGTTGAGTGCTTCAGTGTTTACCAACTAAACCAATTCATGTACACTTTGGTAATTATTGATTACAGTTAAGGATTGTTAAATAACCAAAATGAATAACCTAATAAAGTAAACGTCAAAATTGTGGTTATTACATGATTATATCATCATAATAAAAATAAATAGTAATGATTATTAACACTTTAACTATAATTTAAAAAAATTTATCTATAATTACTGAACTAAAGTATTTTATTGCAAATAAGTTACTCTTATATAATTCAAAACTAGTGCAAGTTTCCTTCAATTCAATCTTGGCAACCAATGGCTAGCGAACTAATTAAAAAGTCTTCCTCTTTAATTTCTTTTTTTAATTCATTTGACTTGAGGACTTTTATCATCAGAATGATTCTATCATTCCAAAGAATTTGGTTGTTTGTGTTAGTATTTTATTATTATTTTTTTATATAAACTAGGAGTATCTCATAGGGTTCAGTATATTTGAACTATCTCGTAAACCTAATAGACTGGCCTTACTTAGTTACTCTCCCGAAGAAAAGAAGGGAATCCTGAGAAAGTCAAAAGAGAACTTACAGGCTTTCCTCAAAGCTCACAACTAATCCCATATATGATAAGTGTTATTAAAGACCTGATTCCCTAAAATCTAGGGTATGACTCTTTCTATGAAATGCGACTCTCAGAAATTAAACCGCAGTCCTCATGTTTAGGGGTGTACTTACTTTCATTATATCAATACTTCTTGGATGGATTTTATCTTGGTTTAGAGTTGTTTGGTTATTTATTCCTACTGTTACGAAAGGTTTAGGGTTTGTACTTGACTTTTTCTTCATGAAACCTTTACCCATAATTAATAAAATTACAAATCTTGGACAAAAAGGACATCAACGCTAAAATAATAATAGTTGCTAAGCTTATTATTTAAATTATGCAATGATTTTAACCGTTGCATCAACACAAACCACCAACCGATAATTTAATTACATTATTTTATTTTATCTGATAATATATAAAAATAAAGTTTCCATTGACTTTAGTTGCATTATTGAATGATATTTTAAGTCATTTCTTCAAAAACAAATAATCAAATCTTTCCTTTTTCTTTTTTATTGATCTTCAGCAAACTCCTTGTGAATCTTGTTAGATTAAATTACAATTTACCTTCAGTGGCTATTTAAAAAAAAAATTAGGCTGAGGTTGATGTCTCTTTGTTCTTTATTTTCAAAACAGTTTACTTTTATATATTAAATTTGAGTCCTTTTCTTTAAGAGTGAGTCAGTTTATTGTACTATTTGTTTTATTGGATAAATTTTCTGTCATAAATTACAAAAAATTACATTAAAAAAAGATGGTAATGTATATTATTGAGTGAAAATTACCCTTTTAATATTTAATAATAAAAACAAATGAAAATTTGATAAATAAAAAGATAAAAATTAAAAAATGAATTCATTTTAAATAATACATTTCTTTCCAATTTTATTTCCTATTTTTCAAAATTTCATTATATATGTAGAGATCAAGTAAAAAGTTAATAATTTGTGTATACATTATGATGTAGAATACTTATGCATTATGATTAGTGCAAGACACACTTGCACTGATTATTCACCAGTCTAGGATTAAACTTTAGGTAGAAATTTTCTTTTTATTTTTTTTACTTTTATTTTTTTGAAAAAATAATAAATTATCCTGCAACTTGTGTTGGAGAGAAGAAAGACGTAGAGATATGTGGAAGCAAACACCTCCGACAAAATTCATAGAATGTTGTCTCATCCACAAATGATGATCAATTTTTTTTTTTACTAAAAAAAAAAAATCATAAGAAATACTAAATGTCATAATGAAGGAGAATAATTATTATTTCAATTTTAATAATAAGTTAGGATTAACATTATTTTAGGAACAATAGTATAACTTTTGATTGTTAATTTTATCTTTCCCTATCTTTAATTTATAACTATTTTCATTATATAATAAAGTTATAGGCTAACTATTGATTGGGCCTAATCATAAACTTTTACAAAATTTTACATACTTAACCTAATTTTTTTAACACAGTGTCAATATAAAAGTTTGAACTTATAATTCCTTAAAAACTATTCAAATTCCTCATTAAAAGCTTATACACTCAGGTAACTTCCTCTTTATTATTTAAGTCAACTGGCTTTCAACACTCTTCCTTTCGGTACCCTTCCGGTATAATCTATTTGTTGATGAAGGATACGCTGCACCAGTTCAGTGGGTTTAAGTAAACAAATTATGGGAAAATTTAGGTTGAAATTCCTTGAGCTATGTTTGATGATAGAGACTCTTCCTTATTTTCAAAGTTACAAATTGCTTCTTTCTTATTTTTAATCTTCCACTCATATGTTTTATTGTTTATTGTAATATAATGAAAATCTTCTTCAAGTTGTCAAAAGATATGATATCGATATATTTTATGACTCTTGAAACATAATAACTGATAAAAATAAGTAAATCTAATTTTTAATTTATTATAATATTTGAATACAATTTAAGAATCATAACTCAGGAGAGAGAGAGAGAGAGAGAGAGAGAGAACTTGCTTAAGCTTATTATTTATGAACCGTGGTTTTTACCCGTGCATCATGAACTACCAACTAATATTTTAATTACATTATTTTGTTTATCTGATAATGTATAATAAAGTTTCCATTGACTATAAAAAGAGAGCAAGGGAGTAAACCATGGTTCTTGGTTTTTACCCGTGCATCATGAACTAGCAACCAATATTTTAATTACATTATTTTATTTTTCCGATAATGTATAATAAAGTTTCCATTGACTAGAGAGAGAGAGAGAGAACTTGCTTATGCTTATTATTTAAGTTTAACCATGATTTTTGCCCGTGTATCATGAACTACCAACCAATATTTTAATTGCATTATTTATTTATCTGATAATGTATAATCAAGTTTCCATTGACTATAGTGTCATTATTGAAGAACCTTTTTTAAGTCATTTTTATTTAAAAAACATTTTTTTTGGATCTTTGTCGTTTTCCCTTGCCATGTTAAATAGCTTTATGATATCCAGTCAAGAAATTCTTGTACATTTTTAAAATAGTACTTTTTTTTTATTTTAGTCAAATAAATATAAGATAAGTATATAATAATAATATCAAATTTAATATCATATACTTATTTGTCTTGTATTCAGAAGTATGAAAAAGTATTTACTCTCGAAGTATATAAGAATTTTTTCCTCCTATATCACGTTACTCAAACACAAATGGTGAGTTATTATGAGTGTGACAAGTGCTTTGTTTTATAAGAGTTTATCAAGCCTCCGCAGAAGTATCAATAGCGAAAAATCCCAAATATGACTAATTTTTTAAAAATTCTTGATCTTGTATGTACATTCTTTTTTTAAAAAAAATATTTTTAATATGGTTTCCAATAATCAATATATTTCTCTTTGACTCCTTAGTAAAATTGTCTATCTTAGCCCTTGCATCATGTGTACAATTTTAATTTTGGGTGGGGTTATTGGAAATTTTTTTTGGTATTCTTGATATAAAATAATTTTATATATTGTATCACTAAGTGTATGTTATATATTAGTTACATAAGTCACCATTATCTTTTACTATAAGAGATAAAAATAATCATATAATTGACAATTATATGATATATGATAAATGTTTTAGTTTTAATTTTATGAATTGCTTACAAATAGATTTTTTTATTCAACTCAAACTTTCATTAAAATAGTAACTTAACTCTCCACGAACAGTAGAGAAACAGATTTAAATCTCTCTTTCCTAATTAGCAAATGTTAACTCTCTAAAAATTAAAAAAAAAATTCATTAGTTATATTTCTATTTATCTATCTGCATTTAATTAAACTGGCATCGGTCCTAATCTTTGAAAAAGTGGAGTGTAATGATTTCATACGTTCAATCCTCTATGAATTTACCTTTCCTCCTCCCTTTTTCATATGCTAGCACTTTCGATGTTTCAAAAAAATTATAATTTAAAACATTACAATTAAAAATAATTAATGTAGAGCGTAAATAAATAATTAAGGGTTTCAACATTACCATCATTCCCTTTGCATAAGTAACATTAAAATTGTTGAATTCAAGGAAAACATACCATGAGAGCAATTTATTTGTCATTAAGATATTTGAATTTATTAATTATAGATAAACATCAGCTAATCATATATTGTTATAGAGTTTTACTATATCTTCCTAAAACTTTCTCCTAATGCTTAATAAAATAAGTATTAAATAAAAAGTAAAGCATTTAATATCTTACAAATATAAAAAGCATTCAAAACTTATTTTATTTAATAATTAGAATGATATATCGGGAAGATATAGACTTATTCATTGTCATATTATTAAAATTTTAAATGATTGTCATTATAGTCAAATTATTTTAATCATCTGTCAACACATGATTAAATGATAATTTAAAATTCTTTATACTAATAATGTATCAAAATTAAACTCATAATCTAATAACTTAACTACAACTAGGGGTGGTCATTGGATTGAGTTGACCCGCCAACCACATTAACCTAATCCAAAACAACCCATAAAGTATGAGTTGTATTATGTGATTGAGTTAGTTTTGATCCGACCTTATCCATCTCAATCTTATCTATATAGGATTTGAACTTCTATTTTTCAATTCATGACTCCGAACCAATCCGAGTATAGAATGGTGTCAATCTTGAGTCTTTTATTATGTTTTTAAACACTTTAAAATAAACAATATTGTTTTGGTAGATTTTTTTTGAAATGTCAACATGATTACCCTATTCGAACCAACCCCACTATGACTGTGTTGGTTTGGTTTAGGTTATAAAGAAAAATTGGCAAAACTTAACACAATCAAAGTTGGTTGGTTTTAGACATATTTTTCTTTGAACTCGAACTAAATAGACCTGTGAACACCTACTAAATACAACATGATTATCATTTTAATGTAAATCACGGTAACCAAAATTAGTTATAATTGTTATTAATCTTAACTAAAATTACCAAAAGTTGAATTTTGAATTTTTGATATATTTAAGTAAAACTTTTTTACACAATCAAACTTTTGTTGCCTCATTATTAGAAGGGTTTGTCCATAGTAACAAGTTTTGAGAGGTTTTACTCTTTTAATAATGTAATAACATGATTAAATGATAGTATAAAAAATTTTACATTAACAACTGATCAAAATTAAGCCCATTTATTAAACACACACATATTTATATGTAATTAATGAATTCAAGTATTATTATTGTAAATAAGTTACTCTATATACTCTTAAACTGAGTTTTCCTAAATACAATCTTCACAAGCAAAGTCTTCATTTAGTGTTATTAAAACTGAATTGGATAGAAAATCTGCGAGACTTTTAATTTAGGTTTAACTGTTTAAATTAGTTGATCAAATTGAACAAAACAATAATATAAGATTTATGAAAACATTTATAAAATGTTAAAAATTGTAGAATTTTTTTTAAAAAAATAACTAGTTGGTTGAACTAATTCAACTAGTCAGTTCAATTAGTTTCGATTAATTTTGTGCTGTTTTGACCTGTTCAAAGTGATTTGACCATAAATTTGATTGATTATAAGACTGAATCATAACTGACTGTGTGTCTAATTTACGGTTGAATTAATCAAACTGTACGGTTGAATCTAATTTTGATAACAGTGTCTTCATCTTTATTTTTAATTAAAAATATCATTTCGTGCCATTGACAAATGACACATACTTGCTGCCATTAGTTTAAAGGTTTACATATTTATTTTTTCTTTAACCAATCCCAAGAAAGAACTGAGATATTATTATTTTCATCAATTGGATGTTGATTTTTGAAATTTAAATATAACATTAATTAATAAATATTAAATAACTCATTTGGATACAAGAATCTTAAAACTGAAAAATTAAGTATACTTAGCAAAGGATGATACTTTTATATTATATTACTCATAACATGTCACGTTAACAATGTGAATCATTTTTATTTTTTATTATTCAAACAATAATATTAATGATCAATATTTAAAAAAATTAAATTTAATAGTTATAATAGAAGAGATAATAACCCACATGACTGGCACAATACATATAATCAATAATACAGTATAATAGACTCAATGTAGCTAAAGGTTTCTGAAGAAGTGGATGAGTATTAAAATAATGCTCCAAAACTAAGTTCTTTCTTGATTGTGTTTTATTTGTCTTTTAAAAAAATTCATTTTTTCACTCGTTTTAAAAAATTAATGAGGTATTTTTTTAATTTTATCATTGATATTAATAAAATGAGAAATGGACTAATAAAATAAATAATATTTTGAAGTATTTCAGTAATAAGACTATTAATCAAATATAATTGTTGTTTTATAAATGAAACTATTTAATAACTTCTTTAATTATTGTGTAAGTATCTTTGCACTATGTATAAATAGAAGAGTTTGAAAGAAAAATGAGAGGAATGGTAATATTTCATTAATAATATATTGAGAAAACTATTATCTTTATAAAACTGATTAAGGGATAATTGAAATGTTACATGCTGATCTCCTGGAGAATTCTATCTAAAATGAAAATTTTGTCCACCACTGAGACATGCAGTTTATAAAATAGAATGGAAAGAGTTATAATTTTCAATAAGGGATTGACTTGACTCACCAACCCTCCACACCTTGGCAGTTTATAAGAGTGTCTACCTTGTCATTTTTGCAGCAACTCATCAACAGCAGGAAGCAGAAGCACTCAACTCAAAATGGGAGACTGGCTGAGACGGTACGCTTCCCATCCTCTCGTCTCTCCATCTTCTCGGATACAGCTTCTCCCCATCCCCTCTCTCTCTCTCTCTCCCCATCTATTTTTGCCTCAACTCCATTATCAATTCTAGTAATTATAGCATGTTTGGATTTTTGTTTGTAAATCATATATAGTTTGACTTAACAGAGAAGCAATTTTTTTTCACTTCTACTCCAACTATGGTTTGAGATCCCAAATCATGTTCAAAAACAACTCAACCATGATTTTGCCAAACATGATATTTGTGGATGAAACTTAGCTTGCATACCTCAGACTAAGGTTTTGAGTGTGATAACTACAATCCAAACATGCATATGCTATCACTAATCTCTAAAAATATTCTCAGGGTATGTTTGGTATGAGGTAAATTAAAAATAGGGGATAAAATTAAATTGTATATAAATCTTATTTATAAAAATTTACCTTTCATTTTTACTCCACGTACCAAATAAACACTTAATAGTTAATACTTATTCTATGAAATGAGATTGATTTGATATACTCTTTTTCAGAATTTAGTTTTGATTAATTGATAGTATAAAATTAAGCTACTTCTATAATTATTTTTTTTATAGTATATCATATTGTATTCAAACACTAAAATTTTATAGTGTATTGGAAAACTGATCATAAAATTGTTTATATTATTATTGAATTGTATGATATTATTTATTTAAAATATAGATAAAATTTTTTTATTAGAAATAAAAAATATGAATTAGTATAAGTATGTTACATTTTCTTATTTATAATAATATAAAATTTGTTGCAATAATTATAAAGAAAACTCAAGATTTATTTTTACATGCATATTACTTAATAACTGAACTTTTAAAAATACTATTACTTTATTTTATTTAAACTAATTAATTTTTTCATAAAATTAATGATAATATCCTAATAATCAACTTTAAATATTTATGTACCATCATCCAGTTATATTACCAACTGTTGCACTAGAACGCAGCTCAAAGAAAACTAATAAATAATTAAAATTATTATTATCTAAAAAATTAGTTTGAATTATATACATGAACTTATAATATTTGAAAGATTTAATTTTGATTCAGTATTAGTGTAAAATATTTTTATATTATTATTTAATTATGTGTTTGCACAACAAGAGAAGAGTTAATTTATTATAACAATTACATGAAAAGTTAAATTATTTATAATGTATTGACATATAATTAGATGATAATATAATTCACAATACATCAAATTTAAACTCATATTTAAATACCATTTTTTATCCTAACACAATATTACTAATTGTTTTCAACACTTTCTGAAAATTTTCTAAATTAAAAAAAAAATAGACGGGGGGTTCATTTGACTTAAAAAAGGAAGAAAGATTGCAAATCAGTATGTTAATCCTTACCCTTAAATCAGTCCTTCCCCTGTGTTCTCGTCCCAACGAATAAATAATTGTAGGAGTGATCTTAATCTAATTCGAAAAAGTAAGAGCAGAAAAGCAAGTCCACGAAAAAAAGAATATGTCCAAGATAACTAAATCGATAACTAAACTAATAAAACCGATAATTATGTCCGAGATTCTTAGTTCAAGTGACACATTTTTTTTTTATAATCATTTGATCTAAGGTTTAAATTCTAGCCAAGTCATCCCACGCCAAGTCTTGAATCTTTTTATTGCCAAAAAGATACTGTTAAAATAAAATATGATAATACGACCAAACCTAACTCAATCTATATATAATATACAAATTCTGAAGCACGAATCTATAGCAGCCATGTCAGTTCATATCGATTTTGTTAAATAGCCACATCAAAATCTTTGTAATATATTATCAATTTTTTTATTTAGTGTCTTTTAAATATCACCTTTAATCGCTACATCCTTCATCTCTTTCTCTACATTTCTCTATATTGATTAACGTACTATAAACTAATGTTTTATGTTAATTTGCTTGCTTTATATGTATATAAACCCCCACGTATTGCTAATAGATACTCCAAACAACCTACTAATCAACCCAGTTATATCTTCCTAGAAATATTTTTACATAAGACAACATAGATTTATACTTTCTTTGAGATCTAAGACTAGTTATTTTTAGTTCTCATTGTTGTAGTGTATTTACTTCTTTTTCTTGTAATTTTTTTATTGTGATATAACGTTACTCTCTCTCTCTCTCTCTCTCTCTATATATATATATATATATATATATATATATAATACAACACGTTGAATTAACAAATGACAAATGTGTTTGCATCACGTAGGGCATATACATGGCTTCAAGATCTAGGGGACGCACCACGCAATCATAATGGTGACCAAAATGGTAATTGTTCCAAGAAATCTCTTATTTCATTCATCATTAATATTATGAGTAATACTATATCCTCATAAATAATTCTTTTAATACTTAATAAAATAAGTATTAAATTAAAAAGTAAAATCTTATTTAATGTCTTGAAAATAAAAGATACATTTAATATTTTCTTTGTTTACTAATTAGTTGGATTATTAAGCTAATTGTTTAGATGGATATATAATTATTCTAATAGTATATGTACGATGTGACAAAATGGGTAGCATTTCCATTGCCCCCCTCCCAAAAAAAAAACGGTTGAGTTAAAGGAAAATATTATATAATCATAATTTTCTTATCAGAATTTTTGACAGAATAATTTGACATGTTTTTTGACTTTAAGATTGGTGAATGGTTCTTACTACTTAATTCCATTCAACAATACTCTTTTATACTGTTTGAATTCTATTAAAAATACTGACTATTTTTTCTAACTATGTGCATTACTCTGAGTTAAAATTAATGGAAAACTAGGAGCAATTCATTATTCATTTATTTTTTTACTATTCAATGAGTCAAACTGTTTGTAGTGCTCAAACAAATTCTGAAAGAGTAGACAACCGAAATGGTAATTGTTCCAACAAATCTCTTATTTCATTTATCATTAATATTATATGTTTTAACACTGAGTTTAATTTTAATTTACTATTACTTTGAAATTTTTTGAGTAATGTTAGTTGGAGCTCAAGCGCTTGTACATATTTAAATTACCTTATATGAATGGAGTCAGGAAGGAGGAAGGGAAGTTTCTGGAAGGAAATATAACAACATTCAGAATTTGCATTCATTCATTTAGTCATTTGGGAAAAAGATCACGATTGATCTTGGCTAGCGGAACTTTCCTCTCTATATATTGATTGGCATTCATTTCCTCTCTTGTTATTTTGTGATAGGAATGATATTTTCAGTAGACCCTTCTATGTTATTAATGAGTTGAAAAAAGAAGAAAAAAGATCAAAACACACTGTAGAAGGGTATTACAAATACTGTGTATTTAGATTAATTTATTTTGTGTTTAAAATAAGTTATAATCAAAATTTTATTAAAAGTTTTTATAAAACATAATTTTTTGTTAAAAATTAATCAAAACCAAACATGCACCTAATGAAGTGCTTGAGTATTTTTGTGCTT
This sequence comes from Castanospermum australe, assembly GCA_019955255.1. NCBI lineage: Eukaryota > Viridiplantae > Streptophyta > Magnoliopsida > Fabales > Fabaceae > Castanospermum > Castanospermum australe. The sequence continues at coordinate 11,252 of NSJW01000203.1, forward strand.
GACTTCTCTCTAACATTACTTAATTTTTTTTATTGTCATCTAATTTGTTGATGGTAATTTGATTTTTTTTTTAAGATATCAATACTCAAGATGATTAGTTAAATATGTATTAATTATTATTTTTCACAATAAATATTTGAAGTCTAAATAGTAAGACAACAATTAATAAATATTTGACTTATCAACGTGAGTATCGGTACCTTAAAAAAATATGGGCACCGGAGTTATCAACTTCATCTAATGATGTATTGCTTTGAATTTTAGATGTCAAATTCTTCTAACAATATGACAATAATAATTAAATAATAATATAAAAAATTTTCACTAATAGTATATCAAAATTAAAAGAAAACTGATTTTGATAACAAGTCAACATCCAAAGAAATTAAACTCTTTTATTGATATAATAATATATGGTAATTAAGATGGTAGTGTAAAACTTTTTTTACACATAGTGGATCAAATAAAATTCTTGAAAGTTTGTATCAAAATTATTGTTTAAAATAAAGTTATCCCTAGTTATCATTTCCATTAAATGCACAAGTTTATATATATTTTAGATTATTTAAAAAATTAGTTAAAGTAATTTTAATTTTTTATTAAAAATAATTTTATATGAATCATGTGAATGTTCTGTGTAACTCATCTTAAAAATAAATATAAATGAGATATGAAAATAAACGTTTTATTTGGAATGTATTATAATTTAATGTACTTATCTTGAAATGATAAGATAAAATATAATAATAATAATAATAATAATAATAATTATTATTATTATTATTATTATTATTATTATATGAACCAAAAACATAATAATAATAATTTTGTTTAAATTTAACTAATATTTAATGTATCATATTTAATAATATTTATTAGACTAAGTTAATTTATGACCTGTTTGGTTAAACTTTCTTTCAACACAAATGAACGTTTGCTAGAAGGAAATGTAACTAGCTTCTATTAAATGTAGGACTCAAATGTCGAAAAAGTGTAAAAAACAAATATGCTGTTCCATGTAGATTTATATCCTCACTATTACCTCAACAATTACAAAATAATGTCAAAAAATTTAATAAAAAGTATTTTTAATTATGAACAATTTTTTTAATTTTTTTCGTAATCATAATTTTTTTCAGATGAGTCGGGTGATCAAATGGACGCAGCTAGCGTATGGGATGGTAACTGTTCCTATTTCCTACGTCCCCAAACCTTGCAGTTAATTATTTTTTTTAAACATAACCATTAATAACAGCAACCGGCTTCCCGGAAATTGATGGTACGTATAATTTCTTTATGTGTCAAAGTGCTATGCCATAAAACTAAAAACTAATAATTATAACTCTGTATTGCTTTGTAAGTTTATTTTGGATCGACCTTAAAGCTATTATTCAATTATGTTTCGTCACAGCTATAAAAAAAGTTTGAATTTTTTAATAATGATAATTATTGTGAAATTATCACTAAATCAAGTGATAATGTAAAAACATTTCACTAAATCAAATTAATTAAATTCTTATTTTATACAACACATTAGTAAGATTAATTTTGATGTGGAAATAATATATTTTTTTATCCCATAACTTTATTCTAAATTTTATTCTCATCTTATAATTATAGTTTGTTTCATTTTAATCACAAATATTTTTAATATTCATAAAATTTGTCTTAAAAAAATGCTAATGGAATTTATTAACATTGTATCCTATATATGTAGGTACAAAGTGCACAGTAAGCAGTCCATTATGTGCAACATAAGTTGGTGGGGTTTTACACACTAATTATATTTTGGTTCATTTTTGTATCACAAGTCTAAAGTTTTAGGAGTGTTCAAAACGATTTAAATTGAAAAAACCAAACAAAAACATTAAACAGTGAACAAAATCGATTTTGATTTCGTTTGATTCTCTTTTTATGAAATAGGTTATTTTGGTTCAGTTTTTAATTTTCATTTCTAAATACCAAATCAAACTGAACTCATATATATATATATATATATATATATATATATATATAATATATATATATGTTTTAAGTTTATATATTTATAAATGATTAAATTTTTATTTATTATTATTTGTATAAAAATATTTAAGTTAATTTGTGTTTATATTAAGATTTTTATGTCAATTTTATGTTAATTAGGTTATGAAACGAAAAAGGGGTAGTTTGATTGTAAATTATTTGAATAAAAAAGTATTTGTTCAAAAACTAATTGAACCAAACGAATCAAACCAATTAAGAACAGTTTGATTCAGTTTGGTTTCTCTTCTAGAACATAACTTATTGATTTTTAATATAGGAAAAACTGATTAATTTGATTTGGTTCGGACGACTTTTTCTCTTAAAAATTGAACCAGTCTAAACTACAAACACCTCTATCTTTGTGAGACTTACCAAATTGACTACAATTACTAATTTAAAACTGAAAAATACTATATAGTCAAAAAAATTTTACTATAATTTTTGACAAAAATGATTTAGCATGTTTATTGACTTTTGGATATGTAAGTCTACCACTTAATTCTATCAAACAATCCTTGTTAATTCTTACTAAATTCTATCAAAAAGTTTAGTTATTTTTCTGATTGTGTAACATTTTGGACACGTAAATTGTGCATTTGTGCCTGTATAAATGTTATGTAAGAAAGTTTCATTACTAACATACTAATTAAAACAGATTTGGTGAGTTTTTGAAATATTTAAGATTAAAATTAAACAAAATATAATTATGAAAAAAATACATAATAAAATTACTGAATGAAAATGCATTTTTGTCTTTTGTTATACTTTTAGTGTAAAACCTTTTTTACACTTAACATTATATCAAAATGAATGTTTGAAGTCAAAATAGTACGGGTAATAACTAATAAATGTTTGACAAATAAGTATAGTTATCGATATTTAAGAAAAAAAAATATAGGTATGAGAGTAATTCCCTCATCCAATGATGTATTAGTTTCAATTTAAAATATTAAATTTTTTTAACGATATGATAATAATAATTGAATAATTATATAAAACTTTTTTTTTACTAATAGTAGATCAAAATTAAAAAGAATTGATTGTAATAACAAGTCATCAACCAAAGATATCAAACTCTATTAATGATGTAACAATACAAGATAAGATCTAATAATATAAAAATTTTTTACACTGATAGTAGATCAAATAAAATTCTTAAAAGTTTGTATCAAAATTAGTGTTCAAAATAAAGCTATACCTAATTATCATTCCCACGAGATGTATAAGTTTATATATATTTTTGATTATTTAAAATATCATTTAAAGTAATTTTAATTCTTTTTCACTAAAAATAATTTCATATGGATCTTTGTTAATGTTCAATGTAACTTATCTTAAAAATAATATGAATGAGAGGTGAGAATAGAGGTTTCATTTAGATCATATTAAAATTTAGTATACTTATCTTGAAATAATGAGTAATATAATAGAGTAAAATATAATAATAATAATTTTATCTTAATTTAACTGGTATTTAATGTAGCCTATTTCATAACATTTATTAAACTAAATTAATTTACATATACATTTATATTCTCATTATTACCTCACCAATTACTAAATAATGTAAAAAAATTTCATAAAAATTATTTTTAATTATGAAAAAGTTATTTTATTTTATTTTTTTGTAATCATAAATTTTTTCAGATCGGCGGATTCCAAGGGGTGTACAAATGGACGCTGTTGACTTATGGGCTCGTAACTATTCCTATTTCCTATGCTCCCAAAACTTGCAGTAAATTTTTTTTTATACATGACCATTAATTCTGCTTCTTTTTTTTTTTAACAGTTGCCGGCTTCCCGGATATTATTGATGGTACGTATAATTTCTTTATCTGTCAAAGTGCTATGACATAAAACTAACAATTATAACTTTGTATTGCTTTATAAGTTTATTTTGGATCGACTTTAAAACAATTATTCAATTATGTTTCGTTATATTAATTAAAAAAAATAATTGACTTTTTTAATAATAATTATTATCGTCAAATTTTCATTATAGTTATATTATATGACAACACGATAATGTAAAAACATTTCACTAAATTAAAATCAAATTCTTATTTTATACAACACATTAGTAAGATTAATTTTGATGCAGAAATAATATATTTTTTTATCCTTTAACTTTACTCTAAATTTTATTATTGTCTTATAATTATATTTTATTTTATTTTAATCATAAATCTTTTCAAAATTCATAAAATTTGCCTTAGTTACTAACTTTATTAAAAATGCTAACGGAATTTATTAACAATATTGTATCCTACATATGTAGGTACAAGGAGCACAGTAGGCACACCATTTTGTGTAACATAAGTTAGTAGGCGGTTTAATTTACACATTAATTATATTTTGTTCCATATTTATATCGAAAATCTCATATCTTTCTCAGTCTTATTAAATTGACCACAATTACTAATTTTTTTTTAAATTCTACTTGAACACGTTAATTGTACATTTATGCATGTATAGATGTTATGTAAGAACTTTTCATTACTAAGATCGTGATTAAGACAAATTTTTGTAAGTTTTAAAAATATTTAAGATAAAAATTAAACAAAATATAACTGCAGAAAAAAATTAAAAATACGCAATAAAATTAATGGATGAAAAATGCATTTTTGTCTTTTGGTATACTTTTAGTGTAAAACCTTTTTTACACTTAACATATTGTATCAAAATAAAATCCATTTAACCTTAAAAAAATAATATAAAATAAAATCCATTTAACTTTTAGAGACTATCCAATGTCAATTACAATATATATGAGGCCATTAATTACAATGAATAATTATTATTAATGGACAACTTTCTCTATCTCTCTACGTATTTATGTAGACGACACCATAGAATGGCCTCGATGCAAATGGCATCCATATGAAAATGGACGACCACTCGCTTACAAGGATGTTGTACCTAGCAAAGTTGGTCGAGCTGCCCAAGCGGGAAATAAGGTTTCTCTCTCATATGCTCTTATTTTCTTATGTTTCTCATTCGTGCGTCCACTAGAAGTGCATGTTACTTTACTGATTTACGCTACCTGTGCATTATTAAAAAGCAAAAGTTATTTTCTATGACCCAATCCCAAAATTGCCATACGCATAATTATCTAACATTTACAGTTTCTTTTCAATAAATTAATAGAAGTTGTAGGATCACAAAAGTAGGCTTACAACTAAAATAAGAGTAACTTATCTTTGCCAATGAGGGTTAGTAGATGATATGTAAATATTATTATAAATTTTGGTTGAGACTTGCACACATCCTTTGGTCTAGAAAAATAGAAAAAACGTATTTATCTTTAAATAACCAAGCCTAGTTCATTTTCTCTTTTTTCACTATGTATTTTTTATTTCTCCAAGCTTATATTTATCACTAGTAAAGTTATCAAAGTGAATTTTGACTTTTGACTCATAAGTCAACCGATTCAATCCACCAAAATAGTATATATTGAAATGCATAAAATTTAGCTCATTAAAAAGCGGGTCATTTTGATTTGACTGGCTTAACCCATTGAAAAATGGTATTCCTACAAACTAGAACCATACTTAAGAAGGACATGTGGATTCCACAAGTTCTAATCCTATGGGATGGCTATAAGGCAAACAAGGCTTATTGCGAAGATTTTAACACAATACATATGACTTATTCAGGTTTTGACCTTAAGGACAAGATCAATTTTAATGGGTAGGAAGGGAGAATTTTGAAGGATTACTTAAAAAATCTTTTTTTTTTGTCTTTTTTTTTTTATAAAACTTTCAAATAAATGAAATGCTTATGATCATTTTTCCTTCCTAATCCCCATCCAAATATAGCCTTAGGAGGAAGATGGATTTTGAGTTCTCTTAAATCTGAGTGTTAAATCTGAGTCTTACTAGACATAATTTAGAAATAACACTATCATATGTGGCAATTCGATCTATTCCATTTAAATTCTGTTTGAGGCAGCTACATTTCGTAATCAACCTTTGATTTTATTCATACTAAAGTGGAGTAGAGATTACAGAGTTAGGCATGTTAATACCCCATTTCGTCCGAATCAATAACTATAACCAAAAAAAAGAAGATAAACTAAAAAATTTTAATGAAACAAAATTTGCAAAAAAAACAAAGAAAGAAAAAATAAAATAAGTCCAAATCATTTTATGACAGAAAATAAAAAAAAAAGAAACAAAAAGAATATTTCAATAAATAAAGTGGCAGCAGGGGAAAATCTCCAGGAGGAGGGAATTGGTACAAAAAGAGACAAATTCAATTAAGGGGAATAAACAAAAGGCATTAAAGCCTTTACCCCTTTCTAGCCTACTACTACTTCTGCTGGAATGAAAATAAAACAAGGCAGACACCACAAAAGTGTAAAAAACCAAAAAGCAAATGGTCAATGGGAGGCAACGTCTGGAATGCCGGGAAGGACAGTGTCTCTTGCATCATTTGGGAGCGCACAACCTGCTAGAAAGAAAAAAGAGGCTGATATTGATACAAAAATATTTCCATGCTTGGGCTATAAATACCCATGGCCACTACAGAAAATGGATCATCGGAGAAGAGGGAAATTTAGAGAGGAATCACAGAGTATTTGCTTGTTTAAGTGTTGTCTTCCCATCTTGTTTCTTTTCCACGGAGCTTAAAGGAGGCATCAACCCAACTCCATCCTTGAAAACGTCGAAATCCCTTGTCTTCGTCTTTGCAATCAGTCCGTTGGTAGCTGGGAGTTCCATCAGATTCACTCTATATCTCCTACTGTTAAGTTTCACATGCTATTAAAATTTTTTTACTTGATTACTTTATTAGAAAATTTTAAATGACTAAAAATCACTAAGAAAATTACCCAAGAAAATATTGAATGATAATCAACAATACTATATCTTTTTTTTTTTTTCACCAAAGCTCAAAAGTCTTTGGAGGCCCAAACAAATTAATACGTAAAAGTTCTAAAACTCTTGTGATTGTAAAAACATATTTAGATTTGAAAGAAACACTTATTTGCTTACTATATTGGTATGCTTCCCACGTACACATCAAACTTGATTTTTGTAAAATTTTTAAACAAGTCATGCTTCAAAAACTTTGAAACAAGATATATGGAAGCATGACCAAATGTTTTATGTAACAATCACTTTTCATCATCGAAAGAAGAAAAATATTTTACATTCTGAGAGTTTGGATCCTCCAAATTTATAATATAAACATTGTAGTTTTTAAGTCTTTGACAACCAAGTAATATGTTTTTACTGTTGGTATCATGAATTATCCAATAAGAGAGTTCAAAAGTAACTTTATAGCTATTGTCAGATAAAAGAGTAAAGCTTCATAAATTGTGTTTCAAATTATTAGTTCTTACAAATCTTACAAATTTCTATAATATTTCATTTACCATTTAACATATTATCTTTCTTAATTTGGATGTAAATGAGAGAAACATAGAGGGATCAACAGTTATCATCAGGGACGGATTCAAGAGGGGACCAACAGTGGATTCCCCACAATGGATATTTATATTGAAAGAATGGCTGCAATAATTTTTAATTGACCCTCTAATACTTAAAAAATTAAAATACTCATTGAGTTGTGTATTTAAAAAATTAAAATATTCATTGAACTGACAAGTGTGCCTATTTTATAAGCTATTTGGTTCATTAATTAACTTAGTAAGCAAATAAGTTAAATAAATTTTCTATAAAAAGATATATAAAGAGAGAAGAATATGTAGATGGAGTTTAAGTGTTAACAACTGTTGAGTTATGCCAATGATTAACGAGAAAAATTTAATACTTATCATTTTTAGTTATGAATATTGCCAAAAACAAGTTTAGAAATAAGATGAAAATGAGTTCAAGAGAACTTGTCGATAACCCAGATATTCTTATATCACTAAGTATATATTTAGTATGAGAATAAAAATGAATGTAAAAATTTTATGAATGAAGTTAGTTTATAAAATTATATACATAATTTGTCCATAAATTTTTCATCCCTTTTTATTCGCACACTAAACTTATCATAATATGTAAGTATATTCTATATGGTTACAAGAGAAAGATATATATCCTAGGATTTTCCGTTAGTCGGCAATATATAATTTTATTATAAATCGTTATTAAGATTAGTGGTTTACCCTAATTCTAGACTCTCACCCTAAACTTATATTGAAAAAAAAAAGAGTAAGATAAATGCGATTTATATTCACAATAAAAGCAAATAATGCAAGCACTAGATGGCTGTTGCTTTGAAAAGATTTTTTTTCATAATTTTTCACTCTTACGTTGATTATCTCTTAATCCAACCTTGTCAAAATCATAGTGTTGCTTGCATGTTCAAGTTTTCTCTTTCTTAGACAAGTCTAGTAAGATTTTTGGTCATGTCATTTTATGAAACTTTTCTTTTTCATGCTTCTTATCTACTTGTGCTGAACTTTTAGAGATTCATTTTGTCAAAATCTCTTTTTTCTTGCTTCAAAATATCAAAATCATTTTAGAGTTTTGCAAAGAATTTTTCAATTGAATAATATTGTGAAGCAATATTTTTTAGCTGAGCAAATCATTTACCTCAGCTATTTGACCATTAGTCATTAAGCAAATATTTTTTACTTCCTCATTCTCTTCATCATTGTTAGATGACATTTCAATTCGTAGCACACAACTTAATTTTTGTTTGAATTGCTTGATTTTCCTTTGGTGATGTACTCCTTGAAGGGTTATCATTTAAAATGGTTTGATAACACCTCTTAACTTAAAATTTTAAGACATTAAATTTATGAGTCTTTTTATTTATATAATTCTTTATTCAATTTATTTTTATCTCATATAAAATTTTATTCATGCTTAAATTCCAACATACTTAAGTCAATATTTTGACCAAGCACAAGTAGTGATAGGATCGTGAAGGATAGTGAGACTGGGAGGAATGAAACCTTTTAAGCTCAGTTTAGTATGCATTTTTTGAATGAAAATTAAGCGAAAGAAGAGGTTTTTAATGATTGGACTCAAAGAGTGCGTGAATTTTGTATTTATAGGCCCTGCCTAATCTACTTATTTATGATGGATAGTTGATTTCAAATTTGAGGCGACCTTCGTTAACTATTGACTTTGGTCTAGCTGCCACTTATTGTACGGTCGCTAACACGGATGTTACATCAACATTAAATATTTCAGTGATAAGCATGGATAGTATACAGTTAGTGGATGACAATGATAACTCATATAATTAATAATTAATATGATATATATTAAATAAATACATTAATTATCTTATATTAATTATATTTAAGAATATATAAAAATATTAGATAATTCATAAGTATATATTGATGCTAAAAGAAATTCTCAATAACCTGATAACAGAAAAGGTAAAACGCTGCAAAACATTCCAGCGCTCATGGATAGTATACAGTTAGTGGATGAAAATGATAACTCATATAATTAATAATTAATATGATACATGTTAAATAAATACATTAATTATCTTATATTAATTATATTTAAAAATATATAAAAATATTTGATAATTCATAAGTATATATTGATGCTAAAAGAAATTCCCAATAACCTGATAACAGAAAAGGTAACGCTGCAAAACATTCCAGCGCTCAAGCATTATAGTAATATTTGGTATACAGGAATGAGATTGTAATGTTTAGTATAAAAAAATGATGATTTTACTCTATGCTGAACTAGACCTAAAATTGGCCCCAATTCTTGACGGGTCTGGGTTGAATCCGACCCAAATCTCACATGGCTCAATTTTTTTACCTAAAAATATTCCTATCAAGAGTTGTGATGGTTGGTAAAAAAAAGTTGTCCAACTCAAGCTTATGTATGAAATATGCAAGGAATTGTATGTGCAAATATTCGTTCTCATGTTGAAAATATTCTGAAAGGCTGCATCTTAATTGGGAGAAGGCTGTATATATATGTACTGTTGGTTACACATAAAAATGCGTAAGTATTCAGGCTTTTTAATAGAAAAATATTAAATAAAATAATATATAATAATTAAAAATTATGCATTAAAGGCATCTTTGGTTTTTACTACTCTAACAGATTCAGGATTTAGGACACGACATAAGAAGAAGAATATAAAATGCTTTTCTTTCGAGCAAATGAGAAGAAATGATGGATGTCTTCTGATAATTGTATTAGTTTTTTTGGTAGGAAATAATTGTATTAGTTAAACTATGTCTCTTTCTATTTTTGCTACGACTAGAAAAAAAAAATCAATCTGAAATGAGATTTTCCTTGTGTGTATTATCCATGTTTTTTTCAGTATTTTTTGTTTGGAGAATTTTTGTACACTATTTATCTTCTAATAAGAGGTATAAGGTGCTGCGCGGATCTACAACTAGCGTTAGGATTTTGTGACCAATCTAAGGAGTGTGTGCTTGATTTTTAATAGTTGTTGGTTTAGAAAAGATTTGTTCAATTGGTAGAATTGAATTACATATTTTCAAAATTTTTGAGTTTGAATCCTAATAGACTTTTTTATTAGTAGGTGATTTATAAATATCACTATAAGTCTTCATTAAGGCTTGTGACATGTTTTGATCTTTTCTTTCCCTAATTAAACTTTTTTCCTAAAATAAAAAATACTTGGCGGGTTCTATTAGATTAGACCACTCTTAGGCTCAAGTGCTGACTTGTATCTGTTTTCGTTATTTTCAATGATAAAATTTCAACTTTCACCATGAAATATAATAATAGAAACAGGTATTTAACAAAAAAAAAATATTTCAAAAGACCAAATAACTATTTAATTTTGATTAGTTTTTATCATGATACTATAGTCATTTCCTCCTATATGTAATTATTTGAACAATTGAATTTATCATTAAATAGACATATAGTAATCACTTTTTTTTCTTGGGTACAAAAAGTATAGTAATCACTTTTTTTTTTTTTGGTGAATGTATAGTAATCACTTTATTTGCCCAATTTGTGTTCACGGCCAGATCCTTTGCCACTGCAGGTGACATTTGGGTATGTAATGTATGATGCCCAGTCACAGGAGATTAAAGACAGTAACGATAACTGTGAGTTAACCCTTGGCAGCAACGACCACCCATATGGTAGAGGTACTTTTTTCTTTTCATTAGTGCAATATACAATTTATGCATTTTATTACTTGTATATAACTATAATATGAACTTAAAATATAAAAATGATGTCACTAAAATAATACACAAACTCGTCAACAGGAGTACGGAGCTCGCATTTAGACACATCTTCCATTTAAATTTTAGAAGAATTTGAAGTAATACACAAATCTAGTCGAATGAAAGATCATATAAGTTTTTCCTTCAAAGTCGGAGGATGGACGATGAGTTGATGGGTCAAAGTAAGATTTGACTCATCTAAAATCAGGATCTCACTTTACTCACAATTTTTTGTTTATGGATGAATTCCATAAAATTGGTAATCAATAAATCAAGCAATACACATTAAAATAATATTACGTAGATTTGGTGTAGCCAACTTCAACTTTTCATCTATAGGTCACTGGTTACAATCAGCTGGTAGCAGGAGAAGGCATATACATCGTTAAAGTCAAAGGTTTCAACTGTTGCTACATGCGGCTAAGAACTACATGAAACACTTGTTTAACCAACATAGGGTATTAATAAGAAAAATGTCAAATACATTACTTTAGGAATGGAACGTAGGGCATAAAATTAAGTTAAACCCCAGCAACAAATTCATTTTTATATTCAAAGAAGATGCCGATAATTAAGCATAGATGAAATATCAAATTCTGTTTATTACTGGATCAAATGAGAAAGCTAGAGACAATGTAAGAAGAGTTACACAATGCATGTGTGTATTAAATTTTAAGTATCATGTTCTAAGAGAAATACATTAACAAATAAGAATATAATATAACCAAGAACCAACCAAGCCATGCAATCAACTTCCTTCTAGACCTCTACAGGTACTCAAGAAAAACAATGAAAAGGAAATGGGTCAAATTTTGTGACGGATGCAAAAAATAGTTAAAAGGAAAAACATTTTGGAAGGCGCGAAAACAGGTTATTAGTAAACTTGGGAGTTGGCACGTAAGTGTGTAGGCTGTTGAGGAAGCTTCAAGATGGATTAAGGGAATCCATTGCTGTTTGAGGGAGCACGGCTTCATTGGGGTATCACCGTGTTTTTAGCTGTTGCAAGGAGTGAGGTGAAGCTAGGCAGAGTTTGTTTTAGTCGAGGTCCGATGATTGCAAAATGTTGAGGGAAACTTAGGCGCCTGTGTTTGTGCTTGCGCAAAGGAGAGAGAGAGAGAGAGAGAGGTGTTTAGGGTATTGATGCATTAAGTAGCTAGCTGATTGCTTGAAGTAGTGGCACGATGGTGCATGAAGATCTGGAGATTTTAAATGTGGTAATGGAAGCCGGCTTGGTGAGCACTCGGTAATGAGGTTCCGTTGAGTTGGCCGTGGGGGATCTTGACTGGAGTTTGGGTATGTTGAGTATAAAGAGTCGATTAAAAAAATATAGTATAAAAACCGAACTAAAAATGAACATAAATTATAAGAATTAAATATATAATTTAACCTTTTATTAATATCTCTTTTTTTATTCTATTCTAATTCTATAAAATTATTATTTTATTTACCAAACATATCAATAAACAAAACCTGGTAGAATATTATGTCATCCCCCAAAAAACACTTGTTTTGATTCTTGGTTTGCAAATTTTCAACAATAAGTAAAATAATCTTAGTATAATAGTAAAGAAGCGGAATACATGGATAAAAAATACTTACGGTATATGCATAAAAAAAAATGTGAGCGTAATTTATCATTTTATTTTTAGATGATATTGTTGACCATTAATTTAAAGTGTAACCATAATATTTGGTATACGAAATGATGATTTCATATAATGATAATAAAATAAGAATAAAATAAAATGAGATAGAATGAAATGACCATTCTCGATTCATAATTTGATAGTAACTTTTTAATCAATACATAGAATTAATATAGAATAGAATTAAAAATGATTAAAGTGACATGATTGTCCTTATTAAGAAAAGCAAAACAATTTTAAATATTTTATGCATATCTTATATATGCAATATAAATGTAGATTCTTGATAGCAATATTTAAATTTATTTTTTTTATAACTTAATAACAATAAATATTGTTATTTAAGAAAAAAACAAATATTATTTTATTTGTGAAAAAAATTAAAGTGTGTACATTGTTATTTGAAATGAATATAAAATATAGTTATTAAACTTTTAATTATCTTGTCTCTTATTTAAATTTTTTTTAAGTAATACCACTATATATTTTCTTATAAAATTAAAGTACATTAAATTTAATAAAAATAATAATTCTCATTTTAAAAAATTAATAAAGGAATATTAAAAAAAATGATTAAGCCTCATTCCATGAAGTTTATAATCTCAATCCTATCTCTCTTGGAGGGAGTGGATTTCATACTCTATTCTTAATTTTATGAAATGATGCATGGATTGAGAATTTCATACCAATCTCATTTTTGTTAACAAATATAAAAATACTCCATTTCATAAAATTGATATGGAATACAATCATCATTTTTATGTATCAAACGTCATATAAATAAAAATTGAACAAAAAATTAAAAACTTTAATTATTACGGGTTCTCTGATCAATTTAAAATTTTTTTCTTTTGTTTTTTCATTAAGTTAAAATAGAACACTGAAACTTTCAAATGTAAAATATTGAGTAGGTGAAACTCTTTTTTCTAGGGTTAGTTTGGTATAAGGATAAATATGATGGAAAATTTTCATGGAATAAGTTTTCTATAAATTTATAAAAAATCTATCTCATGAAAATTTATCCCATGTTTATCCTCATATCAAGCATATCCTTAAGAGTATATAATATATCTGGGTTGAGTGACTTTAATTTAATTTTCAGTATTTGTTTCGTTTTAGAAATGTATATCTTGAAAGAAGAAACTAACATCCTGTCAAAGAAAAGCTAAACTACAAAACAGGGTGATCGATCACCAAAAAGCTAAATAGTTGGAGACTTTGAGCAGGAATTGAACAAGGGATTCATGGCATGAAACGACAGGGAGCAAGAAGACTCGCCGTTCCTCCAGGTTTTGATCCAAACGAGATATCACAAAATCGACAACGTTCTTGGCTAGTAAGTCATTCCTATTTTAATCACATCAACAAAAGAAAAGAAAGTTAATTGATTTATAGAATCGTTAAGCTATGTTTCCCAGCACAGAGGGGGAGGAGAGGGGAAGAAAGAAAATGTTTAAAAAAATAAAGAGAAATAAAAAAAAAGGAGGTTTAAAATTGAAAACAAATTTACAAATTGTTTAAAACAATTTTAAATTTTTTTATAAAAATTAAAAGGGAAAGATTTTGAATAATTACGAAAAAATACTCACTCATTTTCCTTCTTTTCTTTTTTTATAAAAATTTTAAATAAGAAGAAGGTTTATAATTAATCTCTCCCTCCCTTCATTTTTCCTATCAAAGCCTTCATCCAATTATAGCTTAAGGAAAAAATGCGTGAACAAGTCCCTAAACTTCACATTGTTTTGGAATAGTCCCAATGAACTTTTAGATTTAGGCGAAAGATCCTTAAACTTCTAAAACATGTGACCATGCCCTTTCGTCGAAGCATTCACTACGTGACTTGCATGTTTTGATAAATATATATAACAATATATCATTTGTCTAAAATATTTTAAAAAAAATTTAAAATTTTCTGCTTTTTTATTTCTATTTTCAATCTTTAAATTGTTTATAGAACATTTGACTGTGATAATAAATAAATTTAACAATAAATATAATAGTATAACAACATAAGTGAGTTTTTATATATATTGTTTAAACAAAAGTACCTTTCCTAATTATAAGTGACTGTTAGATTGCTGCTTAGTACTTTTATCCGTTAGAAACTAATGTTAGTCATTTTGTCAATCTTTTCCTTCCATTTTCATGTGAGTCATGTAAATAGTAGATGTCGTTGTGTAGCAACTTGGACAGAGGTGTTAACTTCTTTCTATTACACTATAATGTTTTGTTATATTTATGTTTATTTAAGCCAATTTAGTAGAACTTAAAGAAATGTGTCTTTGGTATGATGCAAATACTATATCTAAGAAATAATTGTCAAAAATTTAAAATCATTAGTAAACAAGGAGTTTCATGCCCATTCAGGTTGACTCAATCAGCATAATCAAGTTGTGTTGAATGAAAGGTTTTGTGTTCTATTTTTACTAGTGATCTTCATTAGCAGACGATCTTAAAATACTATGTACTGTAACAAAAAAAATGAAAGGTCATAGATGTTGAATAAAAATGAAAAAAAAATATTAATATAAATAAAATGATAAGTCAAACTTGCTTCTGCCTTAGGTTGAAGCTTAGTCCTTCTGTCCCCTCTAAATATGGTTTATTATTTACTCCTTTCATTTTCATGTGAGTCTTGGAAATTAGATACCTGTGTAACAACTTGAAAAGATATGTTAACTACTTAATTTCTATTATATTAGAAACTTTTGTTAAATTTATTCTTGTTAAAGCCAATTTAGTAGAACTAAGGTCCAGTTTAGCATATCGTTGAGGGATGAATAGTATAGTATAAATAATAATATTTACCTTTATGTGTTGAAAGTAGTTAGTGGAGACAACACTATTTTGAAGGCTGATGATAGTTTTGGTGAGGATCAGAGTGCTGAAAAACTCAAGGAAGTCAAGGCTTTCACTTTGATGAGATCACTTTCTGATTAATTGTTTGATCAGTTGGTTGTAAGTCAATAAAGCTGAAGGTGATAGTTCCTTACCCAAAAATTTCTTTCTCTCTTCTTCCAACCGGCAAAGAAACTTGTTTTGATAAAGCTGGAAGGTGGTAAAGAGTGGGATTAATTGTCTTATCGGTGAGGAGATGAATGCTCTAAAGAATAATGAAATTAGGGATCATGTGTCTAAACTAAAGGATGTTCAGCTTGTTACATGCAAATGGGTGTGTAAGATTAAGAGAATAGCTCACGGTAGCTTTGATAGACACAAAGCAGGGCTAGTTACTCACAAATTTTCTCGAAAGTATATAGAGGATCATGAAGAAACTTTAGCCATGTATGACTTCTTATGAGCAGTCTTGGCATTGGCAACATATTATAGCCGGAACCTTTCTTTCAGGTGAATCCGTAAGAATCCAAGTGTTATCTAGTTCTAAAGCATCAATCTCAGACTTCATAGCTTGTCTCCAACAATCCATTTCGGCAATTTAGCTGTAGGCTGAGGGTTTAGTGGAAGAAAAACTAAACAGGTTAAAATGTTTATGTGCAGTAGAAAGTTTATTGTAAGAAATGGAGAGAGATAAAGGAAATGGCATACTTGAAGATGTGTTGGTTGGCTGAGAGGGGGAGAGAATATATAGTGGTAGTCCTGCAAATAAGTAGGCTTAGTTATTTGTCTTGTGGAAAATCTGGTTGGAGCATTGTAACGTGGCAATTCATTATGAGAATTGGGAATATTTGAAGTAGAAGGATGATGGGGGACATGATCAGTGGTTATAGTAATTAGGTGGTCCAATTTGTACTAGGATAGTCAAGATGTTTGAAGTGGATTAGGCAATATGCTGACAGAAGGTGAAGTATAATTATCTGCATTGGGATTTGGTTTAAAAGGAAAAGTAGTTTCATAAAAGAACACATTTCGACAGATGAATCTCTGAGAGGAGCTCTCAGACCATAATACGAATTAAAATTGAGAAACTCAAAATTGAAATTCTCATTGAATTGTGAATAATACATCAAGTCATTTCTTATATACACTTAAGCACATAATAGAAAACTAACTCTAGCTTATCAGGAAACTAACTTAACAAAATGAATGAAATTAACTAGAGTTAAGTAACTATGGTCAAGTGATAGAATTATCAGGTATCAGGCTATATATATTGTTAGATACAAAAATCTAATGATCTGCAGCTATTAAAATGTTTTTTTCTGTCCATCTTGGTCAGCTGGTGTAAGTATTGTTGAGTAAAGTTAACAAAAAATAAAATGAAATTGGCTAAATTTTTTAATTTTTTTAATTCATTTGTTCTTGTTTTTGTTCCCAACCATTGTTCGATAGTTGTCTCTATTTCGCTGAATTAAAGATGTATTGTTCTTGCGGGACTACCAGGTTTATGATGTAACGGTGCTTGGAATTACTAGTGGGAGCTGAAGACGAAGCCGGGAGGAACAAATTGCAGTCTTGGGGATACATTTTGAAGGCCACGGGTTGTTTTACATGTTCCACAAATAAAAAGACTTCCTAATTACTTTACTTTGTATAATAATGCTCTGGCCACTGTTGTGATTGTGCTGTGTTTTCCCTTTCCCTGCTGCTTTGCTTTACACAAAATAAGACCTTCTACTAAGGGGTATCAACTTTAAATCTTACACTATTTGTGCTTTTTTTTTGGGTTTTTAATTATAATGGAGGTAGAGACAAATCGACCTAAGTGAGATTCAATTCCAAAATAAAGTAGTCTCAAAAAAGACTTCATGCTATTTGATGTAAGATTCAAATTCAAATATCTTTAAGATACCTGTTAAACAGTTTCTTCTTTGAATTTTGAAACTACTTGTAACCGCTAACTTCCTTGTAGATTTTCCTTTACAATATATTAAAAATTAATCTTCAAAAATTTTTCTAAGTGTTGGAGCCAAACATAATAACAAATTTCAAGAATTTTCTTAAGTCTTGGTATCAAATCAACCTGTTACTTCTTGACAATCTTGCACTTGATCCCATATAACACCAAATTTTTATTTAGTCAAAATTTCATTCTTTCCAATTTGGACATTTCAAATCTTCATCAAAAGATTATATTTTAATACCACCAATAATTACCCAGTCAATTTCACATCATATTGCTCAAAGTATTCTTTATATAGATAAGGAGATTCATTACACTTTATATAGATAAGGAGAGTATCCTTTAGTTGAGTGCTCAGTGTTTACCAACTAAACCAATTCATGTACACTTTGGTAATTATTGATTACAGTTAAGGATTGTAAATAACCAAAATGAATAAACCTAATAAAGTAAACGTCAAATTGTGGTTATTACATGATATATCATCATAATAAAAATAAATAGTAATGATTATTAACACTTTAACTATATTTAAAAAAAATTTATCTATAATTACTGAACTAAAGTATTTTATTGCAAAATACGTTACTCTTATATAATTCAAAACTAGTGCAAGTTTCCTTCAATTCAAATCTTGGCAACCAATGGCTAGCGAACTAATTAAAAAGTCTTCCTCTTTAATTTCTTTTTTTAATTCACTTGACTTGAGGACTTTTATCATCAGAAATGATTCTATCATTCCAAAGAATTTGGTTGTTTGTGTTTGCATTTTATCTGTTTTTTTGTATAAACTAGGAGTAGCCCATAGGATTAAGCACATTTAAACTGTCCAGTAAGTCTAATAGATTGGCCTTACTTAGTTACTCTCCCAAGAAGAGAAGGGAATCCTGGGAAATTCAAAAGAGAACTTTCAGGCTTTTCTCAAAGCTCACAACTAGTCCCATATATGATAAGTATTATTAAAAACTTGATTTCCTAAAATCGGGGGTATGATTCTTCTCATAAAATGCGACTCTCAGAAATTGAAACGTAGTCTTTATGTTTAGGGGTGTACTTACTTCGATTATATCAACACTTCTTGGGTGAATTTTATCTTGGTTTAGAGTTGTTTGGTTATTTCTTCCTACTGTTACGAAGGATTTACGGTTTGCACTTGACTTTTTCTTCATGAAACTTTTACCCATAATTGATAAAATTACAAATCTTGGACAAAAAAAGACATCAACGCTAAAATCATAATAGTTGCTAAGCTTATTATTTAAATTATGCAATGGTTTTAACCGTTGCATCATCACGAACCGCCAACCGATAATTTAATTACATTATTTTATTTTATCTGGTAATATATAAAAATAAAGTTTCCATTGACTTTTGTTGCATTATTGAATGATATTTTAAGTCATTTCTTCAAAAAACAAATAATCAAATCTTTCCTTTTTCTTTTTTATTGATCTTCATCAAACTCCTTGCGAATCTTGTTAGATTAAATTACAATTTACCTCCAGTGGGTATTAAAAAAAAAATTAGGCTGAGGTTGATGTCTCTTTGTTCTTTATTTTCAAAACAATTTACTTGTATATATTAAATTTGAGTCCTTTTCTTTAAGAGTGAGTCAGTTTATTGTACTATTTGTTTTATTGGATAATTTTTCTGTCATAAATAGAAACAATTCTTTACATAGATCAGTTTAAATTGCATTTATTACAAAAAAATTACATTAAAAAAAGATGGTAATGTATATTATTGAGTGAAATTACCCTTTTAATAGTTAATAATAAAACAAATGAAATTTGATAATAAAAAGATGAAAATTAAAAAAATTAAAAAATGAATTCATTTTTAAATAATACATTTCTTTCCAATTTTATTCCTATTTTTCAAAATTTTCATTATATATGTAGAGATCAAGTAAAAAGTTAATAATTTATGTATACATTATGATGTAGAATACTTATGCATTATGATTAGTGCAAGACACACTTGCACTGATTATTCAATAGTTTAGGATTTAACTTTAGGTAGAAATTTTCATTTTTTTTACTTTTATTTTTGAAAAAATAATAAATTATCCTGCAACTTGTGTTGGAAAAGAAGAAAGACGTAGTGATATGTGGAAGAAAACACCTCCGACAAAATTCAGAGAATGTTGTCTCATCCACAAATGATCAATTTTTTTTACTAAAAAAATCATAAGAAATACTAAATTTCATAATGAAGGAGAATAATTATTATTCCAATTTTATAAATAAGTTAGCATTAACATTATTTTAAAACAACAGTATAACTTTTGATTGTTAATTTTATCTTTCCCTATATTTAATTTATAACTATTTTCATTATATAATAAAGTTATAGACTAACTATCTAGTTGGGTCTAATCATAAACTTTTACAAAATTTACATACTTAACCTAATTTTTTAACGCGGCGTCAATATAAAAGTTTGAACTTATAACTCCTTAAAAACTATTCAAATTCCTCATTTAAAAGTTTTTACACTCAGGTAACTTCCTCTTTATTATTTAAGTCAACTGGCTTCAACACTCTTCCTTTGGGTACCCTTCTGGTATAATCTATTTGTTGATGAAGGATACGTTGCACCAGTTCAGTGGGTTTAAGTATACAAATTATGGGAAAATTTAGGGTGAAATTCCTTGAGCTATGTTTGATGATAGAGACTCTTCCTTATTTTCAAAGTTACAAATTGCTTCTTTCTTATTTTTTAATCTTCCACTCATATGTTTTATTGTTTATTGTTATATAATGAAAATCTTCTACAAGTTGTCAAAAGATATGATATCGATATATTTTACGACTCTTGAAACATAATAACTGATAAAAATAAGTAAATCTAATTTTTAATTTATTATAATATTTGAATACAATTTAAGAATCATAACTGAGAGAGAGAGAGAGAGAGAGAGAGAGAGAGAGAGAGAGAGAGAGAGAGAGAGAGAGAGAGAGAGAGAGAGAGAGAGAGAGAGAGAGAGAGAGAGAGAGAGAGAGAGAGAGAGAGAGAGAGAGAGAGAGAGAGAGAGAGAGAGAGAGAGAGAGAGAGAGAGAGAGAGAGAGAGAGAGAGAGAGAGAGAGAGAGAGAGAGAGAGAGAGAGAGAGACTTGCTTAAGCTTATTATTTAAGTTGAACCGCGGTTTTCACCCGTGTATCATGAACTACCAACTAATATTTTAATTACATTATTTTATTTATCTGATAATGTATAATAAAGTTTTCATTGACTATAAAAAGAGAGTGAGATAGTAAACCATGGTTCTTGGTTTTTACCCGCGCATCATGAACTACCAACCAATATTTTAATTACGTTATTTTATTTTTCTGATAATGTATAATAAAGTTTCCATTGACTTTAGTGTCATTATTGAAGAACCTTTTCTAAGTCATTTTTATTTTAAAAACATTATTTTTTTTTTGATCTTTGTTGTTTTCTCCTTGTCATGTTAATAGCTTTATGACTTCTAGTAAAGAAATTCTTGTACATTTTTAAAATAGTACTTTTTTTTATTTTAGTCAAGTAAATATAAGATAAGTATGTAATAATAATGTCAAATTTGATATCATGTACTTATTTGTCTTATATTCAGAAGTATGAAAAAGTATTTACTCCCTAAGTATATAAGAATTTCTTCCTCCTATATAAACACCTGTCACATACAATAATGGAGCGAGACTATAAAAAAATACCATTATTTAGGGGGTCATGTTCTAAAATATATATAAAAAAATTGTTACACGTAAAATTTTAAAATTTAAAAACATGATCCCTCACAACCTATTCATATAGATCATCTTATGTGAATCTTTATCAAGATTTCTACACCTTTTGGATTGGCACAATACCTCAAACAAGTGTTATGTGAACCGGACTAAGTTAAACAATTCAATTCGTAAAATCGGGAACTGATCACTTAACTTATTATGGTTTACCTCATAATTGGATTCATAATCAAAATAGTTTAGATTAATCAAAAGTAATAGAATTTCAATTGGTCATAAATTTTTATTTAAAAACTCAATATTTGCTACATTTGTGAATGTTTTTATAAATTGTATGTAGTTTATATGTAGATTATTTTTATGATATCATCCAATTTAATCTGCCGATTGAAACTGTCAAACTAGTTGAACTTGAATTAGAAACTTCATCTTTTCAATATCCAAACCAATTTTAGTAAAATTGCCTCAAACCCTAATTGAGTCTAAGGCCTAAAATACCTAACCCATTAATTGAACCCAACTTAGACCATATGGTAGGCTAGAGTGGAATTTTAGAGAGTCTCTCCCCCTTAGTCATAGAAACTATCTTCAACCTCACAAAACCTTGCCATTATTGAATCGAATTGTGAATTCTAGAAAAGCAATTCAATTCCATCAACAACATTTATCGAAAAGAATATGCATTTGTTATTGTTAAACCATCACATATTGAAATCACAAGGTGTTTAACTGTATCTTGTTTTGATGGTAACGAACTTAGGAAGATGTCAGAAGGCCAAATTAGCAAGTCCAATCTGTAATTCATGAATATTTATCTCTGAAGACTTAGATTCTAAGTAAAGGTAAAAAGAGTTTTCTAATTAAAAAGGAAAGTGAATCATATTTTTTGGAAAAGAATATTCAAATCCTAACATTTTTTTTTCCAAATAAATTCCTTGAAAAGAAACTTCATTTGAATCAATTTAGAATGGCCACAATCGATACATGTAATCAAATCTAAAAAAAAATAAAAATCAAATATTAGCTTTTGTTGAGCCAATACTCAGAATAATGAAAACATGTATTTGAATACTACTATGCTGATAATATATATTTGAATACCACTACATATAAAATATAAAATATTTGACTCCAGATAGTTGATAATGAGTGTTCGAATAATACACTAAAATACATTAACAAATAAGAATATAATATAACCAAGAACCAACCAAGCCGTGCAATCAACTACCTTCTAGACCTCTACAGGTACTCAAGAAAAGGAATGAAAAGGAAATGGTTCAAATTTTGTGACGGATGCAAAAAATAGGTAAAAGGAAAAACATTTTGGAAGGCGAGAAAACAGGTTATTAGTAAACTTGGGAGTTGGCACGTAAGTGTGTTAGGCTGTTGAGGAAGCTTCAAGATGGATTTAGGGAATCCATTGCTATTTGAGGGAGCACGTAAGTGTGTACACTTTATATAGATAAGGAGAGTATCCTTTTAAGTTGAATGCTTCAGTGTTCACCAACTAAACCAATTCATGTACACTTTGTTAATTATTGATTGCAGTCAAGGATTGTTAAATAACCAAAATGAATAGCCTAATAAATTAAACGTCAAAATTGTGGTTATTACATGATTATATCATCATAATAAAAAATAAATAGTAATGATTATTAACCCTTTAAATATAATTATAAAAAAAATTATCTATAATTAATGAACTCAAGTATTTTATTGCAAATAAGTTACTCTTATATAATTCAAAACTAGTGCAAGTTTCCTTTAATTCAATCTTGGCAACCAATGGCTAGCGAACTAATTAAAAAGTCTTCCTCTTTAATTTCTTTTTTTAATTCATTTGACTTGAGGACTTTTATCATCAGAATGATTCTATCATTCCAAAGAATTTGGTTGTTTGTGTTACGATTTTATCTTTCTTTTTGTATAAATTAGGACTATGCCATAAGATTCAGTATATTTGAACTGCTCCGTAATCTTAATAGAGTGACCTTACTTAGTTACTCTCCCTAGGAAGAGAAGGAAATCTTGAGAAAGTCAAAAGAGAACTTACAAGCTTTCCTCAAAGCTCATAGCTAGTCCCATAAATGATAAGTACTACTAAAGACCTGATCTCCTAAAATCGGGAGTATAACTCTCCCCATAAAATGTGACTATCAGGATTTGAACCGCAGTTCTCATACTTAGAAGTGTACTTACTTCCACTATACCGACACCTCTTGAGTGGATTTTATCTTGGTTTAGAGTTGTTTGGTTATTTGTTCCTACTATTACGAAAGGTTTAGAGTTTGTACTTGACTTTTTTTTCATGAAACTTTTACCCATAATTAATAAAATCACAAACCTTGGACAAAAAAGACACCAACGATAAAATAAGAATAGTTGCTAAGCTTATTATTTAAATTATGCCATGGTTTATCCGGTTGCATCATCACTAACTGCCAACCCATAATTTAATTACATTTTTTTTGTTTTATCTGATAATATATAAAAATAAAGTTTCCATTGACTTTAGTTACATTATTGAATGATATTTTAAGTCATTTCTTCAAAGACAAATGATCGAATCTTTCCTTTTTCTTTTTTATTGATCTTCAGCAAACTCCTTGTGAATCTTGTTAGATTAAATTACAATTTAGCTCCAGTAGTTTAACTCGAAAACACTTTGCCCCCTATCGTTCAAAAAGTAGTACTTTACCTCTTGTGGTTTGCTTTGTTATCACATAATTAACTACAGCTTGTGCTTTTTTCTCTTATCTAATTTTTAATAGTAAATACATATATTAAAGATAATGTGAAATATTGTCAAAGTTGCACTGAGAAGAAACATAAATCCCCGTTCTTGGTGTAGAGCTTCTTGTTAGATGACCAACAATAAGCATGGAGGTAGGTGGCAAATCCAATCAGGTCCAAGTGAGAGGGTTTGCGTGTTTACTCAGAAATATGGGCAAGTGAAGCCGAATTGCGTTCTTTGGTTCTGTGGTTTTAGGTTTTGAAGCGAATATCCTGAATACTTGGCTAATCTCTTTGTCAGAACATTATGTTTTTCAAATATATTTATATAATCACTCTATCGAAACTTTTTTTTTTAAATCAAGTTCATTTGAAAAAAAAAATTGTCCAATCCAATCCTAACAGTGAACAAGATGAAGGACTTCTAATAATATACTTTGATTGACTTTTGAAACTCCAAAATCACGGTTTGGGTAAAAGTAACAAGAGACACATTGTTACCCAAACCACGGTTTAGAAACTTTCAAAAGTCAAACCAATTATGCAATAAAGAATCCAACATCCGCATATATCATACGGAAACTCCAATTCCAAGCTAAAGTTAAATTATTTCTCAGAACACAAAGTTCAGCATGCATATTGCTAACCCAATCAAACCAGTTCAGAACCCATCAACCCAAGTGATCCCTCATCAAATACCATAACCAGCTCGGGTAGGATTAATTCTCAACAAAATAACCATCTACATTATTTTGGATGTGAATCCTCTTATGTTAATCAAGTAATAGAAGAGAATTCAGTTAAAGAAAAAATGACATAATTAAATTTAAATTATAATTAATAGACTTTACAACTCATCAAAAAAATCACTGCATGATAAATTTTATGTTTATTTTTTTTTTAATAAAATAGTCCTATAATAAAAGAAAATCTAAATTCATGAATTTCACGGAAGGAGCAGGGGGTATCCCAGCAACCATAGTAACCTAAGCATGAGAGAGACAAGAGTCATGGATTCCCCTTCCAAAAGCCATTAGCTTCCTATTGAGTACAGTGCATAATTGGATGACAGATCAAAAATTTCAGCTCAATATGGATGTTATTATTTGTAAGTTACTCTAATAATCATAAACTGTAAGTTTTGTTAAATTCAATCATGGCAAGCAATGAATATACTGGAATAAAAGTCCTCGTCTTTATTATTATTATTATTATTATTATTATTATTATTATTATAAAAAATATTAAAATGGGGCTAGTGACCTACCCACGTTCACCACTGCATTTTCTATTATAAAATGCTGTTGTTGGTTGAAACTTATACTATATTTTTCTTTAACCAATCCTAAAATCTGAGGTAATTTTTTATTAAGTTGGAGGTAGAAACTATTAAAAAAAAAAAAAGTGACTTGTCTCCCAACCCTCCACTAGGCAGTTTACAAAGAGTTTCCCGTTTCACAGTTTTGCAGGTGGAAAAGCAGAAGCACTCAACTCAAGGAAAAGATAGACATGCTGAATTTCGTCGCCAATCTCGTGAATCTGATCGTGAAAGAACCTCTTGGTTGCGCCCTCACCGCTATCTTGGGCATTGGGTAAGCTTTTCATCCTCTCATCTCCTCTTTTCATGTATCTCCTCACCCAACTCATCCTTTTATTTATATATTCCAAACCGGTCAGTTAATTCTAATTAATTTGATAATCAAAACAGGTTTAATTGATTTTTTACAAAATATTATTGAAAATAATTTATATTTAATTTCACTTGTTCAGCTTTTTGTTTAATTTAATCAATTTTATTCAATTCTTGGTTTGATTTTTTCATTTAGATCAGTTTTATTTAGTTATTAACACTCCTATTTGGTCTCTCTCCCCCTCCCCCTCCCCCTCTCTATGTATATACTTTAATTATTTATTTGTTGTCACTTTTTTCTATCAACTGTTACATTTTATTTCTTTCAAATATTTTTTATTAAATAATGATAATTATTTGCAATATAAATATTTTCCTATTATTATTGTGGTATATTCAAACTCTTTATCATTAAAAAATTTTTAAAAAAAAACCTTTTGCATAAAATTTTAATCACTCTTGCCATCATAAATTATTTTTTATTTTGTGTTTCATAAATTAACTAGAGTCATTGCTTATATTAAACTAGATTTTATTAGAATTAATAAATTAAAACTTTAATTGCAATATCTTTACATACATTATTAAAATTAAAATGTTTATATAATTCATTAATTTTAGACTTTAAAAGTTTAGGTCCATTTGTCTATTTTAGGAAAAACTGTATTGATTTTAAATAAATTTTAAAACTAAGCCAAAATTTTATATCTACAGACATATTATTAAAGTTGATTCTTACAAACTTTATTACTCCATTTCAACTATATTGCTAATTTGACATCTTCAAAAAACTAATCAAATATTTTGATGACGTGGACTTTGCATTCTGACGTGGCTATCTTTTTTGTCTTGTCTTTTCATTTTACTTTCTATTTCAACTTATCCATCCATAAACCTCATTGATCTCTAACTTTCTTTTACCATCCCAAGTTAGAATCATTCTCCTCCCTTTTATTTCTAAATTATTATTTCTTTCAATTATGCAACACCCTTCAACTTCTTTTTCCTTCTAAATATTTTACCATATGCAATTTTAGTCTTTGTTATATATTTGCATAATATTATATTGGAACTTGAGTTTGAAGGTGTCAAAAAGAAATTCACCATTCTTTAAGTTTTTAGCCTTTTTTCTTAGTCTTTAGTTGTTAATTTTCATAATAAATGCTTAAAATATATAAAGTATAACTAACAACTAATAATTATTTAACAACTCAACAAGAATACTAATACCTTAAAAAAAAGACAAATATTGAAATAATCTCCACAACATAAAAATCCTATAAAAGCTACAATAAATTAAAATATAATTATTTATAAGTACATAAATTAGCATGTGTGTGTTTATAAATATATGTATGCATTTATATATAGTTACATGAAATAAATTTAATTTGATCTCATTCAGGTTTAGAAATAAAAACAAAACAGCAAACCAATTTGATTAACTTTTTTTTTAAAAAAAAATTCACTTTTCAATATTTTAGTTTAGGCTTTTTTATTTATATCAATTTGATTCTGTTATATACACTCCAACCTGACCTTACATGTGGGCTCGCCTTTACAGCAAGTTTCTAAAAACTAGACCGGACTGACCGGTCGGACTGATTTAACTGGGAACCGGACTGTTGACCGGTCCGGTCCAGCTTTGGTTCAGTTTTACATCACAGTTTTACAAAAACTGCCTTTTGAGGAATTGAACTCGGGTCGTGCAGATTGAAGTCATTAATTTTACCACTAAGCCAACTATATATTTGTTATATAATATGCCTTATAATGTATTTAATATAAAGTATGTTCATAGTTACGACTTCCAAACAAAGATTCTTGATTCGAACTTGAGATTAAAAATTAGATAAAAAAAGTATTACTACTGTTAATGTTTATAATATATGAATTATAAATTATGAATTATGTTTATTTTAATTAATTTGTATGCTATATTGATATGTGAATTAATGTTGTGTTGCTTATATGAATATAATTTTTTTTTTTATTTTATGACACTATTTTTTTATGTTTCAAATAATTTTATTATTGATTTATATTATATTTTTATATTATTTATTTATTTTATTAATATATAAATAATTATATATGTATGTATAAATATATTTATATTTATATATAACTATAAATATATATTTAATTATATTTCAATTCGACCACGATTGAACCATTAAACCTTAAATCAGTATCTCAATCGATTTAATGACCGATTCAGTTTTCAGAACCTTACTTTACACACATACTTTTACATATATTTAGTATGAATCACTGCATTGAATCAACAAATGACAAAAAAAATCTTTGGCATCCCCCAGGGCATATGCATTGCTTCAATGGATGCGATGACACAGCATTCGAAATGGTAATTGCTCTGTTGCCCACTATCCTGTCATTATTTCATTTATTATTTTATTAAAAATATTAAGTTCTCTTAAAATATCAAGTTAATAATATTTTTAATCATTTATAGAATTAAAATATTATTATTAAATTGATTTTATAATTAAAAGCATTTATCTTTTTATTTTATTTATTATTCACTTAACAAAATTGTTTGCCGAGCTGCTTTTAAATTTACCACCATTATGAATACACTAAATATAAATAACGATTACCATCAACAACGCTTTTTTGTTTTGGTATAGATCAACAACGCAATTTAAGACTTTAAGTCAATATTACGATTATTAGATATCATAGTTTATGCATTTTTTATGTAAAAATAGTTTTATTAAAGAAAATTTAAGTTCAGTCGTAAAAAGAAATTTACATAAATAGAATATCAGAATAATATTTCATTTAAATTGTTTTAATATTCAGTATAATTATCAATTTACGAGAGTTGGATATAATAATAATAATAATTTCATCTTAATTGGGTTAATGTGATAATACAATGATCACATGAAAGCTGAAGATGTTCAAACCAACCTCTTATAACATTTTAAAGGGAAAAAATGATGAGAATGGAGAGAAAATATAAAAGTATTTGGACTCTTAATGGTTGTATATTCAAAAGCATATGCTTTGTAATTGTCTAATTAATTACAATCTATTGTGATCAAATAGATTTTAAAATTTAAACTATCTGTTGAATTTTGATATATTGGTTGACTAAAATATTTGTAAGTAAACCTAATAATTTAACTCCATGGTGTAATTTAATTGTATTTTAATATCTATATATATGATTATGTTATAAATCTATAAGATGTTAGCATAGTAAAAGTGAGTTATACCTCTAAACATAAAAACTATGATGATGCTTTTGATTAACACAAAAAATATATATAATTATGTTATGACTTTAAACCTTCAGGATATTGGTTAGATTAATAAATTAAGAGTTCAAGATATCTATATAATTTTTAATGAAAGAGAATATCTAGAACTTTACTTGAAGTTGAACGTTTGTTACGTAACTCTATAAATGAATCTCAATTCATACAAATTTATATCTCAATATAAATATGATTAACACTCGTAAAATAGATTCAAAAGAATAGGTATTATTAAAAATAATTAAATGAATTTTATATAATTATTATAATATTAAAATTATAAAGTAAGTTTTAAGTTAATTAAAAAATTATTAATAATATTTATTATTCTTAAATCTATTTTACTATATATTATATTTTTAATGAAAATAGTAATCTACTAATCATTTTGCTCCTCCTTCATTTGAACAGTGGTCGACTTTCCGCGATTGCAAGGTACGTATAATATTTTTTATTTTTTAAAACACTTTTTTTATTAAATAATAATTCTTTATTTTGTAGTGAAATTAGTTCTTTTTGTCATTTCAATATCTATATAAATTTTCAATATTAATTAGAAGGATTAATTAATTTAAAAAATTATTTTTAATGCTCCAGCAAATACTTATTTAATCCAATTAATCCTGTCATTTTAAATTCATTCTCTTAATTATAAAAACAGCTTAAAAATTAAATTGCATTTGTATTTTCATATGATTTTTTGAAGTAATGACTTTGGCAAGATGAATCTAAAATCATACTATTAATAACAAATAAAAAAGGACATGAAAAATATCATAACACTTAGTCCTTATTTGGTACATCATATAGGATAAGACCCAATAGTATAAGGCATTATAATATAAGACTTATAGTATAGTACAAGATAGTATACTATAAGAGAAAAATACGAAAATAAGGACTAAGGTTGATTTGAGATTAAAATATTATATTTTTATCCAATTTCATATAAAATAATCCTATAAGATTTTATTAGGCACTTGAGATTTGATTAGTTTATTCTATAATCATTGGATAAAAATGGGTAGACTGGATAACTTTATTCTATAAAATGTTACACTAAACATATGATAAAAATAGTCATATAATATAAGTTTATCTTATTAAGCCTTATATTATGTACCAAACAAGGCCTTAGTTCATTCAATTTTTGTGATCTACATAAGAAAAGTAATAGGGTAAAATATTATTTACATCCCTCAAGTTTACCTCAATATCAAATTACTTCCTTAAAAATTTTGTTGTCTTACTTCACCCTATGAAATTTGGTTTAACTTAAAAATATTAATTTTGTTATTACATGAAATGAAGGTTATCTCCATGTGCACACCACGTGATCATTCAACTAAAAAACTTTATAAGATAAAATATAATTTACATTCCTGAAGTTTATTCCTATATCAAATTACTCCTTAAAATTTTTTTTTTCACTAAATCTTCTAAAGTTCAATTTAACTTGAAACTGGATATTAACTTCCATTTCATTTAACAAAAAATGTAACATTTTCAAATCAGATTAAAGTTCAAATAATTTAATAAGACCAAAAAATTTTAAGAGATAATTTGATATTAAAATAAATTTTGAGGGCGTAAGTTGTATTTTATTCAAAGTAATAAGAACATATAACATCTACTAGCAATTACAAAGATGAGAGTGATCTATGATGGAAGAAGATATTGAGATAAGAGTTGAATTTTTATTCACTATCAGTATAAAAAGTTTTACATGATCATCTAATCACGTGTTGCTAAATCATTAAAAATGTTTAACTAAAGTAATAATTATTTAAAAAGTTAAACACTTTTAAAGTGTGTTTGTTTGAGCGTTTGTCCCACCTAAACAGACTTTTGAAAGCTTAAATGAGTTTTTGTTTATTTTATGTCTTATTTGTTTTGGCATTTATATAATTTTTCAAACGTAATTCTATTCTCAAAAGCTCATTTGATTTGAAGCAACAATTTTTTACTTTTAAGTTAAAAGTAATTTTTTTTTTAAACATAAATTATTTTACGCAAACTTACTTTTGACTAAAATTAAGTTTACAAAATTAAGTTCATCCAAGATCAAATTTGTAAACTTTAATTCAAACACACACTTAATGATATTGTAGTATATGATTGAATGATAATATAAAAAAAATTTTACTATGATAATGGATAAAAATTAAATCTTTACGATAAGAAGTATAAAAACATTAAAAGATATATTTTTATTTTAAAAATTTATTAATTATTATGATTAATAATAAAAATTTTAAATATAGACATAAAAATAGATAATTAGTTTTAACTAAGAAACAAGGAGTCATTATTTAAAAAAGGGTGCAATGATGTTAAAGAGAAATGACAATATGATACGATTCTGTTTACGAATAATTACATATGTTTGATATACAAGAAGAAAAGAAAGAGAATAAGCAGCACAACTCAATTTGAGTTTTAAAGAGGAGTTATTTTAAATTATTTATTTTAATATAGGCTTAATTACAATTTTAATTCCTTTATTTTAACAAAATAAAATATTTGGTTCTTATATTTTGAAAATGAATAATTTAATTCTTCTATTTTTAAAAAATCAACAATTTAGGTCCATCATTTAGTGTGCTTTTAAAAATTTAACAAAAAAATATTGATATGATATTAAAAAATTAATTTTTAATATTAAATAAGTCATTTTCAATGTATGTGATATGAAAATAATTTTTTAAATATTAAATTAACTTTAATAAAATAAAATTAATAAAAAATTAATCTTATTATTAAGGTTAATTTGAATATTTAGATAGTTATGTAGTCAAATACATTTAAATTATTTATTTTTAATAAAAAAAATTTCAATGTCATGTTAATAGTTTCTGTCAAATTTTTAATGGTATACATACCAAAAAATAAAAATTATTTATTTTTTGAAAATAAATGATAAAATAATTCATTTTTAAAATAGAGGATTAAGTCATTTATTTTACTAAAATAGAATTATTAAAATTACAAATAAACCTTAAATATTATTATAAATTTAGTTTATAGACAGACATATTGCTGCTTATAAAATCTATTATGAATTCAAATTCATTATAATAATAAAACTCTTCCAAAAATAAATTCAACGGTAATTACGCTATTAAACCCATTAATTATTTATATATAATGACAACTTTCTCCATCTCTCTACTTATGCAGGCAACAATTTAGAATGGCCTGGATGTACACAGATTCAAGATGGACTCGCTTACAAAGATTACGGAACGGGCATTGGTGAAGCAGTTGCTGCAGAAGGACATACGGTTTCTCTATTTACTATCTCTTGAGATATATATATATATATATATATATATATATATATAATATATATAATATATATATATAATTTACATATTTTAATCACAAACTCATTAATCATTATTATTTATTTAATTATACTAAATTAATCATATTTTAAATCACATCATTTGAGGTAAATTAGAAAATTAATAAGAAAGAGAGAGAGTGAGTTGAAAGAAATTAAAAAATAATAAGTTAAGAAAAAGAAAAAAAAGATAATGATTGAAAAAAATGAATATATATATATATATATATATATATATATATATTGTGTAAATTAAATATATTTATATAGAATTCAACTCATTTGAACTATCTCATAAAACTAATCTCACTAAGTCATCAATGATAATAGATGAATAGAGATATTAATAAAATGTCTTAGATATTCAAAAAAAATTTATTTAAAAAAAATGAAATATTATTATTAAAAAATAATTATTTTAGCAAAATAACAAGCCGCTGAAAAGATTAGTGATAATTTTTTTTAAAAAAATTGATTTGTAGACGGGTAGCCAAAAATGACAAAAAATTATTTGTGTAAGAATTTGTGTTCTTATTTTTATCAACTTAGAATGAATTTCCGGCAATCCAACCGTTGGTTATGCTTTTGCAGGTAAGATGTAATTTCAGTCGCTTGAATACACAGACAGGACTTCCCGAAGCAGCTCCTGTAGTTAACCAGGAGATAAACATTGGCGGAGAGCCCGAATACAGTGAAGGTGATTTTTTCTTTTGATTAATGCAATTTACAATTTGTACATTTATTTTTTTCTAGATAATATTATATTTTGAACTTAACCAAATATAAAAATAAGTCAATAAAGCTTCTTCAACCTTGAGAATTTATAGCACTTTGAGTGTTATTTCTTCACCCCTCCGTCCTCCCAAATATGCAATTACACTTTTTTAAAAATAGTATAAAAAAGAATAAATGTGTGAATTTATAATGCTATACATTTTACATTTCTACATTTTACTCTCACGTATACAACTTATATTAATTTTTCCTTTTCTCCTTTCCATCCTTTACGTGGTATTATAGTTAAAAGTAATTAATAATAACAATTAATGTGCCTCTCAAAATATTAGTAATAATAAATAATAACCGTACAATGACCGATGGAATTGATAGAATGGTCTTTTGTTGTATTTGACTTTGTTTTTTTTTTTTGGTATACTATTTGACTTTGGTTTTTTGTTTTCAGGATTGATTTCAGGGTTTTGTGTATACTTCGATTATATTTAAAATGGATTTAATATATTTTAATCATTATTCACATAAAGGATGATGGAATTGACTTGAAGTTAATTGTACATGTCTTGTGTTATCTTTAATTTAAGAATCATTAGCCTAATTTTTTTTTTCAAAAATTTCAAATAACAATTAAAATCAGTTAACTAATAAAACAAGATGATTGATCACAGAAAGCTAAATAGTTATAGACTTTATGATGGGTTTGACAAAGGGATTCGAGGATTGAGAACCAATGAAACAAGAAGACTTGCCATTCGTGCAGATCTTGTGCCACCAGATGGACCACCAGATGGACAAATACCTTGGAAAGTAAGTCATAATATATTTTCTCAGGTAAAATTATTTTAGTTTTCAAAAAATATTTTATTTACCAATTCTGTCTTTTATTTAGTTTTAAAGACACTCACAAATCTGCTCTTGTTGGAGAACTAATATGATAAAATTAAAATGAATAAAAAAATGACATTAGTAAATAACTTAAAAATTGAGATATCAAGGTAATAAAATTAAATTTTAAAGAATGCAATTAATAAATAAATTATTTTTTTAAGAATTAAAAATAAATTTTAATCTATTTTCTTTTTGGCTATTTTTCTCCCTTTGTTTTTATTTTCTACATTTAATGTTGGTAATTTTTAGTGTTATTTAAATTAGAAAGTCGGATCGTGAACTAGCTACCCAATCTATTATGGTTATCCCCATAACTAGATTCATGGTTGAATAGAATAATTTTGAACTAGTTAAAACTGATTAACTCAGCTAGTCTTTATATTTTTTTAAAATGCTATTTTTTCATATTTTATTAATGTTTTCACATATCTTATATTATTGTGTGAG
The DNA here is from genome assembly GCA_019955255.1 of Castanospermum australe. Taxonomy (NCBI): domain Eukaryota; kingdom Viridiplantae; phylum Streptophyta; class Magnoliopsida; order Fabales; family Fabaceae; genus Castanospermum; species Castanospermum australe. The sequence continues at coordinate 45,675 of NSJW01000203.1, forward strand.
AATTAAGTTTTTAGTCATTCAATTTGACCAGTTATTTTAAAAGGTTAAATTAAGTTAAGTTCAATATTAATAGTTTCAATTGAAAAATGTCAAATGGATAATTAATAAAGACAAAAAAGAAAATTAATATGCAAAATTATTGAATTAGATATAAATTTATAAATAAAATTTAATATTATAATACATACATTTAGAAATAAACTTAATTATATAAAAAAATTTATAAATATTATATAAAATTTTATTATATAAATTTTAATGTTATAAATGTGGGGAAAAAATTGCTTCTGCAGCCTTAGGTTGGAGTGTACTCCCTCTGTCAACTTCTTTGCATTTTCATGTAAATTATACATTTATATTCGTTAAAATAAATTTAGTAGAATACATTTTAGAAAAATTAATTTTAGAAGAATGAGTTTTTTGTTTTAAAATATTCACCTAATTAAACATAATTTTTATAATTAGATTTAGTTTAGATATTATTATTTTATCACAGTTTGGATATTATTAAATGAAACTATTTTGGTTATGAAATTATTAAAATAGGAAAAGTGCTTTATTTTATGTAAATATATATTATTTTAAGAAAATCAATTGTTAAATTAGAATTAAAATGTATTTTGGTCAGGAGCTATTTCTATCCGCAAAGCACTTTAAAAAATTTTATAAAAGCATTATTTTGACCTCCAAAATTAATTTTGGGAGTTAGAATGCAATTTGACTCTAAGCACAAATCAAAAATAGACAAATTTTTCTTAGAAAAAATTATTTAAACTTACTTTTATTGCACACGTGATATACATACTATATCTTAAAAATAATTGAAAAAACTACAAAAAAAGAGGTATAAAAAAAGACAGATGGCTAAAGTTTGGGAAGCGCAGTGAGTAGGATTTGACGCAGCAGACAACAAAATAACTCTGGAAAGGAAGTTCCATAAAATCATGAAGTTGGTTAAAACATTTAAAAACGGAAAAACCAAGAAGAAGCACATGATGCTAGATCCAACTATCTGGCAGCCATAAAAATGTTCGTTACTCTTCATTTTGGTGAGTTGTGTTGTGAGGGGCAGAACTAGGCGAGAGACGAAGGAGCACATCTCTAAAATAAAATTTTTTGCATATCTGTAATATATATAGTTCTTTAAGTATTATACTCATTTAAAATTTTTTAGTTCCATCTCTGAGCATGGTAAGCACCGTTAAGAAATGTTTTTTTTAAAAAAATGAATTTTGATAAAAATTTTAATTAATTAATTAATTTATTGCTTTTTTGTTTTTTCTTTTTTCACAACCATTTTTGGCTCTATTTCGCTGCATTAAAGAAGTGTTGGCTTCTTGCTCAACTAACAGGTTTATGACGTGAGAATGGTGACAATTCACAGTCCTAATCCCAACTGAACTGAAGACGATCCAAATGCCGGTTCAACTAGCTCTTGAAGACTTCCTAATTATTCTATATAATAATGTTCTGGCTACTGGTGTGGTGTGGTGTGTGGTTATGCTCTTTTGTTACTTTCTGATGTAATATAGTTTATATAGTTGTAAAATAGTCTATAGTTTACAAAAAACAAGTTCATCAACTAAATACATAGAGCCTTAGCATATCAAAGTTTTTTTTAGAACCGTTTGATTAGGGTCTTCAAATTTTATCGAGATCACTTTATCTCCATTTTAACTTATTATCTTTACACCGGCTCATAAATGTACTTTGTGTAAGTTATAGCTTCTATGCAAGTAGCGCTTATTGTTTTATATTCAATATTGAAAATTTTCCTTTTCAGCTTTGCTCTGGCTTCTGTTCATATTATTCTTGACCGTAATATGATTTTTGAAGCATTTTGGGGTTCTGCTATGTAGAGAGTATAGAGTAGTTGTAGTAGTTGTAACTGATATAATTAGTTATAACTTATAAGTGTAGGTTGGTTACTGTCAATGACAGGTCATCCAGATGGGTCAATAAAGAAGTACAAGGGAAGTGCCCTTGTTGGGAGGAGGGGTAACCTTAAATGTTCTATCTCTGGAAATTGCGAGAGTAATGTCTCCCACAATTTTTCGTACCCAAAAAAAGGAGTACAAGGCAAGGTTAGTTTCTAAGAGGTTCAATCAAAGGGAAGGATTTGACTATACAGAGACATTTAGTCTAGTTGTCAAACAAACAACAGTAAGAATGATTCTAACTCTAGCACTGTCTAATTCGTGGCCTATACTTCAATTGGACTTCAATAATGCTTTCCTAAATAGAGATTTGCAGGACATGGTTTATATGAATCAGGTAGAGGGCTTTGTCGATGCGATTACCAAAATGGTATGCAAATTAAATAAAGCACTCTATGGCCTAAAGCAGCCCCCAGAGCTGGGTTTTACAAGCTAGCTACTGCACTGAAGCAACTTAATTGGTTTTCAATCTACAAGGTCTTATTCCTCCTTATTTATGAAGTTCACAGTTGAAGTAACTCTAACGGTTCCAATATATGGATTATGTCTTGATCATAGGGAATTCTAAACAAGCAATAAGAGAATTAATACAAACTCTGAATGCATTTTTTTCACTTAAAGATCTTGGCAAGCTTAACTACTTTCTCGGAATAGAAGCAAAATGGACTGCCGATGGAGGTATTCATTTATCTCAAACAAAGTACATCTCAGACTTACTTAACAAGGCCAAAATGCAGAATGCTAAGCCCATGCCAACTCCTATGACTGCGGGTCTTAAACTTTCAGCACATGGCAGTGATTTTTTCTCAGATCCACAACTCTACAGGACAATAGTTGAAGGGCTGCAGTATGTGACTATTGCAAGATCATAGTTAGCTTATCCAATGAACAAAGTTTGCCAGTTCATGCACAATCCACTGGACATACACTTGAAAGCAGTAAAGAGAATTTTAACGTATCTAAGTAGTGGCACTCAAACTCATGGTCTTCATTTCAGGAAATCACCTCAGCTGACTATCTCAGCATTCTGTGACTCAGACTAGGGATCCGATCCTGATGACAGACGCTCCACATCTGGCCATTGTCTGTTTCTAGGAACAAACCTTATCTCTTGGTCCTCAAAGAAGTAAAATGTTGTGTCCCGCTCCAGCACAGAGGCTGAATATAGGAGCTTAGCCTCAGCAGTTGCAGAAATAGCTTGGATTAAATCTCTATTGACAGATTGAGAGTGCCAATTCGCAACACTCCAAGCATCTACTGTGACAACTTAAGTGCTGTATTGTTAGCAGCTAATCCTATACTCCATTCGAGGACTAAACATTTTGAATTGGATCTCTTCTTTGTTAGAGATAAAGTAGTGCAAAAGGAGGTCAGTGTGAGTCATATTCCTGGTACTGAACAGATAGCAGATGTGCTTAAAAGCTGCCTCAAGCTCTCAGTTTCAGATAATGAAGGACAAACTCAGAGTCAGTGCCTCACAAACTCCGAGCTTGAGGGGGGATGCAGAGAGTATAGAGTAGTTGTAGTAGTTGTAATTGAAATGGTTAGTTATACTGTTATGCCAGCTAATGCAGGTTGGTTACCGTTAATCCCAGGTCATCCGGTGTCGGTTTACATATGTACATTTGTATGTCTCTGATTCAGTAATGTGATAGTTAATCTTGTGCTCAGAAGCTTAGTTCATTCTCTCTATTCTCTCATTCTCTCTTTCTCTTCCGTAGGTCTGATACCTTACAAACTCTATTGCCTTCTTTCAGTAGGTAGCTTCTGTGGTAAATAACATTGCTATCCATCACCTTAACATTATGCGTCTAACCGGACAATGATAGGACAAATAAGCGAAACTGAATTTGGAGAACAAGTATAGAACATTTCTTGTATTGGTCATCTTTGCTTTTATTTGTGGTTATGAAACTGAATATTGCAGATTAGGATAAAAGATAGAAATTAGTGTACTACTATTGGTTTTTAAGTAGACACTTGTAGTTGTCTACAAGGTGTGTTCCCTTTAGTAGAAACATTTTTCCAAATAAGTAGAGCAACCGAAGTTTATTATGATTCTCATTTTTCAGATTGGAGAAAAACTGGTGCTGTTGATGACCAAAAGGAGTGGCTAGAGAATGAGTTTGAATTTTTTTTATTTTTATTTTTTAGTTACATGAATATTTTTTATTTTGTTAGAAAGGAGCTCTAACATCTGATGTGAAGAAAGAAGAAGGTATACTATAATGTGCATGACAAACTATACCCTGAAGTTTTATGCATTTGATTTGAAAAAAGATAAAAACTTTGCAATCACCTCACCCACGTTTCTCCTACCTGATTTGAGATTGAATCTCAAGCATTAAAAAAAAAAAATTAGGATGAGGTTGACGTTTCTTTGTTCTTTATTTTCAAAACAATTTACTTTTATATATTAAATTTGAGTCCTTTTCTTTAAGAGTGAGTCAGTTTATTATACTATTTGTTTTATTTGGATAATTTTTCTGTCATAAATAGAAACAATTCTTTACATAGATCAGTCTAAATTGCATTTATTACAAAAAATTACATCAAAAAAAGATGGTAATGTATATTATTGAGTGAAATTACCCCTTTTAATATTTAATAATAAAACAAATGAAATCTGATAAATAAAAAGATAAAAATTAAAAAATGAATTCATTTTAACTAATACATTTCTTTCCAATTTTATTCCTATTTTTCAAATTTTCATTATATATGTAGAGATCAAGTAAAAAGTTAATAATTTATATACACATTATGATGTAGAATACTTATGCATTTTGATTAGTGTAAGACACACTTGCACTGATTATTCACTAGTTTAGGATTAAACTTTAGGTAGAAATTTTCATTTTTATTTTTTACTTTTATTTTTAAAAAAATAATAAATTATCATGCAACTTGTGTTGGAGAGAAGAAAGACATAGAGATATGTGGAAGAAAACACCTCCGACAAAATTCATAGAATGTTGTCTCATCCTCAAATCATAAGAAATACTAAATGTCATAATGAAGGAGAATAATTATTATTTCAATTTTATAAATAAGTTAGAATTAACATTATTTTAGGAACAATAGTATAACTTTTGATTGTTAATTTTATCTTTACCTATCTTTAATTTATAACTATTTTCATTATATAATAAAGTTATAGGCTAACTATTTAGTTGAGCCTAATCATAAACTTTTACAAAATTTACATACTTAACCTAATTTCTTTAACAGTGTCAATATAAAAGTTTGAACTTATAACTCCTTAAAAAACTATTCAAATTCCTCATTTGAAAGTTTTTACACTCAGGTAACTTCCTCTTTATTATTTAAGTCAACTGGCTTCAACACTCTTCCTTTGGGTACCCTTCCAGTATAATCTATTTGTTGATGAAGGATACGTTGCAACAGTTCAGTGGTTTAAGTAAACAAATTTATGGGAAAATTTAGGGTGAAATTCCTGGAGCTATGTCTGATTATAGAGACTCTTCCTTATTTTCAAAGTTACAAATTGCCTCTTTCTTATTTTTAATGTTCCACTTATATGTTTTATTGTATTGTTATATAATGAAAATCTTCTACTAGTTGTCAAAAGATATGATATCGATGTTAAAACTCTTGAAACATAATAAATGATAAAAATAATTAAATCGATACGAAGAAAGGACAGATATTTGCTCGAGGTCTAGGTTTCCAAAGGGTGTGGCTGGAAGGTGATGCTCAATAGGTATACCAAGCTCTAAGATATGGAGCAGAGGATTTTTCTTCAAATGGCTCTATCTTAAGAGACATATGTCCATTTGCTTCTTGGTTTTCTGCTTTTGACTGCAGTTATATCCCTAGAGAATGTAATCAAGTAGCTGATTGTTTGGCTTAACAGGCACTGCTTGTAGACAGTCATGGACTCTGGGTTGATATTCCTCCAGATTGTATTTCTGATTTGATTGATGCTGATTTAGCCCGTTAATAAATTCACTCCTCATATCCAAAAAAAAATATAATTTTTATTTATTATAATATTTGAATACGGTTTAGGAATCATAACTCAAGGGATGCAAAGTCTTTTTCGCTTTGCTTAAATCGTAGCATGTCAAATCATTCATCTCTTCACATACCAACTCTTAAATTTCATTTATAAAAAAAATAAAAAAAAATATACAGACCTTCTAAATTTTGGATCATTTGTAAATAAACTATTAAACTTTAAAATTATCTTAATTAGTACTTAAATTATAAAAATTACACAAATCAAACATTTCATTTATTTTATATTTATGTCAAATATTTTTTTATTTAATTTAGAATATATGAAAAGTAGATGAAATGATTAATTTGTGTAATTGTTATCGTTTAAATACTAATTATGATGATTTTAAAGTTCATGTGTTTATTTACAAATAATTCATAGTTTAGGGAGTTTATATATTCTTTTCCCAAAAAAAATTTAAACACATAAAGTATTTTTTCTCACAAAATTATACAACTTGCTTAGGCTTAAGTTAAACCATGGTTTGTGCATCATGAGCTGCCGACCAATATTTTAATTACATTATTTAATCTGATAAAATTTTTCATATACACTTATGTGGAGAGAGAGAGCTTAATAGAATTATCAATCATGACTCCATGATAAAAAACAATCATCCTAAATATGATAGAACTTGCTTAAGCTTATTATTTAAGTTAAACCATGGTATTTACCTGTGCATCATGAACTACCAACCAATATTTTAACTATATTATTTTATTTATCTGATAATGTACAATAAAGTTTCCATTGACTTTAGTGTCATTATTGAATAACCTTGTTTAAGTCATTTCTATAAAAAAAAATTAAAAAACTTATGGGTGTTTAGCTTGTTTTCTATTTTCATTTTTAGTTAATATGGTTTCAGTTATAATTATAAAAATATCACATTTGTTTTCATTTTATTTTCTGTTTTCAAAACTTTGTAAAGAAAATGATAAAAACATCACAAAATTTTGAAAATAGGAAACAGATTGAAAATAACATAACATTTTTATAATTAAAACTAAAAATATATTAACTAAAAATAAAAATATAAAACAAACTAAACATCTTTTTATTTTTATTTTTCGACCATCATCCCATTCTCCTTGTCATGTTATAGCTTCAAGACCTTCCCTATAAACCCCTGCCACATACAATAATAGAGCGAGACTATAGAAAAAAAGATACCATTATTTAGGGGGCCATGTTCTAAAAAATATATAAAGAAAAGTTACACGTAAAATTTTAAAATTTAAAAACATGACCGCTCATAACCCATTCACATAGACCGTCTTATGTGAATCCTTATCAAGACCTGAACGCATTTTGGATGGCACAATACTTCAAACGAGTGTTATGTGAATCGAACTTGACGTCAAAGAGTGAACTGGTTACTTAACTTATTATGATTTATCTCATAATTGAATTCATAATTAGGTCAATTTTAATCAATTAAAACTAATAAAATCTTAGTTGGTCATAAATTTTTATTTAAGACCATAATATTTATTATATTTGTAAATATTTTCATAAATTTTATGTAATTATATATCAATTATTTTTATGATATGATTTGGTTTGATTTGTCAATTTAAACTATCAAATTGAACCTAAATTAAAAATTTTATCACTTTGATATTTGATCCAATTTTAGTAAAATTACTTCAAACCCTAGTCGAGCCTAAGGCCTAAAATAACCCAACTTAGACCATATGGTAGGCTAGAGGTGAAATTTTAGAGTCTCTTCCCCTTTGTCATAGAAACTATCTTCTTCAAACTCACAACACCCTGTCATTATTGAATCGGATGTGAATTCTAGAAAAGCAATTCAATTCCATCAACAACATCTATAGAAAAGAATCTGCATTTGCTGTTGTTAAACCATCACATGTTGAAATCACAAGGTGTCTAACTGTATTTGTTTTGATGATAACGAACTTAGGAAGATGTCAGAAAGCCAAATCAACAAGTCAAATCTTTCATTCATAAATATTTATCTTCGAAGACTTAGGTTCTATGTAATTTATGAATAATTATCTCTGAATACTTATCTCTGTACCCAAAAAAGATTCGATGTAAAGGTAAAAAGAGTTTTCTAATTAAAAAAAAAAGTGAATCATAATTTTTTGGAAAAGAATATTCAAATCCTATAACAATTGTTTTTTCAAATGAATTCCTTGAAAAGAAACTTCTGTTAAATCAATTTAGATTCAAAATGGCCACAAGAGAAACATGCATACAAATCTCATAAAATATTCGAATATTACATTTTGTTGAGCCAATACTCAGAAGAACGAAAGCGTATTTGAATACTACCATACTGATATATTTGATAACACTATAAAACATTAAATATTTGACTCCAAATAATTGATAATGAATTTGTGCTTCAATACTACACTAAAATATTCGAATATTTAGTTCTTGCATTTGTACTTAAATACTACCTTAAGATATTTGTATATTTTGTTTTTGAAAATCGAAAAATGATTTGGATTTGAACACCACTCATGAGATTCGAACACCATCCTTCAATAGTAATTTTTTCAAAGAAAACCAAGTCTGTATTTAAATACCACCCGCTGACATTCAAACACCAACCTCCAATGGTTAAATTTTCAAGAACCGACCTATCAGCCTCCAAAAGTAACAGCTTGTTTCAATATTTAATAGTAGGGGCTCATCAGCATGTGTCGCCCAAACAAAAATGATGCACTATGCATCATTATAATAATTTTAAAGAAAGTTACAAATATTTTAAATAAAGTTATAATATAATTTTAAAAAATTTAAAATCTTTAAAACTTTTTAAAATAAAATTATTTAAAATTATGTTATAATTTTATTTTAAAATATTATAAATTTATTTAAAATATTGATAACTTTATTTAAAATTGTCTAATAACACAGAGTTTATCATTTTCTTGAGTGATGCACTCAAGTAACCTCTTAATAATATCTCTCACCAAGAAGAAAACCCTAATAATATCTAACTACCTCAAACATATATTTTATCACATAAACTATAAATGCAAACAAAACTTGAAGTAAATAGAGACTATTTACCTTTGAACATTCTTTAAGTACATTTACTCATCATTCATTATTTTATAGACAACATTATTATAATTGAATGAATTATATTATATTTAAATATGAATAGAATGAATGTATTATAAATTAGTAAATCCAATTACTACTCTAAATACAAACCAAACTCGTTCTAAAAATATAACAGATTGGACCAACCTGATAGGTCCAACCATGGTTGATTCTACTACCACCCATAAACATTTGGCATGAGAATTGTTAGGCTACTACCTTATTGTAAAATTTATAGGTATATTTAATGTAAAAAAATTATCTTATATTATATAATTAAATACATATCATATTAATTACCGCAAATGTTATTCTTGCACCAAACGTATCTAACAATTTATCGTATTTTATCAAGACTTCTTTGCATATTGAAGTGGCACAAGACTCCAAACCGAGGCAGGTCCGATGCACGAAATACCGAACGCAATAATTTAACCCAATATGAAGCACAATAATGCTTGTTTGTCATTAATGAATTCAGCTTTTCTTTTTTTTTTAATAAATAAGTTAAAATTTTCTGAATTCAGACTTCGCACGCAATGAATACTGGAAAAGTCTTTCTTTTTATTTGTTATAAAAATAATTTGATTTGATGACTACGACAAATTTATTTCTCTCCTACTACTTAATGTATCATCCAATGAATTTGAACGGCTGGCCAAAAAGAAATTATTGCAGTTTTTTAATTAAAGTGTTATTATCATATTTTTATTTAATTATATTTTAATATTTTAATATTAAATAATTAAAAAAATATTTATTAAATAACATTAATTATTTTTATTTTAAAGTGAGTATTTTTTATAAGTATATTTTTTAATTATTTAATAATAAAATATCAATGTATAATGAAATAAAGCATAATTTTATTGATGTTCTAAAAAAAATGCGATAATTATCGAGGCCGAGACGTTCAAATGACATCAGAAGATGAATCATTCGACTGCTCAGTCTTTCTTGGACAACGTCAATTTGGAGTTGAGCAAGAAATTCTTGTGTAGGGGCTAAGTCAGCTAAAAAATTAGTGTAAATTATTTTATATAAAAGTAATTATTTTACATTTAATATAGTGATATGTTACTTATCCTATACAAATTATATAGACCTAATTTATTACTAAAGCCAAGAATCTTTCCGTCTCGCCACTGTGTTTTCCATTTAAGCAGTTTACAAGAGTTTCTTGCTTCACATATCTGCAGCGACACCGTAGCAGCACTCAACTCGAGGGAACGCAAGACCAAATTTAACATCGCTTCTCAGTTCATCATTGCTGGTATCTTGAGCAATGGGTACTCATATGTTTGGAACGAAAAATGGAGTTGGACCAATAAAAGTTAGATCGAGGACCATGTCTTGATTATGAATCTAATTTGTTTTATTTGTAATATAAGTATAAAGTTATTTCATATTATCTACTTCTCAACTAGTTATTATTATAAATAAATTTTTTTAATAATATAATAATACATAAAAAAATATATTTTATATATACTTGAAAGTTTAATATCTCATGAAAATATTATCATGCATGTAAAATTATTTTAATAATATAACAATATATGAATAGGTGATCGTGTAAAATAATTTCACTCGTAATAGATTAAAAATTAAATCTTTTAAATAAATTTTTTAATTTTCAAAGTGAAATTCACCCTCAACGTTGTGCCTTTCGACGAAAGTAATGCAAGGCTTTCCATTAATAATAAATATCTTTTATTTTTTTTTAATTTTTAAGAAGTTAGTATTTACTAATTAAGAAAGGGGAGTCTGAACCTAATTTCACTGACTTAACGAAGAGTCAGCTTATTAATTGAAGTATTACTCAACCGGCCAATAAAAATTCTTTCGTTTTGTTACTGTTAATTGATATATTGGAATACGAGTTGAATCCCACTTCTCCTTATCATACATAGTAAATACTCTTTCGTAATTTTAGTATGCATCACATCTTATTTATTTATTTAGAGAATTATTACAGTACTCATATTTTTTAGGCTACCAATATTCTGATTAGGATATTGTTATGATACCCAATGATTTTTTTAAGAATACTAATTATTTGGGTGATTTGCCAAACTTTTATTGATTGTTACTTAGCATTACATTAATACTTGAAGCTTATAAAGTAAAATCAACAATCAATAAATATTTAACAGATTAGTTTAGGATATTGGTGTCATCAAAAAAATCGGATACCAAAGTGATTTTGATTGATTAATTATCAAATATTTATTAGTTATTGGCGTTGATTTTACTTTTCAATCCTTAAACATTTATTATGAAAAATAATAAATAATAAATATTAAATAATGCTATATCCTGTTAACATCCTTCTAATTACTTACAATTAGGGATGCCAATTATTTAGTCTGACCCGCTTCAAGACAAACCCTTTTGGACCGAGCTGGACTAGATTAAAATATATGCAAGTCAGGTTTTAGCCAGCTCAGTGTAGGCTGCAAGCCAATAAAGCTAACCTATTGGCTTGAATTTGTTTTTTTTTTTGTGGAATCTTTTTTTTACAATACTTTGAAAAATAATTAAATCATATCTATTAGTTTAATATGTACTTTTAAATTAATTATATTTCTTTTTATATGGTGTTCAATTTTATTATTATACAATATAAACGTTATAATTAATAAATAATATAAAGTCATAAAGTAATAGTTAATAATTAGTAATATTATAAAATAGTCATTATATATTCATGTGCATTAGTCATAGTATAATCAAAATTAATTATATAAAGCATAGTTAGCACTTTAAAAATGTCACTTTATGACAAAAAATTTGAGCCTACCTAGTCTAACACGGGCTAAAATTGGGTTGGATGGGGCTAAAATTACAAAAAATACATATTTTATCAGTCCAACCTAACCTATTTATAAGGATAGGCTAGCCTATTTTGACACATATACTTAAAACAAAAAGTATTAAATAGAAAGTACAAGCATTTAATATCTTAGATAGTCCTTGACATTTAATTTCATTCCCAATTTCGTCATTGATATTTTAATTTTTTTCACTTTAATTCTTATCATTTGTGAACTCACTTCAATTAGGTCCTCATTTTGTGTGTTCATCATCGACTGAATGAAAGTGATTGTGTTATTGTTAAGAATAATATGATTTGTTATCTTACAGTTTAGCACTTAGATAGTGGTTGAGTGAGTTATTTCACTTAAAAATGACATCATTTTGTGAGCTAATTTAAATATTAAAAATTGAAAGGACTAAATTATGAACAAATTTAGATGTTAAAACTACTCTCGAGTGTTAGGTTAGAAGAAAAGCAATATCATTTTTAATGATGACACATCATCATTTTTGTTTAGATAATAATGAGCACATACACATAAGGACCAAATTGAAACAACTTTATGAATGTTATAGATTAAAGTGAGAAAATTAAAACTGATTAAAGACCTTAACTTTAAAACTTATTAATTGAGGGATTGAACTCAATAAAAGAACATTCTAATAATAAGTATTAATCAGAAAAAAAAAATTGTTTGATTATATGTAACCTTGTATTTTGTTCATATTTTAAATTGTTTTGATATGCAAATTTTGATATTTTTATCTTTTTAGTATTTTTGATCAAGAAAAAGATTCTGTAGTGAAATTAAGTCTCTTAATTAGTGATAATAAAAGTTCAGTTTTTTAATTGATTAATCATAATAAGTTTAGCTCCTCAAATGACAACTATATAGTTTGCTATGATAATTATATAGTTTAATTTTTTAATTGGTTTATCATAATAAACCTTCAAGGTAATGATTAAATTTTAACAAATTAAAGAGTTCAAGATAATCATATAGTTTTTAATAAAAGAGAATATCTAGAATTTTACATGAATGAAGTTGAACTTTTGCTATGTAACTGTCTAAATGAATCCTAATTCATACCTTTTAGAAATAGGTTCAAAAGGACATGTTTCACTCGATTCATATTTCAATTATAAATATGATTAACATTTTCAATATAGGTTAAAAAAATAGGTACTGTTAAAAGTAATTAAATACATTTTATATAATTATCATAATATTAAAATTATGAGGTGAATTTTAAATTAATTTAAATTATGAATAGTATTTATTACATTTAAGTTTACTTTATTGTATATGTATCAATTATTTTTTCAAATGAAAGTAGTAATCTACTGATTATTTTGCTCCTACTTTATTTGAACAGTATTCGACTTTCCGCAATTTCCAGGTATGTATGATTTTTTATTCTTAATATTTCAGTTTAAATTTTAGGAATACAAAGCTGATTCTAAAAAATATCACTATTTTCACTTATCTCTAATAAACTCCTGTTTGAATTTTTTAAAACTCCTTTTATTAAATAGTAATTCTTTATTTTGTGGTGAGATTAGTTCTTTTTGTCATTTCAATATCTATCTAAATTACTTGATATTAATTAGAAAGATTAATTAATTTAAAAATTATTTTTTAATGTTCCAAATACTTATTTAATCCAATTATTTCTGTCATCTTAAATTCATTCTCTTGATTACAAAAACAACTGAAAAATTAAATTGAATTTGTATTTTCATAAGATTTTTTTAAATAATGACTTTGGCAAGATGAACCTAAAAGCATACTATTAATAAGAAATAAAAAAGGCCATAAAAAAATACCATAATACTTAGTTAATTAATTTTTGTGATCTAGACAAGTAAAGTAATAAGAACACATAGCATCCACTAGCAACTACAAAGATGAGAGTAATTTATGATGGAAGAAGAAGGAATTGAGATAATTAAAAATTTAGAAGCATGGAAAGATATATTTTTATTTTTAAAAATTATTAATTATTATAATACATATTGAGAAGTTTGAATATAGATATAAAAATATATTTTAGTCAGTCCCTGTTTAATACAGGGTGCAATAATGTTTAATATAAATAAATAACAATAAGATACAATTCTGTTTACTAATAATTACAATTATGTTTGATATAACAAGATAAGAAAGAGAATAAGTAGCACACCTCTATTCAAGTTTTAAAAGAGGAATTATTTTAAATGATTTATTTAAATATAAGCTTCATTTCAGGTTTGGTCTCCTTATTTTAGCAAAATGAAATATTTGCTCTCTATATTTTAAAAATGAACAATTTATTCATTTAACTTTTAAAAAATTGACAGTTTTGATCCATTTGTTAGTGTGTCGTAAGGAATTTAACAAAAATGGTGATTTGATATTAAAAGATTAATTTTTATTATTAGATAAGTCATTTAGATACATGTAACATGTATATAATTTATTAAATACTCAAATTAACCTTAATCTATACTAATATGCCATTTAATCTTCAATTTTGTATATTTCTAAAATGTCATTATTATTAAATCTTTCACAAATTTAAAATAAGATAAAAATATGAACTAAAATTATTAAAGAAGTTATAGGAAATTATTTTCAAATTTTAAACACAATGTCAAAATTATAAGAAGTTATTTTTATTTCTATTTAAATAATTAATTTAAAATTAATTATATATTAGTTACCAAAAAATAATTATAAAAATTTAAATAGCAAATGTAAATTAAAAATCACTTTAGTGCCCTTCAATTTGCTAGTAAAATATAAATTTAATAAAAAATTAATTTGTTATTAAGATAATTATTATGATTAAAAATAAAATTTTGAATACAGATATAAAAATAGATAATTAGTTTTAACTAAGAAATAAGGAGTCATTATTTAATAAAGGGTGCAATTATGTTAAAGGGAAATGACAATATGATACGATTCTGTTTACGAATAATTACAATTATGTTTGATATACAAGAAGAAAAGAAAGAGAATAAGCAGCACAACTCAATTTGAGTTTCAAAGAGGAATTATTTTAAATTATTTATTTTAATATATGCTTAATTACAATTTTAATTCTTTTATTTTAAAAAAATAAAATATTTGGTTCTTATATTTTGAAAATGAATAATTTAATTCTTCTATTTTTAAAAAATCAACAACTTAGGTCCATCATTTAGTGTGCTTTTAAAAATTTGACAAAAAAAATATTGATATGATATTAAAAAATTAATTTTTACTATTAAATAAGTCATTTTAGATGTATGTGACATGAACATGATTTTTTAAATACTTAAATTAACTTTAATAAAATAAAATTAATAAAAAATTAATCTTATTATTAAAGTTAATTTGAATATTTAGATAATTATGTAGTCAAATGCATTTAAATTATTTATTTTTAATAAAAAAATTTTAATGTCATGTTAATATTTTCTGTCAAATTTTTAATAGTACACATACAAAAAAATAAATATTATTTATTTTGTGAAAATAAATGATAAAATAATTTATTTTTAAAATAAAGGACTAAGTTATTTATTTTACTAAAATAGAATGATTAAAATTACAAATAAACTTTAAATATTATTATAAATTTAGTTTATAGACAGACATATTGCTGCTTATAAAATCTATTACGAATTCAAATTCATTATAATAATAAAACTCTTTCAAAAATAAATTCAACGGTAATTACGCTATTAAACCCATTAATTATTTAATTATAATGACAACTTTCTCCATCTCTCTACTTATGCAGGCAACTATTTAGAATGGCCTGGATGTACACAGATTCAAGATGGACTCGCTTACAAAGATTACGGAACGGGCATTGGTGAAGCAGTTGCCGCAGAAGGACATACGGTTTCTCTATTTACTATCTCTTGAGATATCTATATATATATTATACATACTTTAATCACGAGCTCATTAATCATTTTTTATTTATTTAATTATACTGAATTAATCATGTTTTAAATTACATCATTTGAGGTAAATTAGAAAATTAATAAGAAAGAGAGAGACTGAGTTGAAAAAAATTAAAAAATAATAAGTTAAGAAAAAGAAGAAAAAGATAATAATTGAAAAAAATGAATATATATATATATATATATTTTGTGTAAATTAAATATATTTTTATATAGTTTGACTCATTTGAACTGTATCATAAAACTAATCTCACTAAGTCAGGAGTGATAATAGATGAATAGATATATTAATAAAATGTCTTAGATATTCAAAAAAATTATTTTAAAAAACAAAATATTATTATTAAAAAATAATTATTTTAGCAAAATAACAAGCCGCTGAAAAGATTAATGATAATTTTTTTAAAAAAATTAATTTTTAGGCGGGTAGCCAAAAATGACATAAAATTATTTGTGTAAGAATTTTTGTTCTTGTTTTTATCAACTTAGAATGAATTTCCGGCAATCCAACCGTTGGATATGCTTTTGCAGGTAAGATTTAATTTCACGCGCTTGAATATACAGACAGGACTACCCGAAGGAGCTCCTGGCGTTAACCAGGAGATGATCATTGGCGGACAGCACGAATACGGTGAAGGTGATTTTTTCTTTTGATTAATGCAATTTACAATTTGTACATTTATTTTTTTCTAGATAATATTATATTTTGAACTTAACCAAATATAAAAATAAGTCAATAAAGCTTCTTCAACCTTGAGAATTTATAGCACTTTGAGTGTTATTTCTTCACCCCTCCGTCCTCCCAAATATGCCATTACACTTTTTTAAAAATAGTATAAAAAAGAATAAATGTGTGAATTTATAATGCTATGCATTTTACATTTCTACATTTTACTCTCACGTATACAACTTATATTAATTTTTCCTTTTCTCCTTTCTATCCTTTACGTGGTATTATAGTTAAAAATAATTAATAACAACAATTAATGTGCCTCTCAAAATATTAGTAATAATAAATAATAATCCGTACAATGACCGATGGAATTGATAGAATGGTCTTTCGTTGTATTTGACTTTGCTTTTCTGTTTTCAGGATTGATTTCAGGGTTTTGTGCGGACTTCGATTACATTTAAAATGGATGTAATATATTTTAATCATTATTCACATAAAGGATGATGGAATTGACTTGAAGTTAATTGTACATGTCTTGTGTTATCTTTAATTTAAGAATCATTAGCCTAATTATTTTTTTTCAAAAATTTCAAACAACAATTAAAATCAGTTAACTAATAAAACAAGATGATTGATCACAGAAAGCTAAGTAGTTATAGACTTTATGTAGGGTTTGACCGAGGGACTCGAGGAATGAAAATCAATGAAAAAAGAAGACTTGCCATCCGTGCCCATCCTGCGCCACCAGATGGACCACATTGGACAGTAAGTCATAATATATTTTCTCGTGTAAAATTATTTTTTAATTTTTAAAAGATATTTTATTTATTAATTTTATTTTTTTATAAATTAATTTTATTAATTTAATTCATCAAATTTCAATATATTTATACATTTTGTTTCATTAAAAGATTAATATGATAAAATTAGAATAAGTAAAACAATAATATTTATAAGTAACTTAAAAATTAAAGTATTAAATTAATAAAATTAATTTTTAAAGAATAAAATTAATAAATAAAATATCTTTCAAAAATTAAAGCTGGTTTTTACTCTATTTTCTCCCTTTGCTTTTTTTTTTTCTACATGTAATGTTAGCAATTTTTAGTGTTATTTAAATTGGAAATTTTGATCATGAACCAGCCACGCATTCTGTCATGGTTATGTTCCATATTTAGATTTATGGTTGAATCATTTTAAAATTAATTGACTCGGCTAGCCATTATATTTTTTGAAAATGTTATTTTTTATATTTTATTAATATTTTTACATATTTTATATTATTATGTAAAAATTATTTTTATAGTCATTCAATTTGATCAGCTATTTTAAAAGGTTAAATTGATTTAAAATTAAATTGAAAGTTTGATCAATTCACAATTTGGTCAGGTTCAACATTAATAGTTTCAATTGAAAAATGTCAAATGGATAATTAATAAAGACAAAAAAAAATTAATATAAAAAATTATTGAATTAGTTAGAAATTCATAAATAAAAATTTCATATTACAATACATAAATTTAGAAATAAAATTAATCGTATAAAAACTTTATAAATATTATATAAAATATTATTATATAAATTTTAATGTTACAAATGTAAGGAAAAATATTGCTTCTGCAGCCTTAGGTTGGGTGTACTCCCTCTGTCAACTTCTTTGCATTTTCAAGTAAATTATACATTTATGTTCGTTAAAATCAATTTAAATTAACTTAAGTTGAAACGTTTTAAAAAAAAATCCTGCCTTCTCTATGTCCAAAAGTTTAAATAGTTGAATAGGCTCTTATTAAAAAGAAAAAAATTCGTGAAAAATAATGCTTTAGATGAATCTCTCATTTCTCTGAAATAATAAATATGCCACTGAGAACATGACCGGTACTGAAATCTGACTTTGGGCACATTTGAGGAGTTTGTAAAAAAATAATAATAATTTTTTAAAATAAAATTTAATTTATATTTAGATGTAATATTTGAGAAGCATTTTTTTTAATTTGAATAGTTTTTAAATGCTATAAGAAAGATTTTTTAAAAAAATATAAAAATCCAACTTTTAATTTTGTGCTTTTTTTTATGTTTTAGCTTTTTTTCTAAAAAGCTAATACAAACATACTAAAAAATGGAGAAAAAAACTTTTTTAATAAAATATTTTTTATTAAGAAAGCACATATAAACAAGCACTTTATAATTCATCTTCTCCTAATCCTTTCAATTATAGTAAGTTGATTTTCCTTTCAACTACTATTAGCTCTTTTTTTTCCTTAAAAAAATATACAAACAGGGCCCAAGTCTAAGGAAAAACTAAATAATTATTGGAGAAATTTTTAAATAGATATTACTTACTTTAAATACTTTATTTAATAATTAACATGTATAAAATTTATTGAGTCATATTATAAATACACACAATTCTTTAAAAAATTAAAAATACATATCAATTATTAAATGAAGTGTTTAAAGTAAATAATACTTATTCAAATATTTCTCCAATTGCGAGGCACAATCGAGGTATAGACCCCTCAATTACTATTAGCTAATTTTATTAAGTTAGATGAGCTAGCACTAGTGGCCCTGATTTTTAAAGGAAGTCTAAAAGCGTTTTTTTCTTACAAATATATTTTTTCTAATATAATTCAAAAATTTAATCTTTAAAAAATTTAAATTTTTTTATTTTATTCTAAGTAGTTAAAAGAGATCATTTAGACAATTTGTGTAAACTTAATTTGTAGTAGAATACATTTCAGAAAAATTAATTTAGAAGAATGAGTTTCTTGTTTTAAAATATTTACCTAAAAATAATTTTTATAATTAGAATTGGTTTAGATATTATTTTGTCACAGTTTGGATATTATTAAATGAAACTATTTTGGTTGTGAAGTTATTAAAATAAGAAATGTACTTTATTTTATGTCAATATATATTATTTTAATAAAATGAATTGCTAAATTAGACTTACAATGTATTTTGACCAAAAGCTATTTCTATCCGCAAAGCACTTTAAATTTTTTTATACAAATATTATTTTGACCTCCAAAATTAATTTTGGGAGTTAGAATGCAATTTGACTCCTAGTGCAAACCAAAAATACACAAATTGTTCTTAGAAAGAACTATTTAAACTAATTACTTTTATTTCACATGTGATATACATACTATATCTAAAAAATAATTGAAAAAAATCAAAATCATTAGTAGACAAAGAGGTACAAAAATTACCAAAAAAAAGGAGGTACAAAGTGATTGTATGAAAATGAGAAAAGACTAATACTGTAAACAAAATTTTGTGAGCTTAAAGTATTCCAATGCTGTATCTAACTTACGTTTTTTAAAAGAAAATACAAAAAAGATTGATGGCTAAAGTTTGGGAAGGGCAGTGAGTAGGATTTGATGCAGCAGACAAGTTTTTCACACGAGTGACTGGTAGTGGCACATGTAATGAGATGTAATAAAAAATATGTGCATTTTATTTTAATGCATGATAGTACCATAATTTATATATTTTAAAATTCTAGTTTGAATTCAAAACTACTTTAAAATTTAAAAAAAAATTGGGGCCAAAATAATTCTGAAAAGGAAGTTCCATAAAATCATGAAGTTGGTGAAAACATTTAAAAACTGAAAACCAAGGAGATCAGATGATGCTAGATCCAAATATCTGGCAGCTATAAAAATGTTTGTCACTGTTCATTTTGGTGAGTTGTGTTGTCAGGGACAGAACTAGCTGAGAGATGAAAGAGCACACATCTAAATAAAATTTTTTGTCTATCTGTAATGTATATAGTTCTTTAAGTATTATACTCATTTAAAATTTTTTAGTTCCATCTCTAAACATGGTAAGCATTCATAAGTAGGGATGGCAAAAATCTCAGTAATTTTTAGAAAGCCGTAGAGATTATTTGCAATGGCGTGAAGACGGTTACAAGTTAACGAATGGAAACATGGTAGGAGTTACATTACTCGTGATGTGAATACTTGGGATACTCGTCAATTTTTTTTTTTAATTTTTTAAATATTTTATACATATCATAATTTTTTTCTTTTCTTTAAGATAATATAAGAATATATATTTTTTATTATTTTACAATAAATTTTTTTATTAAATGAGTTCATATAATAAAAATTGTTGAAAAAATTCATATAATTTAAATAATAAATAATTATGTGAATTAATTATTATAAAATATAATTAAAATTCATATATTACTTGTGATATATTATTTTCATTTTATAAATATTTTAAATTATTATATAAAATTGTAATATATAATTTTTATATATGTTTTTTAATTTATATTTAAAAATATTATCTTAAATTATTAGAAATTTGTAAATATTTGCATATGCCTACCTTTTCGTGAGAATTATAAATGAGTACTTGTTAAAGGAAAGGCTTAGAAGCCCTATTGGCATTTCTATCGACAAGAAATGTTAAAAAAAATTAATTTTGATAAAAAAATTAATTTCTTCTTTTTGGTTATTTCTTTTTTCACAACCATTTTTCGCTCTATTTCGCTGAATTAACGATGTGTTGGCTTCTTGCTCATCTAACAGGTTTATGACGTGAACATGAAGTCAATTTTCCTTCCTAATCCCAACTGAACCGAAGACGATCCAAATGCCAGTTCCACTAGCTCTTGAAGACTTCCTAATTACTTTGTATTGTATAATAACTAATTACTTTGTATTGTATAATAATGTTCTGGCTACTGGTGTGGTGTGGTGTGTGGTTATGCTCTTTTGTCACTTTATGATGTAATATAGTTTGCGTAGTTGTAAAATAGTTTATGATTTACAAAGACATGTTTATCAACTAAATAAATAGAGCCTTAGCCTATTAAAGTTCTTTTTTAGAACTGTTTGATTATTGAGTTCATATTTTATTGAGATTACTTTATCTCCATTGTAACTTATTTTTTATGCGAAAAGAGTATACAAACTTCTGAAATTTTGAGTAATTTATAAATAAATTTTAAAATTTTAAAATCGCCTTAATTCATATTTACATTATAACAATTATACAAATCAATCCTTCCATTTATTTTTCATTCACTTCAAATATTTTTTTATTTAATTTAGAGTAAATGGAAAGTGAGTGGAAAAATTAATTTATATAATTATTATAATTTAAATATTAATTAAAACGATTTTAAAATTTATAAGTCTATTTGCCAATAATCTAAAATTTAATGATCTATAAACTCTTTTATCATTTTTTATCTTCCCACCAGGTCATAAATCTACTTTGTATAAGGTATAATAATTGTTTTCATGTAAATAGGGCTTATCGCTTTATGTTCAATATTCAAAATTTTCCTTTTCGGCTTTGCGCTAGCTTCTGTTCATATTATTCTTGACCGTAGTATGATTTTTGAAGCATTTTTTGCGGATTCTGCTCTATTGCCTTTTCTCAGTAGTTAGCTTCTCTGGGAAATAACATCAGCTATCCAACAATATTGCTGTTAGTAGCATAGCCTTAGGTTGTATTTCATTAAATTTAGAATTAAATTTATTTGAGTTGAGTTGAATTAAAATAAATTAAAAATTAGTATTTATGTTTGGAACTTATTTTAAAAATTATAATTTAAATTGATTTATAAATCAATTTTTATGTTTAGAATATATTAAAAAGGAATTGAATTGATTTTATTTTAAAAAATTTATATTTTTATTCTTATAATGATATGATTATTATGTTTTTATTAAAATAAAATAATAAATTTATATAAATAAAATTTACTGAAATCTATCCAAATCCTCTCATTTTTAAGAGGATTTTTAAATTATCTAAATTAAAATCTTTTAGACTTTTATAAATTTTCAAATTATATTAATTCTCATTTTATAATTTTTTAAATAAAGAATTTGATTTACAAATAAAATCAAATCATAAACTTTATCATTCCACACACTCCCTTAAGGTTATGCATCTAACCGGATAATGATAGGACAAACAAGCGAAACTGAATTTCTTGTATTGATCATCTTTGCTTTTATTTGTGGTTATGAAACTGAACATTGCAGATTAGGATAAAACTGAAATGGTTCTGTCCTAGGCTTTCTTCACTAAAAAGATAGAAATTAGTGTACCATGAGTGGTTGGTCGCTAATTCTCTTTTTATTGTGTGCCTGTGTTCGTAAGGTGTGGTCTCTAGTGTCTACAAGGTGTGTACCCTTCAGTAGAAACATTTTTCCAAATAAGTAGAGCAACCTCAGTTTATTATGCAAGTCAAACAAAAAAAAAAACCTCAGTATATTATGATACTCATTTTGGTGCTGTTGATGACCAAAAGGAGTGGATAGAGAATGAGTTTGAATATTTTTTATTTTTATTTTTTAGCTACATGAATATATTTTATTTTGTTAGAAAGGAGGTCCAACATCTGATGGGGAGAAACGAAGTATACTAAAAGTGAAGCTGTTTGATTAAGGATTTGACACAAAATGTGCACGACAAAGTATACCCTTTGTTTTAGGTATTTTATTTGAAAAAGATAAAAACTTTGCAATCATCTCACCCACGTTTCTCCTGCCTGATTTGGGATTGAATCTCAAATATAACAAAAAAATAAATAAATAAAACTAAAGAAAAAAAAATTTGGACCGAGGTTGATGTCTCTTTGTTCTTTATTTTCAAAACAATTTATTTTTATATATTAAATTTGAGTACTATTTTCTTAGATTGAGTTAATTTGTTATACTTCTTGCTTTTATTTGATTTATAGGTAGTTTCTATGCCATTATTATCTATATCTATAAGGAGACTTTTTAGCAACAATTTTTCACATAAATAAATTTAAATTGTGTTTATTATAAAAATTACATTAAAAAAGATGGTAATATATATTATGAATGAAACTTCCTTTTTAATATTTAATAATAAAGAAAATGAAATTTGATAAATAAAAATTAAAAATTAAAAAATAAGTTCATTATAAATAATACATTTCTTTTCAACTTTCATTTCTACTTTTTTTTAAAAATTTCATTTAACCTAACAATACTCTATAATATATGCAAAAATCAAGTAAAAAGTTAATAATTTATGCAAAGTATTTATATATTATGATCCAAAAACATTTATACATTATTACTCCTGATCTGAAGAGATTAAGTTTATAAAGTAATTTAAATAGGTTAAACTTTAAAAAGAATATTTACAATTTACACAAAAAAAAATACTTATGCATTATAATTAGTGCAAGACAGCTTGAATCGATTGCATCAATTATTCACTAGTTTAGGATTAAACTTTACACTGTATTTGGATATTTTTTCATTAACGAAATGGAATAGAACAAGTAGAAATGTGTTGCAAAGAAAAGGGAATACATGGAATAAAGTTAACTTTTTTCTTATTTGGAAGATTAATAAAGGAACGGAACAAAATTTCATTACCCCTGTTTGGAAGTTAAATTATAAAGAAATGGAATAAAACTATTATAATTTTTATCTTCTCAAATAATCTTTTTAATTTATTAAGAAATAAACAAAAAAACTTAATATTTTCTTTTGTTGTTTGCAAGTTTTTAGAAGGGCCAATTATGAAAATATATCAAAGCAAAAGAAAGAGGTTCTTAGAAAAATGCTAAATGTAAGAAGGTGTTGTTGTTATGAAAAAAAAAACTCTTAACAAAAAAGATGAAAGAGATGAAAATTTTAATAAATAAGAGAAAGGAAAAATATGTAAAATATTTATTTTTTAATTATAAAAATATTGAGCTCTACTCATTCCACTCCAATTTTGAGGGGAACAAAAATTGAGTTTTTGAGGGAAAGAGAATAAGAATAAATCCCCTTAATTTCCTTTCTCTTCTTATTTATATTTAAACTCTCAAACAAGGGAACTTGTTTTCCTTTCTCTCATTTCCTTTCTATTATCCTCTTTACCTGTCATCTAAACACACTCTTAGGTAATAATATTTATTTTTGGGTAGAGATTCACTTACACCAGGTGTAAGTCTTAGACACTTACACTACTTAATAACTTTTTATAAAATGTGAATTAAATCAATCTAACCGTTGAATCATGTGATATTATCTTGATAATCATGCATGTCAAATTTGAGATAAATTAAACGTTCATAGATATATAATTGAATAAGAAATATTTACTTATATTTTAAAAAATACATTATACGTTAAAATAAAGTGGTACAATGAAGTATTAATTAATTTTTAAATTGTATGAAATTTTATATATTTGATCTACTTCATAAGAATTTTTAATCTAATGGTTAGATTGATGAAATTTAACGTTCATAAAAAGTTATTAAACGGTGTAAGTGTACCAAAACTTATACATGATATAAGTGGATCCCCACCTTTTATTTTTATTTACTTTTACTTTTTTAAAAAGTAATAAATTATTCAAAAATTTGTTTAAGCTTTAAGACAAATCTATAGACTCTTTGCACCCAAAAAAAAATCTACAGATTCTAACTAGTTTGAAATTTGTTTTGTGAAAAAATATATTTTCCTAAAAGAAAATTTTGAAAGAAAGAAAAAAAAATTGTTTCCTCACTTGAGAAAGTGTTGAACTCTCATCAGCTTGTTGGCTTTTCTGACACTCTCCAATGGCCTCCAGCACCCAACCATCGGCGGCGACATCGTACGGCTCTACTTTGCTCATTGGAATTCGGAATTTGCAGCAGAATCTGAAACCACGCTAGCCCTTCAATCTTCCCAATTGACGAAAGTCTCCGCCAGAACCAGAGACCGAAGCCGCTTGTCCTTCAAAGATCCATTTACAGCTACGTGCTACCCTATTCTGTGAGAAACTCATCGCTTTTTGGAAACCCACTAGCTTGTTAATGGAAAAAAAAAAGAAATCTTTTCTTTTACCATGTGAAATTGGGTTATTTGGTGTTTCGGTATATCCGCGTGGTTTTTGCTTTTGATTTGAATTTGTGATTGAGGTAAATTGAAAAAGGTGGAAAATTTTGGGTGCGGATTGTTTTTCTTGTTCAGTTTTGATTTTTTTTTTCGGCGATCAAGTTATGTGAAACGACCTTTGGGTTTGAAGCAATTTTTTATATTTATTTGAATTATTTTGAATTGATTTACAAGTTGTCATTGTGATAAAAGAATTAATGAATTTTGAGATTTGTTTTTGCTAGCTTTCTTAGTTCTTGACTTAAAAGGTGCATGGCTTCGTTGGCCACTTGTAGGTTCCCTAGCTAGATATAGTCCTTTCTTTTATGTGTCTATTGTGTTGCCTTGTTGGCCATTTTTCTTGTTTAGTGAGGTTGCTTGTTTGCTTATAGGATCTCTCTAGATAATGATCTTAATGCTAGGACAAGAAATTTTGAAGTAGACTCATTTTCTTATATTACTATGATTTGTGATCCATCATGATCAACTTGATCCCTTCCCTGTCTTAGGATAATTTAAAGTTATTAATTTGTACCTTTTGCAAAATTCAATTCAATTATCGACATGTTGTCACATACAAGGTTTATCATGAATCCGAGTCTTTTATAACAAAACTCTTTTTTATAAATGAAATGCATTCTAGTTTGACCAAAAACAAAGAGGAAGAGTGATAATAAAGAGTTTCTGATTTTACATTATATATTTTTAGTATACAAAGGGATGGAACCTATTACTTTTACCCGAACCCCAGTTCACATTTACCACTTGAACAAAACCTCGAGTCTAATTCACTATTTTACCTTAATTACGCCAATAGCACGGAAAAAGCTGACCACAGCGAATAAGAACACAGCAACTCCTACCGTAGTTGTACTGATTCTCCATGGGTCAGGGAAGTAAACCGACCTAATGACACCCATGAACTTCTTCCAATTGTTGTCGTAATGTTCATTCAGTTCCTGTATGATTTTGCGATAACAGGTGCTCCCTATGACAACGTGCTTGCAAAGACCACTGATCATAGTTGCCACTTCCTTATTACTGCTCAGTTGATGGACAATAACGTCTTTCTCAACCAGCAATTCCACGTCTTCTTTACTGTGAATGAGATAATCAAGCATAGTAACATAGCTGCAAATGTGATGCTGCATCGGGTAGTGACACTGCTCCAAGGCAATGAGATTTCTGAGAATACATTCTGTTGCGTCCTCAACCTTCAGTTGGGGGAATTGAAATCGAGCTTTAACACAGTTCAAGCATGGGAAGCAACCCAAGCACAGAAACCAATTGAGGATCTGTTTCTTCTCAAACTTTATATCAAGTAAGCATCTGTAGCGAACAACCTCAAAGCTCACCCCTGCCTCCTTTAACTTTGTTGCAGTAGTTTTCAGGACATGAGAAGTTGATCCATCAACTATCAAATGCTGTGGAATGTGAAAATATCTAATCAAATCAATAAAATGCCTTGCTTGCTTCCATTCTTCATCCAGCTTAATAGTTCCTCTTGGAGACTCCTCAGGATAATAGGATGCGAAGTACTCATGGGCAAGATCAAGAAAACTAGAATGTTTTGGCTGCTTACTATCAACAGGGACAACCTTATCGTATAAACTATTGAGCACGAAAATTGGAACCTGATTTTCAAGCAGCAATAGGTCCTTCTGGATGCCCTTGTTGATCCACAGCTGGCTTATTAGGTGGTCGTCTTGATGGTCGGACCTCTCTAAAATCCTCAGAATGAACTCCATGATGAACACAGCATCCAACAGTATCATCTTCACAAACTGAACCTTGCTGAGTTCAGGATATTTCTCTGAATAACAGTGGCGTATTTCTTCTTCTTTCCTTCCTAGGAAGTCCTTATATTTCTTAAAGAAATAAAACCGCGATTCATCGTTTGTATTTGACAGACGTTCCAAGAAGAAATGAAAATATCTCCGTTTCTGTTCTTCCATTTGCTTCAGTTCTGGTTTTGCATGGTGAATTGGACCTATTGAAATCAACTTTGGAGTATAAGCTTCTGGCTTCTCCTTTCGAAGAGTCTCAGGAGCCTTGTAAATGCAACACTCTGGCCACTGAGCAGGCTCCGTCTCTTCTGGGATGTCAATTATGTGATGCATCATATATTTCCACAGAGGAGGTGCCATTATGAACAGCTATCAAATAATTTATACCTTTACAGCAACGAAAAACCTTAACCAACTAATTAGAGATCCTACAAGATGTTTTGGAGAGGAGAAGGACGTAGAGATGTGTTGAAGAAAACACCTTCAACAAAATTCATAGAATGATGTCTCATCCACAAATGATCAATTTTTTTACTAAAAATATCATAAAAAAAATAATTATTATTATCTCAATTTTAAAAATAAGTTAATATTAACATTATTTTAAAAAATAGTATAACTTTCAATTGTTAATCTTATCATCTCCTTATCTTTTATAACTATTTTCATTATATAATAAAGTTATAAACCAATTATTTAGTTGAGTCAAATCATAAATATCTATCTTCACTATATAATAAAGTTACAAGTTTAATTATTTAGTTAAACCTAACTATAAATGATAGCCTTAACCTCAGTTTCTTCATACCCATATTTAATATCGACTAGTCCATGACACACGTATCTCTAGCGAAGTATGATTAGGGCTCTAAGATACCTTTACTTACACACTCAATCCAAATTGGGACTATACATGATATTATCTAATTTAAAAGGATGATAACAAAAGAGAACAATCATCATCTCAATTTTAGTAACGTTAGTATAACTTTTTCAGTTGTTAATCTTATCATTTATTTATTTTTGATTTGTATCTATCTTTATTATATAGGTCAACTATTTAGTTTAATCTAACCATAAACTTTAATAGCTGAACTGTGGGGAATTTATACAACACTATCTATACCTTGGGATAGAGGTCTTAAACGAGTGTTGCTGGAATCAAATTCTCCCTCAACATGTCATTTGATTTTGGGAGATTGCTCCAGAACACACCCCTGTTCATCTATGATGGAAGTGCAGATATATCATGTTTACAGTGAAAGCAACCGTTCGACAGATTGATTGGCTGGTTTCGGGCATTCTCTTCCTTTGGGTCTTCACATGTTTGAGAAGCCTCCTCATGGTCTTTGTGAGATTCTGTATCAAGATTTCTGTGGGACTGCTTTCCCGCGTAGTGTAGCTGTTTAGCTTTCCTTATTATCGTTTTCTTACCCAAAAAACCATAAACTTTTACAAAGTTTAAATACTAAACCTGATTTTTTTTTATACAGTGATGGTATAAATGTTTGAACTTATAATTCCCTAAAAACTGTCCAAATATCTCATCTGAAAAGTTTTACACTCAGGTAACTTCCTCTTTATTATTTAAGTCAACTGGCTTCAACACTCTTCTTTTGGCTACCCTTCCAGTATAATCTGTTGTTGATGAAGGATACGTTGCACCAGTTCAGTGGGTTTAAGTAAACAAATTATGGGAAAATTTAGGGTGAAATTCCTTGAGCTATGTTTGATGATACAGACTCTTCCTTATTTTCAAAGTTACAAATTGCTTCTTTCTTATTTTTAATCTTCCACTCATATGTTTTATTGTTTATTGTTATATAATGAAAAATCTTCTACAAGTTGTCAAAAGATATGATATCGATATATTTTACGACTCTTGAAACATCATAACTGATAAAAATAAGTAAATCTAATTTTTTATTTATTATAATATTTGAATAAACAATTTAAGAATCATAACTCAGGAGAGAGAGAAAAAGAAAGAGAGAACTTGCTTAAGCTTATTATTTAAGTTGAACCGCAGTTTTCACCCGTGCATCATGAACTGATAATGTATAATAAAGTTTTCATTGACTATAAAAAGAGAGCGAAAGAGTAAACCATGGTTCTTAGTTTTTAGCCGTGCATCATGAACTAGCAACCAATATTTTAATTACATTATTTTATTTATCTGATAATGTATAATAAAGTTTCCATTGACTATAAAAAGGGAGTGAGAGGGTAAACCATGGTTCTTGGTTTTTAACCGTGCATCATGAACTACCAACCAATATTTTAATTACATTATTTTTATTTTTCTGATAATGTATAATAAAGTTTCCATTGACTAGAGAGAGAGAGAGAGAAGAAACTTGCTTATGCTTATTATTTAAGTTTAACAATGATTTTTAACCAGTTTATCATGAACTACTAACCAATATTTTAATTACATTATTTTATTTATCTGATAATGTATAATCAAGTTTCCATTGACTTTAGTGTCATTATTAAAGAACCTTTTTTAAGTCATTTCTATTTAAAAAAAAACAATTTTTTTTTTTGAATCTTTGTCCTTTTTTCCTTGTCATGTTAATAGCTTTATGACCTCCAGTGAAGAAATTTTTGTATATTTTTAAAATAGTACTTTTTTTTTATTTTAATCAAGTAAATATAAGATAAATATATAATAATAATATCAAACTTTAATATCATGTACTTATTTGTCTTGTATTCATTTGTTTAAATTATGAAAAAGTATTTACTCCCTAAGTATATAAGAAACTTTCCCTCCTATATAAACACCTATCACATGCAATAATGGAGTGAGACTATAAAAAAATAAACCAATATATTTAGGGGGCCATGTTCTAAAATATATATATAAAAAATTGTTACACGTAAAATTTTAAAATTTAAAAACATGATCCCTCACAACCTATTCATATAGATCGTCTTATGTGAATCTGTATCAAGACTTCTACACCTTTTGGATTGGCACAATACCTCAAACAAGTGTTATGGGAACCGGACTAAGTAAAACAATTCAATTCATAAGATCGTGAACCGTTCACTTAACTTATTATGGTTTATCTCATAATCGGATTCATAATCAAAATAGTATTGATTAATCAAAACTAATAGAATTTCAGCTGGTCATAAATTTTTATTTAAAAACTCAATATTTATTACATTTGTTAATGTTTTTATAAATTGTATATAGTTTACATGTAAATTATTTTTATGATATTATCGATTGAAACGGTCAAACTAGTTGAACTTAAATTTGAAACCTCATCTTTTCAATATACAAACCAATTTTAGTAAAATTGCCTCAAACCCTAATTGAGTGTAAGGCCTAAAATACCTAACCCAATAATTGAACCCAACTTAGACCATATGGTAGGCTAGAGTGGAATTTTAGAGAGTCTCTCCCCCTTTGTCATAGAAACTATCTTCAACCTCACAAAAACCTTGCCATTACTGAATCGGATTGTGAATTCTAGAAAAAAGCAATTCTGTTCCATCAACAACATTTATCGAAAAGAATATGCATTTGTTATTGTTAAACCATCACATATTGAAATCACAAGGTGTTTAACTGTATTTGTTTTTGATGATAACGAAACTTAGAAGAAGATGTCAGAAGGCCAAATTAGCAAGTCCAATCTGTAATTCATGAATATTTATCTCTGAAGATTTAGATTCTATGTAAAGGTAAGAAGAGTTTTTCTAATTAAAAAGGAAAGTGAATCATATTTTTTTGGAAAAAGAATATTCAAATCCTAACATTTTTTTCCAAGTAAATTCCTTGAAAAGAAACTTCATTTGAATCAATTTAGAATGGCCACAATAGACACATGTAATCAAATCTTAAAAAAAAAAATCATATATTAGTTTTTGTTGAGCCAATACTCAGAATAATGAAAACATGTATTTGAATACTACTATGCTGATAATATATATTTGAATACCACTACATATAAAATAACAAATATTTTACTCCAGATAATTGATAATGAGTGTTTGAAAAATACACTAAAATATTTGAATATTTAGTTCTTGCATTTGTACTTAAATACCACCATAAGATATTTGTATATTTCATTTTTAAAAAATCGAAAAAATGATTTGCATATGAACACCACTCTTGAGATTCGAATACCAACATTCGAATAGTCATTTTTTTCAAAGAAAACCAAGTCTGTCTGTATTTTAAATACCACCCATAGACATTCAAATACCAGCCTCCAATGGTTAGATTTTTAAGGAACGACCTATCGGCTTGCTAAAGTATAACAGCTAGTTCCAATAATTAATAATAGGAGACTCGGGTGGGTTGATGCACCATGAGTCATATCAACTTTCTTAAATAAAGTTTCAAACTGTGAAAAAATTAGGTTAAAGAGAGGGTGTCTCAATCTAGTGTAAGTAAGGATTGAATTTGCCACTATCAAATTGTGAACAGCCTACTTACCACTTGACTTACCTTTTAATAGCACTATTTAACCTTTGAACAGCGTTTAAGTGCATTTACTCATCATTCATTACTTTTTAACTACTTAAAAAATATCTTATAGAACTTCAATTTATATATCCACTTTTTTGAGAGTTTATTTGCCATTCAGTCCACGTTCTACTCAGATTATTGAGGGTTGGGGCATTTCTCTTGAGTATTAAATATTTTAAAAGTAAGGTTTACCTCTAATTAAGGGCATACTTGAATTGAAGAAGAATAAAAAAAAGAAAAAGAAAAAAAGATGTTCATTTTAAAATTTAAAAAAATATTTAAAATAAGTTTTTTTTTCTTTTATTTATCTAAATCTAAACATAACGTAAGAGAATAGAGACTCAAACACAAATGGTGAGTTATTATGAGAGTGACAAGTGCTTTGTTTTATAAGAGTTTATCAAGCCCCCGCAGAAGTATCAATAGCGAAAAATCCCAAATATGACTAATTGGAGATTGGACATATATCACAAAGAAATGACTTGACCAAAATAAATCAT
This sequence comes from Castanospermum australe, assembly GCA_019955255.1. Taxonomy (NCBI): domain Eukaryota; kingdom Viridiplantae; phylum Streptophyta; class Magnoliopsida; order Fabales; family Fabaceae; genus Castanospermum; species Castanospermum australe. The sequence continues at coordinate 77,802 of NSJW01000203.1, forward strand.
TCTTGTCTTTCTCACTATCTTAACTTTTTACTCTTGAGCTAGTTATCATTACATTTACTTTGAGTACTTTTTATTTGGTTCATATAATGAGCTTTCTCATGTTCGTGTGTAGTTTGGCTTGTCTGCATATTCTTTCATATTTTTCTTTACATATAGTTTCATTTAGTTGTCGCGAATTTTCTATAAAATTGTTTTAGCTAAATGTTTTCGAAAAGTCCAATTCACTCATTTTAACTTTTTCGAGTATAAAAGCCACTTAATAAGACATGGATTGCGGGTTCAAGTTTTTGATAGAGTAGTTAAAAGCTCATAAACTAGAACTAGAGAATCCAACCTTTTTTTTTTCTTTCAAGGTAAGTGTCATTTTAGGTTAACTTTTACGTCAATTAAAACTAAATTCTTTTTAATATATTGTGTAGATTAATTTAATAAAAAATTGATACATTATTATTTTATATTAATTAATAGTATAAAGTTGCATAAATTTATTTTTGTGTCAAATAACTTTTTTATTTTTGAAAATAATTATATATCATCTCTTTATTAGTTTAATCTACACAGACTCATGACATAAGAAATTTTTTTCTTGAGCAATCTTAAGGGTGTGAGCACCTTACATTGGCCTATTGTATTTAAAAGAATCAATTTTTTTAAATATTAGTTCAAAGTTTAAATCAAAATAATTAAATAAGAAACATATCTCTTTACTGTTAGCGTCAATGTTCTAAAAATCAGACCGGATCGGCCGGTTCGACTGGTCGGACCGGGAACTGGTTTCCTCTCCTATTCGGGCTATGTCTTAAAACCTAAGGGGTCAAAAACCGGTCAAGAACTGGTGAACCGGTGTCAAACCAGATGAACCGATCAAATCGGTATTGTGGTCGAACAGAATATAATTAAATATATATTTATATTTATATATAAATATAAGTGTATTTATATATATATAATTATTTATATACTAATAAAATAAATAAAAAATATAAAAATATAATATAAATAAATAATAAAATTATTTAAAATATAAAAAATAATATTATAAAATAAAATAATATTATATTTATATAAATAACATAATATTAATTTACATAATAATATAATATATCTATTCTTTAATTTATAATTACTGAATACTTTTAAATATCTTAGGTGATTTATTCTTTCTCTCTCGTTATCACATAAAAACCAACCAGAATCAAGTTGTGAAAGAGAAAACGCAGCAAGCAAATCACAAGGGAAATGATTGAAATGACGTAGGGGCTCTGCCCCTCTTGCGAACCAAAAATGAGAAAAAGAAAATGAGCGCAAGACAACAAAAGAAAGAAAACGACAAGTTGCAAAACAGTCAAAAGGCAAGTGGAAGAACATCATTGGAAAATCATGGACAACTTGAATTGCTTGACGCCTTCCATGGGTTCGATAACTTATTCAATTTTTTTATATAAAAGTAAATAATAGAAGTAAAATTGGTAAAAAAAATGCTAAAAATAGAGTCATTGTCACAAATAAATAAATTCAATATTGATTTCCAATAACAAGTTTAAGACATAGGAAAATCAATGTGATTAATACACACTATGGTTCTAACTAAGATTCTTGGTATGGATACTTTATCTATGGTCTTAGATACATTGAAAGCTCTTTTCATCATTTCTGGCCATACTGTGACATTATAAACTTGAAGCAAAATTAAGTGGGTTCAAGTTTATAACGTCGCGATACTGTAAAAAATGGCGGGAGAAGCTTCCAACGTATATAAGACCACAGATCTAAGAATCTTAGTTAGAATCACAGCATAACTAAATAATACTTTTATTTCATAAATTCTCAAAATAAATCCGAGATTTTAACAGTAACATCACCAAATCCTAATGTGCATTACAATATTTGACGTAGTCTACGAAATAGGAGATGTTGTCAACTTAATTAGGATTACCTTTAGAAGCCAAAAAGATAAAAAGAAGTAAATGGGTAAACTTGAGTCTTTCCCAAACCGTCATTACAACACTTCAAGAAACGCAACTTAGACACACCAATAATAGGAATAAGATTCTAGCGGCGTTAATGGTGCGAAATATGGGTTCATGGTGGCTAGGATGTGAAAGTACAAAGGGAAGAGTGAGGATCAAAGCTCTGGTGTGCTAGTCGAAGGTGTTGGAGTCGTGGGATCACTGTCAACAATTCTAGTATGTCGTGGGGGTTTTCTGGTTGATAGAATGGGGGTGGCTGGTGGCTTGATCAGCAGACTAGTTATTTACATTAACTTTAAACCATAATATCATCATTTATTTTACTTTCTATTAACTTTAAAACATAAATATAAATAAGAAAATACCTCCATTTGAATTCAAATAAAATATCATAAAAATTAAAATCTTTAAAAACAAAAAGTCAAAATTCAGGTTTTAGTTCAAATTTATAAGAAGTCTAACTTTTTAAACTTCTTGCCTTTAAAATGAATGAGTTAAAGATTTTCAAAAATTCATTAAAAATCAATCTTTAATTCTATAATGTTCAGGGATCAATTATCGAAAATTTTAATTTCAAAAAAATACATATATCATGTAGCTCTTCAGATAGGTGTTTAATCCATATCGACTTAGAAAAATTTCAGGACCCATACTGACATATGGCACTAATTATGTCTAAAGAGCTTCAAGTACATTTTAATAAGGTAAGTTTAACTCAATGGAGTTCATAACTGAAAAAGAGTGACTCAAAAGGTCATTCCTAAAAACTCAAACTACAAAAAAGAAATCATGTATAACCCAAAATTCGTACGCAAGACCGGAATATTACAAAAGTGAAGGGAAGGGAACATAAAAATGATTCAAACCTTTTTTGGAAGATTTTTAACAATGGAAAGGGAAGGGGAAGTGTTTCTCCTCTTTCCTTCCCCTGAAATTGAGTGGTAAGGAAGGAGAAATGATTTTTTAAATTAAATAAAAGAAAATAACTCTCATCTCTCTATTGCCCTCCTTTTTTACTTAAACATCCAAATAAAGGGAAGTAATTCACCTCCATCTCATTCCTCCTCTTCTCTCACCTTTCCTTCCCTTCCCATCCATTAACCTACTTACTCCAAAAGTCCAAAAATAGCAAAAAAACGTTAACATCACATTTAATATCCATAATAAAGATTTTATGAATAAGTCAGAATGGGTTGGAAAGGAATAGTACAGGATGGAATGACAATTCTCAATTCATGATTTGATAGTTTTCTTATTAATACTTAGAATTAATATAGAATGGAATTAAAGTTAATTTAAATGATATATATAAAAATAAAATAAATTTTTAAATATCATATATACGTAATATGAATTGTATGTTCTTGAGATTAATGTTTAAATTTGATTTTTTATAACTTGATAACAATAAATGTTATCGCTTAAAATAAAAGAACTGAAGGAATAGATGCCTGGGCCACCCAAGATGGGCCAAGCCCATCCTCATGTCTGCATGCAATATATATAATCTGCAAACTTGAGAGAAGAGCAGTTTTTAGTTGTTGGTTAAAAGATATTCCGAAATAACTCTCTCTCTCTTGTTCTCTGATTCTCTCCATGAATTTGGGACTCAAACTCTGTTTCTAGGCATTCAATATGTGGATTCACGGGTATGTTCTCTTGTAATATACTTCACATGATCAGTATATCTATTTTGATCCATATATGGGACCACTTGCATGAAATGATGATTATATGAGTTATAATCAACATTGGTATCAGAGCATAGGGTTATAGTATCTGAACATTATTTTCATGGTTGAAGTATGATGAAAATGCGTGTGTTTTGGTGAATTCTGTGAATTTATGGATTTCTGGAAACTGTTCATTAACATGTTCATGATACCCTATTCGTCCAAATTTTTTGTCCAATACATTGCGAATTATTTTGAAATAATTATATCAATGAAAACTAGACATTTCAAGCTTTCCATTGATATATAATTTACATTATTTAGATGAGAAACGAGGGAGATATAAGCCTTCAAACATATCGAGTTTAACATTTTTTCCAGAAATGAAATCGACTTTGATTTCCCCAGAAAATGATGTTTTAAGTGTTTTTAATTACGTTTGATGCAATAAAATAATTTTTAATTTAGTAAACAAGATATCTGGGCACAAAAATCATTAATTTCGATCCAGGAAGGGCCCCAAAACCGTGAAAAATAGCGTCGATTAACTAACGGGTCAAACAAGATCTAAAACGGGTCGACGCGACCCGTCTGGAGGAAGAAGACGACCAAAACGACAGGTCGTTTTGATTTCACAGTAAAGGACAAGTCGTTTCACATTTAAACGACGCGTCGTTTTGACAATAGTAATAACCGCCGTCAACCACCACGACACGTGTCAACATTACAATGAGACACGTGTCGAGCATCGTGGCTGTGCCGTGTCAGCGTTGGCATGGCGCGTGTAGTTCACGCGCCAATTTAGACTGCGCGTGAGTCGCGTCGGTGGCGCGTGATACACACGCGCCACCGTCAATAACCTATCGTGTGTCGGCGCGTGGAAGCACGTGGAAACGCATGGGATGTGTTCTAGTGGCGCGTGAGGGCGTGTGAAACCTCATTTTGAGACACGATTTTCACTGTTGGACTCAGAAATAAATTTCTGATTTTTTAGTGATTTTTATATAATTTTTTGAGAATCAGAAATATTTATTTTGAATTTATTTTAGTTAAAATTTTTTAGAAAAGAAAAAAAATTTAAAATTTTTTTTTCTCTCACATGATTTTTTGTGTAATAAATTATGAATTAATTAGGCCTTTCTAATGAGACAATTGCATCTTAAATTCAAAGAAATTCTTATTTCTACATGTGTTACAAAAAAACTTATTAACTGTTTGCTTAAATCCATCGATAACTCCTTGTTCTTTCATTGTATCAGTTACAATGGTCAGGTTCAAAAGAACCCCCACAAAGAGGGAAGTAAGGAAACTTATGAAAAGGAAAAGAAAATTGAATGAGTATCGATGAAAAGATGACATTAACATGATGGATCATGTTAAAACTGTTAACAAGATGATGTAAAAGGTTATAAACAGCAGGTTATACCTTATCTCAATATGAAAGGATGATGGCATTAAGGAACACTCTTATTGAACAATGGAAAAGGAGATTGATAACCTTTAGGAACCAGAAAGAAAAGATAGACCTTTCAAATATTATAAGGAGCTTGTTGTAACTTTTATGAAAACTTATATTAAGAAGGGATCTAAGAGAAGTTTAGTATTATCCATGAATCACACGTTACGTAGGTCTACGAAATCCGTTAAGTTTTTCCCTTGGTTAGAGACAATGACTGTCAAGCTACCTAAAGACTTTTATCAGTCTATTCCTAAGAAAAGAACATGGATTAGGCGATAAAGATAAATATGTTCTACCTGCATATTATCTTTGGATTACTTCATGTATCTATCTTAAGTAGATTAGTATTATTGAACATGCTCTATTTGTTTTTCTGTTTTTATATTATGGACACATTAATATATATGTTTTGATTTTTGCTAATTACATATGCGTTATCCATATTTATTTGAGTGGGGAATCTTAAAGTTTTAGTGACTTTATAAGATTATCATTTTAAATCAATTGTATTAATATTAATTTCAAATTAGATCTTCGAAGTTTGATTGGGAACAAAGTGAACTTTTGGCTTCGAAATCTGATGAGAAATTTTATTAATGTAATTGATAATTGGATATGATATTGCATAAATGTTGGGCATTAATTATGTACATGTATATGTAGAATTAATTTGTCAAATACAATAGCTTCCGCATCAAAGAACATTGTTGCTGAGTTGAATAAGGGTGAGAAACTCAATGGCAACAATTATAAAATCTGGAAATTAAAAATCCAGTATGTGCTTGAAGAACAAGAGGTTCTTGAGACACTGAATCAGGTTATACCAAAACCTGAAGATGGAACCACTGCACAGCACAAGCGTGACAAAGATGCATATGTTGCATGGAAGAAGAAAAACTCTCTAGCTCGCATTACGTTGCTGAGCAGCATGGAGAATGATATCATGCGAGAGTTTGTACGTTTTGACAACGCTGGGAATATGTGGACGGCATTGGCTGCTAGGTTTGCTAGCACTTCAGTTACGAGACTAAAACAGCTCACTATGAAATTTGATTCATATAAAAAGCTACATGCTCAGACAATGAAACAACATATGAGGCATATGACAAATATGATAAGTGAGCTGCGAGATGCTGGCCACGTCCTCATTAATGAGCAACAAGTGCAAGCGATGATTCGTTCTTTGCCAAACAGCTGGGAACACATGAAAATCCACCTCACCCACAATGACAACATCAAGACATTTGAGGATGTTATGCGTCATATTGAGTTGGAAGAGGACCACCTACAGGCGGCTAAACCTGAAAGTGATATCTACTTTGCAGGTTCTAGCCCACAAGGAGCTTCGGTCTCCAAGCGCAAGCATCATGGTGGTGGTTCTCATAAGAGGAAAGGCAAGGGTCCATCTTCGTCTGGCAAAAGGCCAAGGAATAACCAACATGGAAAAGGAAGGCATCCTTTCAAGAAAAATATGTCAAAGGTGAAATGCTACAATTGTGGCAAGAAGGGTCACTTCGCTCGCAATTGTCGCGAGCCAAAGAAGGTAAACACCCTTAATCCACTTGAGAATAATGTGTTTGTCTCAAGTTCTATTTTCTAATCTGAATCACATCCTTTGTGGACTGTAGACTCAAGAGCCACCGACCATTTAGCAAAGGACAGGAATGCCTTCGTGGAATTCCGACGTATTCCACATGGAGCAAAGTGGATCTATGTAGGAAACAACATGCGAGTAGCTGTCAAAGGAATTGGCACATGTCAATTGAATATGCGCAACGGGCGCACCCTGTTCCTACATGATGTCCTCTATGCACCTGACATACGACGAAATTTAGTTTCTGTAATAGTGTTAGTTAGACTTAGTTTTTCAATAAACTTCCATTCAAATGGTGTAAATGTGTTCTTAGGAACAACATTTTACGACTCAGGATATTTTTTAAATGGTTTCATTGTATTAGATTATGACTTACATTCTGCGAATGTTTGTTATTCCCTAGTTACATCTTCTAGTACTTACAATGTTGATGTTAATTTTATGGCATGCTAGACTTGGTCATATTGGCCAACATAGAATGAGTAGACTGGCCAAGGAAGGCTTATTGGGTAATATCGAAAGAGTCAAATTACCTACGTGTGAGCATTGCCTAATAGGAAAAACATCTAGAAAACCATTTAGAAAAGGAATTAGAGATGAAATTCCTTTGCAATTAGTCCATTCAGATATCTGTGGTCCAATGAATGTGAGAGCAAGGCATGAAGCTGTATATTTCATCACATTTATAGATGATTATACTCGATTCAGCCATGTCTATTTGATAACTCATAAATCAGAGGCATTAAGTTGCTTCAAAAGATATATGAGTTTGGCTGAAAATCAATTAGACAAGAAAATTAAGGCATTAAGGACTGATCGAGGTCGTGAATATTTATCTACTCAATTCAGATAACTATGTGATGAAAAATGGATAGATAGACAATTAACTATTCCTTATACTCCTCAACAAAATGGTGTTGCGGAGAGACGGAACAAAACCCTGCTTGAGATGGTTAGGTCAATGATGGCACATGCAAATTTGTCAATCTTTTTTTGGGGAGATGCATTGTTAACTGCTGCCTATGTATTTAACCGAGTCCCTTCAAAATTAGTAACTACCACACCATATGAGTTATGGATAGGCAGACGGCCAAACTTGGTATTTCTAAAACCATGGGGGTGCGCTACCTATACTCATGTTCTTTCGCACAAATATGAAAAATTAGGTGCACGAGGTATGAAGAGTATTTTTATACGATACTCTGAACACTCTAAAGGATACATGTTTATAGGTGAGCAGGAAAGTGGGAGTAAAACTAAATTTGAATCGAGGAATGTCACATTCATGAAAACAGAATTTCCTAAATGGGGTGAAATTGGTGAAAACCAATTCCTCTTTGAAACGCTGGATCAAAATACTAGCAATACCTCAACTGTACACGTTGAGATACCATCACATCCAAGTGGGAGCAATGTCAGAAGTGGGGAATTAAATACAAACCAGTCTCAATTGCAACAACTTGATAAGTCATTTTGATCCAAGTGGGAGCACCAATGAGCATAACGAAGCTCAAGATGAATAACTTTTAATACGACGATCAAATCATAAAAGCGTTCCCCGAAAACGTTTTGACATAGAAGTGGAGGCTTTCATGGTTTGCTCCACTAGATGAGGAAGAGCCAAAGAGCATAGAAAAAGCTCTATCATGCCCTATAAAGGAAAAATGGATGAAAGTAATGGAAGAAGAGATGGAGTCTATGAGATTAAATCAAGTTTGGGAATTGGTTGATCTCCCAGAAGGACGCAAAGCCATCGAAAATAAATGGGTCCTCAAAAAAAGCGAAATGCTGATGGATCAATTGAAAAATATAAGGCTCGCCTAGTAGCAAAGGGGTATACTCAACAGGAAGGAATTGACTATGAAGAAACATTTTCTCCTGTAGTGAGATTTACCTCGATTCGCCTTATCTTATCTATAGTAGTAAGTATGGATATTGAATTATATCAAATGGATGTAAAGACTGCATTTCTAAATGGAGAATTAGAAGAAAAAATTTATATGAAACAACCAGTTGGTTTCATAATAGAAGGCCAAGAACAAAAGGTATGTCGACTTTTAAGATCGATATATGGCCTTAAGCAGTCTTCAAGATAGTGGTATATACGCTTTCACAAAGTAGTAATAAAATATAATTTTGTCAAAATTGATGAAGATTATTGCGTATATATTAAAAGATCCAAAGATTGGTTTGTGATCTTATCATTATATGTTGATGATATATACTAATAGCTGGGAGCAGTAAGGAGTTCGTCAACACTGTCAAAAGTTGGTTAAATACCAATTTTGAAATGAGAGATATGGGTGAAACAGTATATATCCTTGGAGTTAAGATTTCAAGAGATCGTTCAAGAAAACTTTTATCTCTTTCACAAGAAACATATATAAACAAAATACTTGAACGTTTCAACATGAGAGACTGCAAATCCATTGATACTCCTATTGCAAAAGGTATAGACTTGAGCAGAAGGCTGTGTCCTCAGACTCCACAAGAGTAAAAGCAAATGGAACGTGTTCCATATGCAAGTGCCATTGGAAGTTTAATGTACGCTATGATGTGTACAAGGCCTGATATACTTATAACTTGATGTTACTATATTATTTTCTAATTTAATGCCCACATTTGTTGAACATTTATGCATATACATATATATTTAATGTTATGTACATTATCTTTATTAAAAATTATGCCGGACAAATCTCAGATTAGCCTATTCACACTGGTAATCGCCTCTATTTTCTATGTGTAAAATAGAGATGAGACTATTTCAAGCTAAATTATCTAAGTGATAATTAAGAGCTCGAGCTTGAAATATGATGGTCGCCTTAACTAAATGTTAAGATGGGGATATATTATTTGTTATATCCGAAAATGAAAAAATCTCACAATTTCACTTTATCTGTCTTATGCCAGATGAGAGTTCTGTTGATTTATAACAGAGTAGATTTGTGAACTCAGGTTAGACATTGGGAATGTCTGAACCACCATCTATACAGTATTTAAATATAAAGGCATACACTCCAAGGGAAAGGAGAAAAATATTGTAATACGTATTTCATGCTACGTATGCATTATACATGCGACAAAAGATATGACTAAATTTATGATCTCATTATTTAAGCCGTGTGGAGACTCTGAGGTTAAGAACACCTCATTTTAGTACCCTTAAGACTCTTACTTTGTTTTCAAGACTGTGTTTGATGTTTGCTATCTTAGGATGTTGCCAATGGTCATGAACGATTCGATCGGATGGAATATTCTTAGAAAAGCAAATTAAACACAGATTAAGAGATTTAAGTAAAGAGGAAGATCAATTTGAAATATCTGTCACATTGACTTGTATTCACTGGTCGACCAATTATGACTATATTATGGTTAGTCATAGTTGTGAATACAATAAACAAAACAAAGTTTAAAATGAGATCAAGAGAGTTGTGAATGTGACTGATTGATCTAGGGTACAGCATACATGATCTACTCAAAGTCTCATTGTGAGCTGCTATATACTTCTAACAAATATATAGCAACAAGCTCTATGAGTATGCTGGTCGCACGGAATTGTTTGCCTTGTATGAATTACAGAGTAGAGAACTTGACTCCATCATGGGCGAGTGGGAGATGAAGGAATGGATGACTGGGGCCGCCCAAGATGGGCCAAGCCCAGCTCCATGTCTGCATGCAATATATATAATCTGCAAACTTGAAAGAGAAGAGCAGTTTTTAGTTGTTGGTTGAAAGATATTTTGAAATAACTCCCTCTCTCTTGTTCTCTGATTCTCTTTCCACGAATTTGGGACTCAAACTCCGTTTCTAGGCATTCAATCTATGGATTCACGGGTATATTCTCTTGTAATATACTTCACATGATCAGTATATCTATTTTGATCCATATATGGGACCACTTGCATGAAAATGATGATTATATGAGTTATAATCAACAAGAACAAACATTATTTTGTTTGTGAGGGAAAAAAGTTAAAAGTGTGTATATTACAATTTGAATTGTAAGTAAAACAAGCATTAAACTTTTTCTATCATCTTATATGGCTTTTATATGTTATAGTGATAGTACTCTCTTTTATTCCAAGGAATTAAATAAGTTAAATTTAATTAATATGGATAATAGTTGTTATTTTTATAAAATAATGCGGATATATATATATATATATATATATATATATATATATATATATATATGTTGGAAAAAAAATTAAATTTATTTCATGAAATATAAAATTTCAATCTTACCTCTCTTAAAAGGAATGGATGCCATGCTCCATTCTTAATTTTGTGAAGTAAGGTATGAAATGAAATTATTTTTCCATATTTTTTTGCTTAACAAACATAGAATCCCTCATTCTACTGGAAGAGGTATAAGATAGAATTATCATTTTTACATACCACACATCATGTAATAGAGGAGAATAAAAAATATCTTAGCAGAAATTCTATATTCGTTGCCTTAAAGGATTGATAGAAATATTGAATGCACAAAATGAAATTTGTATACCTCATTGAAAATTCGTTAAAGATACAAAGAAAGTGAAGAACAAAGGAGAAGCAGATGATTAGGATATATTGTTTGATCTAATAAATGTTTGTCACTGCCCAGTGCCCATCTTGGTCGTCTGTGGTAGGTGTTGTTGAGTAACGCTAAAGAAAAAAAAGAAAATGAAGTTAGGATTAGTCCATTAGTTAAGGTGTGTTTCTGCTTTCACTATTGAAATTTGAATCTTAAGTTAGCACTTAGACAAATTAATTCTTTTCAATACATGGTGTCAATATGAAGAATACACTCTTGACATCTTTCGGAAAAAAAAAAGAAAAATAAATTGAAATTCGATAATATTTTAATTTCTATATTTCATGGCAGCCATTATCTGCTGTACTTCAATTCGCTGAGTTAAAGATGTATTCTCTTATTGCGAACTACCAGGTTTATGATGTTTTCGTGAAGGAGGATGAGTAATCACAAGTGAAGACGAACCCAAGTGGAACTAGTCTATGTTGTAGTTGAAAACTATGGGTTGCTTTACATGCTCCATGAACAAAAATAAAAAGGACTTCGCAATCACTCTGTATAATAATGTTCTGGTTTGGACCCCTGGTGTGGTTATGCAGTTTTGCCTTTCTCTGCTGGTTCGCTTGACACAAAATAAGAGCTTCTCTTATATTAATATTAATAATATGAGCTTCTCTTGCACATTCCTTGCGGCTTTCTGACATCTTCCAATTATTTTTATCATCAACAGAAATTTTAATTGATATACACTTTATGATTTACAAGTTCTTGTTTATCAACTAAATAGTAAATACATATCCGCATTCCCAGAATAATCTTAAAATGGACCTATTTTAACAAATATAAACTAACCTAAGCAGAATAAAAGAAAGTAATCAGCAATGGACATGTTTCTTTCTTTTAGTTCCTTATGTCTTTTTTGGTTATTACAATCATGTCATAATCCATTACACCAGTAAGTTTACAAATTTAGAGATGTCTAATTAGTCCACTTGCTATCGTAACACCAACTTTCCAAAACATTTATATATATGTCTACTTGCATTAGACAATATATAATTAAGCAGTGCTATTGATGACCGAAAGGAATAGCTAAAGAATGAGTACGAATTTTAGGATGATGATACTAAGTGAATGGTGTAGAATAAAGTATAGTGCTGATAATATTTAAAAAATTAAATAACAAACTATGATTTTATTATATCTTATTCCCTTGATTTTTTTATTAATAATTATCACTTTATTCTTTTTAAGTGCATATTACATTTTAGAGACATCAAATCCAAATTTGGAATCCTATTATTTAAGACACGACCAATCATGCCCAAAGCTTTTCTTTTTCTTTTTTTTTAGACAATATCGTATCCCAAGTTTTAAGGTAAAAGATTGGGGGGAAAATAATGCTGAACTATCAAAAGCTAAAGCTGAGAACAATGTATAACGTGATCACCCAAAGGTGAGGAACTAGGATTAAATTAAGTTCAACTTTTCCCAGCTAGTTTGAAAGTCCAATTGAAAAAAAAAAAAGAGAGAGAAAGAACAATAGTATTGGCAAATATTTGTCGTTTTACAGAAGTGGTTAATCATAGTAGAGTGATTTGGGAAGCGGTGAAAAATGTGCATGCCAAAGTTTACCCCAAGGTTTTACGTGTTTGATATGTAAAAGATAAAAACTTCATAAAGAAGAAATAGAGTAAATAATATTTGACTATCTTTAGGTTTGTTATGTTTATAAAAAAAAATCTTTAGGTTTGTTATAATGATAATAAATTAGCAATAAATTTCACTCCACTTCATTTTTTACTTTTGACTAACCGTTGACTTAATAATTAAGTATTTCAAAAAAAAAATTCACTAATTATAAATTATTAATGAATTATATATTACAAATAAAAAAAATTTAAGCTTAATCTTGCAATTTCTTTTTAACAAAATCAAGTTGAGTTGTTAATATAAAAATGAAAGGGATATACTTTGATAAATGCTATGATGATAACTATATTTCATGTATATAATTATATTACTTTAACAAATAATTTATATAGTACTATGTATGTCTATTATGTTAAAAAATTATCCTTTTTCTCATTTTGTTTTCTTAGTTAAGTCCTCTAATTCAATTGCTTAAAAACAAAGACCATGCTTTTAGTCATTTTATTATTATTATTTTGTGGCTTTTGGAAATTGTTTTAGCATTATAAACCATAATTTTGTCTAGAAATATAAAATTTTTAAAAATTACAAAATTTTTTTCCAACACGTAACACATAAAATTCTAAGATTAAATACAATAGTATAATAAATTCAAATCCAAATATTTAACTACTATTATGTATATTACATATTTTGGTATTTTTAAACTTAAGCATGACATAACATATGTTTTGTACATCTATATTTTATCATTGTTTATCAGAGCCTGATGGGGAAGTAGGAATACATGGCTGGATCTAAATTTCTGTTTATCTGCTTGAATTAAATGTTATTTTCTTAATGTTATTTATTATAACCTGATCTGATAGTGCGCCTATTTATCTGTCTCAGAGTTTCTTAATCAGATAGTGCGAATCTCTATAGATCTAAAAGATCTGTACATGGAGTGGGAAAGGCAGTAAGACCCGACGGATAGGACAGTAAGACTAAGTCGACCATACCTGTACAGGGTGAGAGATCTAGTGAGAATCGATGACTATGATTATGAAATGGCGATGGCTAGGGTTAGGAAATAATAATATGACATAAGAGAGAATAAAATTCAATTCAACTGATAAAGTTAAATTTAGATCTATCTGTTTATTCTTATGAAACCATGTGATGGTAATGATATCAGGGGAAAGAAATTCAATAGCATGTCTTCTATTTTTAAGTCGCTTTCTTCTCGCTTTTCCTTCCATTCTTCTAATCCTGATTCTTCTTCGCTCACTGAGCAACAAACTCAATCCCAAATCAGGGAACCAACCAGTGTCTTCGATGAAGAAATTCACTTCGAAGATCTTAGTCAAGATATTGGTAATTGGGAACCTCCCAAAATACCAACCCAAGATCTATACAAACCAGATGAAAAATTCTTCTTCATGTCTGATTATGTAATCAAGACAGTAGAGGAAAAAATTCCATTTAATCCAGGAGTGAAAGATGAATATAATCTTCTTTCTCTCAAATCAATCCTTAAACATAGGCAAAAGTACAAATTCCTACACATAGGATGTGTTCAAGTTGCCATTAAACCAATGATTACAGAAGCAGTAAATGCTTCAGTATTCTTATGTCTTAGGGATGCTAGGCACCTCAACTACAACGATTCCCTCATAGGAACTGTAGAAGCCAGCTTAGCTCATGGACCAATCTATTTCAACAATTTTCCCGATCTGACTGTTAGTCTAACAGACAGACATATCATGAAAGTCTTGCACTTGGAAATCCATACCCATGGAATAGCAATGTTGCAAGGATGTCATCCTTTATCCTTGAATATATAGAGTTCAATACAAAGTAATGAATTCTTCCATATCTAGGATGATCCAACCAAAAACGAAAAGAGGAGAAACCACTCTGTTCATTACAGATTTCTCCAAAGCAAACGTGAAATGTCCCAAAGACCATTAAGTGGGAGGATGTGAATCTTCCGGATAAAATGGGTCTTAGACAAAGCTGTCCCTTCTCAAAACAGAGTAACACCTGATTTTAGAGAAATTAAACAATACCCGACTGAGAAAGTAGAAATTACTTTCGACAGACGGAAAATCATTTAGTTCCTGCAGTTCAGTTAAAATCTGATGACTTTAGGTCTGATGATTTTAGATCTGCAATATCAAGGAGATCCACCTCCACAATCCCAGTATCCGTTAAGGATCATAAACTTAAGGGTATAGATACATCGTCAAACATACCCCGACCAACCTATGAAACACAGATTGATGATGACCAAGAGTCAATTCAATCTCCAACCTATTCCTCTATCAATAGAAGTTATGATGTTATCTAACTTCACAATTGATAAGAAAGCCCTCCAGAAAAACTTTTATTCCGAGGAATGGACTCCTCAAAGGGAATGGTTTTTCAAACATTATCAGGGTCAAAAACAGAAAATCCATTCAAGAAATTTATTACGGATTTCTTGAAAGGAAAAAATTAAACATCCCATTCTTTGACTGGTTTGGTGCTTACACAGTCAAAAATAATCTAGATTATCCTTGGCAAAAGGAAAATCCTTTAGGAGCCACTGAAGTAAACACTATTTGGCACCTTAAAGATGGAGAATTAATTCAAACAGAATTACCTCCAACAAAACCATTTCAACTCCCAAATACTAGGGACGAGAAAAATAATCCAGTCATGGCTACTCCGTTCAAAACAAAGGACGAAGAAGAGCCTGTCACTTCCAAAGACATCAAAAGTCTAATGGAACAATCAAATTATACAAACAAATACCTTCAAGCCATAGGTGGAAAGGTCAAAACATCTGAATCAACTGAACCCTCAACCAGTTCAAAACCTAAGATTCAGAAACCAATCTTTAAGCCGTTCAAAGTAACGCCAAAACTTAAGGAAAAGTTTTGATAAACTTAATCTTTCTAAGGAGCAAATCATGCTCAAAAAGGTTAATGAGAAGTTAGATGCCTTAGTTGCATTAGAAACTCCTCAAACTCAACCAAAACCTTTAAAACTTAAAGGTCCAGCAATCAACACTTTAGGTCAATCTTCCAAATGTTCATCTTCTGAGGAAGAAAGTGAACAGTCAACAGTACAATCATCTAATTCAGAGATTAAGGTTAATCCAGTTATTAGCCAAACTCTAAATTGGAAAAATCCATCAAAACTCTATTATCAGAGAGCAACAGCTCCAGATCTGATGATAGAAGAACGAAATCCAAACTTTTTAAGTTTTAGTGCCAACAACATCTATGAGTGGAACATAGATGGCCAAGCTAAGTATCAAATTTTGAATACTCTCCAACATATGACCATGGTAGCCACGGCTTACCAAACAACCTATACTTGCCCGGAAGAAACTGTAGTTAACATCTTAGTTGCAGGATTCTCTGGTCAATTAAAAGGCTGGTGGGATAACTATCTCACTGAAGAAGATAAACAGAACATCTTCTCTGCCATCAAAACAGAAACTGATGAAACTCCAATCTTAAGCAACGGTGAAACAATTCCCGATGCAGTAAACACTTTGATTGTCACAATAACCCAACATTTCATTGGAGATCCTTCCTTATGGAAAGATAAATCTGGTGAATTGTTATCAAATCTTAAGTGTGTAAAACTTTAGCTGATTTCAGGTGGTATAGAGATACCTTCCTAACTAGAGTTTACACTAGAGAAGATAGTCAGCAGGCTTTCTGGAAAGAAAAATTTTTAGCCGGCCTTCCTGAGTCATTAGGAAACAAGGTTAGAGACAAAATCCGAAGCCATACCACTGACGGTAAAATCCCTTATGAGCAATTAAGTTATGGTCAACTTGTTGCTTATATCCAAAAAGTAGCCTTAAAAAATTTGTCAAGATGATAAAATTCAACACACCAACTTGCCAAAGAAAAGGTCCAAAACAAAAGAGATTTAGGAAACTTCTGTGAACAATTTGGACTTCCTTGTTCCAGAAAACCTAGGTCTAAACCAAAACCGGTACAAGATGAAAAACCCCGGTTTAGAAAATCAGTTTACTATAAACACAAAAGAAACACTCCCCCTAGGAGACTCAAACAGGAAATTAGGTCGAAACCTCCAATCGACATGAAAATTCCTAAAAAACCAGTAATTTGCTACAGGTGCAACAAACCAGGGCACATGAGCAAATACTGTAGACTTAATAAAAAGATTAGGTCTTTAAAACTTGAACAATCTGTACATCAACAGATTAGTAATCTCTTAATAGAGTCATCTAAAGAAGAATCTGACAAAGAATCTTCTGAAGATCTCAATCTAGTCCAGCATGAAGATTTTAGCTCCAACTCGGAAACAAAATCTTCAAATCAAATCAATGTTTTGACTAAAGAACAAGACTTATTGTTCGAAGTCATCAACAAACTCCCAGATAATCAAGATAAAAGGCAGTATCTTGATAAACTAAAAAATTCTTTAGTCGCGAAGACTATCCAAAAACCATTTTCAACTAGTAAATATGATTTAAGAAAAATCATAAAACGAGTTGAACAAAAATCAACATTGAAACCAATCACAATCCCCGATCTGCAACATGAGATAAATAATCTCAAAGCAGAAGTCAAACTTCTAAAAGAAACACAAGAAATTCATGGAGAAAATTCTTGCTGTTCTTCAATCAGGAGAAACTCTAGATTCTGATCCAGAAATCTTAGAAAAAACTCCTATCCAATCCGATGATGAATTTTTAGGTTTAATCAATAAGATTAAAATTCAAAAATTCTATATCAATATCAAGATCGTAATCAAAGACTTCGTCTTACAAACAATTGCCTTGTTTGACACAGGAGCAGATTCAAACTGTATCCAAGAAGGTTTAATCCCAACCAAATATTTTGAGAAAACTTCTGAACAACTTAGCACTGCTAGTGGTTCAAAACTCAAAATAAATTTCAAACTTTCTGACGCAATCATAGAAAACCAGAGTCTTCAGGTTTAAAACACCTTTCCTCTTGGTTAAAAATCTTAAGAATGAAGTAATCCTAGGAACACCGTTCATTAGGTTACTCTTTCCAATCGAAATCTCGGATAAAGGGATTACCACCAAACATTTGGGCAATAAGATTAGATTTAAGTTCCTTAGAGAACCTATATCTAAAAATCTTAATCTTGTTCATTACAAACATAATCAAATTAATTTTTTGAAGGAAGAAATTTCTTTTAAGAAAATTAATTCCCAACTTAATCAACCAGAAATCCAGAAGAAAGTCCATTCTATTCTTCAACAAATCCAAAACTCCATCTGTTCAGATTTGCCCAGTGCATTCTGGAAAAGAAAGAATCATTCGGTCGATCTTCCCTATGAAAAGGATTTTCATGAAAGGGATATTCCGACCAAAGCCCGTCCAATCCAGATGAATGAGGAACTCCTTATTCATTGTCAAAAAGAAATATCTGACTTATTAGCAAAAAACTTGATCAGGAAAAGCAAAAGTCCTTGGTCTTGTTCTGCTTTTTATGTCAACAAACAAGCTGAAATCGAAAGAGGAACACCTCGTTTGGTTATCAACTACAAACCTCTAAATCAAGCTCTTATATGTATTAGGTATCCTATTCCAAATAAGAAAGATTTATTAAATCGGTTACATTCCGCCAAAATCTTTTCAAAATTCGACATGAAATCTGGATTTTGGCAAATCCAAATCAAAGAAAGTGATCGCTACAAGACAGCTTTCACTGTTCCCTTTGGGCAATACGAATGGAATGTAATGCCCTTTGGTCTTAAAAATGCTCCTTCGGAATTCCAAAGGATCATGAATGAAATATTTAATCCGTATTCAGAATATGTCATAGTATATATTGATGATGTTCTGATATACTCTCAATCTGTTGAACAACATTTCAAACACATCAATCATTTTGTTTCTGTCATCAAGCATAATGGCCTTGCTTTGTCAAAAACAAAAATTAATCTTTTTCAAACACAGATTAGATTCCTTGGTCACAATATTCATCAAGGAACAATCATTCCAATCAATAGAGCAATCCAATTTGCCGATAAATTTCCCAATCAAATAATTGATAAAAATCAATTACAAAGATTTTTAGGTTGTCTAAACTACGTTGCAGATTTCTTCCCGCAACTTAGCAATCTAATCAAACCACTCCATGATCGTCTGAAAAAGGTACCTCCGCCTTGGACAGATGTTCATACAAACATTGTTAAAAAGGTCAAACTTCAGGTAAAGGATCTTCCATGCCTTTATCTTCCAAATCCACAATTCTTTAAAATTGTCGAAACTGATGCCTCGGACATAGGTTACGGTGGCATCTCAAACAACGAGCTAGCTTTTGAGGTCAAGTTAGGCGCTCGTGCAAGTATGGTATCAGAGTCGTGGTTCTCGCTTGGTGGTGGAGGTGATGACTCCCCCATCAAGGGGTACCCCCGAGAAGGTTTCCTCTCTGGTCGGATAACGGGAAGAACCCGCCTTATGCAGTGTGGGAAGAACCCCCTGCAGCCAGCTGAGGTGTAATGTCCCACATCGCCTAGTGAGGGCTCGGTTCAGGTCTATATAAGTGAGGGCGCAGTCCTTGCCTTACGAGCTAGCTTTTGAGGTCAAGTTAGGCGCTCGTGCAAGTATGGTATTACATATTTTAAACTTTTAAACTGAAAGTATATTTACATTACATTATTCAGTAAATATAGATAAATATTAAAAAATTATGATTTTAATAATAAATAAATTTAAATTAAGCAGTTGAAGACGTACGTAATTAAAGGGTTCAAATTCCTCCAAGAAAATGGTAGAGAGTGCAGAGAAACCTAAAGTCAGATATGACAGTGAAATGCTATTACCTTGAAGACTTCATGGGGGGGAATTCAACTGGGTTTTGGAGAAAGGACCTATCAGTAAAGAACAAGCTACCGAGATCACCGTTATTTCCAAGACACTTATCATAATTTCCAGAGAAGTTGTAATCTCCACCCCCATTATTTTGATTGATAATACTTGGACATACTACTGGCGAAGGTGGGTACGCTACTTTTCACCCACCACCTCATAGAATGGCCTCTCAGCTGCCTGAAGATCTAAAGAATCTTGAAGCATGCATGTCTTATATATGTCTTCTTCCATGAGGATCTGACTGACGTAACTCAAAACTGCATCAGCAAAATCTCAGTAGAATGTTCATCATGGCCATGGGTCACAGTTCTTCAGATCCCATAAGGGAAAATTTGTCTCCACACCTGTCTCATTGCAAATAATCTTGAAAAATACTCATTTCAATTAATATTTTTATTATCCTTAAATTACCTTTTTTTAAAAAAATTTAAGATTTAGAAATTGCTCTCCTGAGGGTGACTCCTCAATGTGTAAAACATATTTTGTTAAGAGGTAAATTTTAATCTTATGTGAGTAAAAAAAAATTGGATGATCCAATTGACTTGGGTGACTTCCAAGTAAATTTTTAAAAAATTGTAAAATTAAAGTAAAATGTTGCTCTTTTTAAGATGACTTCCACCTTATATTAAAATCAGTACGTCCTCAATAAAAAAAAAAAAAGCACGTTCTGTACCTAAAAAAAAATAAATCAGTATACATAAAATAAAAAAAGAAATATCTTCATATCTATTAAGAACACAATAAAAAGAATAGTCTTACTTTAGAGATTTTTTCTTTAACTTTAATATTTCATTTATAATGAACTAATTGATACAATATTCATTTTCTTATTCCTATTTATATAAGTAGTTGCTATTAACTAATTAAACTAACTATTTCTATCAATATTTTCTCTATCAAAAACAACTTTATCCTCAAAATCGATGTAGGTCTAGTCAATTAAAAAAACACATCAAATACTAACTAATTTTTCTTCAAGTCAACTATACAAATGAATTGAGAACAGAAGTATTGTAACATAGACCCAACTTCGTCTAAATTCCAACTGAAAATGAAGTTAAGGTATAGACTCATATTCAGCCACGTATCCTTCAATGTTTGTTGCTGGAATGTAGTGTGAAACGAACTCTGCCATGGATTCATGGAAAGCAACTCCTTTATTATCTTTTGATCATTATGTGCACATAGGCCAAGTGCTTCATATATCTTATCCTTGTGAATTTTAAAGCCATCTCCAAGCATCTTAAAAAGTAAACTGACAGCATCATCTCTTTTTGGCAATACGGACACACAGGATTTGGCGATATTCACTACCCATCATCTCTCTTGGCTTGATTTGGAGTTTCTTGGGCTTCAGCATATCTCTGTTTCTTCTTTCACCCAAGAATCCATTCAAGAATTGAAAATCTGAGGCACTTAACAATTTTTAAAACAAGCTTCTCAATCATGCTGATTCTCTGTTGTTCCTTCACAAATTTGGGATTCTCCTTCTCTGCTTCGTCTTGAGTAAAGGTTAATTCATCTATGCTTACTCCTATCATCATTGTTGTCGTGCTGCAAGTGCTGGAATTGCAGTATCGAGGAACACCCACGGTAATTAGCTGTGAGACATCATCATTGAATATCCCTTTACGAGTTGATTGCTCGGATGTGTCATCACTTTTAGCAAGGAATAGAACACCCATGGGTCCTCGGTCCACGACGAAAAGAACCATCCTTATTGACCTTGAAAAAGCCATGAACATGGATAATGGCACCGAAGCAGTGTATTTCTTGAAATGGAATATAAGTTTCTTTGGCATCCAACAGACGACACTCATTATGCGCATAATCTGACTATTTTTTGAGCCTTTTACACCATACCCAGAAGGAAAACTTCCCCAACTCATATGCACCAATCTTCTCACTCGAATATGGAAAGTATTTTTCAGTTTCTTGAAAGAAAAATTTGGAGTTGGAGTTTACCTTTGATTTGGATTTCAAGCTTGCGTTCTCAGACATTTTCTCCAAGACTTCAAGTCGGTGTGCTCCTGTTTGTTCTTTCTTTCACAGTTGGATATAACAGTTTTGTCTGTAAACTTCACGACTTCTGCATTTTCCCCACTCTGCTCGTCACCGCCAATGGGTTCTTGATTCTCAATAGCATACGAAATCTTTCCATATGTAGAATTGCCAATAGCCTCTGAAAGTTGAATTTCCTTTCTTGCAAAATTCCCATTACCGTCGGAGCCTTGCATTTCTAGCACAGGAAGATCTATCACTTGATTGGGACAAGAATAGATTTTCCTTGATTCCTCGCAGCTATGATCTCTTGGGTATATTTTTTAATATTTTTTAATATTTTTTTATTTTTATCAATTGAGTATTTATAGAATTCCCTAATCTATCTGTTTGATCTAGTCATATATCAGGTTCCATTGATGAATTTAAAAAAAATAAAATAATCAATTATTAAGAACATAATAAGAATGACCATGCACTAAAAATCTCTTTTTTAACTTTAATATTTAATTTATAATAAACTAATTGATGTAATATTTATTTTATTATTTTTATTTATACAAGTATTTATTATTAACTAATTAAACTAAGTATTCTTTTAAGTAATGGAGTTTTTAAATTTAGATATCATTTTAAAATTTTAATTTTATAAAAAAATAAATATTAATTTTATTCTTTTAAATATATAAATAATATTAATTGATTTTGATAAAAATATTTATATTAATTTCATATCTTAATTTAAAAAAATATATTCAAATAATCTTCATGTTACAAATAATAAAAATACTTTTAATAATAAGTTTATACTATAAACGAAATTCATACAAATTTTTTATGTTTAAATAATTAAGTGATTAAATTAATTTTATTTTAAAAAATTAAATAATTATTAATTTTTTAAAAAATTAAATTAATATTATTTTTTATTATGTAAGAAATAAATTAATATTAATTTTTCTAATAGAATGAAATTAATGTAATCAGTATTTTTGAAAACTAAAATGTAGTGTACTGAAAACCGGACCGGCCGGTTCAACCAATCCCCTCACCGATTCGGGTGACTTTCCAGAATCGGTAGGGTCAAAAACTAATGAACCGATTTCAAACCGACTGAACCGTTTAACCCGACACCGATCCGTACGGTTGGATTTGCGAAAAATCAACCAAATTCTTACCAAATCTGTAAACCACTCACACTATTTGAAACGAAAAATAACAGAAATCATTAGAACAAATGAAGAAGATGAAACTTAAAAGACGGATCTGGGGGTGCTCATCCGTATTACGAGCTTTTCGTTTTCATCTGTACAGGCAGACCAATCCATCTTTGCAGTTTTTCAAAGACACAGGAAAAGAAAAATTGGTCGCTAGCTTGAAAAACCTGGTGAGAAAAAAGGAAACCTCGGTTCAGCACAGGGAACAGGTAGCCGATTATAGCAAGAGTCACCCAAAACGACACGAATGGGAAACGAGTGATCGGAAGGAAAAACAACACGCAAGCACCAAAAGCATCGCTATGCCCTCGTGATATGTATAATCTTAGCAAAACAAATAAGAATGGCTCTATGATCCGAAACCGTGGCTTTTATTTCCCAACCCCTAGGACCAAATCTCCATAAACCACCCTTACCAAACTTTCTTGCCTTTGCCGTGTATCGTGAGCGTGCAAGACTGCAAGAGTTACTATGCTCTCTCTCTCTCTCCACTCTCTTTAGTCTTTCACTCTTTCTAAGGACAGAGCACTCTGCCTCTTCCTTTATACACCACACGCATATTTTTTTTATTATTTATTTAGATTAGAAACCACTCCTACAAGCAAAAGGGGCAAGAGAGATAGAGGAACTTTTTCGAAATTTGGATTGACAGTGCTGATTCTTTTTTTTTAATCAGTCTTAACTTTTAAGTGAAAGATGTTGTTTTAGTTGTGCTTTTACAAAAAGAAAAATGAAAACAGTATTCGTTTTATAAACTATGTAAATTATTAATTATATTTATTTTAATTAATTTATATGTTATATTATTATGTAGATTAATATTATATTACTTATATGAATGTAATATTTTTTTTTTTATAAATTTATTTTTTTATGTTTTAAATAATTTTATTATTAATTTATATTATATTTTTATAATTTATATTTATTTTATTAGTATATAAATAATTATATATATATAAATATATATTTAATTATATTTCGATTCGACCACGGTTTAATCATTTAACCTTTAATCGGTATTTTGATCAAGTGTGTCCACTCAAAATAAGATTATGGAAAATGCTGTAATATTATTTACCTCCCTTGAAAAAGTGTTTGAGCCCTTACCTTCACTGATAGTCTGATACTCTCCAAGGGCGTCCAGCACCCAACCATCTGCGGCGACATCTTAGGACTCTACTTTGCTAATTGGAATTCGGATTCTGCAGAAGAATCTCAAACCACGCTTGCCCTTCAATCCTCCCAATTACTAAAGTCTCCGCCAGGACCAGAGACCCAATCGCTTGTGCCTCAAAGATCCATTCGGAGCTACCAGCTACCCTATTCTGTGAGAAACTCATCGTTTTTCTAAAACCCACTAGCTTGTTAATTAAAAAAAATCTTTATTTTTTAGCATGTGAAATTGAGTTATTTGGTATTTCGGTACTTACGCGTGGTTTTTGCTTTTGATTTGAATTTGGGACTGAGGTAAATTTGAAAAAGGTGGAAATTTTTTTAGTGCGGATTGTTGTTCTTGTTAAGTTTTGAATTTTCTTCTTTTTTCCCCCCCGGGAGTTGATGAATATATGAGGGATGCATTTCTGTGGCGAATGGCGATCAAGTTACGTGAAACGATTTTTGAGTTTCAAGCAATTTTTAAAATTTATTTTAATTGTTTTGAATTGATTAAAGAGTTGCAACTGTTGTATTTGGATAAATGTCTAAATGAATTTTGAGATTTGTTTTTGTTAGCTTTCTTGGTTCTTGACTTAAAAGTGCATGGCTTCATTAGCTACTTGTAGGTTCTTTAGCTATATATAGTCCTTTCTTTTATGGGTCTATGTGTATTGTTGTTGCTTTGTTGCCCCTTTTTATTATTTATTGAGGCTGCTTGCTTATAGGAGGCTTTTTCAAGATCTTAATATTAGGACAAGAAATTTTGGGGGTAGACTCATTTTCTTATATTACTAATATTTGTGATCATGATCAACTTGATCCCTTCCATGTGTACTACTTTAAACTTAGGATAGCAACGATAAAACTTTGCATAGTATGCATAATTTCTCGGGATAATCCTTTTCTTCAATTCGCAGCAATCTCTCAACTTTACACCACTAATGATCTCGTAGCTGTTATGGTTTTTGTAAAGTGTAACATGTTCTTTGAAGGTTTTCTGCATTTATATGAAGTTCCTTGTCATGGTTTTCTTGCAGCTAAATTTATCATGTGGAAATGCAATGCATATTGGTTTAGTTCTTGAGGCCTTAGCATATAAATAAAAAATTATATAAATTCCCTGTTCCCTCAAAGCAGGATCTTTGCAACCTGCATTTTGAGACACCATGGGTGACCTTTAATTACCAAATTTCGTAGAGTAATGTTATTTAACTTTTTCGAAATGTTTACCAGCTTAGGAACTGGGAATATACACAATGTAATTCAATCCTTTGGGTGTTCCTTTTATTGTTTACATTGTTACAAGCAATTGTGTCTTTTGCTAATCACTTGTATGGAAATACCTTTATCAATCCCCATTTTGTACTTTAGATTTTTCGTTTCTTTTTTTAAAGATAGAGATTACTTTTGAGATAATGTTGTGTAAAATTATTTTAGGTTTGTGAGAAATATGCTGTCTTCTTGCTGAAGTTGCCAAATTGCCTTCTTGGTTGTAAATTTGCGATATTTTTGTCTTCTAAGAATGCAGTATTGTTATGTTCTGCTTCTGTATTGTGCTATTTAAATGCATCAATGTGACATTGGTTCATCAATTGGATACATTGCAAGGGTTCAGCCTTTTTACATCTATAATTGGAGTATAATGTTACCTGTATTTATGTTATGGAGGGATGAAGTATGTTGCTTCCGAATAAGCCTGTTTAGTTTATGAATGTAAGAGTGGATGTATTTGCTATTACGCTGGAAGGTTATTGTAGTTTATGAATCTGATATGATAAGCCCAACATATAGTTTAACTTTTGAAAAATGGTTGTGCAAACATTATTGCACTCTAGTGCCATGAAAGTGCAATCTGAGCTGAGATTTTGAAGAAGAGTATAGTTCTGGTAAGTGGTGAGTCATTGGTTTGCTAAGTTAGATTTTGGTTGTAGTTTAAAGCATACTGGAGTGCAGCGGTTCCCCATGGATTATAAATTTTGCCCCTTTCCTCCAAGCCCCTATTGTGTTCTTGCTAAATGTAAAACTTTTTGTGTGAGGTCCTGGTAAAATTTGTGTGTGCTGCTGGTTGTGCTCTTATGCTGACCTTGGGAGGCTCTTAAGCTTGCTGCTATGTGTTTTCAATGTTTTTCTCTCTGTTAATCTGATGATAACTGCTATGCGCTTGAGCTTAGTGTATAACACATGCTTTTATCTTGCTCCGGCTGCTTCTATTTTCTTGGTATGAGGTTTATCAATATTAGGTTATGGAGTCAATTTTCATCCTAAATTACATTTCCTTCTATTTGTACACTTCAATATCTTCTTGTAGTTTTCATAAATCTATTTACAGACGACAAAAGCTTTAGGGGAATTAAGGCTTGCTGCTTGTAATTATGAGATTTGTCTATTTTATTTGGTGATAATTTAGCCCAGGCTTAATTCCATATGGCAGCCAAATGAAACATTATTAAATCACTCTTTCAAGAGTTTTCGGCTGAATGAACATTCAAGATGTTTTAATTCTGGCATTTCTGGGGTAGATTCTTTTTTGCAGGCAATTCCAAGAAATGAAATAGTTGTTGATGATTTATCAACATGAATAAGTTGTTAGAGTTTGGGAGGCAAGCCATATTTTATGTCCGGGTGCTTTCTGGATATGAAGAGCGAAGAATACGATCTTTTAGGCTGCAGCTTGAGAAACGGGTCCAACAGGTCTAACATTCTCTCTTATAAGAACAATTATATTCTTGAGTCAGTAGCTGTTCTCCTTTATAAACTATGTGAGAAGATAAGACATGCGAATGTTGTTTGGACTTGGGATTTCATAGGAAGCTGGGCTCCACACAAGGGCCAAGAAGTGTCTTATTTTAAAAATTAAGTGAGACCTGCCTAATGTTAAGAGAGAGAAGGGAAGAACGTCCTTCAGCCAATTGAAGATGATATATTTTTCTTTTCTTGACGTAAAGATGATATTATTTTTAATGGAGCAGGTGTGATGCATTTTATATTAGTTTAGCATTGTTTATGTTGAACAAGAGTGATTAATTCTGTTAAGTGAGACAGTCATCAGAAATCCAGTGGCCACATCTTATTCTAGGCGGACCGCATAAAGGTGCTGAGTCATTTAAAGATTTCATTTCTAAATGTAATTAGTAAAGCATCTTCAATTCATCATATTGATCCATAATCTGAATAAGTAGCAGATTTTGAAGAAGCGTCAGCTTTTCTTTGGGTTGATATCACAATCTTACAAGGATTTAATTTTAATCCACTTTGAGTGTAAGTTTTTTATTTTGTCACTCACTCATGCATTGCCACATCATTAGAAGAGCTTAACTATGACAATAGCTACCTAAAATGTCAGACTCTTTTTATGATTTTTCAACATGATTGAGTGATAGTATAAAAAGACTTTACACTGGCAGTAAATCAAAATTAAACTCATAATATAGGTAAAGCAAGATAATTGAGATACTACTTTGTAATATTTTCCGTCTTCCTTGTTACTAAGCTCCTTATTGCAAGGTCATAAAATGAATTTAACCCTCATTTTTCATTCTGTGCCCAATCTCCAATGTGAAGAAAGATATGAATTTTTCTCTTTAATAAGCAACTGCTTTTACCCATATTGTCTTTGTAATATTGAGTATCTTCTTTACTCTCATTCTGATGTGTATGGCATTTCCCTGCAAAAGTCACAAGCAAGGAAGGCAGCCATAAATAAAGTACCCGAGCAGATTATTTTATCAGAGGTTCGACGTATGGTTGAAGAGATGCAGGCTTTAAACAAGAAGTTGGAAGAAACAGTAAGTTGTATCTTCATGAAAAATATAAAATTTTGTCAATTTTTAAGATTAAAATATTTCATTATTTCTTAGGAAAGATTTTCTTTGATGTTTGTAATCCTTATCCTTTGTTTATGTATATGAAGTATGGTTGTTTACTATGAGTGGCAGTGCTTTCTGAAAGAGAAGTTTTATTTTTTTTCTTCAAAAGTTATAGTATGCGGGAATGCATTAGAAAAATTTCCTGTTTGGGTTTTACTTTTTAGTGCTGCAGTTTTACAGGACCTATATTTGCTGTATGAAATGCAATTTTATTCTACTTTTTCCAATTCTGGATCACTCATATTCTGTATTTGTCTGTTATATTAAAGAAGTTCAATTATATTTGGTTTATTTCCTTAATGTGTCCTCCGTGATTGTTTGATTTCTGCAATCAAATTTATTGCATGATAAGCTGCTACTTTCATGCAGGAGGCAGCCATTGAAGAATACTTCAAACCTATTGACAAGGAAGCTGAGATTATAATGAAAATGCAACTAGAAGGAGAAGGGAAAACAATGACGGAGATGATGAAAGCAATGCAGGAACAAGCTTTGCTTGAGACAGCTGAAGCAGAAAAAATTGCAAGTATGCATCAAGTAGACAAAACCCAAACCAATCAGAAGGAAGCTGAGATTTTGATGAAAATGCCGCTACAAGGGAAAGAGGAAAGTTTAAAGGAGATGATGAAAGCAATGCAACAAGAAGCTTTGCTTGAGAAAGCTGGTGCAGGAAACATTACAAGCGTGCATCAAGTAGATGATTACCAAACCAGCCAGAACCCAGCATCCACAACTACTCCCAAGTGAAGTTGAGATTATAGATAATCTTGCAACATTGGTGATAAGTTATTGAAATTGTAAAATGAGTTTTGGCTTGGCTTTTGAAATGTTCCAAGATTTGGTATATGATATAATCATCCTTGGTAAATTGAAATAACCAAGGCAACACTAGAGCAGATTTATAGTTTATTTGTAGGCAACACGAGCAGATTTATAGTTTATTTGTAGTACGTATTTTGTTCAATAAGAAGGGGAAGTTACATCAAGTGCTTATGTGGTATGGCCAAATGATACACTTTTCCACATATTTTTAATATTACAATTGACTCATTCATTATTAATTATCGTATTACTGTAATCTCCTGTACTGTTAAATGTTGTTAGACTGTGTTAACTCTTTTATTTAAGAGAAATTGCAGCAATCTCCTGTAAGATATGACATATAATATTTAGTGTTTAATATCATATTACAATAATCTCCCTTTCTAGTTACTCAATTTTAAGTCTGACAACAAAATTTACGATCACTTGTATCTAAATACACACAAATTCTGTGTATATTTGGCTATAATTGGTTTCATTTATTTTCGTTTGCTTAAAATCCTTATGTTAGACTAGTTGTACTAGAGACAAAGTTATAATAGATAAAAAAATTTATATAAATTTTTTTAATAGCATTAGTCCACTTAAATTCAGTCCATATTCAGATGCAACTGATTTACTAACAAATTATTTAAAAAAAAAGGGGTGGAAAAGGATCTTGTAGATGGTTTAAGCTGATTTGACAAAAATGGGGTTGAGTTGGTAGACATCCATACTTCCTAGTAATTAGAGATGGGCATGGCATTTGAGACCCCAGCCCTATCACAAGCAACTTGTGACCTATTTATTTCCTTTTCTCCCTATATCTGATAAGTTAAGAGTTTTCTCCCATAACCAACAAGTATTGAGCGTGGTGCAGCTGTACTCTTTGAGAGAGAACCAAAATTCGAATTCATGTGAGTATTGAGAAATCTTCTCAGTTTACATCTTTCAAAGAGTCAATTCTTGCTCCATGTGTTATTTGAATTGTACAATGGGTGATGGAATTGTTTCCGAGGTTTCAAAAGCAAGGATGCTGCAAGTATTTCAATTAGGGCAACCCAGACAAAATTGTGATTAGAGCTTTGTTGAGGAAGCTTGACAAGTGCAAGAGAAGGGAGAACTTTTATATGTTCGCGTTGGTGTTTTCTAGCACTCCTCGTGGCTTTGTTGTTCAAGTGCTCAGCTTAAGTTGAATGATGGAAGTGGCAATGCATAGGCATTTCTTGTTTTTTTGTGTGTGAGTGTTGTGATTTTGCTTTCAACAGAACTAATGTATGTAGTTCAGTGGAATTTTGGCTGCTATGGCAAGATTGTAATCTTTTTAGTGTAATGAATGAAGTATATACGTTGCTCATTTGTATTTATGGTTAGAGTTATGCATATGTAATTACAATGCACATGTTTTCTGAATTATAAGTTAAAGCACAAATTTAAAGTGTCTACAATATTTCAAAAAGCTTAGAATATTTATAACATAATGCCAACATGTGGTTCAATCCAACATAACATCTCTAATAAGTTAGTGCCAACACTAGGTCAACGAAAAAAAATTAACTTCATAATGTCAACATGAACAAAAACAAGGGTCTAGTAGGAACATGTTCATAAAATATTAGAAATTTCCTAGCTAGCCAGCACATGATGGGCATTTCTTTCTCACCGTGCCCTGCTCTCTTCCCTGTCTTTATTGATGCATGTGACTATTGAATGCTCATAATATCTCCCAAGCTTTTCTTACTTCCTTAACTTGCAGCATAGAAGAGTGTCTTTAGCAACAATTTTTGGCCTTTGCAAGTCAATGGCCTCTTCCTTAAGTCTTTAATTTTATGATAGCTACACTTAAAACTAAAATTAACTTGAATTAAATAAATATTATTAATATATTATTTAAATAATACAAAATATCGCTCATCATTTTAAGATATATACATATATATAAAATACTAATCTAATTAAAATAAAATTATTATTATTGAAAATATAACATTTTCAAATATTATCTCATAAATTTAATAAAAAGGCATTGAATGTGACCAATAATAATATAGTTTAATTTTGATTTACTGTTAATGTAAAAAATTGTATATTATCATTCAATAATGAGTTGTCAAATCATTAAAAAAATTTGATTAATATAATAATTATTTAAAAAATTAAATACCTGATAATATGTAATTGAATGATAATGTAAAAAAAATTTTATTATGATAATGGATCAAAATTAGATCCTAAAAATATTACAAGAATAAAAGATTGCATGTATTGAAGAAAAGCTTGTATTCGTAAAGGCATGATAAGTAGTTTGAACTCTTTGAAGAGTATATATCCCGCACCCAATAAGCGCATATTCCTTTCATTGTATACTTTGGCTATTCAAACTATTCACATCCAACCACATGGACCAAGAATCACCCTTCGTCTCTATGCCAGAGCACCTCATTCAAACCCATCACCATCTTCATCAATACCTATCTCTTTAACTAATCAGGTAGTGAACTATGTCTCCAATGGCGGTTTTCCAGCATGGGTCTTTGTTGAATGTGTGCACAACCAATCCCAGATGTTATAGTCAAGGACCCATGAGGCAGTTGAGCTGCTTCACTGTCTGTCGCAGGTTGTTTGCCAACGAGAATAGAAATGCCCGAGTTTCTCATCTCTCCAGGTCCTTAACTTCCCATTTATTCTAAGATATATGATTGCTTATTAGATTCAGAATGTCATTTTTTATGTTGCTTTTTTTTTAAATAATTTTCTCATCTATTCAAGAGTAATCAAAGTGACACACACTTCAGTTTTGAGGAAATTATCAATCGTTCACTTCGAATACATTGATGGATATGACTAGTAGTTGCTTGATCAGTGAGCACTGAGCAAGCATTATTACCCAACAGCAACCTGGATGGGTTCCCCTCTGTTCTATCATCGATACATAATTACACAATTGTCGTTTTAAATACTGGGTTAAATTATACTTTGTGCTCCTTCGCCTATTATAATAGTATGGGGGCAATTATCATATATGGTTAGACATATAATATGGTTAGACATATATGATAAAAGATAGATCCTTAAGTGCAAAATTTCCTTAGGCTTTCTGAGATAAATGGGTAGGATGTTGTGTTGAAGCTCATTGATGTTTTGTTGAGGAGTGTAGTGTTTTATTTATTATAACCGTAAGCTTGAAGATTTAATAGTCATTTACTTTAGACTTAGTCTATGTTGCATGTTGTAGAACTTAGTCTGTTTATATAACATGGACCCTCCAAAATCATATTTTGGATTTTGAACCTCTTTGGGAGTTTCTTTGTTATTGTGCTTCCCTTTCTTTGTTATTTTATTGCATTGTATTTGGCATAATGAAGTGACTTTCTGCATTAGAAACAGAATTAGAAGCTTTAAACAGGAGGATAAGGAAAAATATGAGGCTTCAAAATCTAAAGATATACCAGACAGACAAGTTAGCGTCAGTAGTGAGGTGCAGGCAAATGGTAAAGAGGGGCATGACAAGGTGCAGATCTCATTCCTGGCTATGATAGCAATTGCATTGGGCATAGCTGTAATGGCAACAATAGTATCCATTGGCCGGAAACCTATTCTTGGATCATCATTTGGTCTGCAGATTCTATCTGAAGGTTCATCTTCTTCAGCAGTTGCTCCAGCCACTGCTGGTTTCACTTTCAAAATTTTTGGATACAGAGTTATACTTCCAGAATATGCACCAGGGTACCCCTTGCTCCCATTAGTGCAGATTTACAGAATGGCTGATGAGACTGTTCTCTAGCTTTTTGTTTGTCATTCATTGCAACTGTTTGGCTGTTAATACTGTAGTTGTTGTCAACATTCCTACTCTTTTATTTGGAATTAAGCAATAATTTCAAATTGGAAGAACATATATATAACTGCTTACTAGTTTATGGAAATTTTCTCTTCATTGCATGGCTGCATATTTATTGTATTCATGTAGATTAAGTTGAGATATCCGAATGTTGTTTGCCATGTCACTTGGACTCATCTATGCATCTAGCAGTCAGGAAATAAGCCACTGTGTAAGTAATCTAACATTTATTTCTTCTATAAAGTGGACCTGTAACTATTACTAATAATGCAATTAAGTTTACTAATTGATCAGAGTAATAAATCTCTGAATACAAACTATGGCTTTGTGCTGGGCATAAGGCTTCTAAAATTATATAAGATTTAAACTTGAAGAAGAATAAAATTAGGTTTACCGATCAATTTATGAGTGATAAGATTGGTCTTGGTAAAAGTGGTATGGTTGCATATTATAACATAGGTAAATTTATCTAAATTGAAGATTTAAAAGTAGAAACTTCTAATATTGAGCTTGTAACTTCTATAAACTATTACTGGTCCTCTTAAATGGAGTCAGGACTATTTTTTTTTCCACTAACTTTTTATGCTTTAGTGATAGCACTTTAATTCTTCAAATTACGTAAAAGTGTACTGTAAAGGGGTACCCTTTTTTTCCTTGAAATTTCATTGTTTTTTCTTATATGCCACCCTTTATCTGAACTTCCTGCAGATGGATCTACTTCTGGTTGCTTATGGCTGCAGGTTGTGGACTTTTCATTAGTGAAGAGGCTTTAAATATTTGGGTCTGTCCTTTTCACTGGTACTTCTGTTTCACATCCTCATGTGTTTGTTTATTAGTTTTCTAACTGTAATTCTTTCTGTAATGACACATTTTTGTGGTTTCACTACTTTTATAAACTTTTTAATTATCTTTGAGAATTGATTAGGTTGGCATATCAATAGCAAGGTTGCTGTCTCTTGATGGAACATGGCAGTCTTTTGCAGAATCTTTCTTGAGGAATGCTTCATACATAATATCAACGGTTCTCTGGGTTTACTGGTTATTAGCAACTCTGTCTTGACTTTACTTCTTTAATACACATTGTTTTACATTGGTTGAAAAGCTACTGGAGATTCCAGCCAATTTACAGCTTGTTTCCTTTCATCTGTTAATAAACCTTGTTGGTGATGGAATGTATATTGTACTTGGAAACTCTATTTCAGGGGAGTGTGCATTAGTGACCTGATACCCTTTTACTTGGGGAAGCTTTTCAGACAGTCTGGAGTATCTGATGATTTTTCTTCAAAGGTTAGTTCTATATACTTCCTTCTGAGCTCCAATGAGCCAGGTTCAGATTTATTCATCTGGAAGTCGAATTCATGTAGGATGGGAAGAAGGGGAGCTGGGTTGCTTCACATTAATGCATACTCGTCTCTGTAATTGCCAACTACTTATCAATATTATCCTTCCCTTCATAAATGTTTTATTTCTGGTGATGTCAATAGTTAGGAATTGGCAAAGAGAAGGCGTTGGAGATCACACATGTGGTGCAAAAGTATGGCAATCTTATAGGTTTTGGTAAGCTTCAAGAGCTTTTTTTATCTTCAATGCAAGTACTTTGGTTTAAAAATTTTATGCGCAGTTACTTATCTAAAAATTAATTGTAATTAACAAATTCCCAGATTAATGAGCTAAATGCTAGTTGGTTTTACTAAATTATGTTGTGAGGTATTAATTATCAAATGGGTATAAGAATGTTATTGAAGTTTAATTAGTCAATCTATCCCTGCATGAATTACTATAATTATGAATCATGCCAATGTTATTTCAGCTATCATGGTTCTAGCATTAGCATGCTTGGGAGAGGAAGAGGAAGAGAGGACATCAGAATCCATCAGGATGCAAATCTCATCCATAGTATTTTATCATATAACATTGAATTATGTGAAGCATTAGTCCTTTAAGGTTCTGATCAATAGTTTTTAGATCTTTAATAACACTTTCTGGTGAAATGAGGTTGAATTAGTGACTCCTATGCTAAAGAATGCATAAGCATTCTGTGATTGTTCTTTTAAGCATCTTATTCTCTGTTTATCATCAATATCTGTCAACAAGTATAAGAAGTTATTGAAATTTTTTTATTAATTAGTGGGTTCACTGGGTAGGATGATTATGAAGCCCTCTCAAATTTCTCAGCCTTCTGCACCCAAAAGATGTGAAACAGGAGTGGAACGATCTTAGAGAAGATGATTTAAATTAATGTTGTAATAAAAGTTTAAACAGTAGGTCCTCATATTTTGATGTCCTTTCTTCATATTCAGATTCTGAAGAAGGCTCTCAGAGGCTTCATGTGGCAACCCTAGGAACACAAAGTTAAAGGGTTTGCTTGGGCCATTTTTAAAACGCCACAGGGATTACTGAATTGAAAACATTTACAGATGACGTCATCTGAACTCCCCTTTTTGCATGCTGTATCAAGTGAATAGTGTTCATTGTTATCAGATAATCATTTGGAAGGCCTCTAAGTTGTGGATAGAGGGTGCACTCCAAAGAACACAACATATAATGCTTATTTATATTATCTACGTTACCAATTCTCACAAACATTATTTAGTCATTGGAGACAGATGTATGAATACCCATTGATTGAATTTGTATAAATGTCTTAAGGGCAAAGAAAACTTCTTGGTGGATTGGAATCCACTGTTTTCAACTATTGTTTCGGAAGTGTCAGTTTACCCCTTGAGATTAACTTCGTTACCCTGTGTTTAATCTCACTGAAAGCCACCACGCGAAGGTCAGGTATAGAGACAAACCCCCTAGATAAGATAACAGATGGTAAAGTGCATCCACCCAAACCATGGGTGGGCAACGATTAAACATGCCTGTGTCTTTATGTCTGTATATAATTTTCTGTGTGAAGGTGCACGTAATTCTTTTATTGATTATGGTGCTCATGTGATTTATATTTGGCAGTTGAACGATTCTCTCTTGGAGTAAGAAACCCAACAGCTTTCCTAGCAGGCGCCTTGGTTAGTGATTGAAACTACTCTTGATGTTTTTGAAGTTTAAGCAAGTATTGATTATATTAAAACTAATCTGAGTATTATGATCTGAGTTTTTCCTGATATGTTTCTGAAGAGCCTGTTATGCTTTCAACTGCGACAGTTGTTTACTTGTTTATACAAATAGATCCCTTTTTTTTTATTATTATTATTTGATAGCATTAAGGAGGAATCAAAAAATTGACATAACATGAAGAGGGACCAATCCTTTAATGTGACCGTGAAAGACATATGGAAAAGAAAATACAGATACAAGCTCCAGCTTTAGCAATCAGAAGTGCAAAACTTTCCAGCCCTCTAAGGGTATGTTTGGATGGAGGAGTTTGGATGGAAAGAAAAGGAAGGGTAAATTTTTCATTTTGATTAAAAATTCTAGAGAATTTTTTAAAATGAAAGAATATAACGAGAGATTATCATGTAACCTTCATATCCTCATTTTTTCATTTTTATAAACATTTTATAATTCTCTCAATTTAGAATTAAAAAATTAGTCCCCCTTTCCTTTCTCTCTAAATTCCTCCAAGGTAAAGCCAGATGAATAATTCTATTCCATAGTAAAGAAGGGTTTAATCACTGATTTTAAAATTCTCAAATTCCTCTGAAATCATAACCACAAAATTATGGCAAACAGAGAACATCTTTATAAACTTTGTTTTCCTTTTAAAACTTCAACCAATACAATCAGTCACCAAGACATCCTCTATGCATGAGGGTCAGGGGCAGACTCAAGCTTTCCCATGGATGGATCTTTTTGATGAAGTGGATTGGATCCTTTTTCTTAAATAAACCCAAGGCAAAGTTTTCTAAACTGCAAAATTTTCAATATAATTACTTTTGTGAAAGTAATCATTCAAATTTCACATTTCTGTTTATCTAGGTTGAAGCTTTTAAAACTTGACTTGATTGCTTGATGATTGACATTTGAACGTATATTGATGAGATCTATACATAGGAATAGTTAGAATATGATGGGGAAATGCCATTCTTTACTTCATGTTTGTCTAACTTAGGGGTTGTAGTTAATTATTTTCTCTATTGTCAATGTTTGATCAGTAGTACCTTAAAGAATGAAGGTTTTGTCAAATTTGGGGGAAGGGGTCAAGTAGTGTAGAAAATTTCTCAATTTGTGTCTGATGGGTTGAGAGAGAAATGACTAAAATTGAGTGGAAATTTTTTTTCATAGCCCAAAAAAAAAAAAAATTGAAGTGCCTTTTTACACTTAATCACCTTACTGACCTTAGTGGAACATTTTACTCTGTTGTTCTTGACAGGTTTATGTTAGAGATACCTTAGATTCTATTAATTTTTAGATTGTAATTTATGTGATAAGCTTTCTCCGAGTAAGTCTGTATTTTGTAAAGGTTGTGTCTATTGGTGTCCAGGTCTTGTCTTTAATGAAACTTCTTATAGAAACATAAATCCTGAGAATTGATTAACAAGTTTGTATCCTTGTTTTTGTTTTCATACATCTTCATTGCTTGAAGATAACCCATTTCCAATTATAACTACTTTGGTTTGGTCCTTTTAAGGATAAGCATAATATGTTTTTGTTCAAGTGCAGGGTATCTCTCCAGAGCACTTTTTTGCGGGGGTCTGTTGTGGTGGTCTGTT
This sequence comes from Castanospermum australe, assembly GCA_019955255.1. Taxonomy (NCBI): domain Eukaryota; kingdom Viridiplantae; phylum Streptophyta; class Magnoliopsida; order Fabales; family Fabaceae; genus Castanospermum; species Castanospermum australe. Next base: position 115,069 of record NSJW01000203.1, read on the forward strand.
CACACTTCTCCTTCAGGTGAATATAGTTCTGTTGGGAAGCATGCAACGTTAAAATAGTGTTTTTCTCTTCATTTATATTTTAATAAGCTATATACATTTCCATTTACTTACACATAGTTGGATGTTATTTCTCAGTCAAATTATAATGCTGTTCATCTTAATGACGATTGAAATCTCCAATTTGATACTTTTAACCGCTTTTTAAGTTCTCTGATTTGCTGCCCACATCACTGAGAATATGACAACTTCAACTAACTGAAATTTCAAGGGTTTGGCGGAAAAAGAAAGGGTCTTCAGATATTCATGCAGTCTGGATGCTAAAAATCTAGGATATTCTTTTTTATCCTATTGTTTATCCATCTTTACAATTTTGCATAGGCTTTTGAACAACAAAATCCCCAAAAGAAGGGAAAAGAAAAAGAAATAATCCTATGTAAATTTACTCCATTCGTGCAATTTATATGGTCTTTGTCTTAAATGACGCATGATGGCTTAAACCATATAGTTTTATTTATTTACTTTTTAACATATAAGAAGAAAGCCAGTTTCTAATGTGGTAACTAACATAATTTATCCATTTCTTGCGAGGTCAGCTCGGAATAGGATTCCTTTTCAGGGAACGCCCTTTATTTGCCCTTGCTACCGTTGCAACTGTAGTGGTATTAAATTATTTCATTTTGAACAATAAAATTCCTGTGTCAATTAAACATGTAAAGTTAACTTGTAAATATGTGCAGGGAATTTGGACTGTTTTCCCATACGCTGTGGCTGCTTCAACCGCTTTATTCTTTTATCTCAGAGGGCGGTACTTCTCTTAGTCCTTGGAATGATTTGTAGGTGTATTTAGATAATTCCAATATAGATGCTGGATTTGTATATGCAGATAAGTGACATGCGAAAGTTAATTGCAATCTTTATTGAATTTTTTCCTGCTTTAGGAGTATTTCCCTTGGGGCAAATCTTTTAGGGAGCTCATATGTTGTACCAGTTTGTGTACAGGTAATCAATCACTATGGCTGATTTGCCAGACCATACTAGGCTAGTGGTCAGCAGTTCTAATTCTTTTTGTAAATGCAGAATAAGGTAGTCATAATTCCATTTGTGGTACCTGATTGTATTTAATACAAAATGGCTTGTTAACAGTTATTATGTTGTCATGCTTATGAGTCCTCATTAATTCTTGAGAATAAAACTCCAAAGTGACAATGTGGAGTTCTACTGAGTTAACAGCTGTATTATTGAGGTGCCAGGGTTTGTATGGGCTTGTTATCAGGAAAACCTTGTTGGTGATGGCTGCTGCTGGTAGGCAGCACGTGAAAAATGACAATCTGTTTTATCAGTCTTTGCTGCTACTGTGCTACAGGCTAACTACATAGGACATGTTACTAAAAAGGATGGCAATTTATCTCATCTCATTGTTGCCTGTTCAGAATAAATGCTCATCTGTAGACTTCACTCAATGTGAGAAGCTGTGTAAAATAATTTACTAAATTTCCATATGGTAAATGGTAAGATCATTCCTTTTTTTTTTATCTCTGCTGTGAGAATCCAACTTGTTAGGCACTCAACAATAGTTGGTCTGTAATAACTGTAAATCAATTCTCATTTTGACGAGATTCAAGGAATCTGAGCTGAATACTATAAGCTTCCTTCAGCTCTGCTAATACCTCTCCAATAGGTGGCCTCTGTGATGCATCCCTGTCCACAGACTTTACAGCAATGAAGGCTGCCTTGCTCATGCTTTCCACATCAAAATTTCCTTTTATGCTGTCATCCACAATTTCGAATGCACCCGCCTGTAAGTAGGGCTTGGCCTGCAGTTGGAAGTTATGAAAGAGAAACATAAATCCCTCCATATTGCTCACTGTAGTTTCAGGGTCCAAATCGTAAATTTCCAAGGGGAAAAAACAGTGATGATTGTAGACAAGCATGAAATATAAGCCAAACAAATTAAGCAGAGAAAGGCACACTTGTAATGAGGATAAAGCCTCAGCTGGGCTTGGAAGGGACCATAAACATATAAAAATGTGATTAGGTGCTCCTCTGCTTGAAGAGAAAAGAAAATAAGTGCAATCCATGTTTGTCACTCCGATTAAGCCACTGTTCTAGGCAGGCTAGGAGGTTGTTTGATTACTTAAGTGGATAAAATTAACTCACAAATTGCCACAACATAAAGAGATATTTAATCATATATTCCAATTTTTCTGTCAGATTAGAGTCTTGCAGCCTCTTCATTTCAATGAGTTGGGTCAACATGCTCTGAATGGGAAAAGACACGTTGGCATTCTACCTTGTTCCATAGATTAGGGTCATACAAACTTGTGATGACTAGAAACACTCGTGTTTGGGGAAGGTAAAATATTAAATATGCATGAGTATGAATTCTATCAAGACAAATAAAACTAGGTTTTCCATTTTACAAGCAATTATTTTTCCTATCAAATATGAGATGCATGATGAGGGGAATTGTTCAAGCTACTGCTTTGTAGAAACTAGAAACAAAAAGGAACTCTAGGTTACCCATAACACCAAATTGAATGAGTCAGGAGTTCCTGAGTGAGTCAATGGCTCTCTTCCACAAATGAGTTCCAAAAGAACCACTCCAAAGCTATATATATCACTTTTCTCTGTCAGCTGTTGGGTGGAATAGTACCTGTACATGGAAATTGACTTAATATGATATAAAGTTATCAGCAAAACCATTATTTTCTTAATTTCAGTAACATACTCTGGATCTAGATACCCAGCAGTGCCCTTGACAACAGTGGTGACATGAGTTGCATCTGCCTGGGTTACTTGCTTAGAGAGGCCAAAGTCACAGACCTTGGCATTCATCTCCATATCCAGGAGGATATTACTGCACTTGACATCACGGTGTATGATTCGTGGTTCACTTCCATTATGCAAATAATCCAATCCTTAACAAAAAGGAAAAGGAGCTTAAGACAGACAATTTATGATGTATTTAACTAATATGAAACATAACACTATTACCCTTTTTTCTTCCTATATGATGCTTGCAAGGACATGGGATGGGAGAATTTAAGGAAAGAACGAGGTTACTTCTCATTATGTAACCCATGCCCAAGAAAAAAAAGAATATTACTCTGTTTGTTGGCCTGGACTTATTATTATCAATTAAGAACTTCATGTTATACCTTTTGCTGCATCCATTGCAATTTTCAACCTTCGAACCCAGCTTAAGGGAGTCTTTAGGCTGTTTGCACCTAACGAAAAAGAAAACATAACTGCAATGTTAAGCAGAGAACTCTAATGCTGATTTCATTGTTGGAATCTTTGAAGCAAAAGGAGATGAACTAGCTAGAATTTGTGTTCAAGCATGCAGTACCATAGAGGTGATCAGCCAGGGATCCACCAGGTAAGTACTCATAAACTAATATCTGATGCTTTGATTCATGACAAAATCCTTCCAAAGACACAAGATTTTGATGGTGGATTTTCGACAAAAGATGAATCTAAGCACAACAGAGATATGAAAGAAATAATTAGGCAAAAAATAAAAAATTGAAAAGAGAAACGAGAATTCTGATAATAGAACCAATGTTCTTAGAGTTAGATAAACAGGAGACACAACTAAAATGGTTCAAGATAATGTATAAGAAGGATCTAATTCATTCATAAATATGTGAAATGCGGAGAAAATGATTTCAATATTATTCAGTGATTTTGTTTAATAAATTATGCCTATTGATTGTACCCCAAAAAAAAGTATGCCCATAGATTGAAGACTTATATTCTGAGCTGCCATTAGAGGCCACAGTGGCATATTTATGAAAAGGGAAACAATCCCAGAATCATACTTTATAAAACAACATCTGTGGATGTTACAATATGCTTACACCATGAGAAAGCCAATATGTATTCATGTGCAATAACACTTGAACTTTATTGCAGAGCATGATGGTGTATAATAGCTGGCCCTGAAGAGTCCTATGGGTCTTGCTCCTGTGAGCTGACCGTCTGTCAATTATGATTATGCACATTTTTGGTATTACTGTTACTTAGCTCAGATATACTTCTGTAAACATAGAGTGTTATATGCAAGAGGAATTCAGATAGCGAACCTCATTGATAAAAGAATCAACCCCCAGTTGGGTTTTGTCAAACCGAACTTTGACAGCTACTGATTTTCCATCTGGAAGCTTTCCAAGGTAGACAGATCCAAAACTTCCCCGTCCTATGATTTCTTTAAAGTTGCTTGTAGCTTTTTTTATTTCTTTGTAGGAAAAGACCTTTTCTGCACCCCAGTTCCTCATATCAGTTTCTGCCCCTAAGAGCCAGAATAACTTACCCGTAAGACATGAAAGAAATGACATAAATATAGGCATGAATCATGATGCCAAAGAATACATACTTGCTGTGTGTGAGACTTCATATCTCTTTTTAGTCATGTGTAGAAATACTGAAATACATATCAAGAGAAGGGCAAGTGAAGCTCCTCCAACCATGCCTAGTATGATTGGTAGATGTTTATGTACATTGTGCTTCTTTTTGGGAACTATAGTCACTTGTGGTGGCTCAATAGAAGAATTGAATGATACATCATCACATGTGGTTGTGGAAAAAGTAAGGCACAAATTCCCAGATGTTCTGCACAAGATCAAGGTATCAATATGGCTTACTTTTTAAGGACGACAATGCACTACTTCCATACCTGATCTCTATAGTTTCTTTGTTCAAAGACTGTGGAAGTGGACCTTGTAGCTTGTTGTTTTCCAGATTACTGCAGAATGAAAAGCATTGTAATATGTCAAGTAAAGAATAAGAAACAGAAATATAAAATAGAAAGAATAAATGAAAAGAAAAAGGATTGTCATTTTTTTTTTTGGTGCTATATTTCTGATGCTCACTTACAGCAAGTGGAGATCTCCTAACTCTCCCAAGCTATCAGCAACTATTCCCTGTAGACTATTATTTTGCAAGTCTCTTCACATACGGAGAAAAAGAAACGAAAGAAAGGAGAAAAAAAGGGGAATGTAAGATTAATATCACTTTTCGTATCTATATTCTGGCTTTGAGACAGAACATTATAAAATCAAAAGAGAAGAGAATGAAAAAGTTCAAAGTATTATTGGTAAAAGTTCAAACTTCCAGTTTTGTAGCAGAACCCTGAAATTTGATGAACATGTAGGAAATGCAACTCACAATATTTGAAGGCTAATCAAGTTCTCCAGCTCTACACCGAAGGATGTTAGCTGATTGAAACTAAGGTTCCTGAAAATGTGAGCAGTCATTATCAATCTTTGCATAAAACCAAAGTTCAAGTTCATGCTCTTTGGAGGCATTACAGTTTCTCAAGATGTTGCAAGCTACCCAAATTCTGTATCTCACCGGCAAGTGATGTGTTGTGCAAATCCCTGATAAATAATAAGATCGATTATGAACATAAGACATGGAGTATAAGAAACAAATATAGATTATGTCCAATTAATTGGAGAAAATTACAATGTTTTAAGGTCCAACAAGTCACCAAATGTGGGACACATTGATCTCAAATTTATGTCTGAGAGATCTCTGGAAAAAATGCCATTACTGTTAGATCTCCAATGAATAAAGAGCCACTATATTGAGAAAATAAAAAAATGTATTGAGTTCACACACAGTGATGTAACAACGTTTCCTTCACAATCAATATGATCCCACGGAAAAGGGGAGCATGGATCATCTTGCCATCCTAGATCCAAGCCAGTGGACTGCTGGATAACCTGCATTGCTGAGACTGGAATACAAGTTGAGCCACCAGTAAGTAAATCAAACGAACTATAGTTAGTGGAAATGAGAACCCAAGTGTTTACTCAGATAAGGTGGTGAGGCACCTGTGGTTGAGGAGGCTTCAGATGGAATATCCACCATCTGATATACCTCAAATGCATTCATCTGAGGGTAGAAGCTGATACTCCTTAGCGTTATATTCAAGCTGTTGATTCCCTTTTGCGTAACATATAAAGCACTGGTTTCTGAGCTCTTTATTGTATAGTTTGATTTTACAAGATCTCCATTTATCAATACATCAAATGAGGGGAACACAGGAAGAATTCCTGCAAAATAGAGGATGATGTAGTAGTCCCCTAATGCATCGAGAGGGAGGTTATATGCCAGCATATTTCGTCGTGCCAAAACTCTCGCAGTTTGAAGAATCGCAGCTGGTGGTTCCTCCACAAGAGTAGACTGATTGAAGCTAATCTGAATCTTAAACCCAGTTGCAGCATGAAAGGGTGTGAAACTTCTATCAGCATCCCATATTCTGTCATATGGATCCTTGGGGTACCTGTATTTTACACAGATAAACCATGGCAACCTTAACTAATCACCAAAAATATTGTTGAAAAAAAAACAGGAAATGCTATGGTTCTTACTGAATAGACTCATTGGTATAGCCACAATCAATTCTATAACTCTTCCTAAGCAACTTATTTGGAAAATCATCCTTGCCATTTGTGTAGGCTCCTGTAGGAAGTGGCCGAATTTCAAGTGAAGAAATTACAGGAGAACCACCACTTGGAATTGCATTCAAACAGAATGGCACTGTGTCCTTATTGACTGTCCAGAGAAACTCTTCTGTCCATGGATCATGTTTAGCAAGATTTACATTAGTAGCAATAGCTGTCCCAAGAGAAACAGAGAATGCAGGGGGTTTTCCAAGTCCATCATAGTTCTTGTACACAAATTTCGCTCTAACAAGAACCAATGTAGTTGCATTGTTCACTGGTATCCTATAGCATTCGCGACCTCTTAAATTTGGGAAGAACCGAGCTGAGACATTTGATGAGGAGGAACCATCACTGTAATTGATGGTGGTTGTCTTGCCTGTGGTTATGTAGGTAGTGTCTGGGACCCATGAGATGTCAGATGAATCACCGAAACTGGTTGTTCCACCACAAGATAGACTCAAGAAACCTGTCCCGTGAAATTCTATAAGAATTATTGAAAACTACACAAGGTTGGCCTTAAAAATGGCAATTTGCTCATGCCTTTGATATTTTAATAATGGAAATGATCAATCATAATGTAAAATATAAGTACAAAAGTTCTGACTAATTGCTGGAAAAATGTAAAGAAACAGATAACATTTTTTCAGACGAGCATTGCATGACAGGAAGTGTACCAGCCCATGTCCTAATTTTAACACTGCAAGTCTGCAACTGAGCTTAAATCATGAACTTTACTTTCAAATTTTGAGCATGCATGTTTTTAGAGCGAGCAACCAAATGGAGAGTAATATTTGAGATATAGTCAGCCTTCAAGAATTCAACTTTTAGATGATATAGAAATCCAACAAATAATAAACTTCCAAAAAAAAAATGGCCTAGGAATTAGGAGCGTGCAATTTTTCAGTGAATATTTCAAAATCATAAACTGGTTTAGAAAAATGGTACTAGTTTATAGAGAAGTACAAGCCATACCATCTTGTCCACAGAAAGTGACAACCCAGAAGCTACAAAACAGAAAGAAGCCAGCCAATGAATGCCTTAAGTCCATGAACTCTGACGCCTACTATGAAGCCAAATGTTGCCTTTCCCTTTCACAGAACCAAAGAGAATAAGAAGACATGTCAATAAATAAAATAGTGTCAAAGTTGTGAAATGCATTGAACCATAATCATCATCAGCTCTGCCTGAAAAGAAGAATGATGACATTATATGGAAGAGACATGACAAAGCTTGAAGGAAGGGAAAAGAACACAAGGTGGAAATTCAGAAAATGGGTCTTTGTTTGGTAGAGTGACCAATTTGTTGAGGATAAAAAACTATGTTAAAGTATAAGAAAACGAGAAAGGAAAAGAGGAAATATGACTGACTAGCAGGGGAGGTGATGATTAAAGGCTTGTTGTGTCATTGAAGATGGGCAAATGATTACCATTATTTTAATGTTTTTCTTCACTACTAGCATTAACTAATAATTCCTAGCAGTTTTAGTGGAGAATTCGTTGTGGAATCCACTGAAGAAGAAAGGCCTCCATTTCTATTTTGAATTGAAGTGTTGAAAGGGCTTTGCCATTTCTGTACTAAGATCAAGTTATATGTTGGTTGGGAATTGGGATAATGTGAAGCATGGTACTTTCAGTACGGACAACAAACTATGGTGTCTTCACTGATAATTATAGAGTATTGTTATTTATATAAATAAATTCTTCACACATCTTTTTATAATTTTCTATGAGTCCTCCATTAACAATATTCCTTTGATAAATAAGAATCACTCTGTAAGATTTGCTTCTATACTTGTCCATGATTTTTAAAACATTTAATTTGAAAAAATTAAAATAAAATGGTAGTAGTGCAATGGAAATTACTTTGATTGTGGTGCATGTAGTTAGACAACTACCTGATTTCAAATTGTGCTTAGATGCAGCTATGTGTAATTGTGGACATTTGTGATTGCAAAAGTTGTGCTGGTAGCCTGGTAGATTTTTTTTTTTTTTTTTACTTACAAAAACTTGAATCTATGACTTCAACTCAAATCTCATATCACTCTTACTTCTTGAATAAACCCAAAGTAACTTGTATGAGTAATTACATTACTCCATTAAAAAAATTATTTTTTCAACCAAATAAAATTAGTTTGTTCACATCACTTTCAAAACAATATGCTGAAACGTAAAACTAATTCTTGCAAATAAATTGTTCCAAAATCATTTCTCACCAAGCTATTCTTCCTCCAAAGTTTCAAAATAAAAAAATGTTCCACTAGCTTGTGATTGTCAAAGTGGTAATCATTAATTTGAGATAAGGAGATATTTCTTTTGAATTTGCATTCATTATATATGTATCTAGCAATAATTTTTCTCATTTGTATAATCTTCAAAGTCAATGCTTAGAATGCAAGTTTTGACTTACATTTGTATCACTTGATGGAATGAAAAAGCTAAGCTTGCATAAGATGCTTAACAGATGCGCATGAAAGTAATCATAATTAATAGTTCTCCCTTTTTGCGTTGCTTTCAACTCGACACAAAGATCCACCATGCTACTTTTGTCAGCAGAGGAAAGTAACTTCTAAATAAAGCACCATCGATGCTTTGGTTCTTCAAAGAAACATAGAATAGATGAACCCAACTGGGTAATATTTGCTCTTGCATCAATAATTAGTGATGATCATGATTGTTCTATTATACAATTATGCATTATCCTTTAATTACTTTTTATCATTTCAAATGTTGAATCAAATGTAGTTGGAATTATGAGGCAGAGTGATTAGAATTAAACTTTAAGTTAGTGAAATAGTCAATATCATTATCAAGCTCCTCAAGTACAAAGTAAGAGCTTATGAGTGTTGTCATCCTACTTTGTTTTCTTTTTTTAACATACAAAACTATATATAGATACTTCATTAAACATTTATTTATTGTTATTTCTTACAATAAATGCTTAAAATTCATAAAGTAAAATCAATAACTTATAAATATTTGATAATAAATCAATAAATTTAATTTTGATTCACTGTCAATGTAACGTTTTTATACACTATTATCCAATCACATATTGTCATATTATTAAAAGTATTTGACTTTTTAAGTAATTGTTATTATGGTTAAATTTATTATATAATTTGCCAACACATAAGTGGATGATAGCATAAAACAATACATCATAATTAAACTCTAAATCAATATATCAATATTTTTGGAAAAAAAATTGGATACGAGATTAAATATCCCCAAAGTTTATTTACTTCATGAAATGACATGGGAAACTGTAAGGAGTTGTTTTAATTTGTAGATTCACTTATAATCTCTGAGCTCTCTTTCAATTAAAACTATTAAAAAAAAAACTAAGAAAAAGATGGAAAGATAGAAGGTTGATGATGATACTAGCATTGAAGCATAGCAGGATCAGTTAAACTAAAGCTAACATGCTAAGTAAGATAGAAGGTTCCTCAACGAAAGGCCTTCTAGAAGATACAATTTATGTTTCCTTCTGTACAAAAGAAATGTAACTCTGTAAGACAGCCTTCACTCTCTGCACATTTTATTGCATGATATATAGTTTACTCGAAGATTTTTCTTTGTTGGTGTAGAAAAAGTTACTTATATATTGCAATTTTACAATCAGCTGTAATTCTGAACTGTAGTGTTAATGCGAACTATACAATAACATCTGATATATTAATTCTTCACCCATTTGAGTTGCTGGTGATTTGAAATTGTGCCCAAGCCTATATCAACTTTCTTCTATTTGGTCAGTGATGGCCGCGACATTGCCAGTGAATTCTGCTACCACCACCATTTCCATCATCAAGCATCGCGAATGGTGACACATACTTGACAAAGTTGTAATTAAATGGGTACTTGATACCACAAGGGTTGACCCACCTAGACCCATATTGTGATAAAAAAATAATGAAACTCGATTAAAACTCATTAAAACATTTTTATATAATAAATTCTGATACCATTTAAATAGAACTTATATTATGCAATATTTAATTCAATGTTTTTTTATGTGTATAAATAAAATTTTAATATTTTTTTTTATATATATCCTATTTTTTTTTTAGAAATTGTAGTATTCACGTATTCTATCGTACTAATTACAATACTCGTATTTGTATCCATACAACATAAGAAAAAAGATTTTTGTTAGGGGAATGGAGTCTGGATACAACATGAAGTACCAGAGACAAAAATTCCAGTGTACTTTGTTCCAATTTAAATGATTTGATTTCGGGAAAACTTTAAAGCTCAGCCAATGGTCCACATAGAATTATTATTAGAATCTTTGGATTCCAAGGCAATAAACTGGTTTTAGACCACAGCTTGGTCTTCCTGCCAAGGTCCTATTTTCAAGATCCCAATAACGTATTTGCAATATATAACATAAGAGTAGAAGAAAACTATCATTTAATAATGTGATTAAATAATTTTGCAAAACATTCTGCAGAGTGAATAATTAAACTCAAATTTGAATTTCAAAATGAAAGCATAAGGTAAGAGAGATCGTATCCAAAAAATTAAATTGAAAGCGGGAACAAATTAGTGAAAACACATTGTTACTACACGCTCGAGGTTATTTTTTGTTCAGGGGAGGGCTGCTATTTGTCACGAAATATTATTCGCAAAATTATTGACATCAGCATAATTCACTTGTTCATTGTTCATTTACATTTTAAAAAAAAAAAAAATCAGTTGACAAATAGCACTGTTTTTGTTCATTCATATCCATTTCTATAAATTAAATTTCATCAGACTTAATGTGTATTTATATTAATTTATTTTATATTTAAAATAATTTATAATTAAAATTTTACTGAAAAAACTTTTAAAAAGAAATAACTTTTCTTAAAAAATAATTATTTCCAAGCATGCACTTAATATTCAGTATTTCCCTTTTTCTTTTATGTATGCATGCATGCATAAGATAATTAAACTTTAAGATACTGCATATGCAAATTAAAAATATTTTTAACTGACCAAATGGACAGATATAATATCGATTTGTTGTGGGTGTCAAATCTTTCACTATACAAACATACCACTCAGAATAAGGTCAAAACAAATCCTTTAGTTCTGACCAGTGTAAGATAGATGCACCACAATATATCAGACAAGCAACACAACTGCGACCTGTATTAGTAGTTAGGAAATTACACACAACCTTCCCCAGAACCTTGAAACTGAGGAGCAGGGCATTCAGAACTCCTTTTCTGGGAACACACTCAGAACTCCCTTTCTGGGAATAGGATAGGAGCCACCAGAGACCACATGTATAGCATTGCAGTTGCCCAGCCAGTGACAGCTCGAACCCACACTGAAGGCCACCCAACGTCAACCAGATTCCCACTCTCTCCAACAGAGGTTGACCACCCAGTCAGAAGCATTGCAGAATACATGCTAGCAAGAGAGAAAATCAAGTGGAAGAAGGCATATGAATAAGAAACTGGCTTCACTTTCTCGTTCTCTCCTTCCTCCTTCCCATCCAATGGAAGTAAAGGCTTACCTGCAGAATCACCAGATATGGCAGATTGTAAGTACTTAGCATGCGAATAACTTTTGTAATTTTATGCTAATCCAATAATTAGTTGACAACTCATTATTTTCTTTCATGGAACCAATATCCAAAATCAAACTCAGATTCAAGGCCAATAACGAGCATTCTCAGATTCCAAGTTCAGATATTAGGTGGCTATACTTTTGAATCTAGCATATCTTTGACACAAGAAAGAATTATTGGACTTTAAGAATTACCAGCACGAGGTGAGCTTGGAGGAGAAAGCACTGTCGCAGAAGATCCAGCACGCACAGCAGAATAAACAACTGATAGAACAGTTGTAAGTAAACCCAAAGTAAGGGTTCCAGTGGACACAGCTTTTGAGTGCTTGTGAAGACCATTGCACTCGTAATCTCTTGGTTCACTAGCCAGTGCACTATAGCAGATATAAGTGCAGTATAATGATATTACTGAAGCAGGCAAAATGCTCCCATTTACCTGTATATATGGAAATAATTCAAAAACCTTAACAACGTCCATCTAAAGGAATGAATAGTCTACATATAGCATAAAACCAATTTCTAACGAAAAAAAAAAAAATTCCAGCAATTAATTGTTCAAGCCAAGCTTAAAAAATTAAAGACCATCTTTACCAAATTCCCATTCCAGAAAAAAAAAAAAAAAAAAATCAAGTTGGGGGGAGCTGAGCAGTTAAGAATAGTTTAGCATGAAAAATGGATTAATACAATTCTGAAAGCTAGTTAGCCCACACTGAACCAATATAAAATAAACAGAAGATTAGAAACCAGATTTAACAAATAACAGATTATATATGAATTTCTATACATTAGCACTTTCACCCTGTGCTTAAGTTAAAACAAATGGAAAATGTATCCTTACAACTTTCAATGACAACCCAATATAAGCATTCAACCTATGAAATAAGTAACCAAATTTAATGGTGGTTAGCTACAACAGAACCTTAAATGAACTTACTGCAGGATGCAAAGCAACTACGGCAAAAATGAATGCGAGAATCAGGGTCGTAGTAATAAAAAAGGTATTGAGTCCGCAGTCTTGACCAGATGGTACAAAGAAGTGAAAGAGAACTCCCGAGAATGCAAATGTAGCAACATAACAAACAAGGGAAACAACAAATAGAGCAACATACCTGTATAAAGAAAGAATGAGTGAAATACTCAAAACACATAATATCGATTAAAGCAAACCACATTACAGAAGATAAATAATACAGCAAAAGCCTAAAACTAACCAGAATTGCTCATCATATCCAACCCATTTGTCATTCCATCCATGAACAAAATCCAACAAGAGCACAACTTGAACGAGAAGAAACATACCCGAACCAAACTTTGATATTGTTTCTGTAAACAGAAAATACTTCATAATAATCATAAACAATGAAACAATTTACCTGTCAAACAAATATAAAAAAAATTATCTATTTTATTTCTCCTTCAACTTATAATCTGTTTCAGCATGAAAAAGCTTTTTGAATCTTAATTTACAACTTCTATAAGATACATATCCTAACTTAAATATCCTGCTATGCTAACCACTAAAAGACTGAATAGCAAACTCTGTTGCATGCTAAGATTGAAACAAATAACTAATCACTACACGAGACGTTTAAAGAAAACAACAGAATGATCAAATGATACTTAAAACTCTGGATTTAATTAAGAGAAGTGATCCTGGATTCAGAGCAATAGGTCAAACAGTTAAGATAAATTACTTTAAACAGTCTATGGTTTATCTACAGTAATATTTTCATTCAAGCAGTAACTTGCATCTTCCAATAACCTCAGGCTCTCCAAAAATTCATATGGTGAACAATTCATCAATAACCACTTGAACAAGCAAGACGAAAGTTTTATTTCAGTAGACCATGTCAACATCACACTTCTGTTAGAAGAATGCACACAAATAGAGTGATAGTTGGAAGTAACTTCTTCAGAAAGCTCCCATGAATAGATTTCAAATGATGGAACGCAATGTCAGTATTAATTCAATACTATTATCATTCTGAACATAGTCATCAAATTCTCATTCAATTCAACCACAATCTCATGTCAGTGTTAACTCAATAATATTATCATTCTGAATATAGTCATCAAATGTTATTTAATTCAACTGTTTAGTCTCAGGCAGTCAAACTGCAGTTATGATTCAAGAAGATGGTTATGATTAATGACCAGAATCACTGTGAAAAACTTCAAATTGCCAAATATGTCCATAGACATGGCCTTTGCTTCAAACAATAGAACTGCATATGATCATGTGCCAATCATGTGATCTGCATGGTAAACTTTATTTTTTTTTCTAATTCCATTTGGACACGTAGGTGTCACATAAGAGGCTCGTTTACCACATTAGCCAAATGCTAACACTGTTCTAACATCGGGTGACGGCAGCAACCTTTCTAAAAGTGTTTACATACTATAGTGACCAATTTACACAAATTAAAACTATCAGGACCTATTTAAAAACAAGGTTAAACTATAGGGACTAATCTTATAATTAAACCTTCATGATATGCTACATTACATGACAACCATTACTGTGAAAAGTCCAAAGCCCTTCAAATTATAGGGTGTCTTGGCAGTTGGTTTGACATGAAGATGACATCTTACTGAAGACTAGAGGCATGAACCTGAAACAAAGCTCCTTTCCCAGTTCACGAATGGCTACATCAATAAGCCTTTAACAAAATCCTAATGCTCTAATAAAATTTCTTGTAATATATAATTTCTTGCATGAAGTGTGTGACAGGCCCCAATATATGAATCAAGCAATTTATTTTGATAGTAGTCATGGCAGCTTAACATGCTTGGCACTCAACTACAAGGAATCAATTTAAATAAATCAATTAAAATTACATTAGAAGAAAAATTTACCATAAAAGCTGATGATCTCATTTGGAAGGAAAAACATAAAGATTACCAGAAGGCACCAACATATAATTTTCATCATCCAACCTCCATGGTGCAAATTATCACGAGGATCCTTCTGGGTTTTCACACCAATCATTAGGATTGCTAGAATAGTGAAAAAGAGAAAATTTCCCAAGCTAACCCTTAGAACTGCATCTGTTTCAAACCATTCTCGGCTAGGTGTATGTTTAAAGTGATTGATCCCTGCAGCAGTGACACAGTACATCAGCTTCATCCTTGAGCACATAATAAGGACACTGTCCTCAGTAAGCATTTAGTTTACTTTACCAGGTTAATGAATCTACTCTCACCTGTACTATCAATATCTTAAACATACTACTAACTACTAATTAGCTTGCAATAAAACTTCAGCTCAGAGGAAACGAAAAAAACCCCATGTATGTGGATTCCGTAGAAGTTATACAACACATCAATTTTTTAAGTAAGTAAAATACTAAAACAAAAAGTTGGCTTCTATGCTACACCCCACACCTTAAAAATGACAAGGGCGATGATCACAGCCCTTCATATGTTTTCAAGAATTGGGGATTGTATAATAGATATGCTAGCCTAGAACTATATAATCCTCCTTGAATTCCGGCAATAGATTCATAATTTGATGACCTCATATGTCATCTCTGATTCAATTTAATTCAAATCCCCCCAAAAAAATAAAAACCAGGGATATGCTTTAATAAAGATGATAGAAAAAAAAAAATAAAACTTGGAGATAGCTAAGTAATGTAATGATACTTTATTTGGGCTTGCGGATGATATCTTAGGAAAACCCTTTTAAAAAAAGTGAAATTGTCCATTCAGATGAAAGAATCAGATATTCATATTGAAACGCCGTTCGATGAATTCAAAAATTGCAGTATTTTTTGAGTATTCAAGAAGGAAAAAACCAAAACCCATCAAACAAACAGATTAGAGAACAGAAAAAAAAAAAAAAAGAAGAAAGTGAATTTGAAGATGCAAAGCTTACAAGGGAGAGTCTCCATCAAAGGAGCAGCAACCTCGCGGAGAATCCACGCGACGACGAGGGAAAGCGCGAAGAGTCCACAGTAGGCGATCCTGGCGGAACGGCGGCTAATCCCCGAGACGACCGTCCGGCACGCATCGCATGCGCATGCCGCGCAGCATGATGCGAGGCAAGAAGCTGCCCACATCGCCTTCTTCTTTGCCAATCAAATTCGAAGATTGATTTCGGATTTCGAAGAGCGATTTGGGAATTCGATTTGGTTGGGGCTTTAGACGAAGACAACAGAGAGAGAGAGAGAGCTGTAGAGACTTGGGATTCCTGAGCCAGACAATGACTTTTCCACCCTTTTGATAATTCGTCGTTTTTGGGTGAATTATGTCCTGTATTTTATTTTTTTGGGTTGGGTACAAAACGGGGCCAAAACGGCCCATGTCTTGCAATTTTTGGTTACTGAAAAGTGGGAATAATGCTATCTAAAAAAAAGGTGAGAATAATGAAAGAAAATGAAAAGAGTTTAGTTTTGATGCTAAATTTTTTTATATAATTAGCTAATTATATATGTATATTATTAAAAAATAATTAAAAAATTTTCTGTCAGAATTAAATTTTTTAATAATATTAGTGTCTTGAGTAGTAGTGTATATCCCAATTTACATATTTTATTTTTTATATAATTAATTTTTATATTAATTAATTATAATTTTATTATTTATACTATTATAAAGAATATTTTCACTTTTGATTCAAGTTCTCTTACGAAATATTACAAATAAAATTCGTCTTATTAGAATTTTCAAATTACTTACTATTAAATTTCACTCTTATAAGTTTATTACACGTATTATTTATTTGAGTAAAAAACTTTAATCAACAAAATTCTTAGAGTCTATTGCAAATATAAAAATTACTTTTAAATATATAATTATCATAAAGAATTACATTACATTTATGAGGTATTAGCATAATAAAAGTAAGTTATACTCTTAAGTATAAGGATGTGATTTGATTCTTAAGAGTCTTATCTCATGAAGAGAACCATATTATTATCACACTTGATTTGAAAAGATTAGCCCTATAAAATGATTAAAATAAGTCAAATCATGTAAAGACACCAAAATCTCTTGAACTACATTGTAAAAAAAAGAATATTATAAAATAATATTACTTTTAGAATGTAATTACAATAATATTTTTGAAGAATTATTGGATCCCACTTATTTAAATATTGTTAAAATATAATAGTATAATCTTAAATCATGAGAATATTTCTCTCAATGCCTAACCCAACTTTGTTTTTTTTTACCGGAAAAGCAACAAGGATGTGCACTATCTTCAAGGCATGTTTACCCTTCAAATGTGATTCTCTCGTCCTCAAACTCCAATCCAAATCAAGGCTATATTAGTTAGTGGTTATATTAGCAAAAGGAAAATCCCACTACAATGTGTTTTAGTATTTGTGAAGTCATTATAAGTATTTTTGGAAATTAAGATAGATGTTTTCGAACCTTACACTGCGCTTGGATGGGTAGAAAAGTGGAAGGAGAGAAAGGGGGAGAGAAGAAAATGGAATAAGAAGACATTTTTCTTAGAGAAAAAAAAAAAAAGATATGGAGTTCACTAAAAACTTTCTTCCCACCACAGGAAAGAAAAGTGAGTAGGGAAAAGAAAATTATATAATTATAATTTTATTCATCTTTTTCTTTCTCTTCTCCAATAATTTCGTTACATTAAAATAGAAATATATTTTTCATTTTAATATAAAATATATTTTTTTCTCTCCACCTTTCTACACAACCAAACAATTTTTTTATATATTTTCTCTTTTTCTTTTCTTTCTTCTCTATTTTCTATCTTTTTAATTTTTTCTCATTCGTCCAAGCAAAGTATTAATGAATACTATCACAATTTGTCACTTGTATAATAGATTAGACTCTATCAAATTGATTAGAACAAGGACAATAAATCATAATCTACTCCTAAGCATATCTAATCAATTAAGTGCATATTTAGAATAACTTATTTTGTATCTAAAATAGCTTATAATTAAAATTTTATTTAAAAATCTTTTGAATAAAAATAATTTTTTTAAAAAAATTATATTGAACCAAACATGTGCTAAAAGTACTTGAAAAATGAAAACTGGAGTAATTCTTAAACTTAAATTCTTTTCTGTAGTGCTAAAATCAATTGCATATTTTAGTAGATTTTAATCAATTATAAAATGTCTTTAATTGACTAATAAACTTAATGCTATGTTTAGATTTTTTGATTGAGCCAAAAATGATAGAAAGAAAAGAAAAAGAGAAGAAAACTAAGAAAAGAAATGGAAGGAGGATTATTTTCTCTTATTTAAATATTTAAATAAATAAATAAATAAAAAGAAAAAGAGAAATTAGTATTTTTTTCTTTCCTTTCACCAACTTCTTTTTAAAGACTGTTTAACCCTGCCAAAGTTGTTTTCATTTCAGTTTAACCTACCTCCCCAGGAAAGGAAAACCCTTCTCACAGAGCACCGAGTCAATCCAGGCCATATTGCCGCAGGAGGTCTTGGGCAAGGACCATGGATTTTTTCAAATCAAAGATAGCTGTTTCCAAGTGTATTTGTCTTCTTTTGTTTTTAATTTCTTTCTGAGAAAAACTACTTTATAGAGAAGACAAACAGGGCACACCAAGACATAGTACATGAGGAAAGCAAGACAGGAACCAGGAGCAGAACTGTGATGGGAACAGATTCTATCAATTTCCTCCGCCAGTCCCTGCACTCTCCAAGGAATAGGGCGTCTTCCTTGTACAGTTTCCAAGACTGAGTTGGAGACTTGCAGTCACCCTCTACCATTTGCTGCTATTAAAGAAAGGAGCCACCTTTGAAATTTTGGCTATGATGCTAACGGTGTGTTTGTTCGGGGAAACGGAGTTTTAGATTATTTACTTTTTATTTTATTTATTTTGATATTTATATTATTTCTTAAATATAATTTTAATTTTACAAATTCGTTTAATCTGAAATAATTATTTTATATTTTTGAATTAAACATAATTTTTTCAAACATAAATATCTTTCTTCAAACTTAATTTTGACCAAAATCAAGATGTTCAAAAATTTAATTTATAAATTCTAATTCAAATACACGTTAAATTGTCTACAATGCAGCACATGTATATCTGAACCAAGAGGTCCAAGAAATACAGGAAATCAAAACGCATAAATCCCAGATTTGCATAATTTACTAAGTTATGACAGACGTTGATAATTTGTTTGTTTATTCTCAGCAATACTCACGACTGTTACAGAAGAACAGCAATGTTCCATATTTTAAGTTAGTGCAGCTTGCACCAGTGATAGACATAGTCATCGACAAATTTGTAGCCACACACTGCTAGATCCCTCAATGAAGAATAAATAACTAGCTAGAATAAAAAATCACCTAGATGATCACAAATTCAAAGTTTCTTCTTCTTCTTCTTTTCTTTTTTTCGTGGTTGGTTCTTGTATTCAACAGACTGTTCTCTTCTATACTTGAGCTAAAAAACACTACTTCAGGCAGCAGGTAGGTAGATAAGATGTAGCTGAATAATATGTTCCAATTTCGTGTCAACTAACCTTGAAAGAAACCTAAAGAGATAACCAATTCCACCATAATTCTTCATTCAAACATTAGAGAAATTTCACTTTACCCTTGCCCAAGAAGCTCTTTGCATGCTTCAATTGGCATGAAGCTTTCTGATCTCCAGCCAATCCAGAGCAGGGACTAGCGGCCCCCAAAGTGACGGCAAAGTAAAGATAAACAGTACAGAGGAAAGCTAGCAAAACAAGAGCTGTGAGAAGGAAGCGGTGCCTCCGGATAAGTGTCGACCAACTACCCAGTTCATCCCTTGGAAATTGCCTTCTGAATGATGGTGACCTCCTATGGGGAGAAGACAAAATGCTGTCAAGAACCATGGCTATTGCACCAACCTTCCTCAGCCCAACTGAAAAAAAAGCATTGACTCAACATTAGTAGAAGATGAGCGTTTGATTGAAATAAACTACAATGGCTTGATTTACAAGAATTCAAAGTACCAAGTTCCCTATCTCTCTCTCTTTCTCTTCCAACCCCTAACCCCTTCAAAAACACGAAAAAACAAATGTTGAATCCTTATCTTGTTCACTTTCTTTTCATTTTCGTGGAAGATAAGTAGATGCTATCAATAGTAAACAGGAGACAACATATATGCATAGCATAATACAGGAAGTTCAGAGATATCAAAGTCACAATACATAAATCCTATAGTTCTGAAAACGCCCATGCATTGGGAAATAGGAAAAATTCCAACTGGATCATACTCTTAAATTTCCACAACGACTATGATGATGAAAAAATAAATTATCATTTTTTTTTGCACAGCATTATTATCATTCTTAAAAGATCCAAACTTAGATCCTACTCCCCCAGTAAAATGAAAATTTTCACATAACAACCGCTGATAGAGTTAAAAGTTTAATGATTCCTACGCAAAGTTCAAAACTTTAAAAAACCCAGAATCAAAACCGATAAAAATAACACAAAATCTAGCCATTATTGACAGCATTTTTCCCATATCTTCACATAAAAGAGTCAAGGATTCGAGGGCATTTAGCAAAGAGAAATGGGTTGGGCAAAAATAAACAACAAGCCATCTGAGAATGAAGGGTGTTGAGCAACAACATACCTCCACAGCCAGAGAAAGCTCAAGAGTTCGCTGCAAACGATGGAATGAGAGTAAACTGGGTGGCCTCTGCTCTCTCTCTCTCACGCCTGAATCCTTGGAGCCTCAGAGAAAATTCTCTGGAGATCGCATGGTGGGTACTGAAGAATACGGTCCCAAATGAATGATTGAGATTTCAGATTCAGAGAGAAGAAACAAAGGTGAGTGTGATTTCGCTGGAAATGGAAAACGAATTGCGTGCGACAGCTACGGCTGCTAGATCTGAGGCTGACTGCGATTTCCCTTCCTGAGCCAGTTTATCGCATTAGTAGTTATCCAAACGCCGCCGTTTTGAACCAAATTTGTGGGTTTTTTTTTTTTTTCCTTCTTGTGCAATTCAGTAATGTCATGGTGGGTAGTAATTGCATTTGAATAAAAACCAAAGGTAGATGTTCCTATTAAGAGTTTAAATAAAAAAATAAAGTTAAATAAATAAATTATAATTATATGAAAAATTATTTGTATAATTTTATTATAAAAAGAGTTTAAAAATTTTAATTTTGATCATAATTGTAATAATAGTTGCAACATGAAATTCTTATATTTTCATAAAGCAAGTGCTTTTTTACTCTATGAAAATAAATATAAAATAAATAAGTATTATATTAAATTTGACATTATTTTTATATATTTATTTAATATTTAATATTATAGAGTAAAAAAATATATACTTACTCCAAGACCATACACAAATTTTTTCAGTTACAACATTTATAAAAGATTATAAAATTTAGGTTGAATTGTATTTTGTACTTCTCACAAATAAGTAATTTGACTGTTAGAGTGCAAATACGCTTTATAATGAGTAATATTTAATAAAAAATATTTCTTACTTTATAATTTATTACATATATTTATATTTTATTAAATCATAAATTATTAATTTTTTAATTGATAATAATAAATGTTATATTATGTTTTCTAAATTACACTATAAAAATTTAAAATTCAATAGTTGTTCATTCAAGTTAATATAACATAAATTTATTATCAAATAATGTATAATTAAAATAAAAATTAAATTAAATTATAAGGATAAAATATATAATTTTATTAAAAAAAGAAAGGCAAGTCATAGGACCACAAGTCACAACCCTATCCCTGCTGTTTTATGTTTCATTCTACGTAGTATCTCAAAGATGGTAGATCCTATTTCTCAGTGCAAGAGTCAATGCCAATGAGCTAGTGTGTGATTTCTTTGAAGTTTGAACTTTGAAGAGAGGTTATTGAATTGGGTTGTCTGACCTTTGAAAATCCCCGCTTTCCCTATTGCAAATTTCTTCAACAAAACCAGAGGAAAATCCATTTATTTTCCGTTCACGGAAAGGCAGGTCTTTGAGCAGCTTCACAGCTTCAAATTCGAACCCATTTCTCTGCATCACAAGGCCATCTAAGACGCTTCTAAAGGCATTTCCTTCTTTTAGCCAGTCCCCGTTGCAAGCTTGAAATTTTGCTCAAGGTACCCCTTTTCCTGTTTAATTTTCGTTTTACACAACTTGGGGCTTCTGGGTTTGTTTAGAGATTTTAGAATTTCACTGATTGTGTATTCTTTTTGCTATTTCATTGTGAAATTCTCAAATAGTATGAGCTCTGTGATCGTTGAAAGGGTATAGAGACATATTCTTCAATGATTTATGCTTTGTAGCTGTTAAACTTTGATGCTCCATACTTCTTCAACTGGTTTTTTTGTGGGGATTTTATGCTATTGGCTGAATTGAGAGCAACGGTAGAGCAAATATTAGTAGCTTGTGGTTTCTAGCTGAATCTTAACTAAGATATAGATTACAACTATTTTGTATCATATTATGCTTTGCTTGCAAAATTATTGCTAAAACTCATTGATTGTTCGATTACCTTGTTTAAAGACATATTGTAGAATAAAGATACTAAGATTAGAATTTGGGAAGAAAAACTATTTTGAGAAAATGCACAAAATAAATTTGAAATTATTTACACAGTGTCCCCATTATCAATTTTCGATCTAAAGCAAATCTCTACCTGTCTCCTTTAGGTATATTGGTGACCCCCGTTTCCTGCTATCAACTCAGGAGCTTCTTTTCCCATTTTTCCCCTCCTTTTGCACTCAGTCAAGCAAATAAGTGTGGTACATGGAATCAACAGGCTCCAGAATCAATGTTCCAAACTCTAGACAGTCTTCTAAACGGCTTCTGTTTGACCGCCGCTACGGTTGGGTGTAATCTCTCTCTTTCCCCTTCTCTCTCTCTCTTATATATATTAGTGTTGTTTGTACTATTATTTTACAAATAGTAATACTGTGAAACACTATTGATTTGTTTTTAACAGAATTGATGAGTGGAAAGACCCATCACAGGAAGCACTTGAAGGTGGCCGAGGAATGTAAGCTGTTTCCCTTTTCTTTTATATCTTTTTTATTTGGTTGCTGAGCCTGAATGAACATATTAAAGTAACTCAGCAAAAAAACAGCCACCATAGATTTTTTTAAGCCTTATGTGGTCTGCTCTCTGCTGTTTATTAAAGGAGTACAAGATAATAAAAAATTTATTTCATACTTACTAGTTGTTTTTTCCTTCTTTATCTGTCAACAGGTTTTGCATATTCCCACTTACCATTGCTTTGGTAAAGATGGCCTCACAATCGGTATGATGTTGTTAGAACTTAAAAGTGTTAACTTTGATTTAGGGTTAGCATTTACTTCCTCTGTTAAATTTTTGTTTTCTTAATTTTATTGTAACCATTAGTTTATTTCATACAGTGTTCTTAACCTGCCCATTTTGATTTGTACTTCTTATGCTTGTTATGATGTTTTCATCTTTGCTTCATAGTAAGTTTTATTAGGTAATCTCTTTGGTGTTCTTAATTGGTTTTTGGTTTTTGTTTTTCTTTTAAAATGACAAAGTGAGCGTGACTTGTTAAATGTAGATAAAATGTGCACATACAACTGGGAGTCAAGGAACATCAGCGAGAATGTTTAATTCATTGCATATTAGACCTGAACAATTTCTAGCCATTTTTACAGATAAGATTTAATTCCTTTGGATCTATTTGTATAAATGTAACGTCTGAAGCTCTATGATATTACAAGAAATAAAAGTCTTGATATGAGATCTTCAAGCTTTTAGTTGACTTGTGTAATTTACAGTATCATATCGGAGCTTGATCAATTAACCAAACAATACATGCTTTATATACCTCAACTTTGTGAACACCATATTACATTATGTAAAACTTGTTAGAGTGGGGTTAAACCTGGGGGTACATGCTGGTCTGTTTCAGATAATATAATTGAATTACAAGTTTGCAAATTGTTGAAGGTTCAGATTCAAATACAAGTTCAAGTTTGGGACGTCTTCCTGCTTGCTGACTCTACAGGGATTAGGGGAATGAGGAGATACCATTGTATGCAGTGTTTTAATCAATAGCCATGAAATAAGTTATGAAGCAGACTTTTATTATGATTCAGGACTTGAGTTCATCAATTTATACACATGCTGGTGTTGGCTTAAAGCCGACTGTATAGTTGCTTGATATTGCCTGTTATGATAATTTAGAAGTCATTTGCCATGGTCAGGGACTTCAAGAGTTTCTAGGATTTATATGTTCTTAGAAATTTTAAAGTTAAGAGCCTCTGGGACCTAACTCCTTTTTCCCTAGGCCCTAGGGTAATTGGGACTTTGGGAGTATGGTCTACAATATAATGGATACAATCATGGATGGTTTTAGTCTTTGGTTTTGAGCTGAAATATGTGTGGGATGGAGAGACCCTGTTCTCTGTTGCTTTCATTAAAAGTGTAGGAAAAAAAAAAAAATCTCCAAAACATATGAAGGGAGGAGAGGAAATATGATGAGTGCAATTGGTGAAGATGCCTTACTGTATCTAATTTTACACATAAGAATATGTATATGCTTTCTCAGTCACCTAATTATTCTATGAATGAAAAGTAATTTACCCTACAGTTCAGTGATTTAGGAAGAATTATTATACTCCTTCATTTAACTTATGCCTTCCACAATTTTTTTTTGTAGATCGATCTTACAGCAATCTCGGCCATAAAAACTTCTGAAAAGCCACAGTTGTTTTCCCATCAGATGCTGAAGAGTGCTCTAGATGATGGTGTTTGGAATTTTATGTCATCTTTGAAAAACTCAGGGTTTAAAGGTTTCATCCTCAACAAGAATTCTCAGTCAAATGCTTCCAATTGCTCTTTGCAGTCGCATGTCGAAAGCAATGAATGATGAATGGCACAAAGTTAGCTTTGTAGTAAAAAGTTGGGGTGCAACACTGCTAAAATGCGTTATGGTGATTGTCGTGATGATGTGGTTCTTAGGTGATTTAGGAGAAAAATATTACAACCTATGCATAAAAGGCATTTAACACTCATGCCTGGTATTAATTCAATCTTGTAACTATGGAATGTACTTGGACCCTGCCTTCAGTTCCTCTGGCTTGTTGAACAATGCTTTGTCTACAGGCAGCAAGTTCTACATGCAACATTAATGTTTACCTGTTTAGTGACCCACTTTGAGTCCATTCTATCTGTTTGCTGGCATGCTTCAATGGTTGAGGCAAGAGAGGACTGCCTTAGAGAATATTGATAAGCAATTCGATATAGATGGCAAGATCGTTTTTCCTTGAATGGGGGTCGGAAAGAGATTTTTCTAATGGTGCAGTGTTTTAAAGGCCTTCCTTTAGTGCTTCCATGTTCAAGTTCACAGCGATGGAAGCGTTGGCTATGGAATTAGCAATGCAGCATAATGCATCAGCCCAATTAGCAATGCAGCGTAATGCAGCGGCATGGGCTGCTGCAAGTGATAGTGAGAGGAGTTAGCAAAGAGTAATGATAATACAGCCATATTTTATTTTATTTTTTCACTTAGCAAATGAATAAATACAAAAAAATTTTACACCAAAGGAAAAATCTATATATGCGGGTTGTTGGATTTTCATTGTTGTGCAGAGGGGTGTGTTTAGAGGGACTATTTGACAAAAGGATCTGAAGGCCGTGCATTTTGGAACAATGTAGGTGTTAATGTTTCATTGACAGATTGGCTTGATGCTAATGGTAACAAATGTTAAAAAAGAAAGTATGTATATAATCCTCTTCCAAACCAAAAGAAATGAAATTACATAATCCAATAGAAAGATATTATAAAAATTAGACTTTGATATATGTTTCTTAAGATGGAGTATCAATGAGTGTAGCATACTCATATTATATGAACTGAACAGGTGCTGCAAATTTTATATATAATAATTGTCTAAAAAACTTGATACTATAAACTACTATAAATTAGCTTAAATTTGTGTTCCCTCAAATTTTTTGTAATTCTCAAATGAAGCCCACTCCTCGATATTTGTTTAGTCTTGAGAAAAGCATGCAACAACGAGGCCAACACACTTCGCCTTCTCGTTGATGCTAGGGAGCATGATAACAAGAGGGCCTTCCAATTACTTGGAGGTGCTGGTATCAGTGTGAGTCTGTGAGATTCTCCTCGGTGATCTGTAGCTGCAACGGATACAGCTCCATTGAAATCTCCTCGAGGAAGGCTGCAGATTTAGAATCTTCCAAAGGAGGTCTGCATGCATAAGATAGCTTCATTGTAGCAGGCTCTGTATTGATTTTCATTGTGAGAGTTTCCTCTTGGGAAATCAAGCAATCTTTGCTCTCAATAGTGCAGAGTGTTTTTATTTTGCCTTCCAATCATACTCATTTCAGCATTTCCATATCGCACAAACGAAGAGCAAGTGAGAGGCTAAAGCATCATTTAAGTCAACTGTTGCCCATTTGAATTCTGTTATTCTGTCAAGCAACCAAGAGTCTGCTCTTGCAATGGTGGGATGCTGCAGTCCCCATTGAAATTGAGGAACCATATCAAATTGCTCTGGTCCAAGGGCGTAGAAGAAGGATGTGTCTGATCTATGTTATTTTTAGTCATGTTTTGACATATTATTTAATGAATTCAACTATAATAATTATTTAAACGATAAACCTCATTAAATGATGTGACATAATTTAATAATAATATAAAAAAATTTCACACGAGGATCAAAATTAAACTTTCAACATTGATTTTGATTAAATTATGCTTAATTAGAGCTACAATATGTTAGTCATTCCACTTGACTATCGTAATCTTAGGGCTAGAATTTGTCTTCCTTCTGTATCGTGTAGTAAGGACGAAGAGCATCTCTTTGGTGCCTCGATTGAAATTGAATAACCCCCGTTTGCTCGCAAAGGACCAGCTGGAAGTTTTGCAGTCTCCATTTTACTTGTTTGTTTTTTTTTTAAGGTAGGAGGGGAGGGGATTTATTAATTTATTTGCTTTTTTGTTTTCGGTCAGAGGGGCGAG
This sequence comes from Castanospermum australe, assembly GCA_019955255.1. NCBI lineage: Eukaryota > Viridiplantae > Streptophyta > Magnoliopsida > Fabales > Fabaceae > Castanospermum > Castanospermum australe. The sequence goes on from NSJW01000203.1 coordinate 142,008, forward strand.
AATCAGGGAGTAGAATTCATTTCTCATCAAGAATAAATCCCGGGCCTTTCAAGCCAACATTCGTGCCAATCTATCTCCAGCCTGAACTGCGTGTTAGTTTTTTTTTTTTTTTTCAAATACGCCTAGGAATACGATGATCTATGGACCTGACTGAATTATGTCTTTCAGAGTAGCCTAAACTAAAGAATATTATTGCTCAATAACTTGAATCTATTATCACTCTGCAGTATTCATATGGTTCTCAATTACTTGAATGTCTGATCTAGCAACTGAAATAGCTCAAGGCCACAAGAATCAAACAAGGTTAAGTAGGTGACCCTGTGTCATGGAAAAAAACAAGGGCATAGTGTCCAGTTAGCATGCGTCTTTTACAAGGGAATCGTTTTGAAGTTTGCCCTCTTGTCATCATTCCAACAATTGAAACAAAGCTTGATGTTAACACAAACGAACCCACATATTCCCCATCAAAGTTGATAACAGGGTCTATGAAGAACGTTCTTGTTAAGAAAGTGATTACTCAGGAAGAAAAACCATCAGATGGAATTATCTGGGTGACATAAAAATTCTACACAGCATACAAATAAAAACAGCTTCCAAGATTATCATATCTAGGGTCGAATAACAAATACAATCACCGGCAAAACTGAAAGGGAGTTTAATTTGGTAGGCCTCGCAACAAAACTTTAAAACACTACCTAATAAAGACTACTCAGTACTTAACTGGAGCAAGGATTTCAAGTTGGGAACCAAGCTTCTCATCTGCAACCTTCTCAGCTTTCACCCTCAATTTGGTGAGTTGCTTCTTTCTCTCATAGGCCAATTGTGCTCTTTCCTTTCTCTTCTTTTCCAGCTCCTGTAAGCAAAAGAACAATTAAAAACACCATTATTTTTTTTTTCCTTTAGGTAAGCACAAAATTCATAGTATAGAACACGCCAACATTCCAATAACCTATTTCCCATTTACCCTTAAAATTGAACAAAAGAACATAAACAACAACAAAACAACTTTACAAATCATTATTTCTAAGTTTGGCAAGAAAACAGATTGGTTCAAGCATAAAAGATCAATAGCAAACAGTCTTTGCAATTAGAGCATAGAAGAAATTAGATGTGGACACATCAGAAGTCAACTGAACATTTGAACAAAATGAGCACATTTCAAATATCTACAGCATGCAAAAAAGAAGTTCCACGGAGGAGGAAGAAGATCAGAAACTAAGAACTTACCCTGATGGTATCATAGTAGTTCCATCCAACCTCAGATGACAATTTGCCCAGCAGACAATATTTGTGTCCTTTCTGAAGCCTCAACACCCTGATTTCATTTATTAGTTCAATACTCATAAGAGAAAGGAAAATTCAATAAAAACAGAAACTGAATTATAAAATACCACCATCATAAACGGTTGAGAAAGGTAGAACTTACTTCAAAGCATCAGGGACAACCATCCTCTTCATCTTGTCATATGGAGGAGGGATACCCTCCAAAACCTTCAATCGAGCAAGAGCAGCTTCCCCACGTTTTGTCTTATGTGGTATCATTCTATAAATAGAAACATTTTACAAACTTCCCACAAGAAAGAAAAATTGATACTTTCGTTGCACATGTGGTATAATTATAAAAATGGAGAACATTTATGGAATTCATCCTTTCTTACTAAATATTTTCAGCAATCAAAGAGGAAACTTCAGCAAATGTACGTGTCTTGCTTGAAGTTTACCAATAGAACTTTGTACAAGAAGAATTCTTGTTGTATATATGCAGCTGATAGTTTCAGTTTCCTCTATTCTGTTTCGCAGCTATGTACCAAGGTAAATACATAAGAAAATGAATATCAAGCAAATTGTAAACATGATTTCTGCAATCAAATCACTTCCTACTCGTACAATTTCATATAACCTTCCTATGTACATCACATGTTTACACCTTTTCTCACTATCACTACAATATCAGATCGTAGACAAAATCTGGTGTAATTCGAGGGCCTTTTTTTTTATGAGCATGTCTAATTTTATAAATTAAGTAGTTTAGGCGTTTACCTACTCCCTGAAAATCGTTGTTACTTTGCTTACACAGTTTAGCTACCCCTGCATATTGAAAGAGTTATTCATCCCCCAACATCTTTATACTCAGAAGTATACAAATGCTAATAGCAAATCCCTTTTTTCAGGTGAGTTTGACACAATCAATCAAAAATGGGGGTTAAAAAGAAAGTAAATTTGGTGTTCAAAATGAGTCATTATAAAATCAACACGAATCGAAGTCGTCATTTAATAATAATAGTGTGCATTGAAATGATATCTAATCAAAGAAAAGCAATAAAATGAAGAACAAATCGAAACCCAATATTTCAAATCAAGTAACAACAAGCTCCCAACATCAGAAACTCGAAAAATCAGAGAACATTTCATCAAAAAAAAAAAAAAACTCACCCACGAACAGTGCGCCAGAAAATCTTGGCAGGGGCGCGGAAGTGAATGGGGCCATGGGAAGGCTTGGTGTTCATGCGCTTGCGAAGAAACCTCATGTACTTCATCTTCTGCCTAACAAGGCCCCCGGAGATGCAAATCTCCTCGCACCTCACAACGACCACCTTCTGGCCGTTGAGCAGCTCCTTGGCCACGATCGAGGCGAGGCGACCCAGCATGTGGTGGCGCGCGTCCACCACCACCCTCTTGGCGCAGATCCCTGACCCCGACACCATTTTCACACGACGCAAGCTCTGCCTCAGAACAACGACTCTGCGAGAAGAATATGTTGCGATAAATTTTGAGGGCTACTACTATATGAGGGAGAAAAAGCTCGCAGCGGCAGCTAGGGTTTTTGGTGTCAAGTATGGGTTGGGCTTTGAACCCAACAGGCCCAAGCCTATTCCTACCGGGCTATAAGGTATAAACCCAACATAGGGTTTTATTTATTTTTTTCACAAAAAATTATCTATTATTGTTTATCAAAAAAGATTTATTATTATTATTAATAAATACATACAAAAATGAAAACCAAATACAAAAATTGCCATTATATATAATATAAATAATTAAATTTATTTAATAATTTAATATTATATAATTAAATAATAATATAAAACTCTCGCACGACCGTTTTTTCCATCGGCAAAACCTAGCTCCTCCATTAACGCAAGTGCAACCCATTCTGTAACTCCCTCTCTCCCTGTGACCCTGTCCCATTCTCATGCATTAACTACTAACTAGTGCACACATGGAACTACACAGCATCTCCCATTCCAATACACCAACCTTGCAGTTTTGCAAGCCCTCCCTCATAAATACGCCCCGGATAAAGCGATAAATGGGATCGAGTTGGCAATAAATCTGGGAAAGGAAAATCACACAAGCAAAAAAACAGAGACAACTTACCCACTCACAAGAACACTCATAGAGAAGGGAAACTTAAAATATTGGAGGAGAGAAAATAGAGAAGAAAAGACATAGAATTCGAAATAAGTCGAACTCGATTAACAGCATTTGACCCATATAAACAGAAAGTCCAGTGTTGTTTATGTAGTTAAGTACTCCCACTTCCGCCCCTAGCCCGCCTTGATATTTCTTGTGTCTCATTAGATTTTCCTGTGATAATTTTTTTTTTTTGGTGATTGGTATGATTGTGATTGTGAATTGTCACAATTTTTATGTAATTTTTTATTAAATATTTATATATTATTTTTTATGCTATTCGCATTTGATCGATGGAACCAGTGAACCATCGATCCAGTGTTTCCTAAAGTCAGTTACTGATTTGACTTTAAGCGTAAATAAAAAATAATATTTTTTAAACTTATTTTGTTAATTAATTATTATTTTAAAATTTATTGAAACTTTTTTATTCAGCAGTAGAATAAACATTATGTGATAAAATCAAGCTCTATCAAATAAGCCTTAAAGATTTATTTGATTACATCTGTAGGCACAAACCGAGTCTTTCATAAGATCTTAGCCTCTCAGGTTGACAAAGAGTCGTGGTGCTTTGGATCTGGACCACCTGGACTCAATCTTGTAATATGATCAATATTGCTAGGTCGCACATAGTTGTCATGTATTGGATCTGGACTTCCTGAGCTTAATCTTGTAAGATGATAAGAATTACCATTAGGTTGTGAAGATTTGTCGCTAGGCCGCAAATAGCTGTCATGTATTGGATCTGGACCTCTTGCGCTCAACCTTGTAACGTGAGAAGAATCACCATTAGATTGTGAAGATTTGCGATTAGGTCGCAAATAGTTGTGATGTATTAGATTTGGACTTCCCGAGCTCAATCTTGTAAGATGATGAGAATCATCATTTGGTTGTGAAGATTTGTGATTAGGTTGCAAATAGTTGTCATGTATTGAATCTGGACCTCTTAGATTCAATCTTGTAAGATGATAAAAATCACCATCAAGTTGATTTGTACGAGGCTTGATAGAGGAACGAGGTGGATTTAGATTTGGATTCTCAAGAAAAGGCTTCTTTGCTTGAGGCATTTCAGAGCAAACAAAACGAGACGCAACTGTTCTAGCATTGCTAGCAAACAATGCTAAAAGAACAGTGCCTAGTAGCAGTGCTAAAGGAAAAGTCCTATGCAAGTCTGTCATCTCTCAAACAATACGAAAATGATTGTGGTTATGTGGATACAACCAGAGAAAAGCCTGTTATATATAGGGCTTATTTCAGAGTACTTTTCTTTTTTCAATTACACGTCACAGATTCGTTATCATATTTTCATAAAAGTCTCTTTAATATTTTTAAAATTTTAAATTTTATATTTAATTCAATATTTAGTGACACCGTATTAAATTTTTTTTTTTGATAAATTGACGGGGCAACAGTCCAAAAAAATGAAAACTACAAAATACAAAGTGTAGAAGTAGAGGCTCCCATTACATCATGCAACAGCAAAGCTCCCATAGAAACAGGAACGGAGCACCCAAAAAGATATAAATCTGGTCGACTTAAACTGATTTATATTTAATTCTATAATTAATTATTACATACGTAACTTGATTTCAAAATTTATTATAATATATAAAAACAGCAATCTCTCAAATTTTTTTTTACCACTCACGGAGATTGTTTTCCTCGATCAATAACATTTTATGCAGTCTTTTTTTAAAAAAAATTTTCTAAAGTTATTTATTATATTTTATTAATTATAAATTTAATTTTATATTAATTCATTAATTACGTCTAATCATTAGTTATTATATTTTCATAAAAGTCTATTTAATATTTTTTAAATTTTTAACTTTTATATTTAATTATATATTTAAAGATTCTGTATTTAATTTTAAAGTTTATATTTAATTATACATTTAATAATTTCATTCGTAACCTGAATTTAAAATAGAATTAGAGATTTTTTTATATATGATTTTTAAAAAAAAATTCACTCAAATCAGGGATATTTTAATATTGATGCAAGTTAATTTTTTTAATTACATAAATTAGCTAAATTATCTATCATATATTATAATATATAAAATTTATAATCTCTCCAAAAGTTTTTTTTCTCTCTCGTATAAACTTTTTTTCTTACTCAATAACTTATCAAGCAATCTTCTTTTGTCCGAAAAATTTTCTAAAGTTATTGACTAGATTTTTATTAATTATCAATTTAAATTTATATTAATTCATTGATTGCGTCTAATCATTAGTTATCATATTTTTATAAAAGTCTCTTTAATATATTTAAATTTTAAATTCCATAAAAATAAAATGGAATTAAAGACTCTTTAATTGATGTGGCAATAGTCTAAAAAAATGAAAACTACAAAGTACAAAGTGTAGAAGTAAAGACTCCCATTACATCATGTAACAGCAAAGCTCCCATAGAAACAAGAGGAGAGCACTAAAAAAGATATAAATCTAGTTGACTTAAACTAATTTATATTTAATTCTATAATTAATTATTACATACGTAACCTAATTTCAAAATTTATTATAATATATAAACGCAGCAGTCTCTCTAATTTTTTTTATCTCTCATGGAGATTTTTTTTTTCAATCAATAACTTTTCACGCAGTCTTTTTTTTTTTTAATTTTCTAAAGTTATTTACAATATTTTATTAGTTATAATTTTAATTTTATATTAATTCATTAATTAGGTCTAATCATTAGTTATTATATTATCATAAAAGTCTGTTTAACATTTTTTAAATTTTAAATTTTATATTTAATTATATATTTAAAGATTCCGTATTTAATTTTAAAATCTATATTTAATTATACATTTAATAATTCCATTCGTAACCTGAATTTAAAATAGAATTAGAGATTTTTTTATTTATGATTTTTAACAAAAAATTCACTCAAATCAGGGATATTTTTTTATTGATGCAAGTTAATTTTTTTAATTACATAAATTAGCTAAATTATCTATCATATATCATAATATATAAAAGTTATAATCTCTCCAAAAGTTTTTTTTTGTCTCTCACATAAACTTTTTTACTTGCTCAATAACTTATCAAGCAGTCTTTTTTTGTCCAAAAAATTTTCTACAGTTATTGACCAAATTTTTATTAATTATGAATTTAAATTTATATCAATTTATTGATTGTGTCTAATCATTAATTATCATATTTTCATAAAAATCTCTTTAATATTTTTAAATTTTAAATTCCATAAAAATGAAATGAAATTATAGACTCTTTAATTGATGGGGCAACAATCCAAAAAAATGAAAACTACAAAGTACAGAGTGTAGAAGACTCCCATTACATCATGTAATAGCAAAGCTCCCGCAGAAACAGGAGGGGAGCACCAAAAAGATATAAATCTAGCTGACTTAAACTGATTTATATTTAATTCTATAATTAATTATTACATACGTAACCTGATTTTAAAATTTATTATAATATATAAAAGCAGGCGTCTCTCAAAATTTTTTTTCACCTCTCGTGAAGATTTTTTTTCTCGATCAATAACTTTTCACGTAATTTTTTTTTATTTAAAATTTTCTAAAATTATTTATTATATTTTATTAATTATAAATTTAATTCTATATTAATTCATTAATTACATCTTGTCATTAGTTACTATATTTTTATAAAAATTTATTTAATATTTTTTAAATTTTAAATTTTATATTTAATAATATATTTAAAGACTCCGTATTTAATTTTAAAGTTAATATTTAATTATATATTTAATAATTCCATAAGTAACCTAAATTTAAAATAGAGTTAGAGATTTTTTTTATTTATGATTTTTAAAAAAAATTCGCTCAAATCAGGGATATTTTTATTTTTATAATGATGCAAGTTAATTTTTTTAATTACGTAAATTAACTAAATTATCTATCATATATTATAATATATAAAATTTATAATCCCTCCAAAAGTTTTTTTTCTCTCTCATATAAACTTTTTTTTTTGTTCAATAACTTATCAAGCAGTATTCTTTTGTCCAAAAAATTTTCTAGAGTTATTGATTAGATTTTTATTAATTATAAATTTAAATTTATATCAATTCATTAATTACGTCTAATCATTAATTATTATATTTTCATGAAAATCTCTTTAATATATTTAAATTTTAAATTCCATAAAAATGAAATCGAATTAAGGACTCTTTAAATGTTTGGGCAACAGTCCAAAAAAATGAAAATTACAAAGTACAAAGTATAGAAGTAAAGACTCCCATTACATCACGTAACAGCAAAGTTCCCATAGAAACAAGAGGGGAGCACCAAAAAAGATATAAATCTGGTTGACTTAAACAGATTTATATTTAATTCTATAATTAATTATAACATACGTAACCTGATTTCAAAATTTATTATAAAATATAAAAGCAGCGGTCTCTCTAAATTTTCTTTTTTACCTCTCATAGTTATTTTTTTTCTCGATTAATAACTTTTTATGTAGTCTTTTTTTTAAATATTTTTTAAAATCATTTACTATACTTTATTAATTATAAATATAATTTTATATTAATTCATTAGTTACGTCAAATCGTTAGTTATTATATTTTTATAAATGTCTCTTTAATATTTTATAAATTTTAACTTTTATATTTAATTATATATTTAAAGACTCCGTATTTAATTTTAAAGTTTATATTTAATTATACATTTAATAATTCCATTCGTAACTTGAATTTAAAATAGAATTAGAGATTTTTTTTTATTATTGATAAAAGTTTTCTCACTCAAATCAGGGTTATTTTTATATTTATGCAAGTTAATTTTTTTAATTACGTAAATTAGCTAAATTATCTATCATATTTTATAATATATAAAAGTCATAATCACTCCAAAAGTTTTTTTCCTCTCTCATATAAACCTTTTTTCTTACTCAATAACTTATCAAGCAGTCTTCTCTTGTCAAAAAAATTTTCTAAAGTTATTGGCTAGATTTTTATTAATTATGAATTTAAATTTATATCAATTCATTAATTGTGTCTAATAATTAATTATCATATTTTTATAAAAATCTCTTTAATATATTTAAATTTTAAATTCATTAAAAATGAAATGGAATGAAGGACTCTTTAATTGATGGGGCAACAGTCCAAAAAAATGAAAATTACAAAGTACAAAGTGTGGAAGTAAAGACTCCCATTACATCATGTAACAGCAAATCTCCCATAGAAACAGGAGGGGAGCCCCAAAAAAGATATAAATCTGGTTGACTTAAACAGATTTATATTTAATTCTATAATTAATTATTACATACGTAACCTGATTTCAAAATTTATTATAATATATAAAAGCAGTAGTCTCTCTAAATTTTTTTTTACCTCTCATGAAAATTTTTTTTCTCGATCAATAACATTTCACGCAATCTTTTTTTTTTTTAAAAAAATTTTCTAAAGTTATTTATTATATTTTATTAATTATAAATTTATTATTATATTAATTCATTAATTATGTCTAATCATTAATTATTATATTTTTATAAAAGTCTCTTTAAAATTTTCTAAATTTTAACTTTTATATTTAATTATATATTTAAAGACTCCGTATTTAATTTTAAAGTTTATATTTAATTATAAATTTAATAATTCTATACGTAACCTGAATTTAAAATAGAATTAGAGATTTTTTATTTATGATTTTGAAAAAAAATTTTTGCTCAAATCTGGGATATTTTTATATTTGTGCAAGTTAATTTTTTTAATTACGTAAATTAGGTAAATCATCGATCATATATTATAATATATAAAAGTTATAATTTCTCCAAAAGTTTTTTTTCTCTCTCATATAAACTTTTTTTTTTGTCCAATAACTTATCAAACAGTCTTCTTTTATCCGAAAAATTTTCTACAGTTATTGACTAGGTTTTTATTAGTTATGAATTTAAGTTTATAGCAATTCATTGATTGCGTCTAATCATTAGTTATCATATTTTCATAAAAGTCTCTTTAATATTTTTAATTTTTAAATTCCATATTTAATTTTATATTTCATGATAATATATTAAATTTTAAAATTTATATTTAATTCTATATTTAATAATTCCATACATAACATGATTTTAGAATAGAATTAGAGATTTTATTTTCAGTTTTCTATTTATGATTTTATTAAAATTTTTCACTCAAATTTGGGATATTTTTATATTTAGGCAACTTAATTTTTTTAATTATGTAAATGAGCTAAATTATCTATTATATTATATAAAAATAATAATTTCTTCAAAAGTTTTTTCCCTTCTCATTGGACTTTTTTTTTCCTCAATAACTTTTTATACAATTTTTTTTCTGAAAAATTTTTTAAATTTAATTACTTGATTTTTATTAATTATTAATTTAATTTTCTATCAATTCATGAATTGCATTTCATTATAGTTACCGTATTTTTATAAAGGTCTCTTTAATATATTTTAAATTGTAAATTTTATATTTAATTTTATATTTAATGACTTTATATTAAATTCTAAAGTTTATATTTAATAATTTCATACGCAATATGATTTTAGAATCTATGATAATATATAAAAGTAATAATCTCCCTAAAAGTTTTTTTTCCTCTCATTAAGACTTTTTCTTCCATTCAATAACTTTTTGTGCAGTCTTTCTTTTTCCAAAAACTTCTTAAAGTATTTCACAAGATTTTTTTTAATTATTTATTATCTTTTATCTATTATAATATATTAAAATAACAATCTCTCTAAATATTTTTTCTCGCTCATGGAGACTTCTCTTCCTACTCAAAAAATTTTCTTGCAATGTTCTTTTTAGTAAAATATTTTCTAAAGTTATTTAATAGATTTTTTAATTAAGAATTTAATTTTATATCAATTCAATAATTATGTCTAATCAATAATTATCATATTTTCATAGTAGTCTCATTTATATTTTTAAAATTTTAAATTACATATTTAGTACTATATTTAATAACTCCATATCAAATTTTAAATTTTATATTTAATTCTATATTCAATAACTCTATAAATAACCTAATTTTAGAATAGAATTATAGATTATTTTGAGTTTATTATTTATGATTTTTTCTTTTTCACTGATATTTGGGAATTTTTTTTAAATTTTCGTACCTTGATATTGTTAATTACATAAATTTGCTATATTATTTAAAATTAGAATTTATTAAAACAAGTATAAGAAAGGCATGTTGTGAATTTTAAAATTAAATTTTAGTCACATTTATTATAATATATAAAAGTAATAGTATCTCTAAAAGTTTTTCTTTTTTTGCTCATGGAGACTTATCTTCCCACTCAAAAAAATTTTATGCAATCTTCTTTTCGTCAAAATATTTTCTAAAGTTATTTACTATATCTTTTTAGTTATCAATTTAATTTTATATCAATTCAATGATTTAGTGTAAACAATAGTTATCATATATTCATAGAGGTCTCTTTTATATTTTTAAATTACATATTTAATTTTATATTTAATAACTTCATATTAAATTTTAAATTTTATATTTAATTCTATATTCAATTACTCTATACGTAACCTGATTTTATAATAGAATTATAGAATATATTTTAGTTTTTATTTTTTATTTTTCATTCAAATTTGAAATTTTTTTAAATTGACATAGCTGAATTTTTTTAATTACACAAATTAGCTACATAATTCAAAGTTAAATTTTTTTAAAATAATTACACGATGCAGGTTATGAATTTCAAAGTCAAATTTTAATTACATCTATTATAATATATAAAAGTAATAATGTCTGGAAAATTTTTTTTTTCCATTTATGGAGACTTCTCTTTCCACTCGAAAAATTTTCATACAATTTTCTTTTTGCTGAAATATTTCCTAAAATTATTTACTAGATTTTTTTAGTTATGAATTTAATTTTATATTAATTCAGTTATTGCATCTAATCAATAGTTACCATATTTTCATAGAGGTCTCTTTTATATTTTTTAATTTTTAAATTACATATTTAATTTTATATTTAATAACTCCATATCAAATTTTAAATTTTATATTTAATTATATATTCAATAACCGTAGACATAGTCTAATTTTAGAATAGAATTAGAGATTACTTTAAGTTTTTTATCTATGAGTTTTTTTTATTTTTTACTTAAATCCGGAATTCTTTTAAATTTACGCTGATTTTTTTTATGTAAATTAGTTAAATTATTCAAAATTAAAATTTATTAAAACAAAAAGTATAACAGACATATTGTAAATTTCAAAGTCAAATCTTAATCACATTAATTATAATATATAAGAGTAATAGTCTCTCTAAATGTTTTTTCCCGTTCATGGAGAATTCTTTTTCACTCAACAACTTTTGATGCAGATGCGATCTTCTTTTTCCTTAAATATTTCTTAAATTATTTACTAGACTTTTGTTAATTATGAATTTAATTTTATATTAATTTAATTATTACGTCTAATCATTAATTATCATATTTTCATGAAGATTTCTTTTATTTTTTTAATTTTTAAATTTCATATTTAATTTTATATTTAATGACACCATATTAAATTTTAAAATATATATTTACCTGTGATAATAATATATAAAAATAATAGTCTCTTTAAAAGTTTTTTTTTTCGCTCATAGAGACTTTCCTTTCCACTCAAAAACTATTTTTGTAATCTTCTTTTTTCTGAAATATTTCCTAAAGTTAAATATTTTAATGCAATCTATTTATAGTTATTCTATGTAATTATATTTATTTTTAATTTAAATTTAAATATTTTGAAACATATTTCAGGAATAAAAGGTTAAGTTACACATTATGAAATGAGTATGATGAAAAGGTTGCTTCTTACTTATTTGAAAAAAAAGAAGGTATTGCTATATTGATAATTAAATAATATACACTTAAGAATTATTAAGGTAGTAGTTAACAGAAACAATGATATAAGTATTTTTTTTCTTTTTGTTTGTTTCATTATTGATATACAATTTTTTTAATAATTTTTACAAGAAATACTAGCTCTTGAAAGTTAATCAATTCTCTTTATGCTAGCAAATATTCTTTTCAATGGCTCAACTTTTTTTAATAAATTTAATTAATATATATTTATGTGGTCATTAATTGAAATGACAAAAGATATCTTTTTATGCAAGTTCTTTGACAAAAAAAATTGGTATGAACTCTGAAGAGAGATATTATAAATATTAGTCCTTATGATTTTAACTTACAATAGCTATTAGTTTTGTTTAATCCTCTTATTAAAACAAAACCATTTACTGACACCTCCTTTTGACAAGACTGACACATAGTTATAAATATAATTACATATTTATTTTCAATCATTTAATTGGTTTGACGAATAAATTTAAATTTGATCAATTATTAATGTGAAAAGTTTTACACTCTTATCAAATCATATGTTGTCAAATTATTAAAAAATTTGACCACAATAGCAACTATTTAAAAAGTCAAATATTTTTAATGATATGAAGAAATATAATTAGGTGATAGTGTGAAGATTACACTGACAATATATCAAAATCCAATTCTTGGTTAATTATATTTTTTAAATCTTTTAATAATAATTCAAATAATAATTTTACTAATCAATAAAAATAATTTTACTAAAAATAGTAATTATACTTAGTGAATTATTACTAATTAATAATAATTTTATTTATTTCTTAAAATAAATTCAAAATGCATCGCACGGGTACAAATTTAGTAATATATAAAAGTAATAGTCTCTTCAAAAAAAAATTTTCCTCTCATGAAGACTTTTTTTCCGCTCAACAAATTTTCATGCAATCTTCTTTTCTCCAAAAAATTTTCTAAAGTTATTTAGTAAATTTTTATTAATTATAAATTAATTTTATATTAATTCATTGATTGCGTCAAATTATTAGTTACTATATTTTCCTAAAGGTCTCCTTCATACTTGTTAAATTTTAAATTTTCATATCTAATTCTATATTTAATGAGTCCATGTTAAATTTTAAATTCTATATTTAATAATTTCATGCGTAACCTAATTTTAGAATAGCATTAGAGATTGTTTTTTCAGTTTTTTATTTTTGATTTATTTTAATTATTTTCGTTCAAATTAAGGATATTTTTATATTTATGCAACTTGATTTCTTGTAATTGCGTAAATTAGTTAAATTATCTATTGTAATATATAAAAGTAATAGTCTCTTCATAAGTATTTTTTCTCTCATTTAATCTTGTTTTCCGCTCAACAACTTTATATTTATTTCTATATTTAATAATTTCATACATAACATGATTTTAGAATTGAATTAGAGATTTTTTTTCAGTTTTTTATTTATGATTTTTTTATTTTTTACTCAAATTAGGGATTTTTTAAATTTACGCAACTTGATTTGTTTTAGTTACATACTTTAATGATTGCATCTATCATTAATTACCATTAGAGGTGCTCATGAGTTGAGTTAGGTGAGGTTTGACCTGACGCGAACCTAGCCCAATATTTTGATTGGGTCAATTTTCTTGACCCAGATTCAACCCTAGGCCCAAACAGACATGATCATGTTTGGGTCTATGTGTGACTCGAATAAAACTAGGCCACAATTGAGTTGGTCTTAAATCTAAATATAATTTATATTTTAACATATTTAATGAATAAATTAAGTCATAAAACTTTAGTTTTTAGAAGAAGGAAACTTATAATAATTTTTTCAATATTTAAATTATAATATGGTAATGTTTGTGTGAATTTAAAAAATAAATAAGAGATTATACTTTTAAAAAATAAATATATGTAATTTCGAGCAGGGTTAGGCCAACCCAAAGAGTGACCCAAACTAGACCCGAAAATACACTAGGTCAAATTGTTTTGGACCCAAATTCAGTCTGACTTTTCATTAGAGCTGAGTCTTACCCCGCCCGATTAGCTCGAGATTGGGTCAGGCCACCTGACTGAGTTGGGTCTTGATCACCCTTAATTACCAAATTTTTATAAGATCTCTTTTATATATTTTAAATTTTACATTTCATATTTAATTTTATATTTAATTATTACATATTAAATTTTATTTATTTTTTTTTATTTTTCACTCAAATTATGGATTTTTTTAAAAATTTACGTAGCTTTTTTTAATTATGTAAATATATTATTTATTATATCTATTATAATAACTAAAAGTAAGAGTTTCTCCAAAAAAAAATTTTCTCTCATGGAAAAATTCTTTTCCTGCTTAAACTTTTATTTTTAAAAAATTTTAATAAATAATTAATTTGATTTATGAGACAAATTAGTCTAATTAAATCAAATCTATTATATAATATAAAAGTCAGGATTGTTAGATTGTGGACTACGCCTGTCTTTAACTTAGCAAATAAAATTAATAGCACACAAATAGTATTGCAAGATCAACATGATAGTAGAATTCATGCAACTATAAAGATATCATTTGTTCAGAAGTTCATTAGACTTGTGAAGGAATAGAAAGTTTATAAAATCACTTAATTTGGAGTGGTTCAGAATAGTGGATTTTATCGAACTACCAAGCATGCTTTCAAAATTAACTTCTAGTATTCGAACAATATTCGTGAAAAGTAAGATTTTGAAAGAATATCTAAGTTTGGTTTCATGTTTTTCAACTTTGATGAGATTATCATTAGAGTTGATGATGAAAATTATTTAGCTGGTACAATTTATTTAATTTTTTATTTAATTTTTTAATTAATTTAATTATTATTTTTTATATTAAAATATATTATATTCAAATTTCTATATTATTGTAAATATTATTAGTAAGCTTGATAGTTATCATGAAATTGAAGACTTCAATAAGGATAAAAAATTGACCAAGAAGATTATTATTTATCTTCAAGATCTGTAGCATGATTATTTTGTTTAGATTCAGTATTATTGTTTATTAGTTTGTTTTCAATTGTGTTGTCATCAAGTTACAATATTATATAAAAATATTTAAATTTCACCTTTTCATGCCTATATTATGTATTAATTTTCTCATTTTATTTATGTGCTGCAGGTTACCATCAAGATAAGAATTTATTAAGATTAATATTGGGTATTAATGGAACAAGCCCTCTTTCCCATTTATAATTCCCATTTCAAAGCAGCGAAGAAAAATTGATTTCACATGTGGATAGTTTGTCAACTCCTCAAAACATGACATATGATGTTTCATCTCAATCAAGGAATTTAGTTGACTATAATAGAGAGCAAACTTCTAAAAGACGTTAGAATTCATCTCATAGCATTGTTGGAATCAACATAATTCATAATAGTAGAATCTTGCGATCTCTATCTTCTGGTGTCATGAACCAAGTTGAAATCGACAACACTTCTATTCAAGAACAAGAGTTCATGGAATCAACCTTTCATTCAGGCAAAAATGATATTCAAATTAAAGATGCCCTTGCACAAACTGGAGTTGATTCATATTCTTCTCAATAAATTCAAGGTTCTATAATTAAAAAAATGTTCCATTATGTATTCTTTTTAATATAAGATTCATTTATCTATCCATTTTATGTATACTGTTTAATTTTTATTTTAGCTCCAACAATTGAAGATGTTGCTCAATCAAAGGTTGAAGGTATGCAATTTCTTAAAGTTTCAAAATTATAAATCATTCAAATTTGGAATAATTTTTTATGCTAAATCAAAAGTGATTCCACTAAATTAAATTACATTTTTTCATCAGCATATAGTTATAATCAATAAGCTATGCATATAATTTTCAAGGAAGTTTTTCAAAATTTGTCGTAAAGAGGTATTTCCTTAATTTTATTATTGATTAATTTATATTATATATTGTTATTTTTTTTACAATATGTTTTTTTGTTATATAATGTTTTTATTATTTAAAAATACATCTAAACAAATTATAGTCACATATTTATATTCAATCATTTAATTGAGTTAGTAAATTTTATATTTTGTAGGCCTTTAATTCAAATAAGTATTATAGATTGTTACTAATTAATAATTATTTTATTTATTTTTTATAATCAATTCAGTGTGTCGCACATGTAGAAATCTAGTTACTTTAAAAAAAGAAAAGAAAGTGGCCAATTTTTTTTTAGTAAAGGCTCATTTCGATGATCTTCTAAAAAGAAAGTCTTTTAATTTATATGATTTTTTTAAAAAAAATCTTTCATAAAAAGTAAATATTTTATGTTGAAATACAATGTTTGATAAATATTTTTTTTATATTTGAATAGCTTTTTCATGTTTTAAAAAAAGTCTTATTTCATAAATACAAAAATCTAGTTCTAAAAAAAAGCATAAAATATATTTTTTAGTACTTTATCTTTTTTCTTTTTATAAAAAAATCACCCCAAACATAATAAATTTTTTTAAAAAAAGAATTTTATTTTAAAAATCTTTTCTTATAAAATAAATATATCCGAGGAACACTAATATCATGATTAATTAACAATGATAAAGTGTCAATCTTGTCGCAATCAAGGTTTTCTTCAAAATGCTGTGACTTTTGCTGCCCATAGTTTTCATAGGAAAAATGAAAAACGTGTTTCAGACTTTCAGTTTTTACTTTGTAAATGCCACATCTGCTTCTCTGAGGCATCTACGAGCTTTCTTTTACAGAAGTGTGGCGACTTTTTATAGATAAATGAATAGTTCATCCAAGCTTTTGCAATGGCTTCATGAGTTTAAGCTGAATCTTGAATATCTTTTCTTATGTTATCTTAATTAATGTTGTTCAGGCTTTTCTTTATAGTTATCAAAGACTAGTTGTTTAACTTGGGCTTTTACTCATGACTAGCTACTTAATTCCCAAGTTTTAATTTGTACAAAGAAGTGTCATTTCGGGTGAACTTGTGCATCAACCAAGATTAAGTTTCTTATTTGGATGATCTTGAGGACACACCCTACATTGATTCGGTACATTTATGGGAATTAATTTCTTTAAGTGCTAATTCAATGCTCAAATTCAAGTCAATAAAAAAAGCACGCCTCTTAACTAATAGATTAACCCCTTTGAGTACAGGTTTGAGTAATTAATCTTATAGAGTTTATATATATAACCAACTATATATCAAAGATATATTAGTGAATAGAGAAATTATTTTGAGGGAAAATCCATGTCCAATGGCATGTGATGCATCCCCGAGCCTTATTATTATTATTATTATTATTATTATAAACTCGAGTAATTAAGCTGGAACTAATTAATAAATTATTGAAATGTAGTATATATGCATTAATTAACCTAACCGATCAGATTATAGAGCATGTAGGCTTTTAATAAGGACACTGAATAAAGAACAATATCACGTTTGCTAATCGTGTTTGATCCCAAGTATATATATATATGTGTGTGTGTGTGTGTGTGTTTGTTTGTTGTTGTTGTTAACATATGTTACTGAGAGTTTGTGGTGGGCATGCATTCTCATTTGATTAACTGAAATTCTGGATTTTGTTTTAAATAGTCTACCCATGTGATCTCAGAGATAATAAATTAAAGAACGGTGTCATGCGGTGGATTTATTCTTGTATAATATATCGATTGCACAAAAATGGTGATGTAAGATAAATTTTAATAAACAATAAGCATTATATTAATTACATAACTTTATATTTATAAAATAATAATTAGAAAAGTGAAAATATACCTGAAGTATAGATATTCTATGATTACGATAGGATGCTCAAGTGAACATGTTGAGTTAAGTTTTTACTCTAACATTTTTCTAACAAAAGGTAGTTATCAGTGGAGCAAGCTAAGGTATATACATATATTGAAGAAATAGAAAAGGGACCTAACCATATAACAATCCAATTGTTAGTATGGGCCGAAAGCCCTTTTTAGAGTAACAATCGTATGCAATAATTTAAAAAAAAAATTATCTTACAAAATGATGAGAAAAAACATTCTTATAGTCTTTTGTAAATGAGTCATTTTAGTGACAAACATTTACATTGACTTAGAAAACTATCTTATACCAGGATATAATACTACGCAAATGAGAGAAAAAAAGAAGACTAATATTAGTAATTTTATGTATTTAGCTCATCTATCTAATATAAGACACTAACATGATACGTGTCTCAATAAATTACAAAATCATAGAGACTCACTTTATCCAAATGATCTCAACCAGAATCATATAGTAAATGCAATTATTGTGGCAAACAAATAACAACACAAAAGCCTGATATGTTATGAGGTACAAGGATATGTGCAATCATTCAATTTGTCACAAAAGGCAACTAATTACCTAGACAAAATAAGATTTAACAAAATCCTTAACAAATAAAGTTCTCCCAACAACCATGATAAACAATCCAAAATATCTCATTTTCATGATTCAAAGGTACTTTATCGTTATTGGTGTAAAGCCAAATAAATATAATATTTAGAATTTATGCTCAATATCTTGCTTTTACATATTATAATTTGATATAGATATATACAATTGCATATCAACAAAAATTGTACAAATAAACAACTTAGAATATTCAACATTATTTACTTGGATATCTAACAACATAGCTTCCCCCCAAGCATAAGCCAAAATAAGAACTCAAACATAAATCACAAAGGGGTAGGTATGCAAAATATATAAGTGTTTTTATCTTTCCAATATTTAAGAAAATCTCCTTTGGAATGAAAGTCTCAAATAGCAGAAAAAACTCACATCAACATGCCTCACTTACTTTCCAATTACAACAAACAATAATCCCCTTTGGGGTGGCAATTGTATGTAATAACCAGAAATCATCCCTCACATGATGATAAGCCTCACAAACTAATATGAACAAATCACTTTGGTGATAAATATTCACATTGATTCATAAAACTAGTCATATAAAAAAAAATAAATACCCAAATAAATAAAAAAATCGAGTCAACATGAGATATCATACATCATGCATTTCTACTGGTCTCAAATCATATAGAATTGCATTCCCAAAAAAATATTATTATTAAAAAAATTTCTGAAATTATCAAAATAGTTGCTCCTACTAAAACGATTCATTGCCCTTGTCACAACAAAGTTTTATAAAATATTTCAGCATATTATATTAGACAATAAGTAATATATAATGGGCAAATCAGCTAAGGAAGCTTATAACCAAATAAATATGACAGTTCAAAAAAAGTGAAACAAAAAATAAACACTTTCATTAACCATTAAAAAACAAATTTTATAACATTTCAAATAGTCTTGCACTTATACAGTTCAAATAGACATATAATATACTATATATTTATAGGCTGAGATTATAAATTTTTAGAAAATAAATAGAGACTGCATATAATATTTAGACCCAAAGTATAAAATATTAATTTTTCAGTATGTTTTGTTAAAAAAAAAAGCAATAAAAATAATAACAAATTTGATATAATTAAGTATTTTTCATAAAAATAAAATTAGAAAAAATATAAAAGATTATGTTTGGGAAAGTAGAGCACATAGGAAGAAACTGCATCAACAAATGCCACCAAAAGATGCTGCATGCACCGCTATGCGCAACTGGTGCGCATATGGTTCTACCCAGTTAGAGGTTGTCTTTAACCTCCGGCTAGGTTGACCTGCAACGCAGGTCAGGTTCCTCCATGGAACCAAACCTACATCTCAGAAATCCCACATTTTGATTTTTTCTAGTGATTTTGGTACAGCTTCAATGGGGAATCTACCAAAACAAGGATCTGGCTTGATTTCAAGCAAAAATCTACTGAAATCACGCCTAAATCATCAAGATTTTGCCCAAAAAAACCCAACATCAGACTCATTTTTGCGTTTCATGTTTTCGTGGTCAATTTCTGCATCTTCTCATGTGTTTTCTTTGGGTAAATGAAATTTTGATGGTTCCAAACAAAACCCATAAAAAATTAAGCCAAAACGATTGAGATTTTTCCCTCAAATCATCAGACATTTTCGTAGAACGGTACTGATAGACCAGGAAGAAGAGTTGATGAAAATATTCTCAAATCTACGTTATTTGATGCGATTTTGACATGGTTTCGAAGGGAAAATATGTTTAAAACACAACCATGGAGAAATTGAACCAAATAATAATGATTCTACGCCAATTTCAATCAAAATCATCAAGAACCCTAAGTTCCAAAACTCAAAAAGTTGACAAGGTTTTTCTCTCTCGACAGACCACAATTCAAAGTAATTTTAATGTCTATGGATTCATATGAATGAGATGAATAATGGCCCTATGGTTTTCGGTCTCAATTTTATCAAATTGAGAAGTTTCTATATGAACCCTAAGAAGTTAGGTCCTAAAATATCAACACAAAATTTTCTCTTCATAGGTCATGAATCAACACATTTTTAGTGTCAATAGATTTGTCTCAATATGACTTGTAAAAGCCCTAAGATTTCTAGTCTCAAATTATACAAATTCATCATATTTTAATCTTATAAAAAATGCATATGAAAAGAGAAAATTGTCCAACACAATCATATTATCATGACCAATCTGAAGCACTTGAGTTCTAAAATCATATAATGTAAATGTTCTTATTCAAATTTTTATATAAACCTCAACACAACGAGAATGAGGAGATCAATAAGGAATTACCTTAAGTGAGGACCACATTCGTGGTCTTGACACCACATCTTGACATAAAACATTAAGGTAATAGGTTTATGAGTTTTCCTGCTTATATAGTCCTCACTTAGTTTATTTCTATCTCATGTGAGACTTCCACTCACATTTGAATTCCAGTAGGTGATTCTTTATTTTTGGTGTAAAAAGATAGGGAAATACTAGATTACATAGAGATAGGAATGACCATTTAGAAAGGTGAGAATGGCCTTTCATTGCATAATGGAATAAATTAATGTCTATTTTAATTCTTTATATATTTTTCATAATAATAGTTGTAATTTCATTTTATATTAATTGTTTCATGTACCAAACATAAACATAGAATAAAATGGAATAAAATAAATTATATTCCTGAGTATACCAAACACTATAACAGAAATAATCAGTCTATTCAAAATTATTCCATTCGCATTGTGATTCTATATAAATTAATTTTGCTTACTATGTACACTAAGTGCTTAAGACTACCATCACAAAAAACTATCAGACTAGTAAAGTGGTGAATCATTCATCTAACCAGTTTGAGAACATCTTATCAAATTGGTCATGTAGTCGAACCAGATTGAAATTGGCTAGTTATGCGTGACTCGATTGACTTAACCTAGTTTATATGAACCTCTCTGAAAGTTAAGGCGTGAAAGTAAAACTTTTTCCATTCTCACATAGCCATTTCTTCCATTTGCAAAACCTAGCTCCGCCATTCACAAAAGTGCAACCCATTCTGCAACTCCCTCTCTCCCTGTGACCGTGTCCCATTCCAATGCATTAACCACTAACTAGTGCACACATGGAACTACACAGCATCTCCCATGTCTATACACCAACCTTGCAGTTTTGCATGCCCTCCCTCAGAAATGCCCCCCGGATAAAGCTGATAAAAGGGAACAAAGATAGGCAATAAATCTTGGAAAGGAAAATCACATAAAGCAAAAAAAACAGAGACAACTTACCCACTCACAGGAACACTCAGAGAAGGAAAACATAAAAGATTGGAGGAGAGAAAATAGAGAAGAAAAGACATAGAATTCGAAATTAGGAGAACTCGATCAACACCATTTGATCCATATAAACAGCAAGTCCAGTGTTGTTTATGTAATTAAGTACTGCCACTTTCGCCCCTGGCCCGCCTTGATATTCCTTGTGTCTGATTAGATTTTCCAGTGATAAAATTTTTTTGTGCTTGGTATGATTGTGATTGTGACTTGTCACAATTTTATGTAATTTTTATTTTTATTAAATATTTATATATTACTTTTTTATGCTATTCACATTTGAACGATGGGGTTAGTGAACCACTGATCCTGTGTTTCCCGAGTCAATGATTGGCCTAACTTTTTTAACATTGATGTAAGCACAAATAAAAAGTAATATTTTTTAAACTTATTTTATTAATTAATTATTACTTTAAAATTTATTAAAACTTTTTTATTCAATAGTAGAATAAACATATATGTGATAAAATCAAGCTTGAGATAAGTCTGAGAAAATTTATTTGATTACATCTGTATGTAGGTTTAAATTGAGTCCTTTATAAGATCTCATCCTCATTAGGTTGATAAACAGTTGTGGTGCATCAGATTTGGACCATCTAGACTCAATCTTGTAATATGATCAACATTGCTAGGTCGCAAATAGTTGTCATGTATTGGTTCTGGACCTTTTGGGCTTAATCTTGTAAAATGATAAAAATCACCATTAGGTTGTGAGGATTTGTGACTAGGTTGCAAATTGTTGTCATGTATAGGATTTGGACCTCCTGAGCTTAATCTTGTAAGATGGTAAGAATCACTATTAGGTTGTGAAGATTTGTGGTTAGGTCACAAATAGTTGTCATGTATTGGATCTAAACCTCCTGGGCTCAATCTTGTAACCCATCAAGTTGATTTGCACAAGGATTGATGGACGGATGAGATGGATTTAGATTTGGATTCTCAAGAAAAGGTTTATTTGCTTGAGGCATTTTAGAGTAAACAAAACGAGACGCAACTATGCAAACAATACTAAAAGAACAGTTTCTAGAAGTAGTGCTAAAGGAAATGTCCTATGCAAGTTTTTCATCTCTTAAACAATACAAAATGATTGTGGTTGTGCGAATACAACCTAAGATAAACTTGTTATTTATAGGGCTTATTTCATATTACTTTTCTTTTTCCAAAGACAAATGTCATAGATTGGGGTTTGGTAAAACTTACTGAGGGGCCATTTTTCCTACTTCGAGATGCCCTATGTGCTTCTAATGGCATTTTGGGGATACTTTTTGAAGCTATTGTAGTGCTTGAAAAAATTGAAATCCCTAATTAAAAAGATTTTGACTTTTCGAGAAGTGATCAAACAATTATCTTTTTCTTCATTAAAATGGCATCTATTTTAAGATATCATATCTGCTTTCAAAATCTAAATATCTAATTTCATTTATTAAGAAAACAAAGAAAGTGGTCAATTTTTTTTTTAAATAAAGATTCATTCGGATGATCTTCTCAAAAAATTAAGATCTTTTGCTATGAGCATTTTTAAAAAAAATCTTCTGTAAAAAGTAAATACTATTTTAAGTTGAACTTTTTTAAAAAAATATTTTATAAAAAATAAATTCTATTTTAATGTTGGATGCAATATTTGATAAGTTTTTTTTAATATTTGTGTATTTGTATATTTTTTATATTTTAAAAAAGATCTTTTTCAGAAGAACAAAAATCTCTATACCAAAAAAAGTACAAAAATATAACTCTAAAAAAAGTATAAAATGTACTTTTTTTTAATATTTCAGCTTTTTATTTTTTTTAAAAACAGCTCACCTATACATAATAAATTTAAGAAAAGTATTTTTTTAAAAAAATATTTTCTTTTAAAGAAAAGTACATCAAAACAAGCACTTAATACGATTAGTTAACTATGAAAAAGAGTGAATCTTATCACAATCAAGGTTTTCTTGAAAATGTTATGCCTTTTGTTGTCCACAGTTTTTATAAGAAAAATGAAAAAATGTGAGAGAAATAAAAAGAGCATGTGGGACCCACTTATTCTTTCTTTCTCCCTCTAACTGCACCCCCTACACTCTTGTAGGGAATCCAAATCTGGTTTTTAGTTTGTAAATGCCATATGTTTCTATGGTATTGTCATAGGTGGGGATTCAAATTAGTTTTTATGAGGCATCTAGGAATTACAGAAGAGCGGTAACTTCTGCGGCATGAGAATTTGTGGAAATTTGGAAACAAAATATAGATATATGAATAGTTCATCCAAGCTTTCTCAATGGCCTCAGTCTAAGCTGAATCTTGAATATCTTTTCTTATGTTATCATAAATGTTGTTCAGGCTTTCTTTATACTTATTAAAGGCTATATAGTTGTTTAACTTCGGCTTTTACTCATGACTACTTAATTTCCAAGTTTTGTTTTGTACAGCAAAGTGTACTCTCGGGTGAACTTTTGCATTAACCAAGATTAAATTTCTTAATCGTATGATCATGAGAACGCAATCTACATTGATTCAGTATATTTAAGAGAATTAATTCCTTTAAGTACTAGTTCAATAATCAAATTCAGGTCAATGAAGAAAACACACCTACTTAACTAGTAGATTAACCCTATGGAGTTCAAGTTTGAGTAATTTTATAGAAGTTATATATACAAGCGCATTGAGATATACTGTCGTGCCTCTCAATTTATATATTTTTTATTTTTATTTATATTTTAATTAAGTTATCATAAATTTTTTATAATCATAAATTAATCAGTTAAATAAATATGATTTTTTTAAAAAGAGTAAAATATATTTAAAGTAAATTATAATAATTATAATAGTGTACGTAAAGAGAAAACAACTCTCTATGTTTTAAAATAATTATAATTGTAGGATATAATAATCAAAATAATATTTGTATTTATAATTTTATCTATTTTTCTTTTAGTATTTAATTGGTTATTAGTGGTTTTTTGGACAGTTATAAAAAAAGATATTTATGTTTACAATTTTACTCCTATTTCTATTTGTATTCAATTAGTTATAAATGATTTTTTTAGGAAACTAAAAATTTGAGACCAAAGAGGGTTGTTCCTTTCAATTTTATTAATTTAACCCCTCAAAAAAATTAAATTGTTGTGAATTTAAAGTTTGATTAATGAAATAGATAAAATTAATTTTTAAGGGATGAAATTGATAAATGATATATCTTTTAAAAATTAAAATATATTTTACTCAAAAAAATAGTGTCATGCGTTGGATTTATTCTTGTATCGATTACACAAAAATGGTGATTCTTTGTAAACTGAAAAAAATGGTGATTCTTTATTGTTGGTACGTAAAAAGATAGGAATAGCAATTTTATTTTTGGAACTTATTACATATAGAGATAGGAATGACCATTTAGAAACGTGAGAATGGTCTTTCATTGCATAATGGAATAAATTAATGCCTGTTGTAATTCTGTATATATTATCATTAATAATAGTTGTAATTTCATTTTATATTAATTGTTTCATGTACTGTTTGGTACAAATATTACTGAGACTCACAAAGGTGATAAAGTTAATAATTATATCCATATATATAACCATATAGGTTAACAGGTGATAAAATCCTAAAGTATTAAGATAAATACAATACAAGCTTAATAAATAAGCTTATCGCTCTCTTGGAGGAATCTTCTTCTAAATAAATTAAGTTATCTTGCTTATATAAGGGGGTGTACCCTTCAGGTAAATATACCTTTTATCGCATACTTACAAATTAGAGTCATATCTAACTTGAGCATCGGAATGCCTTTTGCAGGTATACCCCCACCTTGGTCAATGGAGCAAGCAGCAGATCGTCATACATCTTAGTTAGATTTTGAGTATTCCTAAATCCTTAAATCTAGTCTTAAACATTGGTGTTGTCTGTGGGAATACAGTAAAATCCTATTCCTAACCATCATTATCATCATTTCAAATCATAAAAGGGTTAAAGCATCTGCTGCCAATAATGCTTTTGGAGTTTCCCAACCTCAAACTCAACAAACCCATTTTAGTGAAAACTTGAGAAATCCCAAAGGAAAATCTCGAAAGGAAACTTGATAGAAAACTAAGGGAAAACTCAAGAAAAATCCAAAGGAAAATTCAAGAGGAAAGGCAATAAGAAACCCAAGATCAAGGTGGAAATCTAAGAGGTAAAGTCTCAAAAGGAGACTTCGGTCTTCGAAGGGGTAGAGTTTCAAAAGAAGATAAATATTGCCTAATAGGCATAAAGCAAAAGGGAGACTAAGGATTCCCAATAAGTAAAGTCTCAAAAGGAGACAAACATTACCAAAGAGCATAAACTAAAAGGGAGGCTAAAAGTCTTCCAAGAGGTAAAATTTCAAAAGGAAATAGATGTTGCCTAAGAGGTATAAACTCAAAAGGAGACTAAAGTTCTCTAAAAAGTAGTGTTTCAAAAAGAGATCAACGTTACCTAAGAAGCATAAACTCAAAAGGAGACTAAAGTTCTCTAAAAAATAGAGTATCGAAAGGAGACAAACATTACTTAAGAGGTATAAACAGAAAGAAGACTAAAGTTCTCTACGAAGTAGAGCCTTAAAATGAGACAAACGTTACCTAAGAAGTATAAACTTAAAAGGAAACAAACGTTACCTAATAGGCATAAACCAAAGAGGATATTAAAATCCTCCAAGTGGTAACTAAAGTCACCTAAGCAGTAAAACCCAAAGAGGACACTAAAGTCCTCCAAGAGGTAGAACTCACAAAGGAGACTAAACTCACATAAAGTGAGATGCTTATATTGAGGTCCACACCTAGCCAATATAGTTGCAACTACTACATACATTAGGCATATTGTTTGCCAACGTGGAATCCTACCAGAAATAGAGTCATAAAAGGATACAAACATTGCCTAAGAGACATAAATTTAAAAGGAGACTAAAGTTCTCTAAAAAGTAAAGTCTAAAAAGGAGACAAATGTTGCCTAAGAGGCATAATCCAAAGGGAGACTAAAGTGTTCTAAGAAGTAGAATCTCCAAAGGAGACAAATATTGCCTAAAAGGCATAAACCAAAAAGGAGACTAAGAGTCTTCCAAGAAGTAGAGTCTCAAAATGAGACAAATGTTGCCTAAGAAGCATAAATCCAAAAGGATACTAAAGTCCTCTAAGAGGTAAAACTCAAAAAGGAGACCAATATACTAAAATCGAAATCCACACTTACCCAGTATAATTGCAACTACTACATTAGGCATATTATTTGCCGATATGATCGTAGCCAACTCAATCTTAACGACATCTTCTACAGTTGGGATCTCGACAATGAAACCCACTGGGCAGTTTTGCGCCACCTTGAGTTGGGCAATGGGATAATCCTAAAAAGTATAGTGTGGAACCCCCACAATGAGTTCCCAACAATGAAACCCATCGGGCAGCTTCGCGACACCTTGAGTTAGGCAACAGGATAATAATTTTCAAAAAGTATAGTGTGAAACCCTACGATGAGTTCCCAACAACGAAACCCATCAGGCCGCTTCGTACTGTCTTAAAGCAGAGTAACGGGATAATAATTCCTAAAAATTACAATGTATAACTCCACAATAGGTTCCCAACTACAAACTCACCGGGCCGCTTTGTGCCACCTTGAATTGGGAAAAGGATTCCTAAAATAAAGGAAAAGTAATAAGAAATGAAATAGCTCTTTTATAAACGAAAGAGAAAGCAATCATTCTGCTTCACCTTTAAATGCTTGGGAGCAGTATGGTAAAAACTATCTTAAAAATTTCAAAAAGTAATCATTATAGCGTAATACCCAAAATTGGATATAGCGCAATAAATGGGCAAGGTGACACCTTTGTCTGACATGTGGCCACTACAAAATATGGGGCATAGAATCATTACCCGTTTATCTCGAAATGAAAGCCTTGGAATGTCTTTGTGGACAATGAGCCCAGATTTATCCAACATCTCAAAAAGTAAGGCCCAATATCGACAACAACTTGAAATCTTACCAAGATGACAAGACACTAACTTAGAGGCAGTGTTTGGTATAAATATTACTGGGTCTCACAAATGTGATAAGGTTAACAATTATATCAATACAAATAACTATATTGGTTAATGAGGGATAAAATCCTCAAGTATTAAGATAAATACATATACAAGCCTAATAAAGAGGTTTATCGCTATCTTGGAGGAATCATCTTTCAAATAAATTAGGTTACCTTGCTTATATAAGGAGGTCTACCCTTTAGGTAAATATACTTTCTACCGCATACTTGTAAATTGGTGCTGTATTTAACTTGAGAATCGGAATACCTTTTGCAGGTATACTCCTACCTTGGTCAATAGAGCAGGTAGCAGATCATCATACACATTGGCTATATTTCAAGTATTTCTAAATTCTTAAATCTAGTCTTAAACATGTACCAAACATATATATAGAATAAAATAGAATGAAATAAATTATATTCCTGAGTAAACCAAACACTTTAACAGAAATAATCAGTCTATTCAAAATTATTCCATTCCCATTGTTATTCTATCTAAATTAATTTTGTGTACTACATACCATAAGTGCAAATTAAGACTACCATCACAAAAAACTATCCGACTAGTAAATCGGTGAATCATTCATCTAGCCAGTTTGAGAGCATCTTATCAAATTGTTCATGTAGTCAAACCAGATTGAAATTGGCTAGTTATGGGTGACTCTGTTGACTTAACCTAGTTTATATATCTGAACCTCACTGAAAGTGAAGGTGTGATAGTAAAACTCTTTCCATTCTCCATTGACGCAAGTGCAACCCATTCTGCAACTCCCTCTCTCCCTGTGACCCTATCCCATTCCCATGCATTAACCACTAACTAGTGCACACATGGAATACACCAAACTTGCAGTTTTGCAAGCCCTTCCTCATAAATACGCCCTGGATAAAGCTGATAAAAGGGATCAAATTGGCAATAAATCTGGAAAAGGAAAAGCAAACAGAGCAAAAAAACAGAGACAACTTTCCCACCCACAAGAACACTTATAGAAAAGGGAAACATAAAAGATTGAAGGAGAGAAAATAGAGAAGAAAAGACATAGAATTCAAAATTAGTCGAACACGATCAACAACATTTGATCCATATAAATAGCAAGTCCGGTGTTGTTTACGTAGTTAAGTACTCCCACTTCTGCCCCTGGCCCGCCTTGATATTTCTTGTGTCTGATTAGATTTTCCAGTGATAAAATTATTTTTGTGATTGGTATGATTGTGATTGTGAATTGTCACAATTTTTATGTAATTTTTCTTTTTATGAAATATTTATATATTATTTTTTTATGCTATACGCATCTTATCAATGGAAACAGTGAACAATTGATCCAGTGTTTTCCAACTCAATGACTGATTTGACTTTTTTAACATTGATGTAAGTGTAAACAAAAAATAATATTTTTTAAACTTATTTTGTTAATTTATTATTATTTTAAAATTTATTGAAACTTTTTTATTCAGCAGTAGAATAAACATATATGTGATAAAATCAAGCTCTATCGTATAAGCCTGAGAAGATTTATTTGATTACATCTGTAGGTATAAACTGAGTTCTTTATAAGATCCCAGTCTCATTAGGTTGACAAAGAGTCGTGGTGCTTTGGATCTGGACCACCTGGACTCAATCTTGTAATATGATCAATATTGTTAGGTCGCAAATAGTTGTCATGTATTGGATCCGGACCATTTGGGTTCAATCTTGTAAGATGATAAGAATCACCATTAGGTTGTGAAGATTTGCGACTAGGTCGCAAATAGTTGTGATGTATTGGATCTGAACCTCCCGGGCTTAATCTTCTAAGGTGACAAGAATCATCATTTGGTTGTGAAGATTTGTGGCTAGGTTGCAGATAGTTGTCATGTATTGGATCTAGACCTCCTGGACTCAATCTTGTAAGATGATAAGAATCACCATCAAGTTGATTTGTACGAGGATTGATAGAGGAACGAGGTGGATTTAGATTTGGATTTTCAAGAAAAGGCTTATTTGCTTGAGGCATTTCAGAGTAAACAAAACGAGACGCAACTGTTCTGGCATTGCTAGCAAACAATGCTAAAAGAACAGTTCCTAGTAGTAGTGCTAAAGGAAAAGTCCTATGCAAGTTTGTCATCTCACAAACAATACAAAAATGATTGTGGTTGTGTGAATACAACCTCAGATAAACTTGTCATTTATAGGGCTTATTTCATATTACTTTTCTTTTTCCAATTACAAATGTCATAGATTGGTGTTTGGTAAAACTTATTGAGGGGCCATTTTTTCCTACTTCGAGATGCCCCGTGTGCTTCTAATGGCATTTTGGGGATACTTTTTGAAGCTATTGTAGTGCTTGAAAAAAATTGAAATCCCTAAAAAGATTTTGACTTTTTGAAAAGTGATCAAACAATTATCTTTTTTTTCACTAAAATGGCATCTATTTTAAGATATTATATCTGATTTCAAAATTTGATTTTAGAATCTAAACATCTAATCTCATTTATTAAAAAAAGAAAATGGTCAATTTTTTTTAAAATAAAGATTCATTCGGATGATCTTCTCAAAAAATTAAGATCTTTCTTGTATGAGCATTTTTTTTAAAAAATCTTCTATAAAAAGTAAATACTATTTAATGTTGAGCTTTTTAAAAAAAAATCTTTTATATAAAATAAATGCTATTGTAATGTTGGATGCAATATTTGATAAATGTTTTTTAAAATTTTTTTATTTTTTTATTTTTTATATTTAAAAAATGTCATTTTCAGAAGTACAAAAATCTCTATACCAAAAAAAAGTACAAAAATATAAATCTAAAAAAAGTATAAAATGTACTTTTTTAAATATTTCAACTTTTTCTTTTTTTAAAAAAGCTCACCTATACATAATAAATTTAAAAAAGTACTTTCTTAAAAATATTTTCTTTTAAAGAAAAAGTACATCAAAACAAGCACTTAATATGATCATTTAACTATGAAAAAGCGTGAATCTTATCACAATCAAGGTTTTCTTAAAAATGTTATGCCTTTTGTTGTCCACAGTTTTTATAAAAGAAAATGAAAAACTATGTCTTGTTTTTACAGATTTTGATCCCTTGCAGAACCGTAGAGGTGTAGTTAGAGAAAGAAAGAGACAGAGCACGCGGAACCCACTTATTCTTTCGTTCTCTCTCTAACTCTACCCCCTACACTACTATTGGGGATCCAAATCCGGTTTTCACTTTGTAAATGCCACATATGCTTCTATGAGGCATCTAGGAGCTTTCTTTTATAGAAGAGCAGTGAGTTTTGCAACCTCAGAATTTGTGAAAATTTGGAAACAAAATATAGATAAATGAATAGATCATCCAAGCTTTCACAATGGCTTCAGTCTAAGCTGAATCTTGAATATCTTTTCTTATGTTATCATAAATGTTGTTCAGGCTTTCTTTATAGTTATTAAAGACTATATAGATGTTTAACTTGGTCTTTTACTCATGACTACTTAATTTCCAAGTTTTTGATTTGTACAGAAAAGTGTACTCTCGGGTGAACTTGTGCATAAAATAAGATTAAGTTTCTTATTCGGATGATCATGAGGACACATTCTATATTGATTCGGTGTATTTAGGAGAATTAATTCCCTTAAGTTTTAGTTCAATATTCAAATTCAAGTAGTAAGAAGAAAACACACCCACTTAACTCTAGTAGATTAATCCCATGGAGTTCAAGTTTGAGTAATTTTATAGAAGTGACATATATACTCAACTATATATCAGAAGAGATATGTTAGTGAATAAAAAAAAATTATTTTGAGGGAAAATCCTTGTCAAATGGCATGTGATATATCCCCATATATTATTATTATTATTATTATTGTTATTATTATTAGAGTAAATTACTTTAATTTTCCTTCTATATACTTATTTTTTCACAAATTATCCTCTATTTTTAAAACCTACACATATCTCTCTACGTATTTT
Source organism: Castanospermum australe (assembly GCA_019955255.1). NCBI lineage: Eukaryota > Viridiplantae > Streptophyta > Magnoliopsida > Fabales > Fabaceae > Castanospermum > Castanospermum australe. Next base: position 173,868 of record NSJW01000203.1, read on the forward strand.
CAAAATTTACACATATCCCCCTAAGTATTTACGCAAACTTCGTTTATTTTTTAAAAACACTCTACACATAAGTCCATTGAGAAAGGATGTTATCTGTAAGTTTTGGAAATAGAGGAGATTTGTGAAAAAAACATGTAAACAGATGAAAGGTTGGAGTAATTTATCCTTATTATTATTATTATTATTAACTCTTTGTTAGAGTAAATAAGTTGGAACTAATCATTGCAATTAAGGTAGCATATATGCATAAGTTAACCTTCAGATTATAGAGCAATGTAGTGACATGCTTTTAGTAAGGGCACTTCCATTTGCTCAACTGAAATTCTAGAGTAGGAATGGAATAATGCTCTACTCATAACTTGGCTGATATATAATAAAGAACAGCATCACGTTTGTTAGTTGTGTTTTATGCATATGTGTTGCTGTGGTGGGCATTCTCATTTGATTAACTGATTCTGGATTTTGCGTTATGTAATCTTACACACATGGCCTCAGAGATGATAAATTAAAAAAATAGAGTAAAACATATTTTTAATTCTCGAAAGATATATTATTTATCAATTTCATCTTTTAGAGATTAATTTTATTAATTTAATTCCTTAAGTTTTTAGTCATTAACGGATTTTATTCTTTTGTTCATTTTAATTTTATCAATTTAATCCCTCAAAAAACTTAAATTATTATAAATTTAAAGTTTAAGAGATTAAATCAATAAAATTAATATTTAAAAGATTAAATTAATAAATGATGTAAAGATTAAAAATATGTTTTACTCTAAAAAATAGTGTCATGCGGTGGATTTATTTTTGTATTGATTACACAAATATGGTGATTCTTTGTAAACCGAAAAAAATGGTGAGTCTTTATATTTGGTACGTAAAAAGATAAGGAATGAGGATTTTATTTTTGGAACTTGATTATATATAGAGATAGGAATGTCCATTAAAAAAAAGGTGAGAATGGTCTTTTGATGAAAAATCGAATCAATTAATGCCTGTTTTATTTATTTGTATATTTTCATTAATTATAGTTGTAATTTCATTTTATATTAATATTGTTTCATGTATCAAACGTAAACAAAGAATAAAATGGAATAAAATAAATTATATTCTTGAGTAAACCAAACGCTTTAAGCAAAATAATCATTCTATTTAAGATTATTCCATTCCCATTTTGATTTAATTTATATATAATTGTGTTCTACCCTAAATGCAAATTAAGACTATCATCACAAAAAACTATAGGGATATTAAGAATTTGTTTAGCAATGATGTGGAAATGCTAGCATGACAAGAAACATGTTTCATATACAAAGTTGGGTATTTTACCTTCTTAGTTAAATTTTTATTAAAATGAATAATTTTAAGACCATGTTCAATATGATTTTTTTTTTTGTTACAAATTGAGTTTAAGACTTGATATGAAGTGGGAGAAGGTATGTTAAAAAGCAGACAAAGTGACCTGAGTGGATTTTGATCCTTAGATGAAATGGTTTTCCAAAGAACTTGGTGTACTTGCATATAAATTCTACTTTATCATATAGAATGCTATTATTTTACCTTTAGTTAAATTTTTATTAAAATGAATAATTTCAAGACCATTTTTCAATCTGACTTTTTTTTGTTACAAATTGATTTTAAGACTTGGTACGAAGGGAGAGAGAGTAAGCTAAAACTAGACAAAGCGAGTGGATCAAATAGTTTTAAAATTAAAAAAAAAAAACCGGTGTACTTGCAAATAAATTGTACCTTGTCATATAGAATGCTCAGTGAGGCAGCGTTCAACTTAAATTAGGGATGACAGAGTGATCCACTAATCTATCAACTATCCAAATCATCTATACTCAAATCCAATTCAATTCATTTAATTAAAATAATAAATTTAATGAATGAATTGAATTAGATTAATTTTAATAAATAGATGATTATTGAATAGTTTATTAAACTTAACACATTCATTGAATATCTAATTTCATATTTTACTCTTGGCTTATGGGATCCATTTCAAGCCCAATAAACATTATTCATCCAAATGCTCTGTCACTGTTAAAAAATAAAAATTAAAAAATTAAAAAATTTTCAAATTTCAAATATTTTGTTTTATATATATATATATATATGTAACACACCCGCTGCGCAACCAATATATATATCCACGCACGCACACAGACACACAGTGAAAATGTAATTAATAAATAATAATAATAATTAATAGATTCATAATAATTAATAAAAAATAAATATAAAAATGAATATAAATGTTTATGAATTTATTAGTGAAAATAGAACCTTATGATAAAAAAGAACCAATATACAGAAGTATAATCTTTAGGTCAACATATACACGAATAGTAATTAATGAGATTTTTGGCGAAAGGCTTATGATACTAGAACTTATGCTTTATTGAGTCAAGTATCTTATTTCATTTATTTTTGAATGATTTTAAATGGGTAGATTGGATATCTATTTATTAAAATAGAATAATAAATAAGATAGATAATTATTCACTTAATGAGTTATGAATGAATTGAATTTTTTAATAAAATTTTAATAAATTTTAAATAGATTAATAGTTTATTTCTAGCCCATCCGTTACAATTCAATTTAAAACCCATCTAATTCATCCATTTATCACCCCTAACTAAAACCAACACTTAATAATTTTGTTATTATAGGACCAAAGGTACCCAAACTTAGTGCAAAGGGAACTAAACCAACATATTTCGTTAAAAATTTATGTTTAAAATAGTTTTATGCTTTGTTTTGTATCATGAAGGAGAAAGAAAAAGAAGGGATACAATAAAAAAGAAAAGAAATGATCGGAGAAGTGGAAGAGTTATCACTTTGTTTAGTATAATAGAAAAGAAGGGAGACTTTACTTCCTTTATTTGGTTTCATAAAAAAAAAAAAAGAATGGAAATGCATATAAATAAATATCAATTACTTTATTATTCTTTAGAACTCATATTATCATGAGGACTGTTTTTTATTTTCCTATTATACTTTATTACCTTTTTGTTTTTTCACTTTCTTTTCCTTTCCAATCTCCTAGATAAACAAAATGATGCAAAAATGTGAGGATTCACAAAAAATTCATTACTTCAAATCTCTTTCTTTCCACCATTAAATTGATACTAAATAAGAGATGAGCTCAATCTTCAGGCTTCTTCTTTTATTTTCCACTCCAAAAATATATACCACACAAAGAACCTTATCAAGGCCGCTAAACTTGATGGCAGAGAAATTATGTTAAAAATGTTCTTGTTGATACTTTGTTGGTACTAAAGTCTCTAAATAGGTTCATACTATATTTGGTTTAATTTTTGGATAGACACCCCATTATGATGTGTAAAAGTTATTGGGATTTCAAATGCAAGTGAATAAGTTACACATTAGAAATGAATGGATTAAGTGAAAAGTGAAAACCATATAAGTGAAATGACTCATGCACTTAATGCTTTATCGTTTGGAGCCAAGATGTGTGATAATTCATCGCTTGAACTGACTAGAGTGATATGGAAAGGTGTGCAATGAAAAAACGGGTCTACCTTAACCCATTTTGTGCAGCCACAACTTTAACAATCAAATAAGAGCCATGACTTGGTGAAATATGCATGTTGTAAATATTCCCAAAAAGGCTTCCGAGTATTATTGATATCTCCAGTAAAGGTCCTATGTATTGGTACATATTATATTAAAGTTTCTATCACCAAGTATTTAGGAGTTTGATTCTTAACCTTTATTTTTCTTAATTAATTTTAATTTTAACACAAAACAATGTGAGTCTGTGCATTATTTACATTTCAAGTCTACAGTACTCTTGTGTGAAGGAACATGTTAAATAAATTTTTGAGATAATTAGCTCATAATAAGCCCGAAACATAATTTAGTATTTGTAAAACTAAATCAAACATACACTTAAATGTCTTACTTTTTCTGCATTCCCAGTACTTTATTATAGTAAACTTGATCGCAGAGAAAAATCCTTAGCGAGGCAGCATTTTTTGCAACATTGTTTATATTAACTTTGATTTAATCATATTTGTAAAAAGTATTAGTTTGAAATCTTTAACTTTAGATTCTTTACAATATTAGACTTTGCTAATTTTTTGTCCACATTTGTAAATGTAGAAATGGAAGAGAAAAGCAATATAGTATAGCTGCATTGTCATAGTGTACCGTTGATAAAATTGGAGGCCCTTTTCTTGCCAAGTTTTGGCTTGATGTGTGGGTATGTATTAATTATGCAATTTGCAGTAAAAAAAAATGTTAACTGAGTTTCTTACGTGTACAAAGTTGCTGCTTGATTTGTGTACTATATAAAGATAAAAATGGATTATGGTTTGCCAGCACCACTAATGACAAATTAAATGCATTGAAGTGTTAAAATTAAACCCTATCCTCTTCGTTTCTGCATGGTTCTTTTTTTTTGTCCTTAATTGGACATTTTCACACATTTTGGGTGTGACACTAATCCTGTTCTAGATTGAGGCTGCCCTTCCAAGCAGTGTGTTTTGACGGAAGGTTTAAACCCTAACATTATTGAGAGGTCCATCAACCCAAACTTATTTACCACTTGAGCCACAACGTATTGCTGCTTCTCCATAGCTAGTTTGCTTTTGTGGTCATGTAATTCTTTTGTTTTTGCTTGGTAACCGGTGTAGCTAATTCAATAGGAGAATAATTATTGGACCCCTGTAGTAAATATTATGAACAATTATATTTTTAAATGATTAACCAAGTTTCAGTTTAATTAGTTAGTCCCCTTTAATAAATACTTTTCTCTGTTGGTCTTTTATGATCAATAATTTCTCCAATAATATGTTTGGCTAATTTTATAGAATGGGAATTCTTTGGGGAAACTATATAGGCAAAGAAACCACTGCAAAACGGGTTAGAAAACCTATCAATATACTAGTAAAAGTGTGAACAAAATCAAACTCAAAAATAGCAAAGGCTCAGTAACTTAACTAACTCTAATGGAAAACAAGCAAAACCTAACAAGAAGTCCCCACATCAGACTCTCTAATAAGATATTGATCTTCTTGCTATTTTTGTGAAAATTTGTGCCTTTGAATTTGATTATAAGGGTATGTTTGGACTAAGGAAAAGTTTAGAATGGAAAAAGGGATTGGAACGGAAGATTTTAAATCAACATTCCTCTTAATTGAGAGTTTTTAAAAATGAGAGATTATCATATAATCCTCCAAAACATTCTCTTATTCAATTTTTATATATGAACATTTCAAAGTTAATTCAATTGAAAGGATTTTAAACGTCTAAATAGAAAGAATGAAACTTATTAAGCGCTTTAATTCCCTTCACTTTCCTTTCATCCTTTTTTAATTCCTTCCCCTCTCTTCCCCTTTCCGTCGCAACTCCCAAACACAAGGGACAGTGGGGATCTCCTGCAATAAATAGTTGAACCAAGGTTTCCTTCACTTATTAATTATCCTTTATTATACAGTAAGCCAGATACTATGAAGTGCTTTAGAGTTACCGTAATTGTATACAGACTTCCCAAAACATGCCTTTTTACTCAAACCTCAGTACATGCAACCACGAAGCCTTAGAAGGAGATGTGGCTGGCGAACACTACTGTTGCATAAGGTGGACTACAGGATAAAATGAGTCTGTCCATAGTTAATTGAAAGATCTACAAAATTTTGGTTGTATATTAAGAATGTCTTCAAGCCAACTTCCGTGTCAACTGAAACTATATCATTCCTTAGGTAATTTTAAGAACACATCCCTACAACAGCCTAATACATTTATGAAAATTAATTCCTTTAAATATTGATCTAAATATTGAACTGAGTAATTAAAATAGAAAGTACAGCTCCTTAACTGCTGGGTCAAACCCTCTTGGGTTAAAATCCACGAATGTATACCATATCTTTTGTGCCAAAACTATCAGAAATCATGTTTACATTACGAAGACAATTGTATAAGCTTATTGATGGAGGAAAGCTTGATAGAAAATTGTCTTCCAGATTTTCAAATGGTTTGTCAGATTTGAGCACAATTCTTCTGTTAGATTTATTTGTTTAGCGTCTTTCTTAAAATTTATGGGCTTAATATCATGACCTATGGTGCCTATAATGGGTGCATTCCTTTAATGCTTAATGTGATTTTAAGATACTATAAGAAAATAAAGTTACATCCTTACTATCAGTTATAGTTTTTTGCCTAGTGGTAAGGAGAGACCTACTGCCAAAACAATAAGAAACTCATCTCCCCACCCTACCTTCAAAGGTGAGGGAGACATGGAATGGAAGGGGAGCTATCAATAAGGGCCCTAGACAAAAGTCAAAAGCTGTAGCAGTACCTAAGAATTAATGTAGTAGAAAACAAAGAACATAAGATTGCACTCTTTGGCAAATGGTTTTGACTAGTTTAATGATTGGAATATGAGATTGTTGATTCATTTCATTGACTTCATAACTTTTTATACGGTTTAATTCAGGTATCAAAAGAAAAAAAAATTAATTGGAATATGAGATTGTTGATTCATTTCATTGACTTATAACTTTTATACGGTTAATTCAGGTATAAGAAAAAAAAAATTAATTTTTTTTTATTTTAATCAATTGATAAGACAGTTTTAAAATCTATCAAAAGCTTTTAACGCAAGTGAAAGCCTTTTGCTTTCGAAATGATGTAAGACTTTTTAATTTGCTGATATTATAACAAATTAAAATTGATAGATGATCTGGAATCATGATATAGCCTCCATGATCTGGAACCGTGTTTCTGACTGCATCAAGGCTTTTGAGCTTGAAAATTCTTTGGATCCTTCAATCAGAAACACAGCTCTCATGGGAGTTCGTTGGTCTCCCCCTCCACTGAGCTGGTGTAAGTTAAATACAGATGGCTCCTTTTCTTCTCATACTGGCCTGGCTTCTTGTGGTGGCATCATCCGTGACTCTTCTGGTGTCTGTCTCGCAGCTTTTTTTCAAGCAATCTGGGTGCTTGTTCGTTGTTCCATAACTCATGCTGAATTTCAGAGAGTGTTAAATATAAAACCATTCATGTGACTTCACTTAAAAGCTTAAGCTTTTACGATAGTTGGTTGATGACATGATATTACAGTATAAGAGCCTATGCATTGTCCACATTTCAAGTTCAAGGATTCTTATATAAGGAAGCGTGTTAAATATAAAATTATTTATGTGACTTCAACCAAAAATTTAAACTTTTGGATAATAGTTTATGACAGGGAATTCTTCATGGACTTCGAATTGGTACATCTCTGAACCAGGACTGAGTAATTTTGGAGATAGATTCCCTGAATGTGGTTCACCTCCTGAAAAAAGGGTGTACCATTCTTCACCCATGCAGCTCTTTGGTGACTGAGATTTTGGCTCTTCTTCAATCTCTTACCAGCAAGTTCCCGTGTGGCTGGCACTTTCTCTTCTTGCAGATATGACTGCTTTGTCTTTTGATAGATAGGTTTCTTTGTAGTTTGTTTTGTTTTTGGGTCTTGGACCCCGTTTATCTACCAAAAAAAATTGATAGATGATCAAATTCAAACTCTTGCCATTTAAGACTTTTGAAACATTATTATTAATCAGTGTCAGAAAAACTAGTTACCAATAGTTTGAATGTGGGGGAAATCCTGGGGAGAGTAATTTCAAGTAAGAGTGTCCTAAACTAATACTACCAAAATCGAATTTTCCCCAAGTATAAAATCCCTAATTTATAAAAGAAAACCCGAATTCGAGTCAGAATAAAATCTTGATGAAATTTAATTTTATTCTTCATTTGTTTTTTGTGTACTTGGATTCAAATCGTAACCATAAAAGGGAAAACATCCACCTATTACAAAGTGAGTGATCACTAAACCAATGGTAATGATAGGTCAAAACAAAGAAACTCCTTCTTATTAATCAATCTAAACTATGATTTGGATGGATCTTCAACATCACAAGGCAATGATGAAAAGGGTAAAAGAAAAAAAAAAAAGAAGAACTGATAACCCACATAGTTGTTTCTCAATTAGGCATCAAGGATAAGGTATTACAACTTGCAGGAATAGATAGAGTGAACATATAATATAAATGTGTATTTATAATAAGGAAAAATTTTCCCCAATAAAAACTAATAATATTATTACAAGACTTTTTTGTTGGTGCAAACAATCTTATTAAAAGATAAGTCAAATAAATATATGTTGGAACCCAGATTACCCAATATACAAAATATTGAAATACCTTCCGAATGCAACCTTTTGATGGATATTAATTTAAAGTAATGGCTACCACTGCACGTATAAATTAGAAGTAGATCTTTCTCGATAATAATTACTAGTATTAATAATCACTTATCCAATTGATTTAAGATGTTATTGACAATTATGAGTAAATAGAATAGAGTAGTAAGACAAAACTTGAGTCAAGTAATTAACACATTGGTGTGGCCGATGCTGCTTGGCAAAATATTCTACATTTACCAATTTGTGTTGATGAGAGATATAGAAGAATTATTAGCAAGATTAGTGATCAACAGTAATTTAGGTAAGAGCATTCCGACTGGCAGGGCTATAGAAGGAGAAGTTATTGTGTAGACTTCGTTTACACAAGTTGTATAAACTAAGTTAATGAATATTTGACACATTATTATTTTTAATATAAAATATTGTCTAACACATAAATTTATACAATTATTTAATATAAAATGATGATGTATCGGGAGTTGATTGGTTTAGTCTACATAATAATTTGTATTGATTAAATTTAAGCCAGAATTATTTTAGGTTTGATGCACAATTTAAGACCAATTTGGATGTCCAAAGTCTTTTTTATGTGAATTTTTTAATGATCTTTTTGTAAAAGATAAAGTTATTTTTTATTTAAATGAAATATTCTAGAAATACTTTTCTATGTTTGAACAGCTTCACCAACTTATATGGGACCAGGTTCTTGTGCAAGACTTTCCTGACTTCCCCAACTTATGTTTTTTTCATTTACTGATAAGTCTCCAATTGGCTTCTAATGGGTTGGCTTCCAAAAATTCAAGAATTTCATTGTGTTTATATGGAGTTAGTTTGCGTTTCTTTTTGAAATTTCTTTTTATCAATGTCTTTTGAGTTTCTGGCGAAATAAAATCTAATGTTTAAGATGGGATTTCTTTCCTTGCTTTCTTATTGTTCTTGGTGTTTTTTTCCCTTTTACAAATGATCTGACCAGATTTTATTATTGGAAATCAGATAACTAGTACATCAGATAGGAACAACGGAGGCTCCAAACTGCAAAACATCTTGTGCCGTATATGCACCCTATATATGACCAGCTTCATTAGGTACTTCTAGAAAATTAAGGCTAAAAATATCCCACTTCCTGAGCTATATATGTGCATATAACTGCAAAATATCTTGCTTAATCTGATTCTGACTTCCAATACGTCCACTGCTTCCTGATGAGACACAGCAGCAAAGAGGATGCTGTGGTCTCAAAAGATGTCTGAACCTCAGTCCTTCCCTGGTTCCCTCCAATGTGGTTTCTTAATGCTGGTGTTTTTTCTTGGAGAAAATAAAAGCAACATATACATATATATAGTAGCTAGTTGAACTATGCCATAGGCATCAAATGATGATATTAACTATGTCTGCATTATTTAGATATATATATATATATATATATCATTGACACATTTTTCATTCGGCTTCTAGAGCATCTTCATTCTTGCTTTTCTTAGGCGGATTCCAACTGCGTTTCCCCAGATTTTCAGAAGACTTGTCGCAGAATTCAATCACCTCTTCATAACTCATCATGTCATTTTGTATTTCACTCCTACCCACAAGAGAACACCTTTTCCTCTTTCTGGTTGATGAATGGGATGCCGAACCTCGACACTAAGAAAAAAAAAAGTAGTGATAACGTTAATATTAGCTATAAATCACTCAATTATTTTTCTATTATTGTAATGTAGAACATAATGCTTCATTATTTGAATGTTAAGCATATCGTACATGGTTACTTACAGGGTGCTTGCTTCTCTTGCCAATAGGTTTGGGAGGATAAGTTTCACCAACCATAAAGTGGACGACCTCTATCACTGAACGAAATTTCTGTTGCGAATTTAAGTGATAATAGTACTGCATAAACAGTTTAATATGTTACTTGTCAACGTACACTATAGCATATTTCAAATTTCTTAAAGAAATGATTTGCAGCCAGAAATCCAGAATGAGTCATCATAAACAAACTAGCTATATAATTTCATCTTCAAAATAAAATATGTTTACGATAATTTTGGAATACAAATTCAATAAAAAATTAATCCTATTTGGCAAGAAAATCATTTATAATTAATCCTATCTTACAACATCACTTATCCCTGTGCCTCGCACCCTTTGTTGGATGTTCCAATTCTTGAGTCTTTCAATCACTGAAAGTTTGCGAGCATCGTTTCCTTGGCTAGTTTCTTCCCCAGACTGGGTTAGCTGCAGCAGTTGCACTTTCCATTATATATCATTTAGAAATATAATTGTATATTATCATGACACATGAAGTTAAACATATGAAGGAAAAAAAGAACACACACACACACACACATACACACACAAGGAATCCCTTAAGGACCAAAACCTAGCTACATACCTTGTCCAAGTCAATGTTGTTCACAACACAAATTTCTGGAAGTTCAAAGGAAACATGTATCTCCCCAATAATCTTAGTGGTTGGCCTTCTTCCTCTTTTTTTCTGAGCCTGTGAACAACACCATCACGTATGTCACACTGTTATATATGATTGTAATCTACAAATGAGAATCTCTCTTTTACTACAGATTGATCTTGCTGGTTGATAAGCGAAATCTACTTTAACTGCACCATCTTAAATTCAAATGATTTTCACACACCCATAAATCATTATACCGAGAATTTGAATAGTTAAGAATTTAAGAGCAAGGAGCAAGCAAATTACTGTGTTTGGCGATGCATCAATATCTTCTGCCCTTACTATGGCTAATGGGACCACAGTCGATGGATGACCAGAAGCTTCTTGTGCTATCTTTCCCTCAGCTGATTCTTTCAATTGTTTCACTGATTTCTGGTCTCACATGTAGATGAAATTGTTAGAACGTATCGAATTCACTTGCTTTATACAGCCTAGGGGCAAAGAGAGGGGACAATTAGATTCACTTACCGAGACCTGTTCTTTGAGGGTTTCAAAGATTTGTTTAAGCAGCCCCTTGTCCACCGAAACCTTTAGAGGTTGCTCCTCTGATCCAGCGACTTCCTCCACCACACTAGGGTTGCTAGACTCTTGCTCCATTGGGTTGCTAGGCTCCTTCTCCTCTGATCCAGCGACTTCCTCCACCACACTAGGATTGCTAGGCTCTTGCTCCATTGGCTTGCTGGGCTCCTTCTCCTCTGATCCAGCGACTTCCTCCGCCACACAGGGGTTGCTAGGCTCTTGCTCCGTTGGGTTACTAGGCTCCTTCTCCTCTGATCCAGCGACTTCCTCCACCACATTAGGGTTGCTAGACTCTTGCTCCGTTGGGTTGCTAGGCTCTTGCTCCATTATTGGGTTGTTAGGCTGTTGTTCCATTGGGTTGCTAGACTCCTGCTCCTCTGATCCAGCGACTTCCTTCACCACACTAGGGTTGCTAGACTCTTGCTCCATTGGGTTGCTCGGCTCTTGCTCCATTGGTTTGCTAGACTCCTGCTCCATTGAATCTGCCATAGTTTTTGCAAGAAAACGATTAAGTTCAAGGAAATTCTGATGAGGTGACTAAAGATCAGATGGGATGCAAAATGTATTGTGCAGGCTAAGTAAGAAACTGAGCCCATATATATACCCAGAAAAACGGGGTTTCATTGCCAGTCATGGACATTCATGTGAGGTCTGCCTCGGAGATATCACAGTCCACAATTTCATTAGACTTCGGTTTTGCTTGATTTTCTTTCAGGAAAAAAATTCAATTTTGGATTATCCCTGAATATGCCATTTAATAGGTTGCCATAAATTTTCTTTTTCTTCCAAAATACCAAGTTGCTTTTTTAAAGGGGAAATTACTCCGCTACCCACCTTTTTTCTATGGATACTGGTACTATAGAGGATTGGTTGTTCAATATTTATTGGTTGTTTAAATTTATTTTTAGACTTTAAATACTTATAAATAATCAATAATTATTTGACAAATTATCCAAAGTACTCCTACCCTAAAAAAACCATATAGTACTATGACAACACCCTTCCAAAGAGAAGTTAATTTGTATTTATTCTTCCTCCAAAAAATGGATAAGTTGGCTCCTGGTATTGTTCATAGTTTTGAAAACAGGAGGTTTTAAATCTCATCTGGCATGACAGTTTCTTGTCAACATATATATAAGTTGCGTAGATAAAGTCAATAAACAAGTGACGCATCATTTATCAGGTAAAATAATTGTTTGGTACATAAAATTATACAATTATGTAATGTAAATTGATTTGTGTTAAGTTATTACTAGCTAGACAAGTTAATATTCAATGTAAATTTATCTATTTTTTTATTCAAACAAACTTAAAGATTTTTTTTTTATTTAAAAGTACTTTTCAAGTATTATATTTAAATATAAAATTACTTTTTCTTTAAATAAAAACTCTACTAAAAAAGATATATAAAAAAATAATTTTTTTAAAAGCTTATCCAAACGAGCGACAAGTCTACACAAGCATTTCTCTATATGGTATACTCTTGTTAAGCCATCCTTACCCACAAATTTAAAAAAAAAAGAAAAAAAACGTAATTTGATTAAATGAAACAATAAAAAGAAATAGGCTTTTTTGCAAACAAATTTATAACCCTAATAAATAAGGTTTGAGACTTATTTATAGATGATTAATTTACTGTATAATTAATGATACTCAATAATGATGGTAATAAATGTTTATCTTTCTAAATTGTCAAAGTAAAAAACGCCTTCAACAATTTTTTTATTTACTTAACTTTTCAACCAATACAAAATTTAAAACCATTTTCCTTTTTATGTCTTCTACCAAATCTTGTATATTAAAAATGTATTAGTTACTAACATCTATCTTTTAGCTATTATTCACGTCTATTTTTACGAAGTATTTATCAAATAATGAATCTGTCAAATTTTTATATCTTTTTTGGGTAAGCTGTAAAATTTTTATTTAAAGTAATAGAAAACATGTTTTAGCATTAATTATATAAAAATGAAAAAATCCCTTATTTTGAGATCAAAGGGCAACTATATGATGCTAATTTTAATGATATTATTTTTAATGCTCAATGTTGCTTTGTCTTAATTAAAAAATCTAGTATATATATTAACCACTCACATTTAAAAAAATGGAAAAGGCACAGATAGATTTGTAAAGCACACAAGAAAAAATGAGGGAAATTTTGAATATGCAAAATACATTAAAGTCTGAATAAAACATTAATATATCGTGGTAGGTGGATTTTATCATCTTAATAAGACTAAAATAGCATTTGTGATAGATAATAAAAATTTGAAATCACATCATAAATGCTTATTTGATATAAAATTAATTCCAAAAGCATCAAATTTAAGGGTCTTACTACTAGCGTGGCAGCGCCTTAAGGCCTAAGGGCATAGTTAATAAACATTTAATATCCTTCTTTAAATAATCTTAATTATTTAAAAAATATTAAATACTTTTTACATTTTAAGATATTAAATATTTATATTTATATTTAATTTTATTTAATTTTAATTTCTAAATTAACTAGTGCCCTAAGGGTACTCGTAACCAAAATTTTATATTTAAATATTTATTAACCATTATGAGAAAAAATTAATATGTAAATTGGTTTGATTAAGTTTTTGATACTTATATTTAAAAGTAGTCATTTTATTAACTTCATTAATTAAAATAATTTTTTACAAATTTAATAATATTTGGCGTATTAGCCCTAGTTTACGTGGGATGAGTTGGGGTAGAGTTTTGGTCGTTCATTTAAGTAGGCTTTTTTCCCTCGACCCACGAAGCCCTAACACACTGGAGTTCAACTAATTTACTTTTACAGCTCTAATTTTTACTATGTGTTCATTTTAGTTGATACTTTTTTTAATTTGTGTTCATTTTAGTCCATTAAGTACCAGTCAAAGCTAATGTACATTTCCTTATAGTACTGAGCCTCTGCTCAAATTATTTTGATAAATTTTAATGTCTCATGTTAGGATTTTTTTGTTTAAGATACAACCATATTTGACATTTGATCATTTAACAAACTAATTTAAATGGATGATTATCAAACAAAATAATATTGGATGTAATTAATAAATTGAGAGACTAAAATGAACAAATTAAAAAAATAAGCACTAATTAAAATAAACACATAATAAAAATATAATGTTGGGAAACTTAATTAAGTCATATAAGTTTAACTCTCATGAAGTATCATCATCTAACTCTTGTCACCCACAAAAGGTGAGAAAAAAAAAAAAAAGAACTTTTTTGTATATACACATTGTTCATTGTTTACATACTCATAATTATGTGAGAAATTCACGTAAAATTTATTGCGTGTATCACACATGTTGGAAGTGTGCTATCATAAACCTTAAATCCATGTAAATATATCTCAGTAAAATATCATTTCTTAATGAAATATCCTTAAATGATTTAGATTGAAGGAAAAATTAGTTGATGTATGGCCATATTTTTTAAGGTGAGGAAAAATTATCTTATTTTAAGATCAAGATGTACGTACATTTTACAGATTTTAAAAAAAATCACAATAATGTTTATAAAGTCATACTAATTAATTAAGAAGATTGCTGGTAGTGGAAATTAAACTTAAGTCTTACAAAGTAAAGAATCTCGATCCTTACTAGTCAAACCAACCTCATTAGTATTGATAAAACTTCTTTTACTATCAATTTCATGAAATCGTTAGTTATTAGAGGGATTTGCCTCTTTTAAAATAAAGAGTTTACTTTAAAAAGTAAAGTAAAGAATATTAATTATTGATAAAAAAATTAAAGAGTGAATTTTAATAATCTCATAGTTTGTTATATATGTACATATATTTTATCATAAATTTAATCATTTATTTTCCTATCAATAATTATAAATCTTCACTTTATCTTTTAAAATAAGATCTTCACTTTAAAAAAGCTTAATCCTAGAGGGAGTATCCCTTGTTACAAATCTAATAAAATTGCTAGCTACAAACATACATACATATATACATACACATATATATATATATATATATATATATATATATATATATATATATAATCACGAACTACGGTGGCAAAACAACTCCCCACATCACGTGTACACAGCAGAATCAAATTAAAATTTACTTTTACTAGTTTCTGTCAAGTAGAGGATATCGTAGGACACTATAATATGTGGTCATTGTGAAAAGTTTGGAGGTCCTGCCACAGCTCGATAGTTCGTGCATATAGATATATATGTATCAAATCACCACCTCATTATCCAAATCAAAGCCGAATTTGATAACCACTAATTAACTAGCAATGTGAATTACTCTCGTACCTATATTTTTTTTAGTACCAATATCTTGTTGAAAGAGGTAATTGAGTTTATGTTTGCAAGCATCCCAAATATGTTCCACATGTGGACATTCCCATTTCGGAGTTCCGAAATGCTAATGACAAATGGAAAAAAAAAAAAAAAAGCCACATACGCACACACAAAATTCGGTAGAACATTCGAGCCTCTGTTTAAGTGTGCCATTCAAGTAGGCAATATGTCATGACAAGCTTTCCATAGGAAAAGTTCATATTTGCTCGATATTGGCTACTTCCAAACTTGAACCCAAACATAAAAGAAACTGGAGATTTCCCCGTGAACCCCTAGATTTGTGTTTGCTCATTTTCCTTAATTAGAAGTGATAATGTCATAACTTGGAGAAAGTAAGACACAAAAATAAGTTTTGTACAAGACTTGTGGTTCCTTGAACCGGAAATAGTGAGTTATTGTACAGGAATTGAGGGTTATAGGGAGGATTTTGCTTACATTCTTCTTGCCAGTTGATATGTTAATTAACTTCACAAAGAAATCTTCATTCTTTGTAAAATCAAAGTATACCACCCACTCTAGTTCAGGAAATAAGGTAACAGAGATATTGCCAATTAACTGTTCTTCATGTGGAATGAACAAGCTAATTAATGTAGCTTTTGAAAGTCCCAAGCAATCCTATTTCAAAGAAACAATGAATCCACATGCAGCTATGTCTAATGAAGAAAGAGGTTAGATCACTCTAAAGTGCTAAGATTTGGGGATCCATGGGTCATTGGAAATGATAATAGAACCACCATATGCTTCTCCAAGTATATGAGACATTTATTACGTCCAAGATTGCCATCATAAAGTCTGTATTAGGAAAGTATCGTGCTTTTAAAATAGTGGCAACCAAAGAGTGAGAGGATGCTGAAGTATCTGCTACACTAGCCTGCAGGTTTAATGCTATCAAATTATTGAACCACAAACCTTCAAGCTCTTGGATTAAAGTTAGCTAACTTCAGTATTCAGTTTATTAGCCAATTGATCTTCAACTCATATATATTTGTTTTGACCCCACCAAAACCAAGCAATGAACCAATCCAATATTCCTATACAGTCAATTTAAAGCAGCTCACAGTACATGAGCAGGAATTGCTTTGTGCTACAACTTTGATTGTAATTAAAATAAACAAACCAAATACTACCCAAAAGATATTTTTTCCTTCCATGTCAACTATTAACACAATCTGAGTTAAAGAAGATACTCCATTTTTCAAAATTAATATTCTGGTTAAATTTAAAGCATTCTAAAGCCTCATTTTACTAAACGTGGTGTTTGCGAAAATGTTTGAAAACCCTACTTTTGAATACACTCTTAACCTACAAAATTTGTTCTTTTTGTTATCATGGTAGAAAAAGAGGCATTTATGGTGTAAGCCTAGAAAAGACTTTTTATTCAACATTGGTTTGCAAGGCATTTGGGCAAACAGAGTGTTTATTACATGACCATATATGAATTCCCTATCTTTCTACATTTTTTTTATAACTAGTAAGATATCTAATTAAATTAAACTTATTATTAAATTAAAGAGCAAAAAATCACATTTGTAAAACCCAGGCCATGGTTCGAATCAATCATGGGCTAATTCGTTGGTTCAGATACCTGGCCAGTGAAAAAATTTAAAATAAAAAATCACAAAAAGTTATTGATTTTCCTAATTTCATAAAAAAAAAAGTCAATTTTTGTTTTTTTTTTACACAACTCAATTTGGTATTCAGTTTTAACTCAATTCACTAGGTTTGACTACAAAATGATCAGTGCGTTCCAAGGAGCCGAATCAGCGGGTTTCAAGTTCGACTGGCCGGGCTAGTCCAAGTTTTATAACATTATAAAAATGTAAAGATTTTACACATGGTTACAAATTTTAGCAGCATACATTTGTAATTGTTCAAAAATTATCATTTTTATAAATAAATATAAAGTTGAAATAAACAATGTAAATGATGCATTTTAAATTTGAATTAAGTATAAAAAATAAAATAATAGCTTGCGTTGATTTATTTATGCCATATTTATTTCTTCATAATATTAAAGAGACTAAAGACTCACAAGTGGTTAGCACACTGTGATTCTAACAACATGGACAAAATTTGAATTCTAAAGTTATCACTTGAAGAAAAGCCTTAATCATTACACTTCCGACAAAAAAGATGAGAATTTTTTTCACTATTTTTTCCAAAAAAAGAAAAAATAAATTAATTAGGTTCTTCTTGGTATAACAACAATCCTCAAACAGGTTTTCGTATCACGATATGCATAATCATCATAAAAGGAGGTTAAGCCGTTAAAGAAAAATATTACAGTAAGTGTACCTTAAATTTGGACTTAGCTTTATATCTGTCTGATCACAGCTTTGTAAATTTGGACTTAGCTTTATATCTGTCTGATCACAGCTTTGTTTTTTCAAACTTTCATTTGTCTTTAAACAACAATGTTTTGAAAAACCGATCCTTTAATTGAAAAGGGGATTAATACAGTGATTCATTGGTTCAACTATCTTTGATACAGAATTTTAAAAAAATATATTAAGAACATAGTTATATTTTAAAATGAAAAATGTATTTTTACTTACTAAAGTGCACTTGTGCTTTGTTAATAGGAGTTGACTCATTTAATTAATCTTCTATTCATGACAATTGTATCAATTGAATTCAAATTCTGATATTTTTGTTCGTAAACAGTCTGTAATCTCACTGTAAATTTTTGTTGTTGTTGATTTTTGAACCTATTAAAATCAACATTAATTTCACCTAAAAATTAATTATTTTAAATCAATCAAAGTTAAATTTTAAATTGACTTTTCAAGCAATGATGATTAATTAATTACCTCCTAAACTAACCTAATTTTTTATTACATTTTTTTTATTTTTCAATTTTAAATGATTGTGCTTGAGTTTATTGGATTTTACTTATTTAATTAGGGCCACCCTATATAGGTCACAACTGTTGGTTTCGATAGGATCCTCTTAATAGGCTTTTTTTAATTGGGACAAATTTTATAAACTATGGCCAAATGAGCTTTGAATTGAGAACTTTTTGATCCAAAATAATTTATTAGTTATTGGATCTTATTATAAATGCTTGAAGTTTATAAAATTTAACCAACAACAGATAAATACTTGATAACTAATTAAGGTATCGGTACTTAAAAAAAATATGAGTCAACCCATGACATTGTTGATGCAGCTTACTTTTTCCCATTTTGAATTCAGGGTCGGTTTGAGCTGGGAGGCGTTGAGAGGTTGAAGATGATGAGCTGAGTTCCAGAAAGAAACTCCACTTTAGAAAGATAATGAAAGTTGAAAATGAGAGCAAATTTGAAAATTTCTGCCTCTGCTTTTTAAGTATGTATTTAAATTAATTTATTTCATATTTAAAAAACTTATCACTAAAATATTGTAAAGAGAATTTTTTGTTAAAAATTAATTTTTTCCAAACATTAATAAAAACCAAACATGTGATAAATAGGTTCAACTCATGAATCTAAATTGTTGTCATGGATGGTTTGGACCTTGAGCATGATTAAGGTTTATGGTCTTTGAAAGTGCTAGTTGGTGACACATGTATTTTTATGTATTTTGACAGCAATACACTAATTTAGTGAAAACAAAACACATGAAATAAAAAATGAATATATGTCATTATATTAAATTTATAATATTATGTAATTAAATTTATATAATATTTAAATTGTTAAGAGTAGTACTAAATAAGTATTTAAGGTATAGGAGTCTTGATGGGTGGCTCTTTTTTAAGTACATATGAGAGATTCTGATGGGCAATAAAGTGGCTAAGTTATACTGTAAAACTTTCTACAATTGCTCACCATGCTTTTGCGTTCATTGTAGTCAAATTGAATTTTTACGTGTAGGTGTATATTTAGATTAGTTTATTTTATAATTAAAAAATAATTTATAATTAAAATTTTATATAAAAAATTAAAAAAAAAACTATAACCAAACATGGGTAGTCAAAGGATGAAGGGATATTCTAAGTACCTCTAAAATAATCATGGGTGGGGGAGGATGCGCTCCAAGACCCCATTTGGAAAGAGCAAAGAAGATTTTGTCGATTTGACAATGATGCATGTGGCTAAAAAGTAGTGGCTTATGGTCATTTAATTATCTCAATTTCACACGATTAGGATGACAATGACACATATGACAATGAAATAAATCATGTTTTGCATAATAAACAAAATTAAAAGAAAAGTTTATGAGATAAAAATAAAATTAGGCCCAACTTTTTTTTTGATAAAAAAAGAAAAAAAAATTACAGACACTTTTTAAATTTTATGTCATATTTTGAAATAACCGTGAACTTTTAAATTTATATATTATAAATTAAAATTTATAAATAGACTCTTACATCACTGATTAAGCCAAAATTATTTATCATATGACTTACAAGTATTAATCAATATCTAATTTCTTTACATTATTTTTTAAAAATTTATAATTTTTATTTAAAAAATAGGGCACCAACTAATTAAAAAGAAATTAATTAAATATATTAAATTTAATTTTTTTATATTAAACAAACTATAAATTGTTATATATTAATAAACATGTACAAATCACATAATGAATTATTTTAGCTTAATTAGTGGACGAAGACTATGTTTACAAGTAGTAAAAAGATTAAAACCTTCTCATTTAAATTTAAAATCCGTGGGATATATTTTTAAATTTAAAAGTTGACGATGCATATTTCAACACAAGAAAAAATTCAGTGGATGTGTATGAGTTTTTTTCTTTTAAAAAATTATACTCTTGTCATTTTTTAATCATATAAATTTTTATAATTGTGTATAATTATAGTTTTTAATAAATTTTTATATTTAAAATTTAATTTTTAAATATAAATAAAATATGTGTTGTCGGTAAATATTTTTTATAAAATTTATAATCAAAAATTAAAATATTAATAAGAGATATTCTGGATGCTTCGAAAAACAAAAATCTTTGTGCACATTTATTGAATTCGGGAGGTAGCTCGGTAGTTGGTGACAAAACCATCCCACCCTCAAACCAACTGCCAACTAAATTTTGCTATTCTCAATCTCACCGGCCTCCATTTTCCTCTCCTTCAAAGCCTCTGAATCTGCACCTGTGGTGGAGTTACAGGGGCCTCAATTTTCTGATAGTTCTTGGCAATGGGTGGGGAGCGCAAGGTCTACACTTTGGCTGAGGTCTGTCAGCACAACAACTCCAAAGATTGCTGGCTTGTAATTGGTGGCAAGGTATGTAACCAATGTATGGATTCAAAGTTTTGTTTTTTCTGGGGTAATGGCTCAGATTGAAACCAATAATGCATCCGTTTGTGATTTTAGCTTATGGGTTTTCCTTATTTTCTTTCATTCCTTTTGAGAACATTCTCCAGGAAATGGATTCATGTCATGATTATTCGGCTGGATCTGGTGAGATTCGCATCGTGTCGTTTGCATCTGGGCTTGAATGCTATTGTTCAATTTGGGGTGTCGATGATTATATGAATTTTGATTGATTTGATGTACTTCTGTGTCTAATTTCTCCCTTCTATTTTTCTATTTGATCTTTTTTGGGTATTTTTGTGGCTGGTTAGTTACCTTCTGCTTGTTACCACCTTATTTTAAAATGGGGTAGTAGAAATTGGTGTTACTGAAATATTGTGTTTGCCTATAATGTAAGGTTAAAACCCTAAAAATGATTAATTTGCGTGGTGGAAATGAGAAGGGGAGGATTTGACTGTGTATCTGGACAGTGTCCATTTTTTTTTCAAACAACAGTTCTTGAATTATTAATTTCAATTCGTATGCCATACTTCACATAAGATTAATTTTTTAAGGAGCTTTCATGTTGTGTTGGTATTGGTGACCTCTTGTCAATATCCTTCTTTACATTGCAATAATTTTTTGGAACAGATTTATGATGTTACAAAATTCTTAGAGGATCACCCTGGTGGGGATGATGTCTTGTTGTCTGCCACAGGTATTAGATATTCGGCACTGTCTCTTAATTCACTTATGCATCTCGGCTATTACTCCAGTACCCATCTTTCATTTTTCAGGATACCGGTAACTTAATTAGTTTTCAAGCATTTACTTGTTGCGGGTTGTACTTTATGTACTTCAAACATTTATTGTGAGAACCAACAACTAATAAATGCTTGACAACTTATCATGGGTACTAGTATCCTGAAAAAAGACCAGAGTACAGAAGCACCACCCATGCATCCCTCATGGTCTCACCAGAGTGAGATGTTTGCAAATGCCTTTTGATAGCCCAAATGTCACATGTTTTCAGGGAAAGATGCAACTGATGATTTTGAGGATGTTGGCCACAGTACCACTGCGAGAGCCATGTTGGATGAGTACTATGTTGGAGACATTGATTCAGAAACCATCCCCACCACGGTTAAGTACACTCCTCCAAAACAACCTCACTATAATCAGGACAAGACACCAGACTTCATTATCAAGATCCTTCAGTTTCTAGTTCCTCTGTTTATCTTGGGTTTGGCTGTTGGTATTCGTTTCTACACACCAAATCAACATAATCTTTGAAACTGCAAGAGCACTTGAATATAGGCATTTGCAATAATATATTAGTATTGAAAGACCCCTACTTGTTTAGTTCTTTTGAACTACAATTAGCAGGGGTTGATAGGATATACTACTCCTCTCTGCCAAATGCTATTGTGCTTGTTTTCCTTGTCAGTGTCATTTGCTGTTGAATTTCTGATTCTCTTCCCCTGTCATTGATATGCTACTGGAACAGTTTTCTGCTGTTTAAACTTCTGGTAGTTTCAGAAACTAAATTTTTCTAGATTCTGAATACACTAATAAATTTACTTATTGATAGCAGATTGGGTTTTCATTTTCCAGGGGTAAATTTGTGACCCTAATGGTAGGAATAATGTTATGAAATTTTGTTTCTTGTTTTATCTCCATCAGTTTTACAGTTTTAGTAAACAATTAGAATAGGCGTTGACAGTGGCATTGCAGTCCAATGGCACCTATAATAAATTCAGTCCCCATTGAATTTTCAATATTCATATCTAGTCCACCCCTCTCCTAAAAGAGGGGGGGGGGGGAAGAGAGAAAAGGTACAACATGCAAGCATTACTTGAATGCTGCAAAGTAAGTGTCAAATTCAGAACAGGAAACAGAAAAACTGTACTAAATACGGGTAGGAATTAAAATTTAAACAAATCAGAAGAGACAAATCATAGCAAGGAACAAGAACAGAATAAGTGATTTCTCACTGACAGATTGTGTTCCAGCATACGAGTATTGGATTTATGTTCGACACTGACACAGCCACTTTTATGCAATACCTGTGCTTCCTTGGAGGTTCTTTGCAAATATTTGGCTTTTATTAGGTTTCTTCCTCTGGATGAAGTTGCTGTGTGAAATTAGTTCTCTTTGGAGGATACATCTAATTCTATTTTTAATCTTATAGGAATTTCTCCTTTTAGGGTGATGGATTCATTCTGGGAATTTCTTATACATTTTCTTATTACCATGTTTTGTTAGCTGTCCGATGCTCTAAAGTTTTATCAGTGATGGGCTTGTAAGCTAGTTTTTTTCTGAGTTTGATATGGTTGCATGTTGGTGTCCAAACAAGAACTTATCAAAAATTTCTGTTCATGACTGGCATCATATGAAGTAGCAATTTTTTTAAAAGGTTATTATAATCCTTTACAAAGCACAACCCTCTCACACTTGTCTAGGCCATTGGTTATGATGCTGTCAGGTAAGATCCAGGTGGGGAAAGGAGAAAACAACAATGACCTGTAACTCTATCTTAATAACTTCAATTTTACCAAAAAAAAAAAGCAAAAAAACTTACAGTTTTATGCAAACATGACTTCTTGATAAATTTATCTCCTCACAGGAAATTTACCTTATTCAGTGCTAATTAATTAGTTAGGGACAGGCAGGCTTGTTGCCTCCTTGCCATTGTCCAATCATGAGTATCTTTGTCCTAAGGAATATATATATTAGGGATCTTTGGTTTATAATATATATTATAACGACAACCAAAGAATCTATAGCATGATTATTAGGGATAATACTATATGAATGATAATTGAGGAAAAAAAAAAGTAAATGTGTAAAACTACTAAATTATTCGTTGATTTTTTTAAAATAAAATTATGTAACATTATATAAATCAAATAAATTTAATAATACAAAACATAATTGTATGTTTTAATATTTATGAAGTGATTATAAGTGCGTTTGGATAAGTTTATTAAAAAAAAGAAAGTATTTTTTTTATATATCTTTTTTCAGTTGAACTTTTTTTGTAATAAAAAAATAGTTTTTTATTTAGATATAATATTTGATAAGTACTTTTAAATAACAAAAAAAATTTTTAATTTGTTGGGATAAAAGAGAATAAAAACACCTTTTATAATAAAATTACTCAAAGGGAGATCTAAATAACTGTAAGATGTGATGAATAGCTGAATACTTTTCTATCCTCGTTATATAGTAGTTTCAAGTAGCTGTTGAATACTAATCAGAAAGTACACACAGGGAGCAAATTTGCTCCTGGAGTCTCATAGTCCCCTGTCTATTATTTAGAGATAACTATCTACAAGGTTATCCACGTTCGTTACAGCAGATTCATTGTTAACAACGTGTGTACTTTGTGGAAAACAATTTTAAATTTCAACCATAATTGTTGGCTGTTGTTAAGTCCGCACAGTTCTATCCCCTTGAAATGAAAATTTTGACCTTGCCTTGGACCAAAATAATGCACTGAGATGCCCTAATATTCAGATTCAGAGGGTAATGTAGGAGACATGGTAAACTCTCACTCCTACAGGACCCTACCCCCAGGCTTCTGCAAATTTGTGCCATACAACATGTATAGTCTATTATTCCTGAGTCCTATTCCACATGCATGGGATGGGATTTGAGCTTGAGACTTGTAATTGAAGTTTTTTGTGCTCAATCATTGGGTATCCTATTGAACTTCTTTTCTTTCCTTGTTTAATTTTAACACAGGACAAAAACAACCATTGTAAGTTTCTGTGATTTTAGGATATATACTCCTTAGGACAAAGAAATTTGTATATCTTTGCCATTTCAGATGACAAACGCATTGACATTGGTGGTGATGTGACTCAGTTTAAAAGGAAAGAAGAAATTGTGTTGAAGTAAGGGGCTTTAGCCCATGTTTAGGAAGTTTGTGCAGCTAGGATGCAGTCACTGGAAGGAAATTGAAGAAAACAAAAGAAAACGCAAAAGCAAACAAACAGACAAAGGACGTCTCCCAAACAAGTACCTGTCTATACTTAATTTAGTTGCCATCCAATCAGACCAAATTCTTAGAACAAGATTCTTCTTCTTCTTCTCCAAAGATCCTTCCCTAGGATTTCCCGTCTATGTTTTTGTCATGAAGTGATACATGGAACAAATATAAGAGAAAGGATGGGCACAATGATACTTCCTCTCCCTGAAATTTTCTACAAACTTTTCAGCTAAGGAAAGAGAGAGAATGAGTTGTATCAGAAGGGAGAGAGGAGTGCTAAAATTGGTGCATCCTGGTAGATACGTTGAGGTTCACAGAGAACCAATAAGAGCAGCAGAGGTTATGAGAAGGAACCCCAGGCACTGCATCACTCGACCAGATGTTTTTGAGTTCCCATGGATTGTGATCAAACCTGAGTCAGTTTTGCGTCCTGGTTGTGTGTTCTTCATTGTTCCCAATCATACAATCTATAATTTGTTGAAAGCCAAAGGGCAGAGCCACCACTCACCCTCTTCACAACAAAACCAATCTCCAGACAATCATCCCCAACAACTCAAACAACATTCTCCAGTTTGCCCTTATACTGGGTTGAGTTCCATGCTCCAAAGACACAAGCAATACATTAAGGGTCTGTTTGTGAAAAGGGAAAAAGAGTGGGAAGGGAGGGAAGTTGAAGGAAAGGTTCATATTTTTAACAAGCTTTTCCTTCCATTACCCTCCCTTACCCCTTTCTCCCTACGAAGCCCCAAGTGTCAGAGTAAGACAATGTCTCCTGATGTGGAAAATCAGTGCAAATATTATTGGGATAAAAGATCCCTAAACCAATCCCAAGTGGAGCTACGGCCTAAGGTGATTAGCTATAAAGACACCCAGAAGAAAATTGAACAGGAATTATTGGAAGAATCAACTTTTGAGTCCAGACCTTACAAGGCCATAAAAATGATACAATATCAGAACAGCAAAGACATTGAGAAAGAAATGCCCAAGAAAGATGTTAACCTAGAGCTTGTGTCTAATGAACAAGCTATCGTGCTGAAATCCTGTTTGAGAAGGCCAGATAGCATTTGAAAGTCACTTGATTTTAATGTATCATTCAACATACCAATCGAGAAAGAGGAGCGGCAAATAAGATTTACTGAGTTTAAGGCAAAATTTTCTGGCTACTTCAATTAGTAATACCAGCAGATTGTAAGCATTTTTTTCTAATATAGTAAGCATTTTGTTTATATATTTTTTCTTTATTATTATTATTGTTGTAGCACAAGGAAAGTCTATAAAATTCTATTACAGTTTAGATAAAATTGTCTTGTGTCATGCTTGTTCTGTTTATCCAACAAGCGAAATACCACAGGCTGTTATTCAGTGCAGTGCAAAAGTTCTTTTCGCTGGATATTAAAGAAAGGTTCCAAAATACTAATATTGTTTCAGTTTTACATATATATATATATATATATATATATATATATATGGGATTCGTTCCTAATAAGAATCAATCCCTTAGTGCAATGATGTCAAAGTGAACAATGTTGTCCACAGTGCAGTGTTTGAACCGCTTATGATGAGAAGTCCAAGCATATGGGCTATAAACTTTTATTATTTGCTTTCAACATTTACATTTTTTAATTCAAAAGGACTTACGAGGCCCAATACGAATCAATGAAAGTTTTTTGAGCCTGTCGACGTGGTAACCAGGATTTACCCAGTTATGACTAATTTTAGGGTCAAAATTTGCCGTTTAAGCATGTTTTGTGACTATTTAGTCTTTTTTGCCATTATTTTAATATTTTCCCTATTTTTATCACTAGGGTTTTACACTTTATTATATAAATACATTATGTTTATTTTCCATATTCAGTTATCAAATATAATCTCACTTTTTTTTTTATCAATTTTAGGTTTCTACTATTAATTTTTTCATATTAACTAGTTGCATCAGAAATATAATAAGTATAAAAGAGAGAAAAAAAAAGATGGGAGAAAAAAAGGTGGCTTTTAAATAAATAGGGCTTCAAAAACTTTTGGGTTTGGAAAATCATTGAATGTAGTGTTTTAAGACTGTATTTCGAAAAAAAAATTCATGCAAGATAAACGTTCTTAATCCATAAATTATAACAAAAAATTACTTTGATAAATAAACTGAAAAGTTAGTATCTCTCCCCACCCGCTAAAAGAAGTTCTAGAATTTATTACACTTAGGTTAGTTTAATAGGGGGTAAAAATAGATGTAACATTTTTAAAGTAAAACATATTTTTAGTTTTTGAAAATACATTATTTATCAATTTACTTTCTTAAATATTAATTTTATCAATTTAATTTTTCAAACTTTGAAATCACAACAATTTAATCTTTTTAAAGGACGAAATTGAGAAAATTAAAATGAACAAAATGATGAAATTTATAAGTGACTTAAAACTTGAAGGATTGAATCGATAAAATTAGTTTCTAAAGGACAAAATTAATAAAAAGATGTATCTTTTAGGAATTAAAAATATATTTTACTCAAAATTTTATAAATGAGTATTATATATAAAATTGTATACAATTGTATATAAAATTAATCCATAAATTTTCATGCCTACACCAAATATACACTCAATAACACATTAATTCTCAGGAATCCTAAGATAAGCTTTTTCTAAAAATAACTTTAAATTAAGAAAAAAAAATGAGGATAGATAAGGCAAGTAAAGATCAAAGATTCTGAATTAAGCTATTTCTTCTTTTTTTTTTTTTCTTTAAAACCTACTGACTCATGGATAAAAGGGATGACTCAAATTCTCTTTGCGAAATCTTTCAAAATAAATTTAGTTGGGATTTATTTATTGAAACTCACTTCCCTTCTCATAATGCACTGAGTGGTCAGGTAATTCTACTTGTCAAAACAAAGTTTTGAGTTTGAGAGAGGGATGCCCACTTGTAGTAAGATATTTACTGGTTAATATTGCAGAGGGATTTTATAACACAGGAAACTCTCAGGACAAGAATATCACTCCTGCAGATACATGAATTAAAAAGAAAATTCCAAAGTTGAAAAGGGAAAAGCTAGATGAATGTCAAGTTTCAGGATTTGTTGGGCTTAAAACAGGCTTCAGAATTTGAGTTATTAGAAGGCAGAAGTACTTACAGGTAGAGATGGGACAGAAAAACTTGCTACATATTTGGCTACATGTTAACATTTTCTAATTACATATGTAATCAAACAAAACTGATGCAGCAATCACCAAAAAAATGAACCTACAAGTAAGATGAGCCTCCTGGTTGTACTAACAAAGGCCACAACTGATATCCAAGGTGGCAAAAAGGAACAAAAATAAACAAAATGAAGTGAAACATGTTACCACGAGCATAACTTACAGTTTTCCAAAGAGTACAGTGAAAAATTAAATGAAAAGAAAAATTGGGAAGTTAAACATGTACCTATTGTGTGCTAGCACTCGTTCTCTTCTCTGTCACCTTTGAATCTGTTAGAATTCCTGGATGGAGAACTTGATTCTCTGGAGAACTTGTTTTCTCGTGGAGACATTGCTGCACTTAGTGCACCACTGCTTATGCGCCGTGACTGGTGCATCGAGTTGTGATCATCATCCCCATAGGAGCAGCAAAAAGCATTTCTAAGTCCTAACTGTTCAAACAGTTCTGTTATTTATTTGCTATTTTGGCACATTATTTTTATACCAATTTATCATGCGTGAATTTGTGTTAAATATTTGTATCGATTGGTTAAACAAACTAGTAATCGATTACAACTTATTAATAATCAATTATCAATCTGTTTAACTATTTGATACACGTATTAAACTACAAATTTATATATGACTAACCGGTATAAAAATAGTGTGAAAAATTTGGTATGGAAATAACATTTTGCTTGTTTCAAAATATTGAACTTACTCCATTTATTGGGAGGATGGCGCTCATTTTGTGCAGCATGTACTCCTGCCTCATATATATGAGAGGCTTAAAAAAGATCTTTTTTTTACTCATATAATATAATACAATCTTTAAAACTTATTATCAAAAAATAATATTTTATCTAGTAGCTTTCTAAGCATCTAATAGCCTGAATTAACTGCATTAACTTACTGTCTATGGGTCCAATAATACTCACTTAATGATACATTGATTTTTTATTAACTTAATTTATATAAGTTGTATAGACTAATCCTTTATTTAGTTGAGATTTATTTTATCCTGACATAATGTTCAAGACACTTTTTTTCAAAGCAAGAAATTTTTTCTTTGGGTGAAACGCCCGTTGGCAAGTAAAACAAACAGGAAACAAGTCTATAAAAAGAACTTTTCTGTAAGATTACCCTTTTAGCTAGTAAAACATCAAATTGAAATTTAAGAATCTTTTGTTTTTTTTGGTCTTACAATCTTGTTTAAATACAAGGATAAATAAATTCACCAGTTAATACGGGCTCTTACAGGCTGGTTGAGTTGTGTTGGGCCAGACCTTTTAAAGGGCCAGTTTTGTTGTGCTGGGCCAACCGGTTACATCCATGGACATATCGACCTTCATTGCACTCTTGTCTGCCTCTTTCCAATTACAACAGAAACAGTGAAAACCCCTATCCCTCTCCCTCTCTGCCACCTCCCCTCTGCTCTGCATAGTCACCACCACCGTCGCCGTCGCCGTCGCCGTCGCTGTTACTCGCCTCTTGTCTTGATTCGAAGCTTAAGTATCAGTCTCAGCTTGAGGGGTAATCCTCACTTGGGTAAGCCAGAAGCAGAGAAATTGTGTCTCTCACCAAGTGTTGCAGCCGTTTCAGGGGTCCATTCCAAGGCAAACCCTTTTCCTCTTGCTCTTATTCTTACGTGCCTGTGGAGAATTCTGGTTCAACTTCTCTGGTTTTTCTCCATTTAACCCCAAACCATATACGTTTTCTGCTGTACTGTTCACCTTTTTTTTTTTTGGGTCTATCATATTCAGTGTTCTGAAAGTGATTCAGTCCCTTCCCCAAACCAAAAGAAAAAAAATGTATAATCATTTAACCATTGGATGTTTGAGATGGTGCCTTTATGGTTGCTGATCAGACAATACTTACTTTAGATTCTACTGATATTTTGCTTTTCATTTTTGTTTTTTTGACGTTTTTCATTTATTAAGTGATTAGCTGATGAGTTTATTAGTTCTTTGGAATTGCCCCTTAGAAAATTATATGAAATACTGATAATGCTGGCGGCAAAGATTATAACTTTATCAAAATTTAAGATTCTGGGTTATTGTGTTTAATGTAGAATGAACACTTCAGGGCGTATCAATGTGAGAAAGCTGGGTTTGAGACTAAGAAGTATATTCGATTATAGTGTTTATGGCTTGAATATTAGGAATCTTAGGAACTTGCAAGGAATATATGAGATAAGTAGGTTGGGGAAGAAATGAGTTGGAAGAATTGGGAATCATCACTTCTATTAAATGTGCTCGTTAGATGCTGGTTAATTGATGAGTATGGCCATTTAGTTATTACCCATGTTCTATCAATGAAAATAGTTGCATGTTGCATTCAGCCAGGTGTTCTCTTTCACTTTCACTATAGGCAGAGACCTATACTTGTGATTAAACATGTCACATTTCATCAATCCACGTACAGAATTGATACCAACTACAAGTTAGAGAGTTTCTGATTAATGGAAATCTATGATAACTAGCATGAAGGTAGTCATAAAGTGACACTAAAACTCATTCCAAGGCTATGTCATAGTGGTTTGGTTTGTGGGATAAAAGTTCCCCCTGTCCTTTAAAACCACTTGAGTACCCAGCAATAGTATTTTGAAAAGCTTCCATGGCTTCTGAATGATGGGTATATTTGATTTTAAGATAGAAGACAAACGACACATGAAAACAATCAGCATTATGAAGAAATGTATAATTGAGAAGTTTGAAGGGGAATGTACTAGGAGTTATTTATTATTAGTATTTTGAGAGTATTTATTATCAAATTTCTAAAGCATTTTCACTTTCATAGTTCTCTGAATAGGATAATATGGAAAACATTTGTGATTTCCTAGCTACATTTAGCAATGTCTATCTTTGATCTGGGTGGGATATGACCTTTGCCAGTCAAGTAGATGTGCAATTCTCCTCCTTGTACTTCCTTTATTTCCATTTTCCAAATAGACAACAGACAACCTTGGCTAACAGGGCATTTGTTGCCACTTCTCATCGTTATTTCTAAGCACTGGTAGCACATGTGATGGAATACTTGAACTTGGTTGTCATTTCCTTGAGTTGTTATTGCCTTATACTACATATTTGCCATTGCTGCAAGCCTGTTATTGCCCCCACCCTTAAAGTCGATGCTACAAGCCTGTTACTAATTCTTCTGTTCATTCAATCAATTTACTTATATTTTATCTTTTGTTCTTAAGCATAGATCAATTCCTGATATTCCCAAGAAAATGTAATTAAAAAAGGAAAATAAAACAAAATTAACAACTCTAGCTTCTCCTTGCTGCACGAATTCTGTATGATAACAATGCATTTGTAAGGAAATAGAACAGAGAAAATATATAGGCAAACATTGTGTAGCATTGACAGAGAATGCAATTATGTGGGCAATTGAGAAGAAAAAGGTGGGGATGGACTGAGACAACAAAGGATGGGAAATATTTTGGAGGATATCTTATCCTTCCCTAGCTGTACTTTCTTCTCCCCTCTCTAATGAAAATTTTTTTTTCTATAAAAAAATAAAGAAATAAAAAGAAAAGATGGAAAAGAGGAAAGAAAGGAGAGGAGAAACACATTTGGTAGTATATGTTTTGGGAGGACCACTGGATAGGGGCTTTTTTCTTTTTCCAATTTTTTTCTCATGGCTTTTCCACCTTTTAATTTTGCGTCAATCCCCTATATCTAATTCTTAGTTTCTTACACTCTTCAAGGTTCCCACCTTTCTTGGAATTTTCACTATTTTAGACCTTAATTTATTGGGCTGCCTTGATGCTTTTCGCTTTTCTACTTTGTCAGACAAATGGTTACGGTCTATGGACTCTTTTAGTTCCTATACTTGTAAATTCTTCTTCTCCAAGTGTCAGACAAGTGTTCAGAAATTTTCAATGCCAATTCTTTTGGGAAGGTTAAAGATCCCTCCAAAATATAGACTCTTTTTAGACAGTGATACCCAATAGAATTAATACAAATGATATGTTACAGTCTCGTAGGCCTCACTAGGCTATTCCTGCTATGTTGGTGTTATGTGCTTTTGGAGTTCAGAGAAAAACAGCCACCTTTTTCTACGTTGTGAGTTTGCTTGGCAGCTTTGAAATAGGGTATTGCGGCATTTGTGTGGAGCAGTGGGTTTGTCCAGCTTCTTTGGACCATTTTTTGTCTATGCATTTTATAGGATTTGATAGAAGAAAGGAGTGCAAGATTTTGGCAGTGTGATTTTTTGTGGAGCTGTGATGTTTATGGATGGAACAAAATGCCAGACTTTTCGATAAAAAATTTCATGCCTTGCATGTGTTGTTGGAAAAAATTGTTTCTTTGTCTTCTATGTGGATGTCAACTCATGGAATATTTATGGAGGATTCTCGTGGATCTACAAAGTGATTGGAAAGCTAATTTGAGCTAATGTTCTTTATTTTTGCTTCCTCAACTTTTTTGTGGTTACATCATACTCAAAATTTACTTGCATCCACCTATTGGATTTCATCATGCCTGATTTTTTTTATTGAACTTTAGGACATCTGGTTTTGGAATTAAATATAGTGTTTGTTGGATGTGGATTCATATAGGTATATGGTTTAGATGTTTTAATTAGAGATGGCTCTCAATTGGCAAGTGCAGAATAAAATCTCTTCTAGTTTTGCTTGTGTACTCATGCCGTGATGCTTTTATAGCAGGCTATGAATGTAATTGTCTTCTGCTTTTCAAATACTGGGATACTTAAAAGGGACTTTTGAAAGAGAGTGTTTGAGAGAAATTGTTGTATGGGCCGCACACTTGAACACTTATTTTATATGTTGATTACAATCTATCAGTGGAGTACTCTAAGAGTTAATTAGTAGCTAACATACAGCGTAATCACTAGCTAACAAACAGCAATCATCATAATCACAGTTGACTATATATTCTAGCATAAATACTAATATTCTAACATAAATGTAAATATTCTAACAGGGACATTGGTTATGCAGTTTTCTTAAATTATCAATATCTGGAAGACTGGAACATTACTAGCAGAGGGGCATGGCAACTCAATCAAACAATGAAAACCAGCAAGCAACAAGTTCCACCACACCTACCCAGAAAAATGAGGAGTATCAAGTAGCCACTGGTCCTTCTGCTGTTAACTTTGAAAGAAACATTGGAAAAACAGTATCACAAAATCAAAGAGCATGCAGAAACTTACCCATATGTATGGGCTTCCTATATTGTTGTATATGGTGGCTTTGCTCTCTGGACTGCCTATAGATGGAGAAAGCTTCGCAAGACTGAGGACAGAGTACGGAATCTTCAAGAAAGACTACGTAAGCTTGTTGAAGCTGAAGAATCTGCTGCTAGTTCTACCAAAGCAGTTGAAAAGGATCCTACATCTTCTGAAAAGCCCGCCAAGTAGCCTACAGGCACAATAATCCTTACCAGGGCCTGCCAGGTAGTCCGGTTTACTGCCACCAACATTAACTTCTGTTTACCATCATGGTTGCCTGGCGCATGAAATAAGATTTCTTGGGGCTCCTCTAATCAACTGAATCATTGGAGGAAGTCTTCAATTACATTGAGCTTTGTAGAAATTGTTAAAAATTAAATCTGATATTTTTCTTTCCAAAGTTTTGTGAGGATTTTGTTTGATACAATCATAAGAAGCACTACACTATATACTGTTTACAGGTCTTCAGTATTTATTACAGATGGTTCAATGAATTTTTTGTTTAGAAGAGAATTTTCGTGTGGAAATTTAATATTTGCTATGATAGCCAATTATAGTTTAAAATGCATGTGTTGTGCTACACAATTGAGCCCATTTCAAATTCAGATGTGTTAATTAGGTGAAAATTCTTATTTTCTCTTTTGCTCGGTTTTCACATCATTGTATAGAATTACCTAATGAGACATTCTTATATTGACATTGCTTACATTTGTTTTTTTCTTTTTTGGTACAATGGCAGTATAGAAATTTAAATCTATGATCTCCTGTAAACTATCAAAATCAATAGGTCTCATGTTGGTCCTATTGTACACTCAGATCACTGCCTATGCAACAAAAATCCTTCCCTTATTTCCTTTGAATATTATGTACTAATTATCCTGTATGTTGGTTAATTGGTGTAGCCTTTTTTCGGTCGAATAAGTTTAAGCTTCAGCAATGGCACTGTCAACAAATTTGCAAGATGGACTGGATTGAAGATAATTGCAAATTTGTAGTACACTTTTGAAATGATGTATGCTAGAATAGTGATGTCCAACTAGGTCGGACTTTTAAGGGTGAGTGACGGTATGGGTTTGAGAAAATAAAGTTATGAAATCCAAGTCATTAGCACGTTTAAATGGAAACAAATCCAATGATCTAGAAGCTTCAAGCTATTCTGCAGTTTGCAGCCAGTATCCTGAAAAAGTCTACAATACTTGGCTGCAAAACGAGGGGGGGAAAAAGATTTTGAGGAGTTGAACAAGCTTGTAACTCAAATAATATTGATTCAGTCTCTTCTTAGATATAAGTACGTTGATAATGTCATAAGTTCGAGTCTCTACTAGGCTACTTATTTTCCTCCTTAATTACCTTCGTTTGCATTTCTCATAGTATAGGGATGAGAATCTACTTATATCAAATGTAAGTTTTGAATATTTATATCATTTAATAACTTTTTATAGCATACGAATTAAGCTAATTTAACTGTTGAATCATATGATATTATTTTAATGATCATACATATTAAATTTGAGATAAATTATACATTCATAGATAAGTAATATAATAGTTAATATTTACTTATATTTCAAAAAATATATTATACGTCAAAATAAAGGGGTACAATGGAGTATCAAGTAGTTTTTAAATTATATAAAATTTTGTAGACTTGATATACTTTATAAAAACTTTCAATCTATCTGTTAAATTAATAAAATTTAACGCTCATAAAAAATTATTAAACAGAATAAGTGTGTCAAGAGTTATACTTAATATTAGTGGATTCCTACCTTATACATACGTGTGTGTGTCTATATATATATATATATGAATGTGACTACGTGAGGCCGTTTTCTTCACTTTAGATAGAGAACATACTACACAGACACGGGAAAAACTTGGAGAGGTAGGGCCAGGATGGATACCATACCAAAGCATTTAAAAATGATGTCTCTTATTGCAAAACCAAAGGTGACAATTATCCAATTTGAATTGACTGGTCCTGAGGATATTCTGGACTAAAAAGTATATGCCTGAATAATTCGATTGACAAAGTCCTTTTGTTTTTTTCCATGTTTGTTTCAGTGGTTGAGAAAATATTATTTGATTACCCAAATTCTCCTCCGAAAATGGAAAGCTTCCATGAATATTTACGTGTTTGTTAACCTTCCTCTTTTAGTAGAGCTCGCAAAAATTTTCTGCATGTCTTGTTCTTCATTCAGCAGTCCTCTAACAAAAGATTTCGATATAATGAGTCTTTAGATTAATTTATTTTGTTTATAAAAATATTTATAATTGAAATGTTCAGGACACTTTTAACAGAAAAACTTTGAAATAAACTAATTCAAAGTATCCTTCAAGTTCAACCTCATTTTTTCTAATAATTCATTTGATTTGGAGGGATTTGGAAGGACGAGATTTTTTTTTTTAATTTCCTCTATAACTTTGTTTAATGTCGTCTAACAAAAATGAATTCTTTTTAAGAATTTAACACTTTTGTTGCCCTAGTAAAAACAACTCAAAAATAATTCACCTTTGCTTTGTGTGGTTTGATTAATATTCATTGAAATTTATCAAACCAGTTTAATAAGGGGCTGAAATGATCGAGTAATGCAAGGTTTAATTTTAAAAAAAAAGTTGAATAAGAAAAATTTTAAGTCACCTAATGTAGAACAGTAACTCACAGCACTGTAGAAAACTCCTACATTTTTGTTTCTTCCTACACCACAATTTCATATTGAAGAATCTTAAGGAAATTGATTGTCTGCAAACTCTACAAAATTGCAGCATCAGGTATCAATTTATCTTTTTTAAAAAAAAATGTCTTGCTTACTTTCTTATTGTCTTAAAGTACAAATAGGCTAGAACTCATAGTTAATTTCTAATGTATTATCTGGAGGTACTTAATTTTTTTTTTTCTAGTCAAACTCATAGTTAAGGATGAAAATAGATTAAGTTAGGCTTTTTTTAAATAGGCTTGGCCTGTTTTGTAAAATATTGGTATGAGTCTGGCCTGTTATTTAACATAGGCTTTTTTTCTGAACTCGGTCTGACTTTTTTATAAAAATACAAAAGTCTGACTTGACCTATAAGTCTATTTAAAGGCATATATTACATAAAAATTTTAAATTAAATTAACAAGTCTATACTTTAAAAATATCAAATAACCTGTGTCTTTAACTAAAATTGTTAAATTATGTTTAAAATTAATAAATTATACAAATATATAATGATAAATGATATAAATATTATAATTTTTTAATTTATATATATATATATATATATATATATATATAATAGATAAATAGATCAACCTATTAAAATAAATAAATATTTTTAACGGCACCTATTTAGTAAAATAGGTTTTTATAAAAATTTACACTTGACTTGAATACTAAATAAGCCTAACCTTATTAAAACCAAAAATAGACTAGGCTTTAGGCTCCTAATAGGTCACCTGACCTATTTTCACTTATACTCAAGTTTTATGTATTTGTTATTGTGATTACAATGTTTTTAAAAACAATATTACTTTATTAAAGAATCGTAATTTAAGTTACGTCAAAGTCTCTTTAAAAAATTATTTAACCTTAGAAACGAATTTCACTTACATCGCTTTGCCTGACATTAGGTCTTAACTTCCTTTATAACAAAAAAAAAAAAAAAAGCATTAGGACTTCCACTTACAAAGATTTTGCACCCTTAGTTCTTACAAGACAAGCACCTTCTTCACAAAGTTGTCATTTCTGTTACATAGCTTATGCAAATGAGTGAAAGCACCCGACCATCAGACAAACTGCACATTTGAGCCAAGACTTTTATGCATGTTGATATTTCTAGATTACTAATCAATTATATATATAAAGATATAGTGAAATAATCTATGAAAAATATTATATAGTCAAAATTTTTTTTTTAAAATTTTTAACAAAATGATTTGACATATTTATTAACTTTTAAAGAGGTCAGTGGTTTTTACCGTTTAATTTCACCCAACAACCCTCCTTAATTCCTATTAAATTTTGTAAATAATTTTAGTTTTTTTTAAGCTATGTATCATTCCTCATAATTTATAAGAAAAGAGTATAATTTTAAACATGTTACCAATAAGAGTTGGCCGTGCTAGAAACCAACTCACTTTCAGGAGAAAACTAAAGTTTGAGTCTTAGACTAAGCACTTATTAGAAAGATCTCTTAATTAAAGAATAGTTGAGATCGTGACTGAGAGTTTAATTGTAAACAGCACTTGCAATTAAGATTGAGTTTGTTTTTTGGTAAATAAGATTAATTTAATTTTGATCTACCTTTGTTTTGACTTCTCATATAGTTATTATCATAATTAAATATTTTTAATAATGTCATAATATATAAATAAATTGCCAGTGTATGAAAATTCTATATTTATAATAAATCAAAATTAAATAAAATTTTATAAAGTTACGGTATACTTTTAAGTTTAGTTATCATAGATTATATAATCTCACTCATTCATAAAACATTAAGTGCAAACGTATGTATAATCTAAAATGTTGACTAGCTAGACACTAATGAAGATCGATTTCATTTTACCACACAAATTACCAAACTTGAATTAGTCTCATTAAACAACCTACAAAACGCAGTTGCACTTTACCTTCCTATACAATCTTCATCCATCAGGTTTCACCTTTAAAACATTATTTTATGGAAAATTTTAGAAACAGACATATAATTAGTAAATTTTATCAAGGATTTAACTCTTCTAAAATGAAGAATTTACTTTAAAGGATAAAATAAGGAGTATTAACTGTTAATAAAAAAATTAACAATTGAGATCATAATAAAATATATTTACATGTATAACAAATTACAAAGTTATTAAAATCTACTTTTTTTTAAATTTATTTATTAATAATTAATATTCTTTATTTTACTCTCTAAAATAAATTTTACACTTTAAAAGAGACAAATCCTTTTATCAACAAAGAAACCCTTGAAAGTTAATTTGGCATGTTATGTTTTAAGTTAGGATAATAATTTCAGGATAATTTTTTGGTGTAGAATAATGTTATACAAATAATATTATATTTACCTTTCGATATGTATAAAGTCACATTAAGATTTTTACATACAAATTAACTTTAATGTCAATGTAATTTATCTTCCAATCATCTATTAACAAATCATTCAATTAGTGTTACTTTTTTAATAATAAATCATTCAATGTAAATTTAAAAAAAAAAACAAAATCTACCCATATAATTTATTTCATTAATGAACTAATTTTGTATCATTGTGCAGGTATTGGCCGTGCTTGTCACGTAACTCGAGTGTTGTTTTTTTTTTTTAATGAACTTACGCAACTTGAGTTCGAATCCCTTTTTGACATTTGAGGCACTCCTGTTGGGTATGGCCCAGTAAGAACTCAAAACTTGAATGCTAAATTTCCAGCTTGAGGACAAAGAAGAATAAGTACTGTCCATTAATTCCCCACACCATGATTCATCCCTACCAAATTATAGACAGAAAGGTAAGGAAATTACAGACAAGATGACCTAGAAAACTAGATATACCCCATGCATATACCCCTACAAATCACAGAAACACTTAAACCCTAAACTACCCATATTTTAGAAATCTCTTCTGAACAGATTTCTAGATGAACAAGAGCTTCCAGCAATCTAAAATGGTTAGTTAAAAGCTGCTGCTAGTTGTTAAATTACAGGTCTTAAATGGCTCTGCATGAAATCAATTGAGAAGTTGGAGGCCATGGAGCCCCACATGACAAAAGCACTGGCCTAGTTAAGTACTGGGACCCATTCGTACCGTCCTGGGAGAGGTATATCATTGACAACGTCGAAATTGTACCTGTGAAATAGAGATAGGCACAATACAAAGTTACGTTAATAAATGGGGGGAGAAAAGCCAAATAGAAGTACAACAGAGTAAAATTAGAGACTTGTGGGGATGAAAGCAACGTATACTTGTCCATAAATATTGTTTGTTGCTGCTTCTCTGCATGAGCAAAGAACTCCTCCATCTCATAAGCCGTTGGAATACTTCTATGCATGTGTTCATGGAGTATTTGGCTCGTGAAAGAGGACGTCCTTTGCCTTGTGGTTGAACCAGGGGTGTGTGTGGCATTTGAATCCCTTATTAAACTACAAGGGGTGCTTTCCCTGGTGCTCCTGTTCAAGCCACAAAATCAAAATAAATTAGCAGAAAAAGAGTCAAAGGAAAAAGTCACATATTATACAAATATTGGCTAGTTATCAAAACTGCACCAGGACCTGCATGGTAACTGCTCACCGCTGACAGCAAAATAAGTGGAAGATAAGAAAAGAAAAAAGAACATTTTCCCCCCACAAATCTATTCAGCATAGAACTAGAGACAAATTGCTATGCTAAAAAGTAACTGGCATTCAATGAGACAGGCTCTGACTCGGTGGTCTCAAGCACTAAAAAATACAAAGCAAGAGACGGCCAAAATCTCTCTCTCCCTGCAAACACAAACAGGAATCCCATAACACATCTCAGTCTGCAACTAGGCCCCATACATATGATGCATCATACATCGTTGACGAGGCATAGGAGTGATAGCTGCTGGCATTACTAAAGTCCAATTTTTTTCAATTTGACCATTATGGAGCGCTAAACTTCAGGCAGGAATCTTGCAGAGCAAAGGTAAACAAGTACAATCAGGCTAAAAACATGATGGAGTCACAACAGAAACATTTCTAAATACTCAATTTTTGAGTTCATCAATATCGTGAGAGAAATACAACTAGAAATAACAGATGGCCTCAAAATATAACTGCATGTAGATTGTTAAATCACAATTAGTTAACAACTAGACTTGCAGAGATAATTAATGTGCTAATTTACACCCAATTTCGAGTTGGAGATTTTTCTTTCTTTTTTTTTGAATCTTTGGAGTGTTTGTTTTCCATTTCGTTGGTTCCATCCGCTTGAAAAAGACTGAAAATTTATCAACTCCATAGTGGGGGAGGAAAATGAATAAATATAGTTGCATGTCATACCACTAATAATTGGTTTGGACCGTAGATTTTAATGTAAAGAGTGATATTCAAATATCCAAAATACCAGAAAAATACAACTTGCAATAAAAAAACTATTCTGATGGGCAGGCAAGTTGCAGAACCTATCACAAGTCACACAAGTTCCAAATATGACCAACCCTTCGTAATAACAGACCTTTACCTAAGTACCCAGAGTAAAAAATCAGAAAGTGAAAATACAAACAAAAATTCAGGGATTGAGACCACACATGGTTAAATTTAAGAAGAAGAAGCAGAAGCAAAAGAGTTCTGACTTGCGAAAGGGAATACAGCAAGACAGCCGCACATAACAACTCTGAAATCCCCTTCTCTTCCCTTCCCACAGCCTCTAGGCGAGAAAGCACATGAAAATACACTTGAAAGTTTTCAAAACCAAGGTAACCATAACATGCAAGCAAAAATGACCAATTAACCTCTAAAAATTCCTTTCCCCCCTTCTCTCCGGTTGTTTTAAATTGAGAATTTCAAGAAAATATACTGTATGAACAGAAAGAGATATATACATAACAAAAAGGACAAGAAGGGCATAAGACACACAAATAATGGGCAAATAACCCCCAGAAATGCAGAAAAGGGTAAAAACATCAACAAAGAGTCAAAGAAGAAAAAAACAGAAACACCCAACAGAAAAATCCCTAACGCATGAAGCCCCAAACCCAGAGAAAAGGAAAAAGAAAAAAAAAAGAAAACTTTTAAGGATATAATGAGATTTCAGATATACACGGAAGAGGTACATACCTATCTCTGCCTTCAAGCTCCAAGACATTTTCTCCGAAAGAACCCTCAATACCCACATCAACATTTTCCTCTGCTTCACCACCCATTGCAATTTCCCCAGAAAAAGGCCCCTCCTTTTCATCAATCAGCGACGCCGACTTCACCGAACTCTCTCTCAGCCTCGAATTCACAACCCCGCCGCAATAGCTGGCCTTAGCACTTTCTCTGCAACACTTCCTGTGCTGCTCCGCCGGCTGCTGCTGCTTCTTGTTATTGGCGACGACTTTCTCGAGGCGACGGCTCCGGAGCTGGAGGTAGGCGAAGGAGGAGGCATCTGGATCTGGCGCGCGGGTGGGTGAGGAAGACGAAGACTTCTGGAGCCTCTGCAACGCGAGGGTTTTGGCTCTAGTGCGAACGCCCAACGAGGACTGAGGGGAAACCTCCATGACAGCAACATCACCGACGATTTTCGATTTCTTCATGTACTTGCCCATTTGCGAATTCAGTTCCCAGGGACCCCAATTTTTGCATACAGTGCGTGAGAAAGACACCGAACTCGAAATCAAATGCAATTGCTTGGTGCTACGCGCGTGCGAAGAGAGAGAAAGACAGGGAAGAGAGGGAGGAGAGAGAGATAGAGGGAGAAACAGAGAGGGAGAAGGAGAGGCAGAGGCAGAACCAGAGGCAGAGTAGGGAAAAGCAGGGGAAGGGACCAATTTGTATGAGCAGAGTGGGGGGAAGATTGAACTTAGGGTTAGGGTTTAGGGGACAGTATCTCTCTCTCTCTCTCTCTGCATTTAATGTTTTTCTTTTTCTTTCCTTTTTTTTTAATGAATCACGAATATGATATTTTTGTTTTTGGTAACATGTGAATATGATATTATTGATACGATATAGGCTTCAATTAAGTAAAAAAAAAAAAAAAGAAAATTTCTATCCACTCTTGAGATTTTGTTTTGATGCATTAGTTTTTTCTAAATTTTTTTAAAAAATTTTAATTATAAAAATTTTTAATAATAAAATAAATTAATCTAAATATATATTAAATGTAAAAGTTGATTAATTTTAAATGTAGAGTTTTACACTGATTTTTTTGGATCTCACTTTTTGAAATTTTTATTTTTTGAGCTACAAACAAAAAGAGTATCCAATTTTTTAGAAGCTCAATAAGTGTTGCTCTCTTTTTACAGCTTTTAATAACTCTAGCTTTTCTGAAGCTTTTGTGGTGAATCCCGTGCTATCCCTACTTTTTTTTAAAAATCATCTCTTGTTACTTTTATAGATTAATCAACTATATAACTTACTCTTTATGTGTCATGATATCATTTTTGTTATACACAGTTTCTCTTATTTTAAAATTTTTTTATGTGTTAGCAAATGCTAACTTTTTAAAGACAAAAAATTATGTAATAAAACTATTTTTTTTATATCTAAAATTATAAAAAAAATTAAAATTTTTAACATAAATAAATAAATATTAAAAATTTAAAAATAGGAAGAATGTTTGTACATCTATCAAATCCTAATAAAAGGTAAATGTAATTTAATCTAGTTTGCAGTGATAAAAAATTTAATTATGATAATAATTATTTGAGAAATTAAATTATTTTAATAATATAATAATGTTAATAATGAATCAAAATTACATTTAAATAGTAATAAATAATTTAAATAATTTATAAGAAGTTATAAATTTAAACTTTTATATTGCTGTTGTACTAAATATTAGATCTAAATTAAAATGAGGGTTAATATAATACTTTGATTTTTTTAAGATACAGTTTCTTTAATGAGGGTACCAGTATTCAAGAAAAAAATAGGTACAAAAGTAGCCATTGAAAATTCAAACCTTACAAACATATTACAACATCTAAAAACTAATTAAAATCATAGACCAGATGTGTTACAACTTACAAACAATCTATTTAGTTTACATTGTTGATTTGGTTCTATAGTTTCACTCTAAATTTAGTTTAGTCCTTAAATTTTAAAACATTTAAAAATGTCCCTATAATTTTTGAATAATATAAAATAATTCATATAATTTTAAAAAAATACAAAAAAAGTAGTCCTTATAATTGTTAAAAAATGCAAATATGGTGCCCCTATAGCTAGTTTTACTTTAAATACGAAACAATAACTATAAAAACCATTTTGTGTTATTTGAAAACGGTAGAAACTCTCTTACAAGATTTTGAACCATAAGAATTAAATTGAATTTATAGTGAAACTGTAAAGACCAAATCAATAATTTAACTATCTATTTATAATATTTAAATTATTAAACAGGTGATATCGAATGGCCACGTCAGCTTATTAATAAGTTTTTGTTTGAATCACATGAGCATAATTACAATATCTAAGCTTTTCATTGATTGAATTTTCATTATTCCTTTATAATAATTAATATTAAGTATTTGCATCATTATTTTTTATTTACTATTCTTATTCTCTCATCAATTCACAACTTTCCCTATTTTTCTCTTTTCACCTTTTCTTCTTTATTTTTGTCAACATCGAGGATGGGGTCAATTCTTACATCACATTTTCAATTGTTGACAAGTTTTAAAGCTTTAGAATAGAATGAGTTAATTGTTTGAAAAATGAGTTATGCCACCAATTAC
This sequence comes from Castanospermum australe, assembly GCA_019955255.1. Classification (NCBI taxonomy): domain Eukaryota; kingdom Viridiplantae; phylum Streptophyta; class Magnoliopsida; order Fabales; family Fabaceae; genus Castanospermum; species Castanospermum australe. The sequence continues at coordinate 217,380 of NSJW01000203.1, forward strand.
TGATACACTAACACCACTAGGTTATATATAACACTCAAAAGGCATGTTTTGGAAACGTACATTGAATCATGGCATGATCGTTGATCACCTTCTTTTACTAGATCCTTGTGTTGCATGATTTTTGCAAACAACCACCCTTTAGTCTAAAAATCTGAAACTCAACAAAAGATTCAAAGTCATCAAACATATAGAAACTTTTGAATTAATTTCAATTATCATTGTAATCATTTTGTGACAAATTCATAACACTCAACTAATGTGACGATCGAGATCTTGGATCTTTCAAAAGGAACAAGTCAATCTTCGAATGAATAGAGAGGAAAACAAATAAAGTAGGAGAATAAGGTTGTTCAATTATAAATTATATTCAACTTAACTCACAACTTATATTTTTATTGCAGTCAATCTTTCAAGTGTTGAAATTTGTCTGCTGTGGGGTGCCATCGATTGTGGAATTTTCTGATTTTATTAAAAGACCATTAATTCTCAAGCATCAAACAAATGCATGTTATGAATTGATCTAAATGTTCTATGAACTAAATCCTAAGAGAGGGTACCTCAATGTTTGAGCTTGCGTTGGCTAATCTACTGACTACTCAAAGAGGAGAGAGCTTAATTATCACTTATCAGTGCTTTTTATTTGAGCATGAAATAACTAACAGTCTTGCAAGTATTTTACTAGCAAAAGATTTGAGACTTTGGAGATACATATGTTGGAAAATCTTTGTGCTAGGAAACTTAAAATTTTTAAGCTAAAAAGAAAGAGAGTTTTTGTGGCTAGGTTTCTGGAGCAAAACCTCATCTGAGATTTGTTGTAATCTAGATGGTAGGATATATTGAAGACTACTTGGCTTAGTGAAAAATCTCAAATGGGAGCTTGAGTACTAGCTATAGCTAGATATATACATGATTAGTTCTGTGCCTAATTGGGTTGTTGTGTTTTGTGCTTCTCCCTCAGCTCCATTAAATTTTAAATTCGTAACTTGATTTAGCTACACAGTAATCATACATGTAGTAGTTGCCCAAATGGTTGTGATATGTTTCGCAACTTGTTTCAACTCAAAATTAAACAGCCACTATAATCGATGCTTTTTGTTTTCTGAACTCTTTATAGTGCCCAGGTTGATTCTACTTTGTTCCATTTGATTGGTAATTTTCTTGAAATATTTGTTTTTATTAGTCTCTTATATATAGTATATAACTTAACTGGAGTTCTTTTATATGATTAATTAAGAGCATCAAGCGCATGAGCTAAAAACAATCACACTTAATTTGTATATATAAAATGTCTAAATCTTGTTTTTTTGTTGCAGACTGTTATAACCCATTTAATGACTTATTTAGTTCATTCTCTACATCATCTCAATTATTTTTTATAGTATAACATCCTTATAACTTTATCCAGCTTTAGTTTTGAAATTTACCAAGTTCTGGCTCAAGTTATTCTTATATGTTTATCTCTAGAGATAGAAATAAGTTATGCGACTTATTAAGGGTATGCACAGTCTAACATGTTTGTTATAATATAAGTTAGGATAACTAAAATTATTTAGAAAGCATGTTTGGCCTAACATACTGATATTTATATGTATGTTCCCGTTTGAAAAGAAAAAAGAAAAAAGAAATCAGATTGAACTTATAAAAAATCATACTTACGGTACAGGCATGACCTATTTCTATTCTTATTCATGTTGTCGTTTATAGTTGTTCAGACTAATCTCTTGTTAATAATTGTTTTCTAACATTTTGGTATCATTGTATTCGTATTGTGTTTGCTTGGAGTTTGAAGTTTGATTAAAATATAACTTGCTTTGTTCTTTATTTGTGAGATAATAAAGCTTGTTAGCATAATCTATGTGCTTCAATCTTTATTAATTTAATTGCACGTATTATAATAAGAAAGCTGAGTTACTTCCAGCACTTATTTATTGCTTCACAGTGTAATTTACTATGATTACGTGAAATTACAATCAATCAATATATTCACTCATCTTGGATGCCTTTTTTCTTAACATGAGAATTTGAACGTTTCCTTCAAAAGGCCAATTTTTTTCAAACTTTCAAGGGGAATATCCTGAAACCAAAACTGAGTTCAATATTTTTAATATCAATATTACTACTATTAAATTATTATTGACAATGTCTGTGTCATATGAATATTAATTTTTTAATTTATATAATACAGATAATGCTCGTTTCAGTTGAAACAGTGCTATATTAAAAGAAAAATAGATTTAAATAAAATTTAACTGAGTGATTTAATTTTATGCAGTTTTGGATAACTGTGATTTGTGACCTTTCAGAGTATTATAGTTGAAAAAAAATTAATTTTGTCAAATAAATTTCTCTTCCTATTGGTATGAGTAGACTCGAAACGATAGCTGAGAAATATAATTTTTTTTTAATAACTTGTGACTTTGAAATTATGTATGCAAATGGAGAGCATTACTCAAGAGAATATTTATGGTATTTTTACATCTTATGGTATAGTTATGGTATTTTTTTTCAAACTATTTCTAATTTTATGTTGATACAGTTCAAATGTACGCAATTGCCAATTCCATTATGCATCAAGTACTTTTTGTTTTGCATGTGAAAAAATATGATATATTTACTATTTAGGTTTGGCCAGTATTACAATAAGTTGTACATGCAGTGCTGTTCGGCAAATAGTCTAATTAATTCATTAGAATCAAATTGAGAACAAAAATACAAATTAACTTTAACCGACAAGTCAACACCACTAATGCAGTATTTTGTCGTTCATTCAAAACCATCCACTTTAACAATTTGTTTCTATGTAGTGAGAATTGTTCATATTAACAGTGGTATTCATAATACAACAACAAATTAATAATGGTGAATCACAGAATTGTCCATAAAGTTACTAAATAAATTAAACCCTTCTTTGTTTGGCATCATATATATTTAATTAACAATGATAGATGCACATAAGGCCAACTCTTACGTAACTTTTGGTACACAAAATAATGATTCTATAAAATCAGAATAGAATAGGAATAAAATAGAATGGAATTGATTTGAATGGTCATTCCTACTTCACAATTTGATAATTTTTAAAATATAATATCTTTTTAAGTCACTCTATTATTTGGTACATATAATTACTGTAGAATAGAATCAAAATTGATATAAATGACATTAAAATCTCTTATAAGAAAAAATCTTTTAAACATTAACAATAATGTTTAATTTTAATTTTTTTAATAATTAGATTAGAATAAATATTGTCATCTTTTTAAAAGAATAGTGTTATCACATCAAATAAATACTTCATATTTATTTTTATATATAAATAAGTTTTTAAATCAAAGATAGGAGATCTAAATCGAGCTAAAAATTATAATGATAAACTAATATATCATCAAAATTAATAAGTAATCAAATACATAAAACTTGATTATAAAAAAATTACATCATAAACTAAAAAATATCAAGAATGATAATATTTTATTCCTTAAAAAATAAGAAAGACAAGAAGTATAATTATATAAATTTTTTAAAGGTATATTAAGAATAAATAATTTTAATTTCATTTCATTGAGTATGGAATCTCATTCCCATCTTTCTAAGAGGGAATGAATTTCATGCTATATTCCTTATTTCATAGAATGAGGTATGAAATGAAATTATCATTTTATGACTTTTTTTACAAACAAAAATAGGAATGTCTCATTTCATAGAATAAGCATAGAATAGAATCACCATTTCTGCATACCAAACGTCACGTTACATACTTAAGATAGTTGAAATTAATTAATTATTAAATTGATTTAACTATTTAATTACATATAATTAATTACTTATATTAAATCACAAAGTTCTTGTCACTGTCCCTTTTAAATTCATGTTATATATAGATAAATTATTAGTTAAATTTATTTTATAGTTAGTTAATTATATGTAATTAAATAATTAAATCTATTTGATACCTAGTTAATCTTACACACGGGAGATATGAGATAGTTGACCTATCGTTACTCATATTTAAATAAAAGGAAAATGATATATACTTGCATATAATGCATGTTTTCCGCACATCTCTCATATAAATGTACGGATTGAAATTTTGAGAAATCATCATCACTTAGGAGTAAGGGTGCTTATTATGGATAGGATAGAATTACCTAAATTTCAAAGTATCAAGTTTTCAGTGAACTTTCCACAATACTTCATCTATTTATTTTTATTTATTATTTAAAATAAATATAAAAAAAATTAAAAAAATTATTAAATATTAATTATAAAAAAATATAAATTAATATAATTAAATTATTTTTACTTTTATTTTATTAATATTTTCTATCTCGATTTTCATATTTTCTCTCTTTCCATATATAGTTATTGAGTTCAGTATAAATATTAAAAAATAAGAGTAAAATTAAAAAAAATAATTCATGTGTCTTTAATTTTTTTAAATGATAGATAATTTAAAATAAAATAATTTTTTTTAAAATGAGATATAAAAATAAATTGAAGGAGTATTTTTTTTTTCTTCTTGAGAACTATTTTCCCACTGCCAAAATTAAAGCCAGTTTTTATCCTCCTGCGAATTTGCGTTTAGGATGCCACCAGCGAGCCAGCGAGCAGGGGAAGGGCGTGCTGGTTGGTGAAATAGAGGGTCCGTGAATGGGGGATGAGTGATTGGTGAGCACTGTCCCAATCATGACCCTCCAGAAAACCAGAATCAGAATCCCACTCTTACACTCACACGCACAAAAGTTCAACTTTTTCTTTTTCTTTTTTTGTTTTTGTTTTTCACCCAAGACGAGGTGCTGCTGTTGTCTCGCACTCACATTCACACTCACACACAAAACCGTATTCAATTTCTGTTTGGCGCCCTCCCGCTTTCAATTCAAGAGGCCTGCCATGCACGTCCTTTCTTTATTGGACCATGTGTCAACCATAATGTCATATTTTTCCGAGTATTTATAATTCTTCCTAAAATAATCACGTCACGGAGTATTTGGTTTATAAAATATTAAAATTTTATTTAAAATCTTATGTCAAAGACGAACATTTTTACATGATAATACTCTGCGAATCAAACAACTCGTATTGCTATGGCACCTTATTTATTTTAGGATACTAATATCTTAGAATATTTGCTTAATATTTATTAGTTGTTGTTGTTTTTTATAATAAATTTTTAAAATTATAAAATAAAATCAGCAACAAATAAATATTTAACAAACTAGTCAAGGTATTGATATAAAAAAACATAGATATACTATAGTAATCCACTCAAGATACAAATTATTTAGCAGGGGATTTAAAATTGTTTTTCTCATAAGAATATAAATCCTATAAAATTACATAATGTATTTATAGAGTAAAGTGCATAAACTATTAGTTAGCCTTTTTGGTTGTGTGTGTCTATATATATATATATATGAATGAATGAAGAAATTTAATGCAATATCTTAGACGAGAGAAAAGACATACATTTAATGGTACATACAAAAGTACATACTATTTTTAATGTATACATTTAAAGGTTACTGGCATAATGGTTGCTAAAAAAGTTATAAATGTTTTTATATTTTGATATAAATTATTGTAATATTTTTTAATATATGTAGCTATAAATGTTTTGATTAGGATAATTAACTATAAATGTTACTTGTTAGTTGTAAGTGTAAAAGTTTGCAATTTGTGTATAGAAAACTTGTAAGTTTAATTTTTTTTTCTTTATACAAAGAAGGAAAAAAGTACACACTTTCAATATTTTTATTATAAGACATTAAAAGTTTATATATATTTATTTAATGATTGTTGTAAATATTTTATTAATCCACATCTTTACAAATATGTATGGTAAGATGAGGCAAAAATGTTAAATTTATTGTAAGATAAATAAATGTTAGTGAAATTTACAAATAGAAAGATGCCGATTTAAGATTTGAATTCAAGTTGTCAAAACAGAAAAACACACTTTTTTAAACACTATCCTTATAAATTTGTTATGAGACTAGTCATTTAAATACATTCGCGACTGATCTTTGGACAGAAAATCTTTTCAACAAATACTTATTATAAGGTTTGAACTTTAGTTTTTATTCTAAGAACATGACTATCTTACCATTATGCCAACCCTAGTTGGTACCTCTTGAGTTTAATAGCTTTGATTTTAATAAAGGAAACTTTGACAAAAGTCTTATAGAAACTTTGATTGTTCTTATTTTGAACACTGATCAAGAATATAATGAAGAACTACTTTATTAAGGCTAATAAGCTATGTTAAGAGCGCATTCTTCACATTAAACTTAGTGTATTGTTATCTATAAGACAAATAACAAAGGTAATGGTCAATATTCAATAGGCTCCCTCCTATTCTTGTTGAACTCATTAGTCATACAAAGGAGTTTTAACTATCCTGGGAAGAGGAATCATCAACCATGAATAATATGTGCTTCTTGCCTAAGAAATCGTGCAATTTATATAGTGGACTTGAAGTAAGAAAGGATCTCTTGTGTTTAAACTAGACTTGAAGAAGGCTTATATATGATAAGGTTAATGGAATTTTCAGTAAAATATTTGTTTTTTCTAAAATGGTACAGTTGTTATCAAGATAACTTTCTTTTTTCTTGTGACTTCATTAGTTAACTTAAACCAAGATAAAATCTCTCTCCAAGTGAATTTAAGCGTACATTTTGTACATTTTCTTAACCATTAAACCTAACCTTATTAAAATACTCTAGTTGGTTTTGACTCTAAATGTCAAACTAATATTAAAATGCCTTTTTGTTCTTTGTATAAAAATGCTTTCGCTCCTCACTGAAAGAAAGGTAAGGCATAAATCATATGGCTTTCTCTTAGATGTTCAAGGGGTTTACTAGCAATTTCCTATTTTATATTTTTTTTATGGTGTTAATCTTTTCAAAAGGCAATTAAATCCATATTATATCTATTTGTTCAGGAAAAAAAAAAGAATGCTAGTTGCTAAATGTGTCCTCACTTGAACTGTTTCCTTTTAAAGTTAAAATGTAGTCCCATTAATTGTAACAAAATAAGAAGGCAGTCCCATATAAGAAATAGATATTAACATTTGATAAATTGATATATATATATATAAAGCTTGTTAATAAGACTGCAAATTTATGATTGCGCAAATAATACTACTAGAAAAATTTTCAAAAATAAACATACAAACGAATGTATTAACTAATATTAATAATTGTGATTCTTATAATTTAAATAAAAACAGCTGTTATGCATCTATTTTTAATCGCAAAAAAAAAAGTAATACAAGTTATATCCCGGCCCTTTTATTTTATTTTATTTTATTTTTTGACTTATTTATTCATTAATTCTTGGATATCAAAGGGGATATTCTAATTACTCTTAACTAGATTATGAAATGGCTCTTTATTCTTCCTGTCCCGACCTAGATTTGGGTAAAAGTCCAAGATTTTTTTTTAATTTCTTGCTAATCAAGAAGTTATATTCAAGCCCATGAATAGTCCTTGAATAGCTCAAGATGTCTAGTTTCAAATTAATTCAGCACAACTTAATTTCAATTATTCTACAATAAGTTACGGTAACCCTCTTTCCGCAATGCCAAAAAAGCATCCGTGGTGAAAAGATTCCCACAAAGAAGAAAAAAAAAAGAATGAAGTAGCAACCTTTTGTGAATACAATAAAAATATTCGAACTAGGAATTCGTCTACTTTAAGTTAGCCACACTTTTTTCAGTTTTACGAGATGCCTCAACCTCAAGTAGGGTGAATAAGGAATAATCAATATCAGCCTAACTACTTTTGTGGGACGCCACAAGATATAAAATTAACTACTAGAACCAAAAAGCTAGTCATCTTTTATTATGCTTGGAGGAATGTTCCAAGTTAATTTATAAGGGTCCTTATTCATAGGTAGACAGAATGGTTATTGTTAAATGTTTTGATAGCTTATGTTTCTCTCCTGAGTTTGGTATCTTTTGGTGTATTTCATTGGCAAGAGAATATCTTTCTATATAAATATTTCAGGTTGTGGGTCTCCTGAAATTTGGAGCTTAATCTTGTTGAAATATTTTTAAGCTAACTTTTGTATCAACTGATATTAAATTCATGCTAAAACAATTTTACATTGACATATTACATTTAAGAAAATTAATTCCTTTAAATAATAATTAAATGTTCGAACCTTGGGCATGAGGGCAATGAAAAACCCTGAATAGTAAAGGCTACCAATTATTACTTCTATTCTATAATTTAAAACATCATCTTAATTGATTTGGAATCATGTCAATCTTGTTAGGTATATAAAATTATTTATATACTTTTATCTAACAGTTTATATTTTTAAAATAATTAATTCCTAATATAATATAAGAATTTTTATGACGAAGTAGTTAACAATTTGATTCATGCAATGTTACATTTTACGCTTTTTTAAAAAATTCTTGCATGAAAACTCTAGTATGAAAGAACGTATTAAAAATATAAAATTATTTTTATACTTTTACCTACCAAATTTAACTTTTGAAATACATGGTGCGTGAAAAATCTGAATTCTGCGCATGAAGTAATAGCCATTTAGGGTTTGTTACCACGTGAATTCCGTCTCCACCGTCGTCCCCATATCAAGTTTGTTATCAGAGGTCAGATAATGATTGCTGTTTGTAGGTGTCAAGTTGATGCTCAAGAGAGGAATGATTGCGATCTTGAAATGGACTCTCTGTATAAGACAAGACAAATCCAAGAGTCGCAACGGTTACTGAGGAGCCTGAATCGTTACCAAGGATGAAAAAACATCACAAGGATGATTTGACAAGTGGTGAGGATTTTTCATCCTTTTCATGATGAACCTCGTGACTCAAGTGATAGTTCCTCATCACAAAATTAGCAAAGGATGTAAGTGATTTAATTTAATTTAAAAGTTATTTTTATGTTTAAGAATTATTGTAAAATTAAATCAATTTTTATTTTATAATTTTTTAAATAAATTTTATTTATAAATTACATCAATTCTTAAAATTTGTTGTTTCAAACATACCCATAGAGAATTTGCTGTGAAGATCAATTTACTTGAGTTTGAAGAAAGAATGCAATCTGATGAGTTCCTTCAAGATGCCTTTTGAGTTCAAGGAGTTTTTGGACAATCACAAGTTGAAGTTGACACCCCTTAAACTAGAAAAATATGCTTCCTAAAGGTGGGATAATTTGAAGAAGCAAAAGAGAGTGCGATGTGTGATGAGAAGAGAAAAATAAAAATCATATGAGAAAATGGAAAATGAGTTAAGAAGGTTCTTATCGGAAAACTATCAAATGGGCATGCTTTCAAAAATTTAAAATTTGCAATAGCAAAACATGATTGTGAAATATTGCCAAGTTTGAATAGCTAGCTTCATACATAGCCAGTTCCATAAAGTACTTCAGATTCAGGCTAAGGGTACTTTGCTTTTAAATGTCCTACTCCCAAAATTATCACATTGGTGGAGATTATGTAGAGGAAACAAATGTTGGTAAACTCGTACTCTTTCTGTCTACTTTTATCAGTTGTTTAAAATTTTTATATAAGAATTAAGAAAGTTAGTGAATAATCTTAATTATAGATAAATATAGTTCAAAATGATAAAATTATCATTTTTTTATTTTATTAATATTTTTTTTAATTTTATTTACTCCATTAATTTTTTTTCTATTAAAAAATAAGAAAAAAATTAAAAAAATTAATTAATACTTTATTAATATTATCAAATGATAAATATTATTAGATAAAAAAATTTTTTTTATACGATAGATAAAAATAAATAAAAAGTATATGATAAGTGGAACATGCTGATAAGACTCAAAAGAGAGATTTGCTTGTGATTCAAAGGACTTTTTGGCTGACTCCTAAAATAGATGACTCTCTCCAACATACAGAAGAACCAATAATTGAATGGGGCCATTAACCATACTAGTTCAGCCACGCCTTGAAAAGATGTCAGTTGGTGTTTCAAATCATCAAATGAGATTTCTTGTAACCTTCCACCTATTTCTGAAGTGCATCTTGATGATGTTGTGGAAGACTATAATAATATTCTATATTTTTGTGGCATGTTCATGGTGGAAAAGTTAGGTCTTGATTAAAAGATAAATTTAATATTGATCCATCTAAAAATACTTTACATTATCATCTAAGAGAATTGCCATGACATTATCTTTCTTTTTAGGATACTGATATTTTTGATAATTTATCAAACATTTTTTTTCACAATAAATGTTTGAAGTTCATAAAGCACAACCAACAATCAATAAATATTTGATACTTAATCAAGATACTTAGTGCATGTTTAGAAATGATTGATTTTTAGAAAAAAGACTTTGATTATAAGCTATTTTGAATACAAAATAAACTAATTCAAATACACCGTTATACCCATGAAAAAAATGAGTACCAGAATAATCTCCATCATATCTAATCATGTATTGTCATCTCATTAAATGAGCTTGAATATAACAGCAACTACTTAAAAATGTCAAGCTCTATTGCATTAACGCATAATTTGGTAATAGTGTAAAAATTTTTATAGTAGATCAAAATTAAATTATTGAGCTTTACATCTTACCTAATGAGTGCAGGCTAGTTACTAGTTAGTAAGACTTGATTTATGCAATGATCAATTGTCAACAACAATTGATTCTATTTGGGAAGGATTTGAGGTAAAATGGGTGAAACAAGACTACATGTCCAATCAAAAGAAGAGACTACGAGAAATGGCAGAGAAAAAATTATTTGAGCTTAAAAAATTATCAGCGGTCTCGTCTCCAAGGCTTTAGCCTAGTGGTAGGAATACCCATATGTTGCTTAGAATAGTGAGATTTTATCTTGTATGCTAGCCATTATTATTTATCTAATTATTTCTTCATTTTCTCTTCGTGAAGTTTTATGTTCAATATGTGCGTTCTATAATTCATAATCTCATCTTTCACCCGATTTGAAATCACATTAATCCAAGTTGTGTGTGTTAAGTTATATCCCTTTTAAAATTTACCACAATAAAACCGAGAACAGCCATTATGAATTCCCTCCCCACTTTTGTCCTCCATCAACTTCAAAATTTTAGACAGACATCTTTAAAAAGGAAAGAAAAGAGAGAAAGAAAAAAGGTTCTCATCAAAATCTGTACTATATATGGAACATTCAATATAAATAGAACCTATCTATGATACAATATCACATAGTTCAAAAGAGAAACTGCTTTGCTATTAAATGATTCCAAATGAAAAAATTACGAGCAACTTGATAACACAAGCTTTCTTGTTTTGAAAAGTAACAACAAAACTTGGTGATCTTTCTAATCATACAATACAAGACAAGAGAGAGTTTAAACAGACTCTTATTCTTACGCATACAATGGATAATACAAACTGTTCCACGGTATATTATTCAGAATGATATACCAATTATTATAATAAACACATTTTCATATATCACAGCAAGCTCTTAGAATATGTACAATCCTGAATCAGTATCGCCAAATATAGTAAGGTATGAGAATTCTTACCATCAAGGCCTGAGCAAACAGAAGTGCCTGCATCTAACGTCATTGATAGAAAGTAGTCACGGATTGCCACAAGCTGGAGAAAAATTCAGTTGGGATGTGAAAATAAATGCCAATAAGTTGGCAATTGACATAAATCAGGAAAATCACATAGTCCATGTGGATGTGAGATTTCCCAACCAACTGGAAACTGCAATGAAGCATTGGATCTTGTTGGATTAGTGAGGAATTATACACTAAACACCCACCAAAACACCAACAGAAGATCATGGGCTTTTTGTGAGTCTAATTTTTCAAGTGGTGTTTTCAGAATCATTCTGGTTATCTTCTCCATCATCAAACAAAGTGGGATCTTCGGATCTAAATTCTAAATTTTCCAAAGACTCTGTGTCAATAGAACCGTCCTCTAACCCCAACTGTCCCGTGACCAGCATCAACATTATGCTACGAATAGTATCGGGTTGTTCAAGCTTGAACTTGTGCTCTGAGGTGTGCTGCTGATTAAATCGACCTGGAAGCTTGGAGCGAGTTTTATAGCAATCACCACAAAGATCAAAACCCATCTTCTCCTTACAGTCAGTGCATCTATATCTGTCCCCAATTATGGGAAACATCTGCACAGACAAGCCACAGACATCACCACACTGCAGAAAACTAGAAGCACTATAGATGCTGCTACTTTGACAAATATACAAAATAAAACAAAAACAAAAGTAAATATGGCTTTTCAGCTAGGCATCTCAAATAGTGACAATAATGTTAGCCCCTTGTCTTCTTTGCTAAAGCTAAGTGACAACATAAAAATGAAAAAAAAAGGGGATAACATGGTCTGGAAAAGAAAAAGGGAATATGAAGAAAGATCATATCAATGATCACCTTGGAAGTTGGAACAATATACAAAATATGGCTTTCAACAGAATGCAACTGCCAAGTGAAACCATGTATAGATCAACTTGAAAAACAATAAAAATAATGAAATATGTTATGAGATAAATATCTATGAAAGTGTCATGTATATTACAACTGTAGGGTTGCAGCTAGAACAGGGTATGTATAACTCTGTTTGTGGTCCTTTGAGAACCAAAATGTAAATTTTAAGTCAAATATCTAGCAGTTAACAAAGACAAGCAACCACAAAAAATGACCATCACCTATCTAGGACGATGAGAGACATTTGATGAAGTGTACTTCCTCCTAGTAATATTCACATTCATATCTACTCTCACAAACCCAGACTGGATCAAATTAAACAAAACAACACATCAACAAAAATGCAAGATATGATGGACTAGCTTTTACCCCGCAAAAATCACAACCAACTCCAATGTGAACTTTTGAGTCAGGATCAGACCACCATGCTATATTTCCTCCTTTGTTACCAATATCCAATGAACCTGAAAGCAGACAATGCATAGTAACAAGAAAACACCAAAAAATGGAACAGTATCAAAGAAACACCAAAGTCTATGACAATAAATCAACCACTTAGGAAAGAGAGAATTTAAGTAGTAGCCACTTTGTTTTTAGAAAATAAAATAAAAATAAAAAAAGGATAACATCAAATGAGCCCATTGATTTCAAAACTAGTTTAGAGAAACCGGCAAGGGAAACTAGGTTACAGGACTAAGGAAGCCATGTGACAAGATACCTACTACCTAGCATGCCGAACCAAGAGGTTGGTTCCTCTATATCAAGTGTGATTAGGCTTTAAAACTTCGAACAAACAATATCAAATACCAAACACATGCACAAGGGCGTAGAAATAGATAAAGATAGGAATAGAGACATGCATTGGGATAAGATAACCAAACACGCAAACACATGATTGGCTTGACCCCATACCTAGATGTAAGAGGCCTATGTATTCCAAACACTTGGAAATCAAAGTCTACATAGTTCTTCCTAAGAAGTTGATCAAATTAGGACTCCACCTAGGCCCGAGGCTTAGGAAAAGATTTAGAATTTTCTAGGAAAGGCTTGAGAGTGAAAGTTCAGTTCCATTTAGAATTCTTGTGCTCTAGAAGTCTAAGCCTAATTAGAAGTCATGTTCATTAAGGATTCTATTCAAAATAGAGACCTAACTCATCTAGGATCCTATCTCAATTAGAGATTTGGGAAAAATGGACTACATAGGAGAGTCCAAGTAAGTACAGTTCAAAGGCATTAAAAGTGTAATTTAATTAAAGTTCTAAATAACCTAAAATTCTAGCTTAATTACAGACCTAATCTTAGATTCTAAGAAACCAAGTTCATTTAAAACACCTTTGGGCCACAGGAAACTCCTAAGAGATCAACTCACCCTTTGGGAAAAGAGTTCTAGATGCAATGCACCATGTACAGAGCAAATAACAAGTTGGATGAAAGATGAACGCATACGCAATTCAGCAGAAGATGAATATGTTGTAAAATGCATGATGCCACACAAAATAATAATGCATAAGCGACCAAGAATTTGCAATTATGCAAATACATGCTAAAAATTCTCAAACCAAAGGTTGGATTTCCAATGCAACGAGAACAAGAATGTATGATGTAATGAGTTCCAAAAATTCCAGCAAGGGCGCAGGTGTTTTTATGCAAAGAAAAAATTATGACACTAAGAGCCAATGCAAACAAGTTCACAAAGCAACCAGCCATGCGGCTGGAGTTTTGATGCAAGAAAGACATGAAAACAAACCAAAATGCCCAGCGCATTATGCAAAAGGTTTGTAAGTGTCCAGCCACATGGCTTGTGTTTTCTCAAGCATGAAATATGTTCCTAAAGGCATACAAATCACTCCTAAAATTGCAGAAAACAGCGGTTAAGCAACTGGACATTAATCTTTTTTTTTTTCTATGAAAGAATAAATTCATTAAGAGTAAGAGAAGTACAAGGAATATGAAGGATAAGGGGTCCTCCATAGCAAAAAAAAGGGGAAATAAAACAGCAGAGAAATGAGAAAAAATCAATTGAGTAAAGCTGTCCAATCCCTCTGCATATCTGTTAAGGGTACCCTCTTAGAAAGACCATGTGCTTTACACCAAGTAGAAGCCAATTGCCTAATCTTATCTCAAATTAGCTGCTGAGCCAATAAATGTCATTAAAAATGCAAGCATTACGCTCCAACCAAATAGCAGCATAGATTGCACATTGCCACCTCTTTACTTTTACCAAAACCACTAAAGCTAGTTAACAAAAATTGGTCCAAACCATAAAAAGACAGCAGCATAACAATGTAGGAATAGATGAAGATCCGGTTATAAACAAGCACCACTCACAACACACATATCAAGGGAAAGAGCCTTATGTGGCCTGCAAACCAACATGTCATCAGTATTGCTTTTATTAAGCACTGGAGTCCAAGTAAAAGACTTGACCATAGAAGGAGCTTTGGATTACCAAAGGGGTTTATCAAGATGGAAAGCAACTTTCTTCAGCAAATGAGTCAGAAATTGTTAGAGGACAGCTGAAATATTCAAATATATAAACATATATTCCAATGATTCCACTCAAAATTGTATGCTTCAATACATTAAAACAAATTAAAAAAATTCAGGAGGCAAAGATACATACAAGAAGA
Organism: Castanospermum australe; assembly: GCA_019955255.1. NCBI lineage: Eukaryota > Viridiplantae > Streptophyta > Magnoliopsida > Fabales > Fabaceae > Castanospermum > Castanospermum australe. The sequence continues at coordinate 232,449 of NSJW01000203.1, forward strand.
AGGGGTCTCAGGTTTGACTTTGATTTGTGTAAGATGAACAGCATCTCGTCGCTGTGCATATTCTTCAGGAAATTGTTCCTCCAAAAAGTGATCAAGCTCCAAACAAACTTTTGGAAATCCTGTTGGATGTGGACTTTGGCAAATGTGACATCTAAGCATCTCATCAGCTAAGTCGATGATACAAGTTTCACAGGATACTGTAGAGAAAGAGGGCAAAGTAGAACAAAATTGATGTCAAATAATTAAGTGTTCTATTATTGATGGCCTTAATCAGTTACAACTGAAAGAAAACTTAAATGCATCAAGTACCATGACCACAATTAAGCACAACAGGATGAAAGAGCAGTTGCTTGCACGTTGTACACATCACATCTGCAACTGATATTTTCTGTTGCCAATGCTGCTCATTCTGAGGCAGTTTTTTTCCTTCAACAGGAGTTACAATAAATTCACCTGCTCCATCAGAACTGTGTTCAGAACAGATGGTGCCTTCATTTCCTTTATCGGCAGGCCACCCTGATTGCTCCATATATTCAGAGGATCCCACATTGCATGAGTTGGACACCAGATTTATAATAGAGCAGGAAGACGAGCGACCAGGATGATCAAAATCAGCCTCCAATTGAGGGGAGTAGAAGTCTGTTTTCTTTTCTTCCTCTGAAACATGAGGTGAAATGAAGAACAATGGTCAAACTTTTCCCAATAAAGTAGACAAAGGATTACTTATGCAAATTACTAGACAGTGACATCAAGGAGGGGAGGAGAAAAATGAGTTCAGAGAGAGTATAGAAGAAATACCAATTATCAGAAGAATACAATAAAAAAAAAAAAAGAAATCACATAATAAAATTTAACGGATCTATATAACATAAAAAAGGAAATTTCAAAACAGAGCAGCACTTATCCATGCTATTCTGCTTCAGTACTTCCAAAAAATTTTGTCTCTGGATTTATTGTTATCATATTCACATCAAACACATGTAGTGGGTGTTGTTCTGTATCCCAAGACAAAGCCATCTTAAATACTGCATTTCTGAATGCAAGAGAATAGACTCTATCATTTTTTACCCCCATAATGAGAACAGAAGGGTAAAAAAAAAACCAGTCAGAAAGAAGAGTGACTTAATTCACTATTTAAGCCAAAGTTGCTTATAGTAAACAAATAAAAAACCTCTTATGAAGTCCAAGAAAGGAAAGTTCAACCATTAAAGAATCTTCCATATCATGAAAGTTATATCTTAGATGATAGTATAAAGAAAAGAAATGCAAATGAAGATTCATCGTGCATGCATTAAGGCTGAAGGACATCATATGATTCCAGTATGAGGAAAGAAAGGATAACTTTCCTAATTGTAGTCATAAAAATTGAGAAGTAGAGATGCTAGTGAATTATAGCCTCTTTTGCTTTTACTTGAATCTACTCCTTTGTCTTCCATTTTAGATAGGAGAGTGATAGAATCGGAAGTCTTCTCGTAACTAGAGAGAAAATGAACTGTAATATTATCTCCTCAACTGCTCCGAGATCAGTGGGATCTTCAGGCAGCGGGTAAACTATTCATACACTCAACTACACAAATGAAAATAACAGAACCTACAGTAGTTCTGGGCAATTTCGAGAGTGCCCAGTTCTCTCCTCACTGCCTTTTCTTTCTACACGTCTGCCTTTTATCTCCTTCATCTCTTCTTTTATAGACCCAGTCACCCCCGTCTTCGTTCATGTAACTACCCGCTGCTCACGCGGGATCATAACTGATTCGCCCAGCTCACGAGGGTGACACCCGCTCTGTTTCACGTTTCCCTCCCATTTTCCTTCACGCGGGTGATACCTCCTTGGCTCACGTTTCCTCCTTCTCCTCCTAGTTCACGTGTACACTGCTTCTCCGATGTATGCATGGGGTCAGTTACCGACTCACGTGGAAACTGGTTACCCGTTGTTTCTCTGCATTCCGTTGCATGCATTTTGGTCGTTGCTAGGTTTGTTCCCCCGCCTTTCTTGTAGCGTTTTCTAAAATATACTTTAGGGGTCCTATCAATACTCCCCCCCCAGAAGTTTTCACCTTGTCCTCAAGGTGGAAATTGGGAAACTGATTTTGGATGTGGGAGCTGACTTCCCATGATCGTTCAAAGGTTGGCAGGTCTTGCCATTCAATGAGTACTTCTTGTTCTCCAGTGGCATTGGTCCGGACGTCAATTACTGCTGCCGGTTGCACCTGTAATTCGAGATCTTCTGTGAGAAACGAAGGGAGGGGTTGGCTGGTGGCTGAAGCTGCAATCGACTTTTTAAGGAGGGAGACATGGAAAGTAGGGTGAATGCGGGAGGTGTCAGGTAGCTTAAGTGTATATGCCACCTGACCAACTCGTGTCAAAACCTCATAAGGACTATAATATCTGGGGCTGAGTTTTTGATTTACTCGGTGAGCTAGAGAACGTAGTTTGTAAGGCTGAATTTTGAGAAACACTAGGTCTCCTAGTTGATAGACTACCTCCCTTCGGTGTTTGTCCGCCTGGACTTTCATACGGTTTCTAGCTTTTACCAGATTGTCCTTGAGGTCTGCCAGCACTTGGTCTCGATGGGCCATCAGTTGATTGACTTCCTCTACTGCTGAAGGAGTGTATGCCCCTTTGAGTAGTGTAGGGGGATCAGTACCATAAAGGGCCTTGAATGGAGTGATTTTGGTAGCACTACTGTAGTTAGTATTATACCAATACTCTGCCCAGCTAAGCCACTTGGGCCATTGACGAGGTTTGGAACCGGTGAGACATCTGAGGTACGTTTCTAAGCATCGATTGACGACTTCAGTCTGTCCGTCAGATTGTGGATGGTAAGCAGAGGTGAATCTGAGTTTGGTGCCCATGCTTTTGAAGAGTTCTGTCCAGAATTAGCTAACAAAAATTCTGTCTCGATCAGTGACTACAGAAGATGGAATACCATGTAATTTGACAATCTCCCTCTGATAAAAATGTCTTCAACGTCCTTGGCGGTATAAGGATGGCAGATGGCAATAAAATGGGCGTATTTGGTTAGTCTGTCGACTACAACCATGATGGTATCAACTCCGTGGGCCTTTGGTAATCCCCCAATAAAATCCATTGAGATGTCTGTCCAGGTGTGCTGGGGAATGGGTAGTGGTTGGAGCAATCCTGCAGGGGATAAGGTCTGGTACTTGTTTCGCTGGCATATTTCACAAGCAGTGACGTATTGCTGTATGTCCCTTTTCATGCCTTCCCAGTAGAGCAGACTAGAAATGCGTTTGAGAGTACGAAAGAAACCCGAGTGCCCTCCAACTGCGGAATCGTGAAATTCCTTCAGTAGTAAGGCAATAGTGGGAGAAGATTTAGGTATGACTAGCCTGCCTTTGTATGTTAGCTGATTTCCCTTAACCTGATAGCCAGCATGGGAGTCGGGTTGCAGGAGCACTCTTGCATTATTTGCCGCAACTTTGGGTCGGCTTGTACTTCATCCATTAGATTTTCTAGCCCCTGGAATTGAACTGTGGTGAAGTGCGGCATACTGCAGCTTCCTAGAAAGGGCGTCTGCTACTTTATTTTCAATTCCTGGCTTGTATTGTATCTCAAAGTTGAATCCGATGAGCTTGGAGAATCCATTTGTGCTGGTCTTCTCCCATTAGTTTCTGATCAGTCAGGAATTTGAGGCTCTTTTGATCTGTATGTATGATAAAATGGCGCCCCATCAAGTAATGACGCCATTTTTGGACAGGCGAACACAACAGCCAACAGCTTCTCTCTCGTAAACTGATTTGCCTTTGACCTCGTTCCGATAGTCCCTGACTAATGTAGGCCACTGGTCGACCTTCTTGCATTAAAACTGCCCCAATGCCCGTGCTTGACGCATCAGTTTCAACTATGAATGTTTTGGAAAAATCTGGAGCAGCCAGCATTGGTATAGTGACCATGGCTGTCTTTAGTTGTTCAAAAGCCCTCTGAGCCTCCTGTCCCCAAGAGAAGCTGTCCTTCTTCAAAAGATTGGTTAGTGGTTTGGCTATTGTGCCATACCCTTTACAAATTTCCTGTAGTACCCTGTGAGCCCGAGAAAACCACGGAGGCTCTTGACGTCTGTAGGGATGGGCCAGGTCTGCATTGCTTCAACCTTTGTTGGATCCGCGGACACTCCATCTTTTGATATAAGGTGGCCTAGGTACTCCAACTGAGGGCGTCCGAAGGCACATTTCTTTTTATTGACGAACAAGTGATGATTCTGGAGCTGTTGTAATACCAGCTGGAGGTGTTCCAAATGTTCTGATTTACTCCTGCTGTAGACTAATATGTCATCAAAAAAGACTAGTGCGAATTTCCTCAAATAAGGCTGCAATACTTCATTCATCAGGGATTGGAATGTTGAGGGGGCATTAGATAGCCCGAAGGGCATCACCAGGAATTCGTAGTGACCTGAGTGAGTCCTAAATGCCGTCTTGTGGACATCCTCCTTCTTCATTCATCTCCGGCCTCCTTGTTAAGTTTTCCGGAGTTTTACTACGAAGCAGCCTCATCAATTCCTGCTGCAGCAAGTCATTCTGTCTGTCTCGTTCCGTATTCTGCCTTTTCTCGAAGCTCCCTGGATTGCCGCTCTTCGTGAGCCTCCTTGCGTATCTGTGTGAGCTGCTCCCAGAGATCATTCACCGAGTGCATCCCACGTTCTAAGGCTTCCAACCGGGCTTCCATTCTGGTATTCACCATGTCACAGCTCCCGGATCGGGAGCTCTGATACCAGTTGATAGAAATCGGAAGTCTTCTCGTAACTAGAGAGAAAATGAACTGTAATATTATCTCCTCAACTGCTCCGAGATCAGTGGGATCTTCAGGCAGCGGGTAAACTATTCATACACTCAACTACACAAATGAAAATAACAGAACCTACAGTAGTTCTGGGCAATTTCGAGAGTGCCCAGTTCTCTCCTCACTGCCTTTTCTTTCTACTCGTCTGCCTTTTATCTCCTTCATCTCTTCTTTTATAGACCCAGTCACCCCGTCTTCGTTCATGTAACTACCCGCTGCTCACGCGGGATCATAACTGATTCGCCCAGCTCACGAGGGTGACACCCGCTCTGTTTCACGTTTCCCTCCCATTTTCCTTCACGCGGGTGATACCTCCTTGGCTCACGTTTCCTCCTTCTCCTCCTAGTTCACGTGTACACTGCTTCTCCGATGTATGCATGGGGTCAGTTACCGGCTCACGTGGAAACTGGTTACCCGTTGTTTCTCTGCATTCCGTTGCATGCATTTTGGTCGTTGCTAGGTTTGTTCCCCTGCCTTTCTTGTAGCGTTTTCTAAAATATACTTTAGGGGTCCTATCAGAGAGTTTGGAGTTTGTACTCAGTATTCTTATAATGTTTTCACTTGTAAATCCTTCTTTCAATTTCTAATTCACTCTCCTAACCATCGATTGTAATTTCATGACAAACCCATTTGAAAATCTAATGATCCCTTGAAGGTCAAGTCTTTTGTCTAGATAGCAGTACATAATAAGATTAATACAAATGACTTGCCGACAATAAGTAGGCCTCACACCACTCTCTCTCCCAAAATGTGTGTTATGTTCAAATCGAGTTCAAAAACAGTAGACAACTTATTTTTGTGGCAGCCACTTTCCTATGGAACAATCTTATAGTGGTTGCTGGTAGGGGTGTAATCAAGCCAAGTTCAAACAAGTAACTACTGTTCATAATTTCTTTCCGTAACTTTATTCAGTTCGAGTATTTATCAAGTTCAAACCAACATCAATGAGTATGTTTGAACTTGGTCACTTTAAGTTTGTCTGAGTTTGATCTCATTTTAAGCTTGTTTAATTATATAAAATAGTTTTTCTTTTCTTTGAACACCAATAAAATAGCTAATGAATTTAAAAATAAATTTGATAATTACCACCAATCATTCTCAAATTTAAAAAATATTTAAGAATTTTGGCCTAGTGCATAGCACCTAACTTTTTTAAGCACCTGATGTGGAGTTCAAACCTAGGTAGGTCCTCAATACTCACATGTTGCCCATTTTCCCCCATAAGGTCTTAGGACCTCCATTGTAATCAAGTTTTAAATGAGTTTGAACAAGTTTTAAGTGAGTAATGAATCAATATTGAACAATTTCACATATGACTATATGAGTAATACAAGTTGTTCATAAACATAAGTGGACAACTATGTCTTTTTTGAAATTGCTTATTTATTAGTTGAGATTTTAATTTCATTCAAACTTGTTAGTATTGAACAAACATATGTGAGCTTAAATCAGCTAGCTCAAGAGTTGTTCAACAAGTAAATTGGTTTCATTACAACACTAGTTCATGTGAGTAATGGGTGCATCCTTATACTTTGGAGTAGCTTTTTATGGTTGCTTACAAAGGTTTTGGCAAAAACAAAGAGGTTAAATCTTTGTGGCAATATGCAATTTTTGCAATTCTTTGGTGCACTTGGTTGGCGTGGAACTTAGCTTTAAGTGTGTCTCTTTACCCTTATACTTGTTATTGGACAGGATGAAGTTTATGGCTTATGTTTGGTGTTATGCTCATAGTCTATTCAATAAAGTGGCCATTTCTGATATGCAGAGAGATTGGACAGCCTTCCTGCATTCTTAAATTTTTTTTCATGTCCCTTGTTGTATCTTGAATTTTGGATTTGGAGGAAATCTCATTAGATGTTGGGTTGCTGTTTGGCCTATTGTAGATGATTGCTGTTCACACTAGGGCTTTTTAATCAGACTATCTTCCATTTAATCCACTTTTCTCACTAGAGCCTCTATTGGTCTTCTACTCACATGACCATTAGGCAAGTTTTCATTATCTTCTCCTCAGTAAGTGTTACTCCAACTTTCTCTCTTATAGATTTGTTCTTAATCTTATCTTTTCTTGTATGATAACTCATCTACCTCAGCATTCTATTGGGATGTGTATATCAGAATAAAGGATCCTAAATTGAGTTATTATCACTTTGGAAAGGAATGCTCCTGACGAAGGTAGCCAGTCATAATCATGTTGCAATGTATAGAGAAGCTCGCTTTGAGCATATAGTAGAAGATCTTGGGATATATAAATCATGCTAGGGGAGCTTTTATGGGCTAGTCCTTTCATTGCAAAATTACTTTGCGAAAAGGAATGGAACTACTGGGAAATTTCCATAAGCCATTGGTCCAAGCGTCAAAATCATGGATGACCATTAGCAACAAAGCATGCCATGCCTATGTTGAGCTTGCCTCTGAAAATCCACATGGCATGAGTTGCCCAGGGGACCCCAAAAGGATGACGAGGACATCAAACATGCAAGTAGTGGAGATTGTATTAACCCAAGTCCAAAGCCTAAAAGACTTCGCAAGGAAGGACTCTCAAGTTTTGTACTGGAAGTAACATGGGCTAAAGCATTTAAGGCTAAACGCTGTTAGCCCACTCCATTAAAGTCACTTGGTCCATCAATGGTGTTGGAGGGTTACAGAGTATCCTAACTCCTAAGTCTATGCCAGCATTGTAAAGGGATTTATTTTGATTAAAGGAAAAACCAAAACAATACCATCCAACTTTTCAATTTCTTATGACAGAAAGTATGGTTGACATAAAGTACCAAAAAAAAAAAAAACTGATCATGGTGATGCAATCTAGGTTTAATCCTATCTCTAGATTCTATATTATATACATCAACATAGGAAAATATGAGTATGACCTAAGCCTAATTATGTATATGATGATTACTCAAGGGTTCATCTTTGATAGATAACCATTGTAACTATGGAAAATAAACACACATTGCACTAACAAACCATTATACTTGCATGCTCAAGCCAATTAAGCATCACAGATAAATGTAAATCATTTTAATAAAAATGTCAATAGACTCAATACAAAAATAACTCGCAAGGCCTCCGCTCTCTAAACCTTATTTTTAGAGAAATATCATACAAAATGCTTTCACAAAAAGCAACTGTATAAGGCACACCACACATGTATATTTGAATATAGTCATGCATAAACCATTAGGAAAAGAGACATACCAAGAGTTTGATTTTCCCTTCTCTTGTAAGCAACAGGATAGATCTTAAGAAGCAAACAGTGAAGCATTTGGCAGATTGTTGGGAAGTGATAGTATGGATGCCTACAAATTGGACAATGAGACTCGCGCAGATAATTCATTGATTTATGGACACACCAGAAACAGGATATGTGACCACAAGCTGCAAATAGAGGGGGGGAGGGGAGAACAAAAAATGAAAATTTTGAAAATTTATCACAGCACTAACATACTAATATGTATTTCTAGAAAACAATGCTGCCTTACATAGTACAATGGGCTTGTATAATAGATCCCTGCATAATAAAAGTAAAGTCTAATTCAGTAAGGACAATTTGATAAAGAAAATAAGGCAAATCATAGACCAACTTAAAATGACACAGTAACCTAAACCAGCTTCGTCCTTTTAACGTTAGACAATAGAATAAAAAATGTTAAAGTTCATTAATGTGCAATCTGTATCATTCATCATGGCAGGACAACTGAACCATAAATACAAAGAAATTCAGGTTTTTGATGTGTACTTGGCTAAATACTCCATTGCACTATAAAGCTGAACAAGCCACATTTTGGGGCTTGGATTCAAATCTTATTTTTGAATCAAAACATTGAATAATAATAAATTATCACCCTGACTTGATAACACCCATGCTGAGTTGTTCTTCCTCTTCTAATTACATTTAGAGCATGTTCAATGAATTAGGTTTTACCACCACCATCCATCAAATAAGATTCAATTGAAATTTCAGATATATAATGCATGCATAACACCTTTCAGATCCCAAACAAAGAAAAAAAAAACAATATCTGACTTTGAATTATTCGCATCAACTCAACTTAATTCATGAATAACATTAAGAAAAAAAATAATCTCCCTGATGACCCCTTTCAATTATGAATAAAACTTCATGAACAAATATCGACCTTGACAAATAGCTTGGGTTAGGGTGTTTTGTGTTTCCTCTCTTGTCTTTCATGGCAAGAGAAACCGACAAAAATAAATAATTTTAAAATTTAAACAGACTCACAGACAAACGCAGCAAACAAAGGATTCAGGGGTTTCTTCTTGCTCATTGTCGATAAAGTTTTCATCTTTCATTGCGTTATTCTCCATTCTCTGAAGGGTCGGAAACAGAGACGAAAGGGCTATAACGATGGATTGGGATTCGAGTGAAAAAACGAAGAGTTGCGACTTAATTAATAATTTTTTGTTTCTCGATAATCCCCGCTGGACACACTATAAATGAGGCATTTATTTATTTATTTATTCTAAAAACTAGCGATTAATTAAATAATTAACATAAAACATTATTTAGCTACTTTCTCTATTTACTATTATATGTTATTTAAAATTTTTACATAAAAATTAAAAAAATTATTAAATAATTTTAATTATAAAAAAATATAATTTAAAAGAATTAAATTATTATTTTTTTACTTTATTAATATTTTTTTTAATTTTATTTATTTTACTAATTCTCTTTTTATTAAAAATTAATAATAAAGTTAAAAAAAATTAATTAATATTTTTTTAATATTTTTAAATGATAAATATTGTTAAAAAAAAATTTCTTACGTGATAAATAAAATTAAATAAAAAAAATACTTTTTTTAGGATGATGTGTTAAATGCGAGTTTCTATTTTACATCATGAAAGATTTTTTTAAATCTAAATGATAATAATTATGCATCTTATAAAAAGTTATACTCCTTACAGAATAAGCGATCAAGTATTTAATAATATCATCCTTTTGTGAATTATTATTTTGATAAATTGTTAAATATTTATTAATTGTTATCCATATTTAATATGCTCTCAAATACTTATTTAAAATAATTAATAAAATGTTTGACACCTTAGTAAAGTATGCTTCACATGTTAAAAAAAAAATTGTATCAAATCTCAATCAACACAAAAATTATTTAACTAGTTTCTTACTCTACATTTGATAATTGACACGCACAATAATAATTTTTTCATAAAATTCAAATGACTAAAAATAGGATAGAAGAGTCATTCTTGAATCTACATTTTGATAATTTAGAAATATAATGACATTATAAATTATTATATTATTAGATGCATGAAATTAATGTAAATAGAATCAAAATTAATTTAAATAATATAAATATTCTTCACGAGAAAAAAAAAATAAATTTTTTTAATAATCAAGTAGTGTCCCAAATAGTTGACGCACGAGAATAAGAAGTTCATTAAAAATGTGCTAGAAATTTCACAAAGTTTTTTTGTGACCTAGACCCTAAAATTTAGCAACTAGCAAAAGTTGATAAAAATAGGTGCAAGAGGTTTCACATCGGATGAGGCGAAGGTGGGGGTGGAATCTTGGGAAATGGATGGTGACTAATGAGAATGTCAACACCTTGGAGTTCATAGCAAAGCAACAATAAATGTGATTCCTAGAATTAAATTTAATTGTCAATTTTCTATGATGCTCCCTTTTCTTAGAGGGATTTTGTGTAGACCAAAGCTCATATCTCTTCCATCCGCATTTGTCTAAAGTTTAAAGTTTTTACACAATGATTAAGAAAGTTATTAAATAATCTTAATCGTAGATAAATATAATTTAATATAACTAAATTATCATTTCTCTTATTTTATTAATGTTTTCTTATTTCTTAAATTTTACTTACTCTATTAATTCTCTCTCTATTAAAAAATAAGAATAGAAGAGAAAAAATTAATTAATACTTCTTTAATATTATCAGATGATAGATTTTTTTGACAAGAAAACTTCTTACACTATAAATAAACGTGAACGAAAAGTAAAAAATTAACACAAATGTAAGCAATTATTTAATTAAATGATAATGTCAGTTTTCTATTAATTTAGTCTACAACTTTTTTTTGGTAAGTTGGAAGTTTTCAGCCAACAGTTAAATCCTTCTCTCAAGTGGTAAATTTAGGATTTGAACTTTGTTGATATTCCTAGAATTATGGTACGTTAACCACTACGACTAATCACTTGTGAGTAATTAAGTCTACAATTTATGTAGATTTAATGTACACGAGAATTTTTCCTTTTCTGGGAGGCTAGGAGAGATTCTTTAGTTTACACAACCCATAGATTAAACCAACAAAAAACTGACACATCATGAGCATCATTGTTCATTAAATAAATAAAAATTGATACATTATTAATACTCATTTAATTATGCATCAGTTTTCGTTTAGTCTAGGCAAGTTATGTAGATTAAGTTTATAGAAGAATCTAATGCTTTAGTGGAGTGCACAGTAGACAAAGCCATTAACTAGTGTTTGATCAAAAGAGTAACACAAAGGCACAAAGCCAATGAAAGCTCTCTTCAGGCAATGGTATTGATCAATTGGCCCGTAACATTCCACAGAAACGTGTTGAAGATCCTTATTACTATTTCATCATCTTTGAAATTAAAAAGGTCGGTATTGGTTCCTACTTCAGACATTGTCATCTCCTCCGAATCGCCCCACCCGTTCTGTAGCATCGCTCTAATCGCCTTCTTGTTGCAGGCTTTATTTGTTATAACTTTACCAACCAGAGCTCTTCTAGCTGTCTTGATACCACCCTCCGCATCAGTTTCTAGTAGGACAGTATCTCCTTCTAAAGTTTCCATTTCGTTGATTATGTTGCCAGTAGGATTGGGTGACTGGTTCATTTTGAGGTTGAAGAAGCTGCGGGAGATAGCAAAGATTAGGAAAAGATTTGTGAGAACAAGTATTATAGGACTAGAAGAAAGGGACACAGTCCCGAAACCTGAGAGTTACTCAGCAAAGCTGCCAGTTCATAAGGGAAGCTCCTATAAGGAGGAGAATTAAAGTGACTTCCTTTAAGTTATGTGACATAGCCCATCACAGGGTGAGCGTTCTTGGTGAAATCCACATAAACTATAAACAAAAAATTAAAACGTCACCTAAGTACAATTATATATTTATATATACTAGCGTAACACCCCGAGCCTCCTTTCTTTTTTTTTACATTTACAAAGGGATTCAGACAAGGAAGGCTGTTAAGCATGCAGACTGATTCTCTTTTCTTACGTGAATTAGATACTACTGAAATGCAGTTTCACTCCTAAGAAGAAGGTAAGATGACTATAGGCAAGAAAGAATTGAACTAAGGCTTGCCCCCGAAACATTTGGAAGAAATGCTGCTTTAGATCCCGCCCAGATCAAATCAAGGGCGGTCTATTTTTTTTATGCACGAAAAAATTTAAAATAAAATAAAATTAAAAGATAATGATATATTATTTAAAATTATAATATAATATTTAATTAAAAACAAAAATCACTTATAATAATTTTAAAAAAAATGTTTAATAAATTATTATCTTTTTTTAATTTTATATAAAATTATATATTCATTGCTTGCTTATTTTAATATCTGTTAGTATTTTTAATATTTAATATTTTTTATTCAAAAAAATTTAATAATAATTATTGATTAATTCAGATTGATAAAAAAATTAAAATTTTAAATTTAATTAATAAAAAATTGAAAAGTGAGAGAAAATATTATTAAATAAAAAGAAGAAATAAAATAATAATAAAAAAAGAAGAAAGGAAGGATTTTAAAATATTTGATTCATGAATTTTTTTTTTTTAAGATTTAACATTATGATTATCAACTATCATAATAAATGTATTATAACATTTAAGATCCATAATCTATATAAACATTATTTATTAGAGTCAAATGTCAAAATATAAATATTAAATGTCATAATCAAAATGATATATAACAGAGTCAAACTACTTACTTCCTTTTATATATAAAATATATAGATAGACATTTATTTATTTTAAGAATAAATCTTAATATACTTACATCTATGAATAATTTTTTTTTTAAATATTGAATTTCATTGATCTAATTATTAAAATAAAATTATGAAAGTTCTCAGGAGTCCATAAAATTTTATAAAATTTTAAAATGAATCAACACATCATTTAATTACTTTATTTTAATGTATAATATGTTTTTCAAAATATAGATAAATGTTAACGATTATAGTAGATACTTATATATATTTAATTTATCTTAAATTTAATATGTATAATTATAATAATAATATCACGTGATTTAACGATTAGATTTATAAAATTTAGACCTTGTTTGGTATAGAGTCATAAGACCTGATAATATAAGTTTATACTATATGACTTATTTTGTCATATATTTGGTGTGACATATAATAGGATAAAGTTATCTGATCAATATATTTTTATTCAATCATTGTAGGATAAATTAATCAAATCGCAAGTGGCCTAATAAGACCTGATAGGATTATTTTGTATCAGGTTAGATAAAAATACAATACTCCAATCTCAAATTAATCCTAAATCTGGCTCTCATGCTCTTCTCTTGTAACTAGATCTTATACTATCAAGTCTTATATTATTTTATACTATATTATCAAGTCTTATATTATCAGATCTTATACTATCAGGTTTTATTCTATACAATTAATTAAACAAGGTATTTGTTTTTTTTTGGGATAAACGACAGGACAAAAGCCCACCAAAAGAAACAACACTAAGACATTACGACTCTATCAAAAAGGACCCTACTGGCATCAGCCATACAAGCTACTGATAGGAAAGAAGGAATAGAAGTAAAATGGTAAAAGCCCGAACGGAAGGCTATGACCCTGCTTAGCAAGCAAATTAGCACATGAGTTTCTTTCCCTGTTAGTATGACCCAAGGAGACTTTCCAGTCATGCTGAAGAAGATCATTGATCATTGTTCTTGTATCTACTTTTGTGCTAGTTATTGTTCATAAAATCTTTCATGTATTTGTGACGGCAGGGTATCCCTTTTAAGGTTAAAAACTTTGTAAGTGTGAGGTATCATTTGAAAACGAGAGTGGAGACATCCAACACTTAGGTTTATTTGGTATATTATATAAGAGATGGATAATATAGTAATTAATTAATACTATTAATCTTCATATAATGTTTGGATAAGACACTGAATATCATGATATTTAGTTAAAATAATTTTATTTAACCTTAATTTTATAACAGATAGGGAATCAAATTATTTTATCTTATATAATTTTACACAATCAATATCAAATAAATTTATTTTGATTGGATAAATTATTATCTAATATCTTACCTAAATGTGAATAGTATTAATTATAATATATTATCCATCCTTTATACAGTGTATCAAACAGGTCTTAAGAGTTTTATATAAAAAACTATACAAAACTCATTCATAAAAAATTTATATCTATTTTTAGTCCCATACCAAACATACATTCAAGGTGAAGTATCACAACTCATTATGTGAGAAGTGATTTATTTTTACAAAATTTTATCAAGTATCTAGTTAATTACTCCTCTTTCCTAAACTTTTTACATTTGACACATGTCCTGCTTTATTTGCAGCACTTCTTATTTGATTGATCTACCAAGTTTTCTCATATCCTTGTGTGTATTCAAACTAATTAATCTTTTATCTTTTCATTGTCTCTCACTCAAATAGTTTCAATAAATATTAACATTTTACTTTGTGGAAAGTATTTTTTACAAAATAAAAAATAAAAAACTCAATTCACTCTATCATGAATATATAAGTCACCCGGTGATATTATCATTAACGAATTTAAAATCAATTGTGTATCTAAACACATTATCAAAAGCAACTTCATTTCTTTTTTCAATGAGATCTCAATGTTTTCCGATATCAAAACCAATATTTATGATGTTGATCTATATTTTTGTCTTCTTATCGAGTGCCCTTTTATGACTTTTTCATTTTCTTTTTCTTGCAAAGAATAATATCATTTGCAGTGATAGGTCTACCACACTTCTAGCTTGCTTTAGATTCGTTATACCAACAAAATGTCATGTAGGAACAATTAGCTATGGTGAAATGTTTGTAGCTAATACATGTGATTTGTTGACCTTTGGGTGTCAGGGAAAATATGGTAATTGATTTACAACATTCTAAAATTGAATCATTTTCTAAAATCTAAATTTCAAGTTCACATTGGTTTGTGTCATTATCAAGATGGGACAATATTAGTATATCCAACAAATCTCATGTACATTTTAAGGTTTTAAATTTTTTTTTCCCTGATGATAGAAAAATTGACTCATCAAATTTATAGTCTGAATTTTTGCTTTAAAAAGGTTACTCGTTAAAGGTTTAAGATATATCTAATGATACTTGAAGAGTCAAAACTAGCATAAATAACAAAGATGACGTTGTTGGTTATCTTAGTTTGTTGAGGGCTGCAATGTGGACATATACAAGTACACAACACAATAAAAAATTCTAAGATGGTATATATTTAGTTGTTGATCAAAGGTAAGCAAGAGAATGTTTATGATATGCATTTGATTGAATACGAACCAAAACCATGCACTATAGCATGTCCCCATGCATAAGCAAGTATAGGTCTAATTAACAATAAATTGTAAGCACTCACACAAAGACTTTGCCAAAGCATAGTTTGAGTTTGAATATGTGTAATAAAATATATGTTCAACACTAATCTATGCATCAGTGATAAAATGTTATGTATTGTCTGGACAAATTGTCTTAATAGGATATAGTTAGGTATACTTGCTCTTAACTTTATTATTTTAATAAGTAATTTAGCAAGAACAATATTATGAGTTGTGAAAGCAAACAATTAATATGTGACCATCAAGCATAAATTGAAAACCATGAAATAACATAAAATGGTCAACATGATGAGAGTGATTGGTCCACAAATGTCTCATTGTATTCGTTATAGAAGAAAAGTGGGAGACTCAAAATATAATTTAGATGTGGAAGGTCTAACAATCCATCTACCTTGAGCACAAGTAGTATTAGAAAAATATCAGCCAAAAGATTCTTTTTTTTTATCCTGTAATTGATGTGTATGTGTATTTTTAATTAGTGATATGCCGCATGATAATTGAACAAGGATGGTGAAGACTATCATGCCAAAGTATAAAAGTTTTAGGATCTAAACACCTCTAGGGCATAAAATATAACCTATATGAGAAATTGAAAATTTTCTCCAATATGAAAGCTTCGGTTTGAAGTGGTTGAAGAAATGTTGCACTATTCCATATTTTCATTTTAGTGCTATACTCAATGTGGCTTATATCTGAAACTTACTAGTTTAATTCAATATCCACCAGAATATAATACATCATTAATTATTTAAATTTGTCCCATTTAGAAACATATATAATGTGGATTCTTTCATAGTCTTCTATTATATTAGCAAAATTATATATTATATTAACATAATTTCAACTAGCGTTAATTGTAAGAAGCAGTTCCTATCACGAAGAATCGTGTGAGTTGTCCCAATATCTACCAAAAATATATGTCATCCTAGGTAAGATCATTTTATTTTCCATTATCTTGATATAATGAAAGAAAAGATTAAGAATTTAGTTACACTATCCGAGACTTGTTTTCATAACTCGCTATAAATAAAACAGACATATCAAGACTAAAAAAAAAAGAACTATAATGATCTAATTCTTCAAAAACTATATGTGATTACATCTTTCAACAAAATACATCATAATATATAAAAGTTATATATTTATATTATGATGGTTAAAGTTGTGACAATCAAGTTTTACTAAATACATCCTTAATTTCAAGAAGGTGCATGTTTTATAACATAATATTCTATTTTATTTTAGAGTTTAATTTTGATTAATAATTAGTATAAAACTTTTTTAACACAATTATTTATTTATTTATATGTTGTTACATTTTTAAGAGAATTTGACTTCTTGGGTTATTATTATTGCATTAAATTTTTTTAATAATATAATAACACATAATTAAATTATAATATTTTTACACAATCAAAATTAATTTTTTTATATTAAAACTTAATTTAATCATAAAAAATAAGAGTGATAAGAATCAAACTCTCAAGTAATAAAAATACTAAGATTAAAACTTCTACTAGAGGACTTTTTTTTGTGGTCAACAGTGCATAAGTACAAAGAACTACAAAGGGCCCAACCACACAACTAAAACAGCAAACCCACTACAAATAAGACTAAAAGACGCAAGGGCGCTCGATTGGCTAAACATCAACTAATAGATAGTCAGTGAAAAAACTCTTTGCAACGCTGTAGACAATTTTAGAGGAAGCAAGGCACACCAGTGGAGACATAGTTTCTTGCACACAAGTAAGGCACACTTCTGTATTTGTTCTGCTATTAACGTTGGGTCCTTTGCTCCTTTTGGACTAACACAGCCCAAGATGATTATAGGCTTCTCAAACCCAATGAATTCCTTTTGAAAGTCTAGCTCATATAAGCTTTTGGGCTCTAGACCCAATTGCAAGCACCCTGTTCTTAGGTCCAATACAGAGGGAGAGAGTTTGCTTTTCTTCTTGGATCTGCAGCACCAATTTTAAGGGTGATTTTGTCTGCTTGATACATCATTTCTTTTCTTCTATTTATGTGAGATTGAGCTCGCTCCTCAAAGTATATATCCTGATATCTAGACGTTTCTTCACCTTTCTGGCTAATATTAATTATTTCAATGGATTTCTACTGTACTATCCTTGCTAAAAATTTTGATGTGCCTTCTTTTTGAATGTTGCTTCTGCAAGAAGCCTGTCCCTTCTCTGTCCACCCTTTCCTACGCGCTTTTAGAGAAGTTTTAGTTTCATGCTCTTCTCCCTGTTCCATTGGTTGTGTTTGTCTTCTTCCCTGAGCATATCTTTCTACTACTATAGCTGCCGTGGATTTTGGTATAGGCACTTCCAGGTGAGCACCATATCTAGGCCTTGATGAATCTACTATAGACATTGCCTTCATCTCTATACATCCTTTTTTATCATGTCTTAGTCGACCACATTTAATGCAAAAGTGTTGAAGTTTTTCATATCTTAACATAATCCAGGTGCTTGGTAACTCCATCATGGGAACCCAGAATCCTGTAGGGAGGGGTTTGCTAACATTTAACAAAACTAAGTCTAAGAAAGCTTCTCACTAATGCACCTTCAACCCAAGAATTTTCTATTTCTAATACCTCTCTTATCATTCCTCCTATCTTAGCAATATTCTTTACTGTCATTAACTCTATGGGAAGGCCATGAATCTGTATTCAATATGGGGATTTATCAAGATTTACCTCAAGGAGAGTTTTTGGTAGGTCCCATTGGATCATAGTTTTGAATGTTTTCTTGTTGAGTACATTGTTTGCTATGATATTTCCCACTAGCTTCTTGATTTTAATTTCATCTTCCAGATCTTCCGTATCTAGTTGGATTGTCTCTTCTTCAATGCTATGATAATCTGAGTTTGGGGGCTTATCTAGGTGTGGGTTATAAGTCATTTGGGAATAACTTTGTAGGCTCATAGTTGATTAACTCTAATAACATGAATGTAATCTAAGATGAGAGGTTTAAGAACTTTTACTCAGAAGAGTGAGATATTCCTATGAAAAGGAAGAAGGATTTCCTATACTGAGAAAGAGGGAACTCCTACGAAGAGGAGAAGAACTGAGGAAACTCCTACGAGATGGAAGAGAGGAACTCCTCCTCGTCATAAGACCTACTAGTTATAAGAGTGTTGAGAAAGGAATCAATTTTTATAAGATTTTGCGATTTAGATGGGTCTGGCCGTTTTGATCTTATCCGTTGGTCAGGTCAAACCGGCTCAACGCCAATAAAAAAGTGGACTTTGTTAAGTATGGGCTTAGCTGGACTCATTTATCCGGCTAAACGGGCTGAATTGCTAGTCCATCCGTTTGAATGGGTTGACTCAAATGGATAGCTCTAACCAGGATATATGAATCGGGTCCCCCCGTGAGTCCGGCAAGGGGCTTCCACTACGAGCTTCCCGTAAGGCCTTAACCTTTCTCATTTGGTATGTCACTCGCTTGTCCTGGTTTTCAACGCCAGCCGCTACTTTCTCTCTTCCTTTTTCTTCGTTCGGTGCCTGAACCTCATTGCCACTTCCACCCTTATCTTCCTCTGCAACAACCCCTGTTGACTTCAAGGAATCGACATTGAAAGACCCGCTTCGTGCTCTGGTTTCAGGTTCGATTTCTCATGCTATTCTCTGTTCACGCAGCCACGAATTTTCGTCACCCCACATCATGGCAGCTTCCGGGCACCTGCCCTGTAACTAAAGAATCGATACCCAGTAATCAAAAACTGTTTTTGAGAACGGTCTTAGCCCATTCTTCTTTCAGAACCTCTCTTGACTGTGAATCCGATGGAGGGATTGAAAAAGGACCGCGACCCACATCGCCGATACGCCTCCCCTTTGTGATTCGGAGCCCCACGAAGGTCTCTAGGTACTTCTGGGATGGCGACAGTTTGCAGTTGGTCAGTGTTGATGGCGGTGCTTCGTCTTCTGATTTCGATTTCGACAATGGGTTCCGTAGGTTGTTCAGGATATGTAGTTCTGTTGTTAGGGACTTTTTCATTCCGCGGTCAGTTAAGGAGAATTACATGGATTATGTCAAGTGGAAGTTCTTGCATCGTGTTTTCAGCTCAGCACTTCAAGTTCTCTCCACTCAGGTACTTGGCGGCCTATTAGTTTTTTGTTTTTGTTTTCAAATTTTTTGTGGGATCATTTATTTAAAACTATAGGTGTTTCGTATTATGTAATTGATATGTTTGTTTTTGAATATTGATAAATCCCTAGTACAAGAATTCAATCAATTCATGTGGAAAAATTCATACTTGGTTTATCAGTCGATTGTTATGTACTATGCGTAGAAGTGAACTGTAATGTAATTGTGTATTAGAAATTAGTTATGCACTTATGCCATATATATATGTGTGTGTGTGTGTGTGTCTAACTGTCTATATATATATATATATATATATATAAAGACAGAGAGAGAGAGAGAATGATCATGTTAAAAAACTTCCAAGTCCAACTCCCTCTTATATGTGTTTATTAACGTATTATACAACGTGCAAGGTTTAATTAAACATCGTTCACCTCTTTAGATAATGCATGTGTTGTACTTTGTATTCTCCATTAAACTCTAATGATGTTCTTCTAGGTCTCACTACACCAGTTTCTTTTACATAATAACTTATTATGTCAGAATGGATTGATCTCAGGCAATGTTTAAGGCTATGGGAGTTGGATACTCCTGTTCCCTTCCATCAGCTGCTGCCCTTAATTGGGTCTTAAAAGATGGTCTTGGACGTCTTAGCAGATGCATTTACACTGCTAGCCTAGCATCTGCCTTTGATACCAATCTGAAGGTATTTAACTTCCATATTTGAAGGCATTAATTTTCGTCAGTCACTTTTAGTTATCTCCATTCAAAGATTTTTCCTCTATCTGCAGTTACCAACACTGTATTTTGGCTTTTTATCCAAAAATGACCTGACCTCCCAAAGTGCAGTGACGTGAAATGACATGATGATAATTGTTGAACTGCAGTTTGATATGTACTGATCATTTATAATGAAATCTGATAAATATGGCCTTCATTTCTTTTATTGTTTTGTACCTGTTGTACAAAGAGAGTCAGGTTCTCTACATCTGTTCTTTTTGTTGCAAGCAATGGACTCGAGCAACTTACTCCTATGTTTCCTCAATACTTCCTGCTACTTGCAACTATTGCCAACATTGCTAAACAAATAAGCCTGGCATGCTACTTAGCAACTCGAGTAAGGATGATACCTCTATGATATATTAAGTTCTCTACTAGATTTTTTCGATACTTTTTTTCAATGCTTTATTGGTTTGGAGCCATTCATTCTATGATATTATATTTTTCATGAAATTTGTCTTTCTTTATATCTTCAATATAGATTGTTCCTGAGGAGACAGTAGTCTATATGATAGTTGTTATATAAGAATATTAGCTGTATGATAGTAAAATAAAGAAAGATGTGTTCTAGGTATCCATTGGTCGATTGGATATCCTGATATGCTGTATAAAACAATGTCATGATGTTGGGGTGGGGTGGGGGTAATGGAAGAATAGGAAAGGTGTTTAATGAGATAACCCGTCCTTTTTTTATTCCACAGATATAATAGTTCATGATGTATTGTTCTTTTCCTTGTGATAGCAACACTTACAAATCCTATCTATATGTTTGAACTTCAGAGCTTTGGTCCCTTTGTGTTATATCAGTGGATCTCATTGTCATTAATATACTTTGTATCTGTATACTGCTTGCATATTCTTCTTGTTATATGTTCAAATACAGATGGCTCTTGTTTCAGTGCAGTATTGCTAACCAAGTAACCATCTTACAGTTATATTAATACAGAGAAGTTATCAAATATGTGAATGAGATCTCCAAAGCTATCAGTTTTTCCTGAAACCTTTGGACTTCTGTTGGTAGATAACTTTGTGTCATGCTGATTGCTGGCTTCATTGTTGTACTTTGCTGCGGAAATTTTACCATACCAACTTAGAGTCCACGTTTAATAATGCAAAAACTCTTTGACATCATGATAGGTCACGTATGTAAAAGATTTTCTGGACGCTAAGTACTAAAATAGATAGCTCTTAGCTCTTGACCGTCAAATTCAACAATATTTTGCGATGTCCATCTTTGTTACTTCCTTTATCCCTTCTATTTTCTCTTTTATGCATGACCACTTTTTCTTTTTTATTTGATGACATGTATTACCTAATTTCACATTTCATAAGTTCATTCATAGAGGCTGTGTTTTTTCCAAATCCTCCCACCCTTCTCATCTCTATACTGAATGCTATACTTCTTTTTGCCTGTGAATTTTGATGTTGTCACTCTGTTTATGCAGTCAGCTGTTCATCAAAGTTTTGCAATAGCAGACAACCTTGGTGAAATTTCTGCAAAAGCACAGGTTAATCATTGTTTTCTAAGCAGGGGTTATTTTTTTTCATAATATATCTTACAAGGATTATATTCTGAATTTTAATATGTTTTCAGATTCAAACAGTGTGCTTTGACATCCTTGGCCTTATACTTGCTGCACTTGTTAATCTGTGGTTTGAGAACCATCAGAGGTTGTTGCTTACTGCCATTAATAAAATGTTCTTATTTTCCATGATGTATAAGTTGGCTGAACTGTTGAACTGAGAGCTGACTAGTGTATTATACCTTGAGAATTTGATGACCTTATTTTCTGAATAAAAAGAAAAAAGCTTTTCATGATGCATGGCTAGAGTATTTATACTTCATACTTTCAACTTTCAATAGTACATAGTACAACTGACTTTTCTCGTCATGTGGACTTGTACAGGTGTACTTGATATATTTATTTGGTTTTTATTGCTTAAATAAGTTGGCTTGTTTTCTAACTTACCTAAGTTCTCTCTTGGCAAGACGACAAGCAGGTCTCCATTTCTTTGTTTATCCCATTTTTGCTGGTATGGACATTTTTGGGATATTTCAAGGACTGAGGCATGTCCATCTGCAAACCTTGACTAAGGTGGGTTTTCTGATGGCCTGAATTATGAAGTCTATGGATTAAAATTTTTTTACCTTTATAATTTAGAGAGAGAGACTGAGTGATTTGAGGGACACAAGATTTTGTTTTCTTCATTTGACGTTAAACATGTCAAGTGGTGTGAACCTGTATATCTCCACTTCTAGAAGAGTTAAATACAAAGAGCCAAGGTCTTTAGGGTATTGATTTAGGTTTGCTATCATTCTTGCACATTAAAGGGTAAAGACGTTTATTATTTGAGTAAAATGACATTTTGGTCCCTAAAAATATATCTCGCTCACAATTTAGTCCCCAATTTAATTTAAGTGTACGATTCAGTCTTTGAATTATTCAAACTTATTTCAGGTTGCTCCTTTAAGTTGGTCAATTAGAGATAGCAAAGGGAGTAAAATGAAACGAATTGGAACAATTTAAGTATTGAATTGTACACTTAATTTAAGGCAGGGACTAAATTGCAAGTGAGGTATATTTTTAGAAACTAAAATGTTATTTTACTCTTTATTATTCTGTATTGGGAAAGAGAAGAAAGGAAGCCAGGCTGTGATGCCCTTCTAGTTGTCTAATTTGCTTTAATCTCCATTTCTTTTTTGTTGCTCTCTGGTTTTGGTTGAGAGTATGTAGTTTACTGTATTGTTGATGTGTTGTTATTGTTTTAGGATAGGCTTGAAATTATACTGAACACTTGGATTGAGTGTGGATATGTGCCCTCCCCTGCAGAGGTGAGCAAGAAAGAAGGAATTAACTTTCTGGGAGCTAAAGGTGATATGCTACTGAATCTTAGTTGTGCTTAATACTTTCCAGCGTATGTGCTTCAGTAGTTAGCTCATTGTCAACTAATGAGGATTGAATCAGGTAAAGGCTTGTGGCCAATTAGAATAGGGTGCTTAAATCCCACGGACCAAATACCCAAGTGGTCAATGAAGAGAATACAATGTATAACTGGTGAGGATTTTTACTTCGTTTGCATGGAGGTCTTCTTCAAAGGATTGAAAAGAACTAGGCAGGTGAGCATATTAATGAGCCTATCCTTGAGGACATATGCTTCCGCATAACTTCCTTTGAAGTAGTTCTGTATTCTAACTCTTTGTTTTGCTTGTTTGTCTCGGTTTTGACCTCCCAGCACGGTATTCTTCTCTTCATGCGTGAAGGAGCCGAAGCAGTACATATAATCAAGGGTTTATTGCAGGTGAGAAGACTATTCTTTCTAATGGTTTTTCAACTATTAAGATCAATATTGGATTATTGCACCATTACTGGTAGGTAATTTGGTTTAGCTTGAGTACAAAGAATGCTCTTGGTAGGACAAAAAACTCTTAGCTAAACCCAGTTTTGCTTATTCTAATAATCTTTGAAATGACTTTTTATTTTAATGTCTAGGCCTGCTACATCAGAAGGGCTCTCCTTGTGAATAGTAGTAAGTGGGAGATTAGTATAGAGGAAAGCAATGCATCAAACTCAGCACTTGAGGATTGGTCTGCAATGATAGAGGATGGCAAGAGGTCAGCAGAAAAAGATCTGTGTAATTTGATTGAACAAATGGTGGGAAAGGGTTGGGTAGTGAAGAGCATTTTGTTGACAACACAAGAGCAGGCTCGATACAGTTTTGTGTGTGACTAAAGATGGTTTTCAATTTTTGGTGGGCTCCTTAATACGATGGGAGTGTTTGGGGATTACCATTCATTTTAAAATTAAAGAATGTTAGAAGTCAAAATTGTGTAGCATTCATAATCATAGCTTTCGATTTTTGTTGAAGGGTATGTTATATGTAATTGATATGCAGAAACTTTATTAAAGAGTTTACATGGATAAACCCTTATCACAAAAGAAAGATGGATTTAATTTTGACCAACTATTAGTGTAAAAGTGTTATGCTATTATCTAATTATGGGGTGTAACATCATTAAAATAGTGAGTTATCATTCTTTTTAAAATGGAGGGAATTTAAATTTTATCATATATTTTATTTTTATTTCAAATGACACAAATATATTTTATCAATATTTTTTCCATTTATATCAGTGTAGTGTATGATTACAGATTCATGTTGTATCAGTTTATTTTTAGCAGGAAAAGATTATTTCTTAAAAAATAATTGTTTTATTTTCAAAAAAATTTTCAATAAGATTTTGATTATATGTTATTTTGAATATAAAATAAATTAATTTAAATACACACAAATTGTACTGAAAAAAGTTATTTTAATAAAAAATAAATTTTGAAGTATTTTGATTATAATCTTTTTATAAAGTAAAGTAAACTAATCCAAATATTTCCTTCACTCTGGAACTCTCCTTTATTATTTGTTTTTCGGTACAGCAGAAGAAACGAGCAACAAAAATTTCCCTCTAATAAACGGAATCTGCATAGAGTCAGCCAACAAAAGAGAACCAAGTTCAGGTGCTGACGGAATTTGCATGGAGTCAGCCAACAAAAGAGAACCAAGCTCAAGTGCTGGCTCCTCCCACACCTTCAAATGATCATGATTACTAGCTCCAATCTTTGCAAGATGATCAGCACAATTGTTTGCTTCACGAAGAATATAGGAAATCTTCACCTCCCATTCCAGTACCAGAAAGCTTCTAATTGCCGTCTCTATATTCCAGTATCAGTGAAAACCATCCAGGTTAGAAGATATCATAGACACTGCATCTAAAGAATCACTTTCACATGAAACACGACAGAATCCTCGATTCCAAGCTTGAGATAAACCATGGAAGATAGCTAAGAGTTCAGAGAGGAGATTGTTAGCATGTCCAATGAAGCCCGAAAATCCCATTATCCAAGAGCCATCCTCTCTTCGTAAAATTCCACCAAAACTAGCTCTATCAGGATTACCAAAAGAACTCCCATCAACATTTATTTTTATAGTTCCTGGATTCGGAAGAGTCCAGCGAACAAGGCGAACATGCTTGTGCTAAACAAAGATATTACCATAATAGGATTTGCAATCTTCCATTAACATATAAATTCGGAGAAGATAATCATGGTAGGAGAAAGAAGCATCCTTGAAGAGCACTGCATTCCGGGCATTCCAAATCCAAAGGAAGATATAAGGATTAGATATAGTTGCATTCTCCTGAAGCCAAGTATCTGTCTTGTGTAAAAAAATGCGATCCATCAGCATATCCCAAGCTAAGCCAGAAACCCTTAGCTTGGTTGCAGTCGTGGAGACAATGGGCAATATCCTCCCCTGTTGCACCGCAAATAATGCAAGTTGGGCTAGCTGCCATACTCCTGTGGTGAACTAATGCTGTCGTGGGAAGAGCGTTATGGTAAGCAAGCCAAATGAGAAAACGAATTTTCTTTGGGCATGGAAGCTTCCATATCCAAGACCAGCTCCTCTTCTGTTTAAAGAGGTTCCCAAACGTGCATTTGTTGAAACTCAAGAAATTATACTGAAACTCAAGCACTCACTCACCAAATTAAGTTTTAAAAAATGGTATATGAACGATGACTTGAGTGCATTAAATGTTATGGGATAAGCTAGAGATTAATCAAATTCGAAGGAAATTACTGTTATCACAAATTACTGTTAGATAAGTAGTGTGAAGAATTATTGTGAATATTAACACAATTTAATTTAAATAAAATTATTATTCTCAATCTTACTAATTTAATTTTTTTAAAAAATAAATACACCGATTATTAATACAATTCAAAAGAAACTATTTTTAATGAAAATAATAAACGATAAATGATCATTTAACAATTTAGAGGATAGGACAAACAACTTTCAAACTTAAAAGTATAGTCGATTTGACAAATCTTATTAATACTAATGTTTTTTTTTATTCTTTTTAGGTTATGTGATGAAGAAGAAGAAGTGAACCATGTGATTCCAAAATGTGATTTTTCAAAGCAATCATCATCGTCATCAGCAACTGAGGGCCAGTATATGGTACACATTGATGCTACTTCCCAATACCATGGATGTAAATTTTATAATTTTTGGAAATTATTCTAATATAAGTTTACATAATTGACCAATATTAATCTGGGTATTACTAAGAAAGGCCAATATTATTTAAACTTTAAACATTTATCTTCTTAAAAAAGTTTGTTTATATTAGTTTAATATAAATTTAAAATTTGATACAATTTTATAAATTTAATAATATAAAGAAATGATGTAAATTTAATAATATAGATATAGTTCTAAGAGTCCAGTTCCTCTTGCAATATTCTTCCATATCAGATTTATAAATCTGATATATATCAAAATCAACCCTCAAACACACGATAATCTCCTTAATTACGAATAAATAAAAGAAAGACTGCAAATAAAGTCTCATATGCTAAAGAGTGCAGATGGAATATTAAAGAGGTTCTGTGGTCTAAAACTCCAAAATTAATGAACTCTTGACAAATGTTTTTTAGGTTACTCAAATGCACCACAGGTTCTTCTACTTTCTTATATCGAAATGCTAATATTTTATAAAATAAAATAGAAGCAATTTAGTAAATTATTTGTAAAAGTTTCCTATAATTAAAAGCCCCTTTAACATGTGACTATGATCATGAATAACAAATCATAATCCAAACAAAAGAAAACGGAGCAGCATCGATGGTCTTGCTAGTCAATAAACTCTTCAAGCAGAAGGAAATAGTAAGTAAATAAAATTTCATCAAAAGCAAATTAGATCAAGCATATTTAGCATCAATTTACTTATCATAAAAAAATACATCAGTTACATTTCTATGCAGAAATTAAGATGTTTTTCTTTTTACTAAATTATGAAACATTTATTACTATAAACATGTACCAAGCAAACCAATAAAGAGATAGAGAACACAATAACAGAACCCAAAAGACAAAAGAAAGCGATGCACAGAATGGTCAATCATTTGTTTTAGTAGAACAAAATTGTAAGCCTTATTTTACCAAAAAAAAATTGTAAGTATTATATACAAAAAATTATGCTAATTCACTATATTAATAGAAACACATAATATACATATTCACAAAGACATTATTCTTAAAAACCTGCAGATATGTCATCCGAATATTGTTATTTAGGACCTCCAAATTATGAATCTTGAATTGTTGAAGCATAATGTGGTATGAGGAGAGAGTTGATAAGCACAACGACTAAGCAACCCAAAATTTTCCCTTTGTTGCCAACAGAGAAAGATTAAATTACCTTTATTGCAAGATCCACCAGAGTATTTGAAATGTCTTCTCAATTATACATCAAGGTGGTCACACTCACGAAAGTTTAGAGAAAATATTCAAGCATACAATTTTATGTTTGCTTCACTTCCATGGGAGCCAAAGTAAACAACACAGTCAATTATTCAAGTAGTCCATACATTTTCAGAATCAGTGGTCAAATTTACCATAAACTTGGGTCATTGCTTCCTATAGATGGAAAACAATCCAAGTTTTGGCAGCTCTATGTACATTATACGTCAAATGAAGTCCCAAAAGAAAACAATGTAATCTTTGAACAATTAGTGGACAAATAGCTAAAAATCTTGATGAGTTCATGCATCGTTGAAAGCTTAAAATAAATGTTAGATTGCTATTAGATAGCTAATTATATACATCGTTACGAAGAAGGAATAAGGGGGAGAGGGAAATTACCCATGAAAATTGAACGAAGTAAATAAAAGGGCGCATAAAGACGAATTAACTTGTTAGAATCAAGGGACTGAATGGATTAGTTTCATCTCGTCAATAGAGACTCACCTCAATGAAAAATCTACAGCAAATCCTTGACCTCCTTATTATAATCATATGTATGTGTATCAAACACAGCTCTCTTCAACAAATAATTGTTACAATGCAGTTAAAAAACATAAATTTACTAATTACAAAGTGTAAAACAAATTTATAACCAAAAAATTAATTAGGAATATATTTATTAATTACATAATATTTTAACCTATTAATTTATATAAATTTCAATAAATTATATTATTAAATATCAAAACAATGTTTAAATGAAGAAATTTAAAAATATATTTATTTATTAAGTTTAATATACTTATAATACATGCAATAATAACTTTTTTATATTTAAATATTTTTAAATCAGTTATTTTGTAAGTCAAATTTTACATAAATAAAATAATAAATGTATTACAAACTCATGCAATTCACACAGCCCAAATAATTGTAAAAATATACGTTGAAAATATTCAGGAAAAACAATAGAAATACTTAAATCCAAATGATAATGAAGCTTACTAAACTTCATTGAAGTATATTATCAAGCTTAATGAAATTAATGTTTGTAATCTAAGTATTATTTGGTCTATTTAAACTTCAAACATATTAATCTAATATAAATTTAAAATTTGATATAATTTTATAAATTTATTCTGATATAAGTTTATTTAATTGACCAATATTAATTTGGGTATTTCTAAGAAACATCAATGCTATTTAAACTTCAAACATTTATCTTTTTAAAAGTTTGTTTAGATTAATCTAAATTGCGTAAAAACCAGTAAAAAAGGAAAATAAATATTTTCACAAATATATTTTTTTCATGTTCATAAATTCACAATAGTAAATATAAATTGCAAAAAAAAAAAAAAACAAAAATTTTCATGTTAATACATTCAAAAAAAATTAATTTATTTGTTTGTTGGAGTTTTGACTGGATGTGACGGAAATTTTCTAAACTAGATGTAAACCCAGATAAATGTAATTTTTGTTTGATTAAATATTGTGTTCAAGTTTTATACAATATTATATGTCAATACGGGAAATTCTAAATGCACAAGAATTAAAATGTAAACAAACTAAGTATGTAAGTAACTTTCTATACTTTCTAGATCGATAGAAGAAAGATATATCGAATTCTTTTACGTCATAGAAATCACTCTTCTTTGGAGATATCTTGAAGAAAGCTTAGCCATATTAATATTTAGGATCATATTTGAAGGTCACAAATTCGATGAAGACACATAAATAATCAATATCTACACAAAAGTAGAAAGCAGTGAACATAATTTAATAGGAAACAGAGCCACAAGTTGAGTCTGAGTGCGAAGATACTACATATGCATCCTTTTCATAAACATCATGCCTTAAACCTTGAGAAGGGATGATCAACTTAATTAAAATTTATGAGCCTTCACTTTTGTGGGTCAAGTCCTGCTCTGTATTCTCAAAAGCTGGTTCTTTTCTAGAAATGGGTAAGACAGTGAAGCAAAACAATTCTGTCTGAGTTGGGCATCATAGCTTCCTATATTCGTGCTTCTGATTTAACAGAAGCAATGTATTCTTTTCATAACCATTACATTACTAAAGACAAACTGAAAAATCATATCAAAGCAAAAGTCCTGATTAGTACCTAATGCATGTCAACATATATAAGAATCGACAACCCAAGGGAATTCAAACATATAACACCATCGCATAAGCTCATTGAACTTCCAACACAGAGACACCAAATATGATCAGCATTTAGCAAATTCCATATCAGGCTGTGATGCCAATTGGCAAACATCTTATAATCATCTTCTAGAATAAACCATAGTCACCATTGATGTGCGGGTCGCTTCAGCGCTTTTGATTAGTAATGTGCATGAATATGATGAATATTGCCTTCTAAACTGGCACGGGTATGCCATGAAATAGCTGCAAGTTAATTTCTTCTCCTCAACCAAGCAAGATTTCACAAACTTCAATTTACTTATTTTAATATTTCAACTAATTAACGCAATTGTTCTAAACCTTTTAGCCCTTAAAGTCAATATCACTCTTCCGTAACTAAGTGCATAAGAACAAAGTTCTCAAGCTCAAACAACAAATCAAAGTTTTCAATCGTTATTCATTAGCATTAATTAACTATCCTATTATCACATTCTCCAAAACCAAGAACAAATATTGAGAAAATTAAGCCACTATATAGTCATCTTCAGCAACAAATCAACAACGTCATTATCAAAAACAAACACAGCACTCAAATTTTGAAACAGCGAGATATTAAGGGAAGGAAACAGAGCAATTAAAAAAAAAATAATCTAAGAACAGAGCTTAGCGAGCACCTAGTGATGGAGAAATGGTAGAATTCGCCAGTGCTAGAGAAGATCATAACTCCTACCTCAGCATCGCACAAGCTCGCAAGCTCCTTTGCCTTCCTCAGCAAACCATTCATTCGCTTCGAGAACGTCGCCTTCATGCTCGTTGAATTGTCGATCCTCCTTATTACGATCTTCCTTCTCCGTTTGTATCCCAATCAAACCCAAATGTTAAAAAAAAAAAAAAATCGGTCCAAATTGTGATTGAAAATGCCAATCTCAATCTTTGCTCATCCTCCATGGAATCGGAGAGGTTAAGTTTTAGTAGAGTTACCAACTGACGATGCATGTAGAAGGCATTCTGTTAAACGCTTGCGATTCCAATGACCCGAAACTTTTCTTCATCTTCAGTTTGCATCTCTCTATCTCTAGCAGGCAGCAGCAGTAGTGTGGTTTGGGTTTTCATGCGAGACATTGAGAGAAAGGATGCTTCGCATTGCTTCTATTATGATCTTGAAAACGAAGACGAAGAGTTGTCCGATCAAGTTCTAACAATTTGTTGCCGCGCATTTCTAAGTATTCAGATAGATTATGATTTGTTTTTTTGAGTTTGGGATTACTTAGGTTACTACTGGGGTTGCATTTACTTTAGGAAGAGAAACCGATAAGAACATAAAAAGCTGAACTTTGGCGTTAGCAAGGATGAGCTTGAATGCCGAGAATCAAGAGGAATTACTGATGTGGGAAAGGGTTGGAAAAGAGTGAGAAGAGAAAACTGAAAAGACACTGCATGAGGATGCTAGAATATGCTAGAATTGCCGAAGTGGCAGAATTTTAGTTGTTAATGTGATAACGTTATATACTTTGTCTCAGAAATTATATATTATAAATAGATTGAAGCCGACGCGTTGTGGTAACGATGTCAACGACGACCGTGTCAGCCTGTCCCCACTTATTAGCGAAAAAACCAGATTCTGAAGGCTGGAAATGTCGAAAAAGCCCAACGCAAATTGGACAGAAAAAAAAAGCGTAGAAACGCGTGGTCGCGGAGAGCAATTAAATGTGCGAAGGTTCTGGAAGGTCGCAGAGGAAAATAGTGGTGGTCGTAGAGAATCTAGATCTCCAAAACCAAAACCGTTTTTAAGGAGGAGTTGCACGTTCTGGTCTTTTTCCTTACTACGATTTGCTAACTTTTACATTGTTTCGCTGCTATTTCCTTCATCTTGTAAGGTACGGATTTGTAAGGTACCTTTCGGCTCCTCTCTCTTGCGTTTAGGATTTTTTAGGGTTCAGTGTGTTTATGTGACGGGGAGGTTTATGAATTGGTTGCGAAAATTGAGGGTTTTTTTTTGGAATGTAGCTCTTGAATTTGGGATGCCCATTTTGGATTTGGATCTGTCAATGTTTGAAATTATCAATCTTGGAGTTGGTTTCTGAATTGCGTTGTATTCCAATGGGGGAAAGTCTGGTTTTTGGGGTTGAAATTATGAAATTTTTATCTGGAGTGGGTGTGTGTTTCTGAAGGGTCATTGTGTTGGGGGATTGTGGGTATTGAATAATTGTTTTCTTGTAAGAAATATTGTTTTCTTCAGGTGTGTGTGGCAGGGGGGGGCATCCTTATTGGGAAATAATTTTCTCTCTTGTCCTCTTTTCATCTTATGTTTTAATGAGTTGGAATGAAATTTCAAAATGATGGAAATTTTAGGGTGTTCTTGTGTATAGAAAGAGGGGTTGGAAAATGCGAGGATTTTTTTTCTCAACTGGAGACAATATTCTCATGGTTTTGCTATGTTTTTCACATCTTTAGAGTCAACAATGGTGTTTCTCGTTTATGGTTGTTTCCATTAGCTTCTTATCAAGTTTCATTGTTGATTCTGTTACGTTCTTCTGATCAGTCCTATTGGAGTATTTAAAACACTTTTAAGGGTTTTTAAGCGGCTGACTAATTTTATATTGATCTGCAACAGATGGCTGAGGTATGTGAAACTATTGATCTCTGCCAAATGTTGTTTTGATTCATTCTTTGCCATTGAACCTCCTCTCAGTGCTTTGCAATTTCTAGGGCACTTATAGCTATAATTGATTGCAGGATGGTCACAGGGTTACCCTAAATGTTTATGACCTAAGCCAAGGACTTGCTCGACAGCTTTCAACAACTTTTTTGGGGAAAGCTATTGAGGGCATATGGTGAGTGTTTCACTTTGTTGTTGGTCCAGAGTGAAATGTCCTCATACCGGAATTAGTTATATCATGGAAAACTGGATTTCGGAGATGTGTAATGCCTGTGTTGTTGAGATTTATATGCTGTGGATGTGCAATGTAATATGGACTGGATAGTTGAACTAGTAGAAATGAATATGATTAAATGATGCAATTTCTAAAATCTAGAACACTATAATACCTTCATTTTGCTTTTTTTTTTTTTTTTTTTTTTTTGGTTTGGGATGTGCATGCCAATATACTTAGTGGCATATTAAATGGTTATGATTATGATTTTGCATACTCTGTTTGTTCCTCAGGCACACGGGAATTGTGGTTTATGGTAATGAGTATTTCTTTGGTGGGGGCATACAACATTCTCCTGCTGGATCAACGCCATATGGAACTCCACTTAGAGTGGTAGACTTAGGTATCACACACGTTCCCAAGGATGTCTTTGAAATGTATTTGCAGGAAATCAGTTCCCGATACACAGCTGAAACCTATAGTTTGCTTACCCACAATTGCAACAACTTCAGCAATGAAGTTTCTCAATTTTTGGTTGGTGCAACCATTCCTGAATATATTCTACAGCTTCCTAATGAAGTTATGAGCAGCCCAATGGGGGCTCTTATATGTAAGTTATCATCTACAACATTTCAAGTCTAAAATTGTTCTGAGCTTTCTGCTGTTTATTGATATGGATATCTATTTCAGTATAGTATAATGTTCTGACAGAACAAAAGAAAAAAACAAGAAACTCCATTGAAGCATTTATGGCGTCTATAAAACTATTTCATGGTAGATGACTGTGAGAAATACTTTTCAGGCATTGTCATCTGTATGTGGAATTGCTTGGGTTCTAGCGCATTTTTATGCTTAACCATTAAATGCAGCTTTACATCTTTGTATCTACCTTTGCCTCTTCTCACTTCGCTTCCTTGTGTCTGATGGTCATTTTTAAACTCCATTTATCTGTGTCTTGTATAAAATACCCCTTCCAGAAGTTGAAAGATCTGTAAAGTGTCAAGCACAATGTTAGAGAATGCCTCATTGGAACTGATAAAAGTGATGCCTATTTAAGAAGCTTTTCTCTTTATTTATTTTGTTGTGCACTTAGTTTGCCATTATCTGATATCTTGTATTTATAACTTTCATTTTGCAGTGCCCATGATACAGAATTTAGAGACAACATTGAGATCTGGTGCAGTTCCACAAGTTCCTCAATTTACGCCTTCAACAGTGAAACCTTTGCATCCTGCCTCAGCTAACACCGGAAAGACTTCAAGTGGTCCTAATTCATCTACCGAGAAAAGTTTTACCAGAGAGGTTGGTAATGAAGTGAAAGGCAAAGATGAGAAGACAACAGGAAATACAGTGCCACCTGCTGCAAAGCCAGCAGAGGAACCGCAGAAGTCATCACCTAATGGGGTTACAGGAGATCCTCTTGGTGATGCTCGCAACAGGTTGCAAGATGAGATTGTCAAAGAGTTTGCTGCAATTATGGCAACTGGGACAATGCGAGCTAGTGAAGCCGCAGCTCTTGCGACTAAAAGAGTGATGCAAAGATACAGGCAGACTGCTGTGTCACAGAGTTAGCGACATTTGTTGTGGGTGAGCTTTAATCTTCTTCACTGGCAATATTGTTGTTATGGTTAACAATTGTGGGTCCAAGATCCCTATACATATCACTGCACCTGTTTCTGGATTCATCTTATTGTTTATCATTTAATTTGATACAACTTGATTTCACTTATATGTGTGGACATGGTGATATCAGGACTTTACCTTTGTTGATTAGTATAACTGACAGGGGAACACTCAAATAGTAATCTATAAACCCTGTCTGTTCAGTTGTTCTGAATCTTCTGATATGAGGGTGGCTAGCCCTTTACATTGGTCAGATTCAATTGTATGCCAAGACTTTCTTTTTGGCCATTAAGTGAGAAGTTTGTGTGCATATGAAGCTAACTCGGGTCAACAAATTGATTAGGTGAAATCGGTATTGCGTCAATAGTGCCCTTTTATAATGTGCTTAACATTCTTCTGATATAATTCTTGGGTATTAATAGATTAAGGCGTTAATTTTCATTATTTAACTATTATAACTATAAGCTGGCTGATCTTGGAAGAGGCATTTCTCCTTCATGGCAGAATAGACGTAAATCACGAAAAAGGAGTCAAAAGCTTGACAAATAAACAAACATTGCATTTTGGTCATTGTAGTGTCTCAAATTAGTGCATGATTAGAAATGGGTTATTTTTAATGAAAAAAATCATTTTTTCAAAAAAAAAATTTTAATAAAATTTTGATTATAAATTATTTTAATTATAAAATAGATTAATTTAAAAATACATTTAATAGCATAAATTTTAACCAAGAAGGACTCACAGGTGATTCAATGAATTTGTACAAGGCTGTGTTTCTAGGAGGTGGAGCCGTTTAAGCCTGACTTGCAATGGGCTGGGTCAAATATCCTCCAATTTATACGACAGGCCATAAGAAGCCTAACTGGACCGGCGCGATTAATGGAAGTTTTTTTAATATAAATTCACATAGCGTTAGCCAAACGGTGAAAGTAGAATGACTCCCCCCCCCAAAAAAAAAATCATGTGTTTTTTTACCTGAAAATTTAAAGGGTATTTTAAAATCTTATATAATTAATAGATATAAAATATTTAAGTGAAATTACATAGTTCAAATTTAATCATCAAAGTCTGAACTAAGATTATATCTGTCCATACCCAAAATTCAATCATCAAAGCCCAATTTTATGGTTCAAATGTGAAAAAATGTATTAGTTACATAATTCCAATGTCTAACACATCATCTTTCACAAATTTTTTTGAAGCCCTCATTTACATCGGCTGGCTTGCGGTTAACTTGAAATGTTTAGTACATTTTTTGCGATTTGGATTGGTTTAGTTTTAAAAGAAAAAGTTATTTAAATCAAACCAATTGATTTTTTTATATTGGATCGATTTTGATCTACTTAAAAAATTAAACTGAATCAAACCAAAATGTTTTTAATCGGTTTAGTTTGGTTTGATCAACTCGGTTTTTTTGCTAAGTACTTTTTTTTAAAAAAAAAATCATATCCACCTTAACTTTTTTTTCTTTTCATGACTCAAAACAATAAATTAGCTTAAAAATAATAATAAAAGCAAAATAAAATAGATATAAATAAAAATTTGTCCTTAATATTTTTTATAAAAATAATAATAAATTAAAATTTAATCTTCTATAAGTACGTTTAGATAAGTTCAATTTGGTTCGGTTTCATAAATAAAAATCGAAAACCGAATCAAACCAATCAATTTACATAAAAAGAAAATCAAACAAAATCAATTAATTTTAGTTTTGTTGGGTATTTGATTTTTCAATTCAATTTTTTTGGTTTAAATCGGTTTGGTTTATTTATGAACACCCCTATTAAAAAGCACTACACAATAAAGAAAATTGTGAAGTAAAGGCTGTGTTAAGAAGCATTACTTAACAAAAAGAAATTGTGAAGAACTACTACAATAAACCTGAACAAAAGCTATTGCGTACCGTATGCTTAGGACTTGGGAGGAGGTAGCATTATGCAGATACATGCTTAAGATGGTAAAGAGATTGAAAACAGGGAGTATTATAGTTTTCCTCTCTCATTTTTAGTTTGCAACTATCATTTCGTCAAATATGTTCTAAGAAATAGGCACAGAAGTGAAAAGGTATTATAACTTTATAATTCCTGCTAGGTTTGAGGAATTTTGTTACATGATTGATAAGTTCTTCGATCATGAATTCCCTCT
The DNA here is from genome assembly GCA_019955255.1 of Castanospermum australe. Classification (NCBI taxonomy): domain Eukaryota; kingdom Viridiplantae; phylum Streptophyta; class Magnoliopsida; order Fabales; family Fabaceae; genus Castanospermum; species Castanospermum australe. The sequence continues at coordinate 268,827 of NSJW01000203.1, forward strand.
AGGTTCTAGCTAGGAAGATAGGAAACTGCAAGTGAAGTATTAGTTCCTAAACTATTGCTTTCTTGAGCCACTGGATGAGTAAACTCAACAAATTATACAAGAGTCATGAGGCAGTGAAACCCCAACACAAATGAGTCTATTCTACATTATTTCCTCTCTCTCTCTATATATATATATTCTATCTTTTCAACTACAGTATATCCAGTTACAATGCAGTGTTCACACATGTTAATAAATGTTAAATAATTTAATGACAGTAGATTAAAAATAATTGTTTGAATGTGGTCAACTTGTTGGATTACTAAAAACAAAGTCCTAACACAAACGCAAGAAGTTCTTCACAGCATGTTCCATTAGCATCGAGTTATGTTTGTACTTGCCAACATGCTTAAGCCACTGGTGCCTTTGTGTGATTTCAATGAGTAGTTCCATACTGTACATAATCTAATTTTTGTTCTTAATTTTTCTTTGGTTGCATATGTTCATTTTTCAGGTATACGTTTACAGATCAATAAAATTCTGTCCTTGATTTGATGATTTTTACAGGATATTAACTGGGTTGCCTATTCTTGTAAGCTTGCTGGGCAATTAAATATCAAAGCCTATATAAGCTTTCTGCTGCTATGTTACTAATGTTTGAAGTTATTTTCAAATAATGAAGGTTTTAATCTTCGTTGAAAAATGGAATTGGTTGATAATGGCAACTAACATGATATTGAACAGGTTACAGCCAATCTGATCGCTGTGCTGCATCACTTGTAGTTCTCATCATACTCCTATTCCTATATCAGTCTCCTTAGCTAGTAGTAGTGATTTCATTGACATACATTGATTACCTTTCTTTTATTGCAGGAATCATTGGTGAAATTGAAAGAACTGACTTATTAGGAATCAGACTGGTGTTGAAAAATTATGGCACAACAAACATTCAGCAAAATAATTCTGTGAACTGCAAGTTCTGATCTTAAACAATGACAATAACTTTGTCAACCCGTCCATCATACTCATAAAATTTAACATTTGAGACAATTTTTGGCTTTTAATACCGTCTATGAAATTGTTCAACTTTGACCTATCACCTGTGTTATCCAGGATGCATCTAAAATAAGCTTTTAGAAACAACTGAGATTGTGAAGAATTACTATCTCTGAGCCCTTTCGGCCAAAGAGTAAATCAAATTTCAGCAATAAAAAGGGGTAACTCCTGAGGACAAGGTCAGTGCAAGATCAAGAAGAAAAGCTACCGTGGAATGTGTTTAGCCAGCAACTTCAATTTGTTTTATATGCCGGCATAATCTGTTTTTATGAAAGCATGTTTTTGGAGCTTTCACTGAAGAAGAATCTTGAATTGGATAATATATATATATATGTATAAGTGGTTCTTAGGAAAACATATTATCTGAAACAATTCTTGTAACAACAGGTACTTTACAAGGCTAAACTGACATTATGGAAAGAACAACCAAAGAGTGCAGAAGTATGATCCACATTAGTTTTCCTATGGAATCCATCTTCAGGAAAAAAAATCCCCTGCCACTACTACTGCCAAAGCAGCTAAAAAGTTGAGTTTAGAATTTAAGGATAATCCAAAAACTAGTCTATGGTAACTACATACAACAAATTGTTTTCTGAACAATTGAATGTTTCATAAAGAATAACAAAAAGAACCTTCAAAAAAATTGAAAAGTAAAATACTAGATAGCTAGAATATTGTGACAAAATGAATTGTCTTATTAATTGACTCTTGGATGGATTAATAATCTGTCACATTGTCTTTATCCAACAATGACACATGAATGTGAGTGAATTTTGACTAAATTTTATCAAAATTTTCTGGTTGTGTAACACTAATCAATTAAAAAATGGATTAAAAAGTCAAACAAATAGTAAAGAGTACTCTGAACATAGTTTTCAATGACTTTGCATTATAATTTAATGAAAATATCTAGTTACTTCTGATATTACATTTCTATTAACACCTTCAAAAGAATAACAAGTAAAACTCTTCACTCAGAAATAGTATCCGATAAATTTACTAAACACTTAACATTCTTACTTTGGGACGACTCATCAGAAACAAGTAAACCTCTTATCTGAAACATAGATATATATTCTCAAACTATAGAAGTTTAAACCAAATATCTGTCTGTTAAAAGTGTTGAAGAGATGAAATAGCCGTCACGATACTTTCTTCCAAGGAGCAATTTACAGAATCCCATGGCAGTCTACATTTTTCTCCAGGCGCAAACTCCTGTTTTCCTTCTAACCTATCTTTCCTTGTTCTTGTTCTTCTATTGTTTCAGTTATTGCAATTAATTTGGTACAGTAGCAACAAGATCACCTTTCAAGTAACTTGTGAAATGAATGCAACGTACATGCTATAATATGGCACCTGAATCTTGGCTTCTTGATAAAGTAGGCTCCTCATTGCTTATACTCGTGTTCTCATTTTCCAATTCCACACTTGCCTCTCTTGGTTTCCTAAATGTGTCAGAAGGAATATTGATTCCAGCAAAGCCAATCATGACGGTGATTGCTCCAAGGTAATCCATCAGGCGAGGAGCATTGCCAGTCAAGGTATCGACAATGGCAGCCAATGGGACCTGAATTGTAAGTCCAGCTGTAGCTACTGTGGTTGATGTAAGAAGAACAGCCTTCGCCCACAAGTAATCACTCAACACATTATCCAGCAATCCTAGATGTGACAGGAAATAATCCATACATTATGAAATTTACAAATCAAATGAAGTAGAGCAAGGAGAATCATCCCTTAGAATAACAAGAAAAGCTACATGGGCTACAAATAAAGGGTCGTTTGAATGCAAGAAAGTATTAATTGTATTAAAGGAAGCAAAGAAACCGCTGGACACATGCTACAAAAAAAAGGTTATTTCTAGGAATAATTTATAACTTTCATGTTCAAGATGCAGCGGATTTAATTTCCACAAAACCACAAAAGATTGGTGAAAATATTTTGAATATGTTTTTGGAAGTAGCAAGAAACAGCTTGCTTCAGATATTCTTCTCTCTCTCACAAGAAGATAAAGCGATTGACCTTACACTCCTTGAAAAAGAAAAATCATCATCCACTTTTAATAACAAAGATCCATACAACATGATACTCATGAATGAAATGCCCAGTAGGAAGAGTATGATACAAAACTGGCTTCCCAGTTTCCCATCCACTATGAATGTCAAAAGTAAAGTAATGCATTGTTCTGCATTTTAAGTTCAACAAATCTGATATCAAGTAAAGAAAATAGCCTAGATGTTTTAATGATTGAACTCAATCTCTGTAGCCAAGTTTTGAAAAATGTGTATTGTGTTAATGATGGTGCTCTTGACCAAAACTTAAAGATTTACAATATCTCCAACAACTCAGACTTAACAAATGAAAAGCATTACTTGAGAAAATCTAATCAGGGCTTATAAAAAAATATTATGCACAATAAAAATAAGTTGGCGACTTATGTTTTTCTTCCCACAGTTTCCTAAAATTCAAGCATTCAGAAAATTTATCACTAGTTAAACAAGTTCTCAGCTTTAAAAGCATCATAATCTAATATAAAATCATTCTTCTCGTCTTTGAATTAATTTTTCAGTTTTAGTGGCATGATAAATCAACATGAAACCATTTTCCCATGTAGAGCTAGTAGAAAACCAAAAATGAGCTTAAACCCAAGTTCAAATTATTTTATTTCCAACTCAACTAAAAACTGAAAACTAATCTGGTTTCTCATAGCTGTTTTGTAAAATGGTAAATTCAAGTTTCCACTTGATGGTTTGACCCAAATTCACTTTGCCCCCTGTGGTATGAAAACTGATACTTTTCCATCTGTGATTTTCTCCATTATCATATAATCACCACAGTGTTTTTTTTTTTCTGTCCAATTTGTAATGGCAAGCTACATGTAAGTAGCACATGTACTCACTCTAATTACAGTTTCTCACCTTGTGTTTTAACCAGAATTCACTTTGCGCCACTACAAAACTTGTGGTTTACTCCATTATCACACCCCATATAGTAAAAACTAGAAAGAATGTGTTCAAAGTGAGCTCAAATGCCATTCACAAGTAGTTAGTTAGTGAAAAATGGATGCAAAAAACTTTATGTGATAATGGAGCCCACCACAGGGTGGCAAAGTGTAAACTTCTATGCCACAAGGAAGCAAAGTGGATTCAGGTCAAAGCACATGGTTGGCAACTATAATTGACCCTTTGCAAAATAATTTTCTGATTTCTAGTAGTCTATATTGATTTTCTCCTGAAGAACTCTCAAGCCTCGGATGGATTGCTATGAGCAGCAGGTTCATTCATATATAATAAGCCAATATAGAGTTGACAATTGCTTCTCATAAACATAAATGAAAATTAAGCTCAGAGCAAATTGCATATAGATCCTGGTGGAAACTGTTTTACTTCTATATACAATGTTAGGTTTTAGTAGATTGAAACAGAAGGGAAAGAAGCTTTGTTCCTTAACAAAGTCATTCAAGAAAAACTAAGTACTGATATAAGAATAAGATGAAGCCTTAAGAATGCTGCCACAATTTAGGTGATGACAAAAGATAAATATGATGTTGTACACTCTATAGTAAAAGAAGTTGATAGACAGAAATAATATAAAAGTGAAAGCAAACTCATACAAGAAGAAAAGAACAAAAACATTGTGTTGACAAAAAAACTCAGTTCGGGCAGAAACAAGATTACATCTCTGTGATCTCCATTACGTCATACTAAAACTGAAACTATATGGTCTTAAAATCATTATACAGTTACTTACAAGTGAAGACAGTTTGCATGCCATTTTGTTTGTTAGCTTGTAAATGGTCAGTGGCTTATTCTGAGTCACAAATGAAAATTCAATAATATCACTTGTTCAATTTTTAGCTGCTATTATTTATTCATATATCACAAACTGTGACACCTTTAGCCCCCAACTATTCTGATGATATTGACAATAGAGTGTAAATTTGATTCATTAATGTAGAGCTCTATATAATATCATTAGACAAAGTGGCACATCATTGAAGTTATAAAGATATTTCACTTAGAGTACAAATTTTAACAGTCTTTTAAATAGGTTCACTGACAGTGTATGACTCTTTAAACTGACAATAGATCAAATTAAAATCCTTGACAATAATTGACTCAGAAGATTAATCCTCTTCCTCATTGGCTAATATTTGGAAAAATCCATTTTACCCAAAAAGGGAAAAAAAAAAGATATTAGGAGAAATCCTACTATAACTTTGTACATTTTTTTCCCTTTAAAATGTGCAAATTTGCACCAGTACACTATTTGGAATTCTAATCTTCCATACTAGATTAGTTGCAAGTTGCAACACCTAAAGTCACAGATGTCTCCACTGATTATAAGCATCACATAGATATAAATTAGGGGGCACAAGCAATTATGCATAATATATGTAAATATCCAACAGTGCCAGAGAGCATGTGCCTTTGTGTACGTCTACTATTTGAAGAATACAGAATGAAATGGGGCAGGGAAAATGGTAAAATAGGGGCATCTCCTTCTTAAATAGAAAATAAAAATTGCAGTTTTGCAGCAAAACAGGTATAGAACTTAGTGAGATTTTCCAATTCAGAAGAAAAATTTAAAAATGATGAATACGTACCTTTACCAATAATCAGACCAAGCTGCTTCCAGGTAAGTGTATAAAAAGTTTCCACCTTGCTGAAATGGAGTATAAGGGCAACTGGGAGAAAAATGATAAGATTGAAAAGCCCAAGAAATCCAAGAAACTGAGCCATACTGGCTTGACCACTCTTTCCATCATCATCAGGTAATTTCTTGCGAATCAGGGTTATATAAATTGCATACAACCATGCTGAAACTAGAGCGAAAATGTCTCCAAGAAGAGGATTTGACGCAACCGTACTTAAACCACTTTGTGAATCACCGAGACTTACAATTATTGTTCCTCCCATGCAAAGAAGAACACTAAAGAGCTTTAACCAAGTAAACTTCTCACCCAAGAATGCTAGGGAGACCAAGAAGGTAAAAAGACTAGATGCACTGCTTAAGATTGTATTTGACTGCATATGACATAAAAAAGGAACTAATTTAAGCCAAATGATAAAGTGAAACAGTACGTAAAAGCCGATAGGTGAAATCCAAATTACATATACTTACTGTGACTGTAGTATACTTCAATGACAGGTTAAAAGTGAGCTGAGCAAAAAACCAAAATGGGCATATCAATAGACTAACTTTGGCTACTCTGTACCGGGTCCAACGCCCTTTCTCATCCAGCTGATTATCAACATTTTCATTCACATCAACTTGATCAGCCAATTCCCCTACTCCATTGTCAGAAGGCAGCAATTCAGAACCATTGTTCCTTTGTTGACTGATATCAGCCTCTTCCATAAGCAACGATGGATTGGCTTTGTTTCCCGCATCATTATCTTCGAGAAGTATAGCCTGCTCTGACTCCCCCAGCACTTCCAAATGATTACTTTTCTCACTCCTCCAAAACCATAAACCCCCAAAAGAATCCTCCAAATATCGCCCAATTTCAACAATTGGAATGAGCACCACAAACAACGAGTTGCATATATAAGTAATAAGGAACGGTGACACGCCTGAATCTACAACAGACTGAACTACAAAGCTAGCAGCTATCCATATTGTTGCCACAGCAACAATATATATCAAACCCAGAGCCCATTTCCATGCTTTACTACTCATATCTTTCGAACCTATATATATATATATATATATATCACCGAAATCCTTCCAAAATCTAGAGACTAATAGTGGAAAGCAGAACCCTTTCTATAGGAAAAATTACCAATGCCCATGTCGCAATTCAAACAAAAATCACCTAAAAGCAAAAAAAAAAAAAAAACCATAAATATGGATCAGAGACCCAGATGCAAGTCGAAAAACGAAGTAATATTTGGACGGAGAAAAATCGCGATTTGACGCGCACACAAGGATGTACCTGGACGAGAACCAATGTCGGTTAATCGGAGGGAGAAACACCCGAATTTGATTTCCTGGGTGCAGAAATCGTCGTCGTTGGTCGTTAAATTGAAGGGTCCACGCGGAACCCGAATACGCTGGCAGTTGGGTAAACAAACAGATGGGTCGGATCTAGACTTGTTGGGCCCAATTGTTGCAAGAAAAGGTCCGGATTTGTTGGCACAAAAATTGGCAGCTCTGTTTTCCTTTCCCTTATCAGTTTTTCAGTCAAAACCCAAAAGAAAAAAAAAATCTTCCTCTCTTTATTTTAGTAAAAGAATAAATTTATTTTGGAAAAAAAATAATGAGAAATTTATTAGATGGAAGAATACAATGTAAATGAATGAAAAGATGTAGTTGCCACAATCTATTTTCTTTTATTAAAAATGAAATAGTACGATTAAACATATGAAAATATAATCTATATTTTAGAGTTCGGAAGTTGATTATAAGTAGAGAATATGTTCGCACTTTACACTACTTACTTTGAGAACAGTTATTTGTTTAATCTAAAGTAAAATTATTATTCAAAAATATTTTTTTATTTTATTTTAATATGTCCCATTTGTCATATATATTATAAAAAATGATATATAACTATGACAGAAATGGCTAATTAGCCATTATTGTAGGAAACAAATAATAAACATGCAACATGGGACATGAAGGTGGTAAATTTAAACTTTTTTTAAAAAAATTATATTAATTAAAGTAAATGATTTCAAAAATGAATATCTAAGAGGTTTTAAAAATGAAATGAAATTTTAAAATATTTTTAAGTGAATTTTTGCAAAAGATTTATTTTTAAGAATTGATTTCACAAAAATATAGTATTAATTTTAATTAATTTCAAAAATGTTTATTATTAGCTTATTTCACAAAAAGTTTATTTAATTATTTTTACAAAAGTTTATTTTTAATTAATTTCACACAAAAATTTATTTTCAAAATTAAATCTAAATTCACCACTATCATAAAGTTGGGATTATTTAATTCTTTCCCATTTATTATTATTTATTTTTTATAAGAAAATAATTTTTAAATTATAAAAATTAGCCTAAGACATTATTACTAATAAAATATAATGACTAATATACTATGTACATGATGAAGATCATTAGAATAAAATTAATTAATAATTTGATTGAGACTTTATTGAATGAAGATCATCTAAAGTCCCACCAATGCTTTTAGCAAAACAAAGAAATATCAAAATGTCACTAGTTTTGATTATCCCGTTGTAGACATCTTAATCCATTAGAAATTTCAATTATTAATGATAATGCAATATGTTATATAAGATAACAGAAAAGCCAAATAATCCTAATCTAAATCAACCCAAATGAAATAGGCCCAATAATTATCCAAAATAAATTCTAATGATAAAAATAATCAAAATAAATTAATGATGATGAAATTCTAATAATGTCTAATGTGATATATAGATGATGAAAATCATTTAAATAAAATTAATAATTAGATTGAGACAAGATTATCTAAAGTCCCGTCAACGCTTCTAGCAAAGAAATTCTCCTTACCTTAGGAATATCAAAATGTTGCCATTGTTACTTACTAGTTTTAATTATTCTATCTTAATCCATTAGTAATTTCAATTATTAATGATAAAGCAATATGTCATATAAGATAACAGAAAAGCCAAATAATCCTAATCTAAATCAACCCAAATGAAATAGGCCGAATAATTATCCAAATTAAATTTTAATGATAAGAATAATCAAAATAAAATTAACGATGATGAAATTCTAATAATGTCTAATATGATATATAGATGATGAAAATCATTAAAATAAAATTAATAATTAGATAGAGATTTTATTGGAGATTATCTAAAGGTTTGCTAGCCGGCAAAATAAAAGATATTCTCCTCATATCAAGAATATCAAAATATTGCCGCCGTTGCTTGCTAATTTTTTACTATTCCATCTCGGCATCTTAATTCATTATTAATTTTAATTATTAATGATAATGTAATTAATATCACAACCAAATAAGAAAAAGTCCAATAATCATGTTTAAAAATAATCCAAATAAAATAGGCCAACAACTAGCCAAAATTAGATTCAAGAAATGATGAGAACCTGCCCAGAATAAAGATCTAAGTACTATGGTTAGCACCAAACGATCCATAAAACAAAACCCAAATTCAAGATAAGAGCCAAACAACACACACCAGATAATCGGTAACCAATTACAATAAGGTTTTTCCATGGGTTCAAACTTTAATGGTTACTGTAATATTGGCTGTGGTTTTTATTGGTCTGGTGCGTGAGTGTGTGAGAATGTGAACCGTGTGCGGTACAGGTATTGTGAATTAGAGTGGATTGTGAGATCGTGATCTGGTGATTATAGGAAAGAAGTGAGATAGTGTGTGGGTGCAAGTGCCTATGTGCCCTGAACGAAGTGATTAGGTGCAAGCGTGTGAGTGAGGGATATGTAGTGAGCGTGTGAGTGAGGGATAGTGTGTGGTGAAGCTTGAAGGCTGTGAAAAATGAAAGCCTTTTGCTTTTGCTCTTAGAAATTTTTACGCAGTTTCTATTTTTTTTTCATTTCTCTGTATTCTAATCTCTTTCGCCTTAAATAAACTTAGATTTTTAACTTTTAGATAGAGTCTAATCTTAAGTATCTATTCACTCAACCTCTCCTCATCAAAATCACCTCTTATCTTAATAGTATCTTTCATTTGAATTGGGCTTTATCTATTATCCTTGAGAAATTAGAATAATATTTTTAAAGTTATCTTTTATTAAATTAATTAGTATGATAAAAATTAGAATGTTTATTTTTTGAACAACTCACTAAAAATAAAATAAAATAAAAAAGATTGGACAAAATATAGTGTTTATAATAGTAAAATGACTTTAGATAATAAACATTATTAAATAAGGTATATTAAATATTAATTTAATTTAGAATTTTGAGATAAATACTCTTAATTCTAATATGATTGAAATGAAATAAAATTAACTTGAGTCTATAATAAATGTTATTAAATTTAGATAAAATTATTATTGTCATATCATATTCTATTTTTATAAATTTTTTGTTATAATTTTAAAATCATATTATTAAATAATAATATGATCTAAATGAAATATTGACCATCCATTATACACTGAATGATAAAATATCCTCTCAATGCTCTCTTGCATGACCAATATAGAATAACTGTTTCTTTGTGACAGTTATTATCGCAATACATGAAAGTATTAGGCATGATGTCAAAATTTTTACGATATATATATTTTTATGTGATATATATTTTCTTGCACTTCATACTCTTAAGATTTACTCACACGCTATTTTTCTTTCACTGTAGAGACTTTATTTTCTTTTGTCTCTTCATTTTTTGCTCTCTGCTCTGTATTTTGGATGAAAGAAACCCTCCATGTGAAGGGTGAATGCACGTTCTATTCACAACTTCACGTTTTCTTGTTAATTTTTCGCATTTTTTACTTTAACTGTGCATTGATGGCTATAAGCCATCTGGCGGCCTATGTAAGTTTGCATTTTCACACTTCACCCTCTTAAGATTTATTCACACTTTATTTTTTTTTCTCATTCTTAGAAACTTTACTTTTTTTTATTTCCTTTTTATTTTTATTCTCTTTCTATATTCTGAATAGAAGAAAACTTCTTTTATTTATAGTGGTTCGCATGAAGAGTGAATGCACGTCTTATTCGCAACTTCCCGATTTTCTGCTTCTTACCATTTTTTCTCATTTAGCTTTGCATTTTAAGATAAAAATAATTAATGTTATATTAATAAATATATTTTTTAATAATTTAATATTAAAATATATATATATATATATATATATATATATAATTGGATAACAATATAATATCAATAACACTCTAAAAATATGTAATAATTTCTCATGATAGCAATATGGCAGCCTAAGCAAGTTAGCCTCATCTTCTTTTTCATTAATTTGTTTAGCATTTATGACACCATAAATGGACTTGACCCCACACTTATAACCATAATTTCTAGAAAATATACAATTTTAACGAAGGTTAGGTAAATAATGCAAGTTTTTTGTTTTGGCTATCTAAATAATGTAAGTTAACTTCTACAAAATATGATCTTACTGGATCGAAATTCGACATGACTTGATCATTAATTCTGGAAGGCAATTCAGCAACCTAAATTAGCATTCATGCGTAGATTTGTGCATATTGGAGTCTAAGCAATTGCAGATAGCAGTAAGGGTGTCCATTGAATTGAATTAATCCATAAACCCACGCCTTTTAACCCAACCTAACCCATAATTAATGAGTTGAACAGGATTCAAGGGTTGAATTGAGTTTAAAAATTTTTAACTCGATGATAATGAGTTGGGTTATGCGTTAAAAAAGTTTCAATCCACTCAACCCAACTCATTTTTTTTAAATAGAAAAATATGTTATTTTTTAATATTCAGCATACTAAATTTAATATTTATTCTTTTTTCATTTCTCAAATCTTATGTGACTTATTGTATTTAACTTTTGAGACTTATTTTAGTACTTCTTATATTTAAGATTAAGATTTGTTATGTTATGTTTATGACTTATAACTTATTATATTTAACTTTTAATTTATTTGAAACCTTGTATGTTATCTTTTATCAAGACTTATTAAGTTATTTGTTATGATGTGTGATGAATTTTTAATTTTATATATTGATTTCGACATTAATTTTAATAGATAAATTTTTGTTAATGTATGTAAAACCTATGAGTTTAACTCAACCCAACTCACGGATGCCCCTAGCTAGCAGCTTGAACAAGGAGTTGTAATAATGATCGAGAGAATGGAGAGCGCACATATTTTATAAACAATTTAATGTCACACAGGAGATGTTATAAACAATTTGTTTATTTACTGAATAAAGATTTGGATCCATTTATGTTACAAGACAATTGGAATTAGATAGACACAAACTGTTTATTTGTAGGAATCCACTGTGATAGATTATAAATTTATGAGTTATATTGAAATTTTTTTTATATGTTTTATCTCTCTAACAGGATCTCCTGTTATTTCAATAACAGGAGAGAATTCTAATCGTATTAAATAGGATAAGAACTTGCTCTGGACCTTTGTAGTCTATGGTTATTATATACATGTGTTTCTTAATTATAGAGATTTAATTTTGATTTACTGTCAGTGTAAAAATTTTTTATACTATTATCTAATTACATATTATTAAGTATTTGACTTTTTAGATAATTATTATCTTAGTCAAACTTTTTTTAATAATTTGTCAATTCATGATTGAATGATAGTATAAAGCTTTTTATAGTAATAGTAGATCAAAATTAAACTCTTCTTATAGGTGCATGCTTTAATTTTCAATTCTCACAGTTGGTGTATGCAAGATAACACTAGAATCATTTTGTTATCTCTCTTTTCTATGCTTATGTTTCTTTCACGCTTGCACTACTGTAGTAAACTGTTAAAAGTTAAACATGCTACTCAATGCAATTACAAAATGAAATTCTTTCAACTAAAATCCTTTTTTTGGATTTTTCTTTGAATGGAACACATCTCTAAATTTCTTTTTGGTACAAAAGAAGAAAGAAAAGAAAAATAGGTTAAACAAAGGAGACAATCCGTCTAACTCTGCACCAACGAAATTAAGATAAAAGTTGAATGGTACACATGGCCCCATATCTACAAGCTCAACAAACCAAGACATCCATAATTTGTCAGTATAGTACAATGGTGTCATAACCTAATTTTGTAACTTGATGAATTTCATTGGTTTAAGGATCAGTTCCATGGCTTTGAAGCTTCTCAACGACTCTGCTCATGGTGGGCCTTGCGTCTTTATCTTCCGCAACACAGTCCAAAGCCACCGAAGCCAAAATTTCCATCTTACTTACATCATAATCTGATCCAATTGCAGGATCAATGATTTGCTCTAACCAAGATGTTTCGTTTCTTTTCTCCCTCACCCATGTTACCAGCCTCCCATTATATGCATCTTCCCCATCAACGGTTTGGACACCTGTTGTTGGGCTCTTCCCAGTTATCATCTCCAAGACAACAATTCCATAGCTGTAAACATCCACTTTGGAGGTGATTGGTAAGTTGACAACCCACTCAGGTGCCATATATCCTCTAGTTCCTCTGATCGCAGAGAAGCTTGCATTGTTGAGGTTATTTCTATTGCGTAGCTTAGACAAGCCAAAATCTGCTACCTTGGGCTCATAGTTAGAATCCAGAAGTATGTTCTGGGGCTTTATATCGCAGTGTAAAATCCATTCTAAGCATTCTTCATGAAGATATGCTAGAACTCTTGCAGTTCCAAGAGCAATGGTATACCTCCTGCTCCAATCAAGTGTGTTAGATGAGAGATTTGTTGCCAAAGAATCATTTTCCATGTACTCGTACACCAATAGCCTGTGCTTGCCCTCTGCACAATATCCCAACATTTCAATCAAGTTCATGTGGTTAAGCCTTCCAATTAGGCTTACTTCTGCAAGGAATTCCTTTTCTCCTTGTTTAGCATCATTGAGTCTCTTTATTGCTACATGTCTTTGATCTGACAATAGGCCTTTGTATACAACCCCTGATGCACCCCTTCCAATCTCTTGACTGAACCCCTTTGAAGCCTTTTTCAGCTCAGAGTAACCAAATTTTCTGAATCCTGTTGCTGTAACATGGTATCCCTGTTTATCTGCGCCAGACTTTTGGCGGGTCCTAATTAAGAAACACCAAACCAGAAAAATGCAAAACATTTCAAAAGCTCCAACTGCAGTGGCAAACCACAGAAAAAGCTTCACAAAACGACTCACGTGTTTTCTGTCGTACACTCTGGGAAGCTGCACCGAACAGACGTGATCATTTGCACTCACAGATTCTTCACCAAAGAAGAAGCTGACATTTTTAGGCATTCTCAAGTAGGTTGTTCCTGGGAAACTCGGTGAACGCCGTCCATTAAGCAATTGTGTTTTTGTGTAGCACTTAAAAATGCCTGACTTGGGGCCATATGAGTACTGAAACGCTATGCAATTACAATCTTGCAAGCACAATTTCTCACAAGCACTATAGTTACTTATTCCAACATAGTGATTGTCATAGCCGTAGAGCTCCACGCCACGCATCTCCAAGAAGGTAGACTCATTTTTATTGCAAGTAAGAAGAAAAAGGGGTTCACATCCATAAGACCAATCACTGTGGTTCCTCACCTTGTGCCCTGGAAGACACGAGCATTTCGTTCCATTTTCAGGATCGTAACTGCATGTGCTGTTAGCTCCACAGAGTCCATGAATGACGCAAGTATCAGATATGGCATGCCATGAAATATACCATTTCTCTGACGCATGATTTCGACCATACACTCGGACATTACCGTCGGTATCCATTGTCAATCTTCTTTGCAACACCGTGCCATAATCAGATGTCGCAAAAGTAAAATTATCCGACGAAATGAATTTTCCGACAGAATCCAACACTGCAATTCTGCTGCTATTGAAATTAGACCTGTGAACTGTCCAACTCAGTAGCCAAGGTTTTGGCCAGTAAGTGCTTGAAACATCGGGACCATCGTAACGAAGACCAAGAACGTTGTCATCATCGAACAGCAACTTATAGAAACCAGAGGAATAATTACTCTGACTTCTCGCAGAGACAAGTTGGGTATGTCTGGTAAGACGTTGACCAGGGAGGAGAGTATCAGTAGGGGAATCAAAGCTCTGCCATAGAACGGTTCCTTGCAACTCACGTAACACAAGATTGCCATCATCTTGGAGACGCAACTCTGAGGGAGCATTCGATGCTGTGTTTGAAGACCAAGTGTTGTATTGACCTGCATCAAACAAGATAAGGTTACCGGTGGGTAAAAGGGAAAGCTTTGAGCGCTTTCCATTCACGGGTTGGTCACGGTTCGCCATCCAAACGACAGTGGTGGGGTTGTGGGTACGAGGTTCGGTGAACCATATGGCAAAGGAGTAAGCATTTTCACCAACAGCGAAAAAGCCAGCAGAGAACATGCCATTTGGGGAGATGATAAGGTCTTCTGGTTTCTCCACTGAGAGGGAGGAACCCTTTGTCAACGATGATGATGAACATGAACTGTGGAAAGACATAGCGGAGATGAGAAGAATGAGAAGAAATTTTAGTGGGATTGAGATATCCATATTCAAGATTGAGAAGAAATGTGTTAGAAAGAATGCTTATATTTGCATTAATTTGGGAAGGGATAATATAAACAAACATAGAAGGAAAAATGATTAGCTGTTGGTCTTCTGTAGACTTTTTCAACCTCAAATTTAGTTTAACACATTTATTTCGGCCGCCAGATCGTCTGCGAAATGGTTGATTCATGAATTAACAATAAATTGTTATGTATTTTTAAGATTAAATCATTGAGTTGATTAAAATATGATAATTTGAATGCAAAAATAAATTTGGTTTATCAAATTAATTTCATAACAAAATTTAGTTTGTTAAAACGTTATTATGAAAAAAAAATTATTTTTTAATTAAACGATAATTTAATTTGATTTAATTTGTTACGTGTTTGTTTAAGATTTTTATGATCGCAAGTGGTGGCTTGCTACACTTCCCAAAGCAATTATGCGCCAAGCGAAAAAATTCTCAATTTTGTTGACTTTTGAGGCCACACCAACGACAAAACAAACCAACTTGGGACTTGATGATGATTACTACACTGATTCTCGTTTGATATTTTGTTTCCAACCATTAAAGTTAATCCTCGCCTTTCTTATGTTTCATTTATTTCATTTTTTCATGACAGCAGATGAAAATTAAGATGTTATTTGGTATATTGTATAAGTAAATAATAATATAATATAATTAATATATTTATTTTTATTTAATATTTAAATATAATAATAAATAATATAATATTTAATTAAAATAATTTTATTTAATTTAAATTTTATAATATATATAAATTAAATTATTTTATTTTATATAATTTTATATAATAAAAATTAAATTAAATTATTTTAATTAAATAAATTATTATATAATATTTTATTTAAATATAAATAATATTAATTATATTAAATTATTTATTTATTATATTATGTATCAAACAAAGTCTAAATTAAAAATATGAAAATTTAAATATTTTTTTGACTAAAAAGTTTAAGAAAAAAGAAGTTCACACAATTCTAGAATCAAAATGTGCTGTAAGTCTATACAAAAGATTTATAATGACACTTATAAATTATCTACTCATTAAGATCAAACTTAAAACTCATACAATATTATTGAACCATCCAAATTTTGTGTCTTAAGGACTTGCTTTTCCTATAAACAATCAAACTCAAATTGACTTTTTTTTTCTCTCGTGACACAATTAATATTACATTGACTTGAAAGTATCATAAAAACAATAATAAATTTATATATATATATATATATTTCTCTTTGATATTATAAAAATAAATTTTTTTTAATATTTTATCTAAAATCTAACTATAATATTATTTATCAAAATACTCTGATTTTTTCTTTTCAGAAGTTGTATTTATTTAAGGGAATTTCTAACAAGATTTTTTAATTATTTTTTACAAACCTTGTTGAGAAATTGTTTTTACTGACGAAAACTTCTCACTTATTTATTTTGTGAATAATTAAAAAAATAAAAAAATAATTTGACTGAAGATGAATTTGATTTGATCAAAAATGCTTTGAAAAATTAAAGAATTCTCGTCAAAAGTCACTGAAATTAAAGAAAGTATTTTATTTTAATAAACAATGCTAGGGTGTTAATATTTTAAACAATAAAAAAATAATTTTTTTATTTTTCAAAAAGCCACACCTGAAAATATAGAGTTTATTTAATTTTTTTTAAAAATAAAGCTTTAATGCTGCTTTTTTTGTGAATTAAATTATTTTTATTAAATTTAATTTATTTAAATTATTTTATAAATTTAATATTTTTATATAAAATAATAATAATAATATAATTCGAGTGTAATTTTTAAAAAATGAATCATAATTTTTATATTTAAATACGTACTATACTTTCGTCAAAAGTACGTGGACTATTAATGGCTGCTTTTATTGACATTTGTGGTGTGGTCACAGGTAGGACTGTCTTGATTGCCATAATTGATGAGCACATGCAACTTGTGCGCCAAGAGACCAAGACTTTTCAAAATTCTGTGCCAAAAATCAAGCAGCAGCCGCAGATAGATGACGTGGATTAGCTTGGACTTCGCCTAATTTGGGCGAGAGGAAAATGATGGATAGGTGGATCGTGTGTGAAAGAAGTATAAAATTAACGTGACGTACACAGAACAATGACTCATGGCCTATAATGAAATAGAACGAAATGTTGATTTTCATTCCATTGTTGGACAGCTCTCAAATTAATATTTAGAGTCCACATGTGTTGGAATATATATTCTTGAGGACAAATGTTAAAGTTTAATTCTTTTAATAATTTAATAATAATAAATATTGTTATTCAAATAAAATGAACAATCCTTATTTTATTTAAATTTTTTAGTAATAATATTGTCTTTTTTTTTTTTAGAACTTAAGTGGATTAAATTTAGTAAGAATAATATTTACCATTTTGTAAAGTTAGTGAGGGTATGTAAAGTTAATGAGGGTATGTTGGAAAAAGTAAAAAATTAAATCATATTTCATACATGGAGCTAGGCCGTTCGCGGGTTAGATTGAGTTGATTTTATAATTTTTTTTTTCAAGCAACACAAATCGACCAATGTTACATTGGGTTGGTTTGAGTTACTAGGTCACTCATGAATTTTTTTTAACAAATTATAAATGAAAAAACTCAGGATCAATTACAACTAAAAATAAGAAATAATAAAAATAAAGGAGAAATATTACTTTAGAAGAACAAAAACGAGAAAAGGAGAAAGGAAAAATATCACAGTGCATCATTAAGGTTAATGGATTTTGATTTTTGAGGAGGTTCTTACAAAAATAAAATAAAATAAATAAGAAGGTCGGTCATCGAATTGACATTTAGCCAATCTGTTACCAAACTGATTAAAATTAGTTTCAGTCGGGTTTAACCTTAGATCCAATTACCCAACCCATTTTTCTTGTTTGGTTTAACTTGGTTTGATCGGGTCATCGAGTCAAACTGATCCATTCAACACCCTATATGGAGGTTGGACTAGCCCAATCTTAACTCTATTGGAGATAATATATTCCATATTTCATTACTAATTTTGTAGAATGAAACATGAAAAATGGAATGGAGATTTCATCTATGCTCACTTTTACAAACAAACATAGGAATCTCCAATTACATGGAATGAGTATAGAATAGAATAATCATTTCCACATACCAAATGTCACTTAAGACTTTAATTTAATTTGATTCATTCTCATTGTAAAATTATTTTAAATTATCATTCAGTCATATGTTATTACATAAAAAATATAGTTTGACTTTTCAAATAATTATTTTTATAGAAAAAATTTTATAATGATATGACAGAACATAAATGGATGATAGTGTTAAAAAGTTTTACAATGATATTGAATCAATTAAATCCTAAAACTAAATGTTTAGAGTGCGGTTGTGTAAACGGATGTATTATATATTTTTAATTAATATTGTATAAATTATGTTTATAAATTTTAGTGTACTAGGCTTAATTAGTAAAGTAAAACAACAAGATAATATGATAAAACATCTAATTTTGAAATAAATATTTTTTTTTAAAATATTTCTTTTATCATGATTGTGCAATTTGGAAGTAAAAACTTCTTTATTATGGTTATGTAGCATAAAAGATTATATCCAAGTATATACATGAGAATTTGTTTAAATGTGTACATGTGATCTATTGGCAGATACGCGAGTGTATCTAGGATAACTTCATACCAGAAACTTTGTGTACAATCATTTATAGGGATGCCTGTAAATTTGGTTAGGTTCGATTTGAAGTGTTTTTACACTCACTCCATTCATCAAAGTAGTGAGTTAAGTTGGGTTGGAAGATTTTTTTTTTTTTTAAATCCAAACTAACCCAACTCCCACATAAGTGGGTTGTATTGGGTTGAACTTATGAGTCCTACATACATTAAAAAATATTTCATCTACTAAAGTAAATGTTGAAATTAATACGAAATTGAAAAACCATCATATATCATAATAAATAACTTAATAAGTTTTAATAAAAGATGATATAAAAAGTTTCAAATAAACTAAAAGTTAAATATAATAAGTCACAAGTCACAAACATAATATAACAAGTTTTAATTTTAAACTTAAGAAATACTAACATAAGTCTTAAAAGTCAAATACAATAAGTCACATAAGATTTGGGAGATGAGAAAAGAAAAAATATTAAGTTTAGTATGCTAATATTAAAAAATAATATAATTTTTTCTTAAAAAAAAGATGGGTTGAGTTGGGTTGAGTATTCTAACCCGCAAACCAACCCATCATCATTGAGTTAGAAATTTTTAAACCTAATTCAACATACAAACTCAGTCTAATCCGTTAATTATAAGTTAAATTAGGTCAAAACTCATGAGTTTACGGATTGATCCAATCTAATATACACTCATAATCATTTATCTATTAATGGGTTGAGATTCAAAGAGTTAGCTGAAAAATTACCTGAAATAACTACATGGAAGGCCCTCATTAATTGTAGAAGTCATCTTTAGTTTATACAATATATTGAATTATATATATAGATTTGTATAAATACATGCATCTATTAATGATCAAAAACTCAAAAGGATAAAATGTTTAAGTTCATGCACTAGAATTTATATAAATTAGATGGAGATCCACGCATTGCGCTGAGAAATAAACAAAATCATTTGTAGAAAAAAATGATCTAAGGCTACTGGAAATAATTAAGGATATTGTTTATTGACAAACAAGTACATAAGTGTGGAGTGCAACTAAAGTTATATTGCTCTTGATAACAAAATAAATTGAAGGTGATTAATCGGTATTCATTATTCAATTAGTAGTCTTATATTTTTTACACCTACCGTTGCTGTTACTACTACCTAAGCGGTAGAAAGTGGTGAACTTTCTCATGCTTTCTGGACCCATATATGTAAGCATAGTAAAATCGAGTAGTGTATACAAAAGAATCACACTTTTGCTTTACATTCTATACTGTACATAATATTACGCTAAACAATAGGCCTACCCACATCAGATAAAGACCAAGTCAATAACCGTTTATCAATAACCACTCACCTACACCTGTCATTCCATCCTCCACTATCCCCACTCAAGGAAAGTGGTTCCACTGATAAATAGAAGTTATCTCTTTCAGGTAAGGATCCAATCTTGGATACTAACTCTTATCTTCATCTCTTATTTACTTGGATATCAGAGTATCTTTGCAGGTACACCCTCTTGCTCTGACTCTGAAGGCTCGAGTCTATGTTCGCTAAAGGTGACCCCGACAACCAAACATGAACATTGATGCCATCTGCGAGAACAGGTAAAACTCTTTCGGTCCTTACAAATCAACAACCGCACCATCCCAAAGACAAAGGTTCGACTTGCCCGTTATAGATATGCGATAAAGGGAGGGGCAGTTTCAAGATGAAAGGGACCCAACTAATGAAGCCTAGAGTCACTTGGCTAACCAATTCAACTGAGAAGGCATGGTTGCGCAAAAACCTGAGAACTGCTTTATTCACAATCAACTTGGATCCATATCAAATTCAATTAGGAAAAGTGTGCGTTGATGTGGCAATAGCTGCTGAAATAATAGCAGCAACAACGGAGTTTGTCCACAAAAATTGGCAGCACTACCCACAATACCAACATCTCCCACCACTTCAAGCTCCTTTGCTAGCTCGGTAACACATGCTTAAAAACTATCAAGCTTTATTTGAGCTACTGACAAAGCACCTCAAACTCGAGGCAGCTCTATTTTCATGAATGAGCAAAACAATTGCTCCATCCATATCGGAACCTCCATCTGACCTTGCTCTCTCGTCTTCGTCAAATTTCCTAACGCCCCATCAAGCTCGACACTGAATGCGGTGTAATCAGTATAGCCTCTACCTTTTTGGCCTCATTGACATCGTCCTCACTAATGTCACCCCGTTCATACCTGCACTGAAGTGCAACCTTAATACCAAATTAGGGCACTCCACTCGCCTTTCAATTTCGCCCGTGCCACCGATGTCATTTACATCTAGGAATCAATGGGTCAATCGGTCTCGACTATGGAGGCCCTTATCGTAGATGCCTATGGGAATCCAAATACAATGAGAGATGATGATCATAGAGGGGACAACAAACTAACCATCTCTTTCGACTTGATGCTAAGGTGCTTAGCCATAATTTTCCAAGATGGCAACAAGATGCAAGCCAGCTTGGCAATAAATCAACTTTCATTTAAATTCAAACTCAGTCCAATGTCGATAATAGCTCGACTTGATCATTCAGGTTTAATAATAAAGGAAATGAGGTAGCAATTAGTTCCTCTTTATGACTCTTGATTTCATGCATTTTTTTTTACTGCCATACCATCCACTTTAGTATAATTCATCCTGATTTTAATACCACGGTCACTATTTATCATGACTTTATAATCATTTTCAGTTATTGCTATTAACATTGTATCAAGTTGATGACAACCAAGGGTTTATTCATAACATAATAAAATGCCCACATAGCAAAACTGTCAAGCATGGTAATATGATTTGACTTTTCAAAAGCTCATGACTACACGTCTTCAATTTTCTAAAGCATCATATGTGCAACAACTACCAACTATCAAGAAAAACAACCAAGGTACTCATATTAAAGTCTAGACCTCACCAGTATTTTACAACAGAATGACGCCCTCATGGTATCCATACTACTCCAAGGCCATCACACCACTGTTTTCGGATCAACACTCAAAGTTCGAGATTGCTCACTCCCTACTCATCACGGATACCACGGAATCCTTCAAATTACAAATCCTGAGGTCAAGCTACCTCTCTTTCGGATACCAAGAAATCCTCTGAGTTACAAATCCTGAGGTCGAGTTATCTTCCTCGCGCATTCCACGAAACTCTTCAAGTTACAAATCCTGAGGTCAAGTTACCTTCCTCGTGGATATTACAGAAACCTTTGAGTTACAAATCCCGAGGTCGAGCTACCTCCCTTCTAGATACCACGAAATCCTCCGAGTTACAAATCCTAAGGTCAAGTTACCTCTCTTGCAGATACCACAGAATCCTTCGAGTTACAAATCCTGAGGTTGAGCTACCTCCTTCACAGATACTATGGAATCTTCTAAGTTACAAATCTCGAGATCGAGCTACCTCTCTCACAGATACCACGGAATCCTTCAAGTTACAAATCTCGAAATCGAGCTACCTCCCTTGTGGATATCACGGAATCCTTTGAGTTACAAATCCCGAGGTCGAGTTACCTCCCCTGCGGACTCAACAGCCAAGTTCAAAATCTCGAGGTTGAGCTACCTCCTTCGGGGATTCGGTGATCAAGTTAAAAATCTTGAAGCTGGGCAACCTCCCTCGCTAATTCAGTAATCAAGTGAAAAATTCTGAGGTCAAACTACCTTCCTCCCAGATTTAGCGAGATTCTTTAAGTTTAAAATCTCGAAGTTGAGCAACATTTTCTGCAGACTCAACGATCAAGTTAAACATCCCGAGGTCGAGCTACCTCCTTCGTAGACTCAGCGATCAGGTTAAAAATCTCAAGGTCGAGCTACTGCCTTAGCTGACCCAGCGATCCAGTTAAAAATCTCAAGGTCAAACTACCTCTTTCGCGAACACCACGAAACTTTTTAAGTTTAAAATCACGAGGTCGAGCTACCTTCCTCACGGATTCAATGAAATCCTTCAAGTCCAAAATTCTGAGGTTGAGCTACCTCTCTCGTGGACTCTGCAAACAAGTTCAAAATCTTTAGGTCGAGCCATCTCCCTCGCGAATTGCACGAAATTATGCAAGTGTAAACATTCTAAGGTCAAGCTACGTCCTTCATGAACTCCACGAAACTCTTCAAATTTAAACATCCCAATGTCAAATTACCTCCATCGCGGACTCCATAAAGTTATCTAAGTGTAAAAATTCTTAGGTCGAGGTACCTTCCTTGTAGATCCCATGAAATTTTCCAAGTATAAAAATTTCAAGGTCGAACTACCTCCCTCATTGATTCCACAAATTCTTTATGAAGACCGAGATGAGTCGAGCCAATCTCCCTATTTTAGATATACGATCACAAATCGAGATGAGTTGAGTCCTACTCTTTATTTGGTTTGCTCCATAAAAACTAAAAAAGGTCTAGCCTATATCATGCGAAATCCCATGAAAGGTTGAGTAACCTCCCAACTTAGGTAAAACAAAATACTCCAAGAACAACAATTTGCTACCACTTCGGCAACTCAAAACAACATCAATAACTATCTAAGCTAACTCAATTGAAATTCAACGACCACAATGGACAAACCAACTCATGAGTCTCAGCACTTGACATGTAACACCTTAGCTCGTCAATTACTAAAATTGGGGGCAATGTATATCTGTGCCACTGAGTTGCATTATTATGCCAACTCGGCAGCTTGACATTTTAAATTCCTAAGGCATAACTCAAACTCGACTAATAATCCGACTTCCATCTATATTCGAAATTCTAATCCATCACCTCGGCTTTCATTCAAACTCAAAATCGACAGCTTATTCTCAAGATCTTAAGGGAAATTCACCATAGACCATAACAATCAAATTAGCTCATATATCTCGGCACTCGACACGCCTAATACTTCAGCTCGTCGATTATCTCGCTGGAGGGCAATGTACTGTACATAATATTAGGTTAAACAATTAAATAAAGACAAAGTCAATAAACGTTTATCAATAACCACTTAACCACACCTACCATTCCATCATCCACTATCCTCACTCAAGGAAAGTAGTTCCACACTCTGCTCATGATAAATAGGGGTTACCTCTTTCAGGTAAGGATCAAATTTTGGATACTAACTCTTATCTTCAACTCTTACTTAGGCATCGAAATATCTTTGCAGGTGCACCCTCTCGCTCCAATTCTAAAAACTCGAGTCTGTGTTTGCTAAAGGTGACCTCAACAACCGGACGTGAACACCTTCCAAAGTGCTGGCGTGCCAAAGTGGAATTTATACGTAATGTTAAAATGAATTAGCATTAAGCTTATTCATTACCAAAAACTTAGTTGAATCTTGGTTCCAAAAGTTCGTTGTGCATTCTACAGGTTACTCTTTGATCTATAGACTCTTCCACAAATACAAACTGATTAATGGATAAGAAAATGAAATACCAAATATAAAGTCTAGATGCCCATTGATAGATCCAAAATTCTACACCCACCAAGCTCAATGCCAAAATCTGGCTAAACTCTAGTAATTTATTATAAATGACAAAAAGGGAAAGGGAAAAATATAATTGTTAACCAGAGTGAATAGCATAACAAGAGCCAAATATATAATAACTTTGCGAAAGGGATATAATACATATAATTAAAAAGGGATATAATATTTGATCTCTATTTTTAACTTTGCAAAAGTACATATAATAACGTATTTAAACTCTAATTAAAAAGGGATAGAAATGTAAATTTACAGACCCACATTTTAACTTCCTAATACTTATCCATTAAAATTGTTTCAACTCTTCTCATAAGCAACAAAATTCACATTAACTTCTTTTCCTATCATAAAAAATACAATTATTTTTAAAATTCAAATACATATCACTTTTATATAAAATTAATTTTATTTAAATAATTAATTTATAACAAATATAAAATAATTATATAAATTTAAAAAAAATAAAAAATGAGGATTAAGATACAAAAGTGTCTCTCAAGACGCTAGTAGTAAGAGAAAATATTAATTAATAGTTCAAAAAAAAAGTAAACAGTATACAAATATAGGCATGTCTGAGTATTATTACTTAAATTAAAGAGATATTAATTAATAAAGAGTGAAGCTTAATTTATGTTTCTTTATAGTAAAATAAAAGGAAAAAGTTCAAGACATTGGTTTAATGATTAAGAAGAGTTTTTTTTTAATTTTAATTACTTGATTTCAAATTCTAAAAAATTATTTATTTGGTTCTTAACAAATCTTTTTTTTTTTTTTGGTGATATTCAAGTATATTAATTATCCATTCATTTATTAATTTAGGCAAACAACTGCGTGCAAAAAGATATTTTCGAAAAATTTTAAAATAAAAAATGAGAATGAAATATTTTCATGCATTCTTTTAATATATAATATGGAGTTTATATATTGAAGATTAAGCTATCCAAGTATGATTTGTCTTGTTTCTTTGTTATTACCACAAGGAAACGTAAAATTGTCTCTTTTATTATCTTAAGTAATAATATACTTACACGTACTTATAATAGTGGTATAACACCTCACGTACCTTTTAATATATCATTGAATAACTAACACTTTACAGTCTTACTGTGATTTTTTTAAAATAATCAATATTATGCACATATCTAACCCAACATATATACGCCTATAGTTTTTTCTGTCAAGTTTACAAATGTCCTAATCCTGGTGATTATCCATTTTTGTCGTATGCAGCTTTTTTTTATTTCAATAGTTTTTATTTTTTATTTTATTTTGTAAATTGTCTATTTTCAAAATTATGTATTAAAATATGCTAATTTTGGTATACGGTGAAAAGTCATGCTAGATGACTTTATACTAGAAATTTCAAAATTTTTTATTAAAATAATATTGACAAATCTCCTTGAATTACAATGGCTTCCTTACAATTCATTACAAAGAATTAATTTTTACAGGTTGAAAAGTCACCAAAATGCAAGGCTACATTCCCAAATTGAATTTTGTTGTGGGAAAGTAGACCCAACCTCTCAATCATCTTCTGAAGCAAAATGAATTCTCCCCTTCTGGACCACGCTGCGGAGGTATTTATGGAGGTGTTTATTTGGTTAGGTTAATTTGTGAATATGTAAATTTTGACTCAATCTAATCCATAATTAACAGGTTAGATTAGATTTGTGGATTGACTTGAGTTTAAAAATTTTTAACCTAATGACGATGGGTTAGGTTGCGAGTTTAAAAAATTTTAATCCACTCAACCCAATCAATCTACTTTTTTAATAAAAAATTATGTTATTATTTAATATTTAGTATACTAAACTTAATATTTCTTCTTTTTTTATTTATCAGATCTTATGTGACTCATTATATTTAACTTTTGAAACTTATATTAGTATTTATTATATTTAAAATTAAGACTTAATATATTATATTTATAACTTATCATTTATTATATTTAACTTTTAATTCATTTAAAACTTTTTATTTCATCTTTTATTTAGTTATTTATTATAATGTGTGATAAATTTTTAATTTTATATTAATTTTGATATTTATTTTAATAAATAAATATTTTTTAAATGTATGTTATTCATTATTTAACTTAACCTAATTCACTTATATACTGATTTTTAATTTAAATTTAAAAAAAAAATCCTCTAAAGCTAGAGAGCTAGGCACAAAAATTCCTTAACTCACGTACGTCCCTACATATCCGAAAGCACCTGCTTTGCTTTATTCCAAGCAGTCCCTGAGCACTTCTGCTTTTCTGGCACATTAATTGTACCTTCACATTATTTCAAAAGTCAGGGGTCTCTTGTCCAAAAAAAGTGTGGTCCTGGCCTCTTAGAATAGAAAATTTTTTTAAAAAATATTTATTTATTTTAAACATTTTATATAATAATTAATATGTATTAATAATATTTTAAAAATTAATATATATTTATAATATAACTAATCAAATTTTATACTATGTGAGTCCTAATATTTTCATGAATCCATAACATGCACAAGTTGAAAGTCTATACAAGAGTGACCAAACTAATTAAGCGGATTATTCAGGTATTCACGTCTCGTTTTTTTTTTTTTTAACTCTATATAAAAGCAGTCTAGAACTTGCAGTGCATGGATCTGGCTTTCTCAATCACACTTCTTCTTTTGGTCTCGGCACTGTCTTTCCAATGCATATCTTCTTCTTTATTGTCACTGAGCAAGGGCTTCTCCCTCTCAGTAGAGAAACCAGAAGATGTTATTGTCTCTTCAAATGGCGTGTTCTCTGCTGGCTTCTATGCAGTTGGTGAAAACGCCTACTCCTTTGCCATATGGTTCACCGAACCAAGTACCCACAACCACCACTATCATTTGGATGGCAAACCGTGACCAACCCGCGAACGGAAAGCGCTCAAAGCTTTCCCTCTTATCCTCTGGCAACCTTGTCTTATTTGATGCTGCTCAGTACAACGTGCGGGCTTCAAACACGGCATCTTTCGCCCCAGCAGAGTTGAATCTCAAAGATGATGGCAATCTTGTGTTGCGTGAGCCGCATGGTACCATTCTGTGGCAAAGTTTTGATTTCCCAACTGATACTCTCCTTCCTGGTCAATATCTTACCAGATTTACACAGCTTGTGTCTGCTAGAAGCGAGAATAACCATTCTTCTGGTTCTATAAGCTGTTCCTCGACGATGACAACGTTCTTCGTCTTCTTTATGATGATGCCCCCGATGTTTCACGCACTTACTGGCCAGATCCTTGGCTAGTAAGCTGGGAAGCTGGAAGGTCTACTTATAATAGAAGTAGAGTTGCAATGTTAAATTCTGTTGGAAAATTCATTTCATCGGATAACTATACTTTTACAACATCTGATTATGGCGTGGTGCTGCAAAGAAGATTGACAATGGATTCCGATGGTAACCTTCGTGTGTACAGTAGAAATCATGGGTCACAGAAATGGTACGTTTCATGGCAAGCCAAATATGATACTTGGCACCACTAGGCAAATGTCAATGCCAGGTCCATCAAAATTTTACCAAGATCAACAAAAACTAGGAATTTTACAATAAATGCAAAGCTTCATTACTGTACCTGGTTGGTTTTATCAAGTCTTCCTTTATAAACTCTCCCAAATCCCACCTTCGCCTATTAGGCATTCCTGCCGAAAGTTCTTTGTGACTGCAGCCAATTCTCTGAAGGTGAACGTTTGTGCAGCAATGTTATTGTTTCCAGTCTCTTTGTTGGGTTCCTTATTAATTTTAGGTTCTGTTTTTGTGGGCTGGCCCTTGACTTACGATTATGATTCTCTGTAAAGAGCAAAATGAGGCGGGAAGCATCCCCATAGGAGAGAAATTTTCAGCACAGAACTCATTCAATTGCTTCTCTAACTCTTTGTAGGAAATATATATCACAAAGGTGTATTGCTCTAAATCAACAAGCCAATATTATAATCAAGAAACGGTAGAAACATTGTCTCAGCAATTTAAATTACCTTTCAAATTTTATAGGATAAAATACAAGGCATGGTGTATAAAGATAATGAAATGAATGGACATGAACGAAGGATGTAGTTATAATGTTTTATTCTTGCTAAATAACCCCTCGAAAGGGAAAATATGCATCTGATATGTTAGAGAAGAATTTACAAAGAAAACTGAATTTGCATCAAAGTTAATATTCATTCTTCCAAGATAAAATACTGTTCGTGAACTAGCTATCACATTCATGCCATAGCTGTGAATCTGATATTCAGGTTTCATTTGTGGATGATATTTTACCTCGCTGTGGCTGAGGCTGGCCTGCCTTCTTGGGAGATGGAGTAGCTGGTAAAGGTAAAGGTCAATTTTGTGGACTAATGCTACTTTCATGAATTTTGTGAAAAAAATACCTTTTTGATAATTTTTTGGTATAGTACTTTTTTTCAATGAAAATTAGATTTTTATGTCAATAAATGCTTGTTATAAATGTTAAAAATATGAATATATAACATGCATGTCTTTGCAAAAGTATCACCTAATAGTTTACCACAATAATAGTAAGTAATATGCCAAATTGTTTTAAATGTCTAAAATACCTTAAAATTAAATACTTTATATAATTCTAATGACACTCTTTACGATATTTAAACTTTAATAACATATTTATTCTTTGAATTTGTCACAAAACATCATGCCGATGTCTACATATTAATATTTATAATTAGTTTTTTTTAAATATGAATATTTTAGTAACAATATCATAATTTATAAATTGAATATTTGCATATTAATGTTTATAATTATTTTTTAATAAAATTTATAACTATTTTTGTAATGATAGGTTAGTTTATGAATTAAATAAGTAAGAAATATTTTTTTACTTTTATAAGAAATTATTTTTAAAATTTACTTTCTTATATTTTTGAATGATTGTGTGCCCTTATTGAATGTTTGAACTATGATTTTGTTCTATAAGTTATTTTATCGTGACTATACAAAGTAAATATTAAAAATTAAAAATTAAAAAATAACCATATGTAAATTACCTAGTTGGGTGGGGTGATATTCATGCAAGTATCATGAAAAGTTTATACTGTCATCTTAGAGTTTAATTTTGATCAACTATCAGTGTAAATGATATAATAACATATGATTGGAAGATAGTGTAAAAAGACTTTACAATAACGGTAGATCAAAATTAAATCCGTCATCCTATTTTTACATAAATATAAATCACTCACTGAATATCAAAAGTTTCTGCTCTCTAATGAAATTTTATATTTGTTTGAAAGAGGTTATGTCAGTACTTGACATTTTATGGGATTCGATGATTTGTTGGAGCATGCTTTAATAAGAAAAATTTACATGTATATCTGGTGTAAGACAAGTCTTGTAAACTATGCTTCTAATATATTTTGAGGATATCACATCAGCACATTATATTACGTGAAATTAGTTAGAAGGCTTGAAAGGAGCCAATAAAATTTTAGATTTGTTTAAAAGAGGTCACGCGTTGGCCGCACTTGACATAATGTGGCAGTGCATGAGATACCTGCATATTAATATTTATAATTAATTTTTTTGGAGTAGAATTTTTGAAAAATTTTGTAATTGTTAGTTAATTGATGAATTAAATATGTGAGGGATTCCATATTAATATTTGTAGTTAGTTTTTTTGAATGAAATTTATGAATATTCTTGTAATGATAAATTAGTTTACGAATTGAATGTGTATGCAATATATATATATATATATATATATATATATATATATATATATATCATTTTTTCACTTTAGTATGGAATTATTTTTAAAATTTATTTGCATATATATTTTTTCAATGATTATATGTCCTTACTTGAATGTTTTAATTAATATGTAATTTTTCTTTATAGGTTACCCTAATGACTTTACACAACACAAATTAAAAGATTAAAAATAAAAAATAAGTTACCTAGTATGGTAAGATAGTATTCATTAAAGTATTACAAATAGTTTATATTGTCACTAATATCTTTTCTCATAAATAAAACCCATTAATTGAATATTAAAATTTTTCATCTTCAACAAATTTTTATTTGTAGAAGTTCATGTCAGCACCACAAATGGCTTGAAGGAACTTGCTTTAAGAGATTCTTAGATACATGCAATTTAATACAGTGCTCTAAGATACTACACCATTTATCACTTGTCACATTACTCATGTGATCATTTTTGTCTCCTATAGTAGAAGGAATTATGGCCTACATATATAGCTAATTAATGTGACATATAATTAATGGTATAGTATAAGAAAGTTATTTTATATTAAGTGTACTTAAGAATTTTTCTTACTTTATGTTTTTAAAAGGTATCACATAGTATATAACATTATGTGATATTATAAATGACTTATATGAGCTTACTTTATATATTATATAAAAATGATATAATTGTAGTGATTATTTGGCTAATACATACAATCGCCACAAAATACTAATATTCTTGGCACTTTGTTGACTGTGATAAAATTAAAATATTTAGTGGTGGTTAAGTTTTTTTTTTTCGTTTAAGTTTATTGGAGTTAACTCTACAAATTGTTGACATTTTCATGAAATGAGCGAGCTACCATTAATTGTAATGGGCTGATTATACATACAATTTAAGTTATAGATGAGCACAATAAATTTAATATTGTTAATAATTCTTTTATTATTTAGATATCTTTTTCCTAATAGTTCACTTGAGTATCTTTCTACTTTCTCTTCCACGAAAAAAACAAAGAGTATCTTTCTATTTTCATCTTAGTTCAGATCCTCTTCGCATTGGCATCACACACATGTGCTTTTCCAAATTAGATAAATTGTGTTTTGTAATTTATGTAACCCAGGGTCGAATCTTCATGCATTTTGACTAACTTGGGGAGCATGAGATTGAAAGCTCTATATAAAAGAATCTTTAGACTTTTCAATGCTGCTTTTATTGTGTGACGTGTGGTGTACGTAATTCTTGCTACCACTTTCCCCGGGTAATTGGACACTCGAGACTTTTGAATATAGGACATTGCTTAAAGTGACAGAAAATTGATAGTCAAACGTATATATTGTTTGTGAGATATGTATATTATGTGAATTATTTAGAGAAAAGCTCAATGTTATATATATATATATATATATATATAGGAGTCATTAAAAAAATTATACTTTTAACTAATAGTTCACAAAAAAAAATTATGTGAATAATGTATGAATATAAGTATGTCTAAGTATTACTACGTAAAGTTTAGCCGGTAAGTAATAAGAATTGCAATACTTTGCTTATAATGCTTAGATTTTTTATTTTTGAGTTACTATTCTGCTGTTAATAGTATAGAGGATTTATAAATGGAGGTAGCGTCCGTCCTTAATTTTTTTTTAAAATGTATTATTGCTTGAAAAGTATTAAAAGAAGTAACCAAAAAAATAAAAGTATTAAAGAATGCATGACAAATTAGATATATAATATATAAAATAAAAAAGAAAACGAAAAATTGCCATGCATTCTTTTAATATATAATACAGAGTAAATAATAAAGATTAATTTAAAACACATCTACATTTTGGTAATAAAGGAAGGATTTCCTCCGCTAAATAATAGTCGATATTTTTAAAAAATATTACTTACGTTCAAAAAGAATTTTTAATTACTTAAATTTATTTGAAAAACATAAATAATCATATATTTAATTTAGCACATATATTAATGTTTTATTTATTTATTTAAATAAAATCCATGATTTTTAGACAAGGAATTGATAAAACATTAAACTAAGTGTGATTGGTCTTTTGTCCTTTTTATTACTATAAAGAAACGTAAATTAAGTGTATCCTTTTATTAATATACCTTCAATTGTAATAATATATTTACACATACTTATAGTGGTATATTGGTCATGTAATTTTTTTTTTTATAAATCATTTGATTAAGACCCTATCTGACAGTCTTACAGTGATTTTTTTTAAATAATTCATACACAGTATCTGATACAAATACAATATATGCAACTATCATTTTTCGGTCTCCGTTTATAACCAATATCCTAATCCTCGGGATTATCTATTTAATTATGCTTGGTGCGGAATTATTCCCCAATTGTATCTTCAATTAATTTCAAAATTCGCGATTCTCTTACCGTAGAAGTGCTATCCTAGGAAGAAACCACCCCACACACGTCGCTGCTGTATATGAAGCATCTTCGAAAAGTCTTAAACAATCCCGGCATTTCTCTGCGTCCGTAGTCTCGGAGAAACCGAGGTGACCCAAATTTCCTCTTTAGCATTCTCTTTTGGAGCTTGCATTTGCATGAATATGGCTTTCTCAATTTCACTATTTCTTCTGGTTTCGGCTTTGTCCTTCCAATGTTCATTTTCTTCCTCATCATCGTTGAGCAAGGGCTCCTCCCTATCAGTGGAAAAACCAGAAGACGTTATTGTTTCACCAAATGGCATGTTGGCATGTTCTCTGCTGGCTTTTATGCCGTTGGTGAAAACGCCTACTCCTTTGCCATATGGTTCACCGAGCCTCACACCCACAACCCCACCACTGTCGTTTGGATGGCAAACCGCGACCAACCCGTGAATGGGAAGCGCTCAAAGCTTTCCCTCTTATCCTCTGGTAACGTTGTCTTGGTTGATGCTGCTCAGTACAATGTGTGGGCTTCAAACACGGCATCGTTCGCCCCAGCAGAGTTGAGTCTCAAAGATGATGGCAATCTTGTGTTGCGCGAGCCGCATGGAACCATTTTGTGGCAAAGTTTTGATCACCCAACTGATACTCTCCTTCCTGGTCAGTATCTTACCAGATACACAGCTTGTGTCTGCAAGAAGCGAGAGTAACCATTCTTCTGGTTTCTATAAGCTGTTATTTGACGATGACAACGTTCTTCGTCTTCTCTATGATGCCCCACATGTTTCAAGCACTTACTGGCCACGTCCTTGGCTTCTAAGCTCGCAAACTGGAAGGTCTACTTATAAAAGCAGTAAAGTTGCAGTGTTAAATTCTCTTGGAAATTTCAGTTCATCGGATAACTATACTTCTACGACATCTGACTATGGCATGGTGATGCAGAGAAGATTGACAATGGATTGCGATGGTAACGTCCGAGTGTACAGTCGAAATCATGTGTCAGAGAAATGGTACGTTTCATGGCAAGCTATATCCCATAGTTGCATCATTCATGGAATTTGTGGAGCTAACAGCACATGTAATTATGATCCTAGACAAGGCAGGAAATGCGCGTGTCTTCCAGGGTATAAAGTGAAGAACCAGAGTGATTGGTCTTATGGGTGTGAACCCTTATTCATTCGCACTTGCAATAGAAGTGAGTCTACCTTCTTAGAGATGGCCGGTGTTCAGTTCTATGGCTATGACAACAATTATGTCAAAAACGGTAGCTACAGTCATTGTGAGAATTTATGCTTAGAAGACTGTGATTGTAAAGGGTTCGAGCTCAAATATGTCAAAGGCTTTTTTTTCGTGCTACGCAAAAACAAAATTGCTCAACGGACGACGTTCACCGCGTTTCCATGGAACAACCTACTTGAGACTGCCAAAACATAATAGCTTCTTCCATGAAGAATCAGTCAATGCATATGATCATGATTGTTCTGTACATATTTACAGAGTGTATATCACCAAACATGTAAGCCGTTTCGTGAGGTTCTTACTGTGGTTTGCTACCGCAATTGGAGCTTTTGAAATCTGTTGCATTTTTGTGGTTTGGTGTTTGTTAACTAGGACTCGCCGAAAGTCCGGGGCTGATCAGCAGGGCTACAATCTTACAACAGTGGGATTTAGAAAATTCAGTTACTCTGAGCTGAAAGAGGCAACGAGGGGGTTCAGTCAAGAGATTGGAAGGGGTGCTGGAGGAGTTGTATGCAAAGGACTATTGTCAGATCAAAGGCTTGCAGCAATAAAGAGAATCAATGATGCTAAACAAGGAGAAGGGGAATTCCTTGCCGAAGTAAGCCTAATTGGAAGGCTTAACCACAGGCTATTGGTGTACGAGTACATGGAAAATGGTTCTTTGGCACAAAATCTCTCGTCTAACACACTCGATTGGAGTAAGAGGTATAACATTGCTCTTGGAACGGCAAGAGTCCTAGCATATCTACATGAAGAATGCTTGGAGTGGATTTTGCACTGCGATATAAAGCCCCAAAACATACTTCTGGATTCCAACTATCAACCCAAGGTAGCAGATTTTGGCATGTCAAAGCTATTAAATAGAAATAACCTCAACAATTCAAGCTTCTCTATGATCAGAGGAACCAGAGGATATATGGCACCTGAGTGGGTTCTCAACTTACCAATCACCTCCAAGGTGGATGTTTACAGCTATGGAATTGTTGTCTTGGAGATGATAACTGGAAAGAGCCCATCAACAGAAATCGAAACAGTTGCTGGAGCCGGGGCATATAATGGGAGGCTGGTAACATGGGTGAGAGAGAAAAGGAGCACAACATCTTGGGTGGAGCAAATCCTTGATCCTGCAGTTGGACCAATTTATGATGTAAGTAAGATGGAGATTTTGGCTAGAGTGGCTTTGGACTGTGTTGAGGAAGATAGAGATGCAAGGCCCACCATGAGCCATGTGGTCGAGATGCTTCAAAGCCATGAAAGTGATCCTCAGTGATGCTTCAAAGCCATGCAAATAGAATTGGCATTTCATGCCATGTTTCAGTTTTAATCGTTTAGATTGCTGGTGCTTCTATAAATATTTGTTCTTAGTAACTACTGTTTCTAATTTTTGTTCTTTCTTTTTTAATTAGTGTCAGTTGTGCTGTGCGTTTGTAAGGTTGCTTAATCCAATAAATAAACACGTTAGTTTCGAGTTTTGATATTAACGGAAGCTTTTCTTTGCAAAGAATTAAGATGAGAATCTCCTAAAGTAATGTAGTCGTGAAAGGAAATCAAGAACATGAAACAAAGATAATAACACATGAGAATTGAAATATAAAACATCGTGTATCCATATGCACTTATAAGAGATATTTTAATTTTGATCAAAGTTGTATGAAAAAATTCCATGCTAACATCTATTAGTTATTAATTATATATGTTGTCGTATCATTTAATGAATTTGACTTTGATAACAATTATTTAGAATGAAATTTTTTTTAATTACATGACAATGTACAATATTCCATGATAGTATAAAAAATTTTATATTAATATTAAATTAAAATTAAATCTATAAGAAAAGCATACTACAAAGGCAAGTTCATTTTTTATTTAATAAAAGAGTTTAATTTTAATTCAGTATAAAATTATTTTTCATTAATTATTAATTATC
Source organism: Castanospermum australe (assembly GCA_019955255.1). Taxonomy (NCBI): domain Eukaryota; kingdom Viridiplantae; phylum Streptophyta; class Magnoliopsida; order Fabales; family Fabaceae; genus Castanospermum; species Castanospermum australe. The sequence goes on from NSJW01000203.1 coordinate 304,405, forward strand.
TAATCATATTTTGTCAATTAATAAAACTCTGATCACCTCTCTAAAGTTGATGTCATTATTGTCAAACTAATCCTTCAATGATATGATAATACATAATTATATGATATGATAGTGCAAAAGAGTTTGTGAATACAATATATCAAAATTAAATCCTTGGTGTTGATGTCATTATAGTCCTTTAAATCATTTGTAACATCTAAATCTAAAACTGCGAAGTTATAAATTGTCTATAATGTCTTGTACACTTTGCATTCCTTGTTCAAGCCACTGGCTATGCATCCGTTGCTTAGACTCCAATATGCAAAAATTATATATGCAAGAATGCAAATTAAGGTTGTTGAATTACTTCCCAGAAGGTCATATTTTCTAGAATTTATACGGACATTGTTTACCTAAAAATGGTGACGTCCTTAAAGTTACACATTTTCTACAAATTAGGTTCATAAGGTCATTTTCTTGGAAATTAAGGTCCACTACAATTTCTTTCTTTCTTAAATGCAAATTCCACTGCAATTTCTAGTTTAATAATTTCTGATGACTGAGACTTATCACTCTTCTTTGAATCTTTTGCATGTTTTATACTATAGAAAAGAAAATTGTTAAAAAATATATAGGGATCCAAAATAAGTGTAATTAAGAAGATTACTACATAAAATTGTCTCCATCCCAATATCTTTTGATTGGGGTGTGATACACATGGAGAGTCTCCTACTAGGCTATATCCATCATTTCTTACTAAGCTCATATTATATTGATTCCTTGTATTTTTTGAGTACATTGAGTGTGAAATTCTCATTAACCCTCACCACTTGAACTAGGATATATATATATATATATATATATATATATATATATATATAGTTAAATATCCTACTAGGTTATATCTATCATTTTCTACTAAGTTCATACTATATTTGGACCGTACAGTCCCTACTAAGCCTAAACTCAATAACCTATATTTAGCACATCTTTACAAACTCTAGGGGCCTCACCCCTCTATATATACTCATTATGAAGTCCACTTAAAGATATGTTCTCTCTTTACCTAAACCTTTAGCTACTGTTTCGCTCTCACACTAACTTAAGTGTCAGAATACATTTGCAGGTATACCCACCTTCATTCCTGGCTGACATGAAGCTCTCCTGCATGTCAAGATTAAGGTGAAAACCACCCCATTAGAAACAGACATGAACATCTGGCACTGTCAGTAAAAAGAAGTAAAACTCTCCCAACCCACATCCATAGAGAATCTACAATCTATACTTGTTGGCAATCATGGAAGACCCCCTCACATACCGGAAAGAAGAAAAGGAAATCAACAACACATTTCTTGGTCCCTTAAATTGCCATTCGAGGACGAAGAATATAGAAAATCACAGATCAACAAAATCGAATTCTAATCAATTATGGCACGCTCGGCAGCGACAGGAGAAGAAAAGGTGATACCTTTTTCAACTAAATATAAAGACATCTATATTCAGGCCTACTAGAACAAGTAGTAATCTACAATAGGTAACCATCTAATATACTGTGCTATGTCCCTACATGTCTGCTCACTCACTCTATTTCACTCTCATCCATTCACGACACATGCCATTACATACTCATGTTTTGCTTCATGGTCTGGTACATGTACCCATTTTAAAGCACTGCTTTTCACATGTTACATCTAATTTTTATTCATCCCAAGTCACTAACTACACCTTGATAGATACCACGTCTACTTGCACATATAGCACATAACACGCTTTACATTTTATGTACTTCAAGTACTATGTTCAGGGAAAACACTGTCAATAATCAAGTCATTTTCCAAAAAAAAAAAAAAAAATAGACTACTATGTCACCAATTATTTTTTCATTACTGCTAAGCATGTATTTTCGTTTGTGTTTTTCAAAGTATTCATGGTTAAGGATTATTTCATTAATGGTGCAGTGGCGCAATCTTAGATGTAGATTTCAAATATTCCAGCACATGTAATATTAATCCACATAAATCTTGGTCATTTACAATGATATTCTCTACAAAAAAATAAAAATAAAAATAAAAATAAAGTTAGTCACGGACATTCAAACAATCATTATTTGAATTCATATACCAATTACTATATTACCTGTTATTATGTCTTAATAGTCATTTACTATTGCCATTCATTATTGATTTCAAATTGTATTAATATAGCATTTACTATCATTAAACGACATTTATCATTGAACGTCTCCTTGCATTTGGCAATTTGACCTCAGACCATTAATTAACATATATTTGAATTAATAAATCTCCATTAATTTCAATTATTGGCATATTGATTAATATTCATTTATTCTCATTATCCACATACTATCCAAGTCCCCTTTTTATTGCCCAAGATTTTATCACCCTGATTAGTCACTACTGCATCTCAAATCTTAACATGGTGTAGCAGAGGATGTCTACCAAATTATCTTTCTAGTTAGGATCTTCCCTACGATTGTACGTGCAAGGACAGATCGGATATGCTAAAGAAAAAAGTCAACCAAATTATTCGTTAGTATCTTTAATTGCCATTTATTCATATTTATTAATTGCTTGCTTTTGTCACATGCCATGCACGAATTTCAAAATGGGGAAAGGCCTTTATCATGTGATTAGTTTTGACAGAAAAACTGTATTACCTTGGTAACATTCTATTGCTTTGAATTGGTACATACATATATAGAAAATTAATTGAAGGAAGAAACAGAGATACTTTTAACATATATATATAACGAGGTCTTGTTTTACTCTTCTATTTTGCCTAGCATACCATTATTGGTCCTTGGACGAATTTAACAATCATAGTCAAATGTTGAAGATGTCATATCTATTCTCCTACCATCATGGCATTGATACCCATTGTGTAAATAACGTTAATATCATTTAATTTCTTATTTTTAGTGTTCCTTTTTGTGACTATCATATTCCAACATAAACGGCCACCTTGATTTTTCCATAGACAAAATTCCTGACCAAATTATGTCATGACATTGATTATTTATCTTTAAATCAAATTATGTGATAGTAATTTATTGCCATTTACTCATTTTAGGCTGTCAATTAAATCACATTTAGCAAATTTTCTTATTTAATTTTGATCATTACATCAATTTTCTGACATTAATTTCTGGCATAATATTTATCATTCACAATGACATTTATTACTAGTCACTAATTATCATTAGCACTAAATGCACGACAGTAATCACCTTGATTTGCTATTAATTATGATGATTGAATATAATAACAATCAACACATTTAATTGCCATACATGAAGATTTCATACTATTTATTGTCTTTAATTTTTCAGCATTAATTATTCCTATAAGACATAATTGTCGTTCTTTCAACCATAAGGTTATACATAAATTTCCCGTAGCAAGGAGGACATAAAAGTCATCCTAATTGGCATGGTTTTAGAAAACAAAATAAAAGGGAAAAGCAAAAGACAAGAAGTTACTTCATGTAGAGTAATAACAGTACATCTGGAGTCAAGTTAAAATAATTTATAAAGAGATCTATGCATTATCACTGAAGAAGAAGATTGTTTCAAATAAGCACTACAATGGCTTATCTTATGCTTCCGAGCTAAGGTCCAAACAAGTGTCGTAATGACTTACCTTACGCTTCTGAGTTAAGATCTAAACAAGTGCTGCAATGACTTACCTTACGTTCCCGAGCTAAAGGAAGAGTGAAAACCAAAATCCTAACCCCAAGTTAGGTCACCATAATGGTGCTCGCCTCGACGCTTCCAAGCTGCGGGTGAAAAAAAATCCCGCTCAAAGTCACTGCAATGGTGCTAGACCCGACGCTTCTGAGTTAAGGATAAAAGAAAATCTTGCTTAAGGTCACCGCCATAGTGCCTGTTCCGATACTTCCGAGTTACAGGTGAAAGAAAATCCTGTTCAAGGGTACCCCGGTTGCAATTAAGTCTAGATTTTCATACAAACACAGCACTTGATCAAAAGCTTTCTCGAACTCGATCTCAAATTTGGCAACCAAGTCATCTACTAGGACAGTTTTCTCTTTTTAACTGAAGCAACATGAAAATCTTCTTTGTTACTGAATTTTTTAACAAAACTATAAATCAACTTTTGGTTACCTTCGATCAACCGCATCGTTGTTGCTTCAAGCTCGATCTTTCGTTGCTCAACGACTTCCAAGCTAAGGGACTATGGACCATACTAATATTTTAGGATTGAGATCATTCGTGTTAACCTGACCTGGTTTATTACTCCATGTAACCTAATGTTCATAAATTTCTTTATCAACAAAGGCCTCAACCTCCGAGTTGAGAGTCTCTTCATCAAGCCTAAAGCCACACTCGAATAACTGATCATATTATCTCAACTTGATCTCGATCACCACAACAACAAAGCTAGGTATGATTAAGTTATTAAGCACTTAATATTTATTGCAACTTATACATCTTGGCACTCGACCTATCGACTACTGAGGTGATGGGCTTATGGACCATACAGTTCCTACTGGCCTGAGCCCAATAACCTGCATCCAGTTCATCTATACAAATCTTAGGAGCCTCGCCCCTCTATATATACTCACTATGGAGTCCACATCCAAGTATGTTCTCTCTTTGCCTAAACCCTTAGTTACTATCTCGCTCTCATACTAACTTGAACTTTGGACTGCCTTTGCAAGTACCCCCACCTCTATTCCCAGCCGGCGTGAATCTTTTCGGTGTGTCAAGATCAAAGCGAATACTACCCCGTTAGGAATAGGTAGGAACAATATTGATTCCTTGTATTTTTTGAGTACATTGGGTGTGAAATTTATGACATATATACCCAAAGTTCTCATTAACCCTCACCACTTGAACTAGGATATCCATTCCACTCGGCAATTCAGGAGCATTTCTTGAGTCAGAAAATGAGCCAAAAAATGCATCAACACTCTACTTCAATTGTTTCTTTTCATCAAGAAATTATATATATATATATATATATATATATATATATAATATATATATATATATATATTAATTATGGCATAATTTTCTTTCGATTCTGAACAGGTTAATTAGTTTTTAGGCAATGTTTCTGTGACAAAAAGATTTATGGCAATTAAACATAGTCACATAAATAAAAGTATATAAGTTTAAATTAATTTACCCTTTTTCACTATAAATATATAGAAGTTAATTAATTAGTAGTTAAAATAAATAATTAGTCTCTATAATTTTGCCGAATTTGAATTTTGGTACCTCATATTTTTTTTAATATTAGTCTCTTTAGTTTTACTCATTTGAATTTTGGTACTTAAGAGACTAATATCTTAATAATTGAAAATTATAATAACTAATTTTTTAAAGAAAATAAAGACTAATATCATAATGAATAGAAATTATAGACATTAAAACTGAAATGAATGAAAAATATAAGGATTAAACATTTAATGGTAGGGACTAGAATATAAATAAGTGAAACTATAAGAACTAATTTAAAAAAAAAAGGTTCAAAATCCAAATTAAAAAAATTATATAGACTAATTATTTATTTTAACTTTAATTAGTCCATAAATAAACTATTGTTAAGTGTATCAAATAAGATTTATATATAAGAGGGTTAATCAAGTGGTTAAAGAAGTGTGTTATCGTAAGTTCAAATCTTAAAATAAATGTTAAGAAATTAATTCTTATAAATTCGTCAAGTTAACGCAAGTGTCCTTAAAATCGTCCAAGTAAATGGAGAATCCATATGCCACATAAAAATTAGAGAATTCATTAAAAAAATATACCCCATAACTGATAATGGAATTCAAAAGTTCAAACAGGAGCTGGTAGTCATATAATACCAACTCTTTTACTGTCAAGAAAAACGTGCATTTGCAATGAAGCTCACGATTTAAGATCATATACAAATATGTATTGCGTCCTCACAGTCTTGCTGCCATCCTTCGAATACTCCTCAAAACATAGAACGAATGCCTCTGGGCTCTGGAGAAAGCCACAAATATATAGAATGAAAGAATATATATGTATGTATGTAGTTAGTAGATTTACAAAGAGGAAGCACTTTCACGCCGTGTTGCAGCTTTGTTCCTAGTATTTGAACCCCATTCAATGGCTTCAGCAACAGCTCGTTGGCGTTCCATGACACTATCATCGTCAAGAAGATTCAAACTGACCCCAGTGGCTTCTCGCTCAGGTGGTGGGGAGGGCATGTCAATGGGACCTATTCCTGGTGTCCCTGGACTTGTCCCAAGGAAGCTAAGAGCAGTGACTACGTCGCTGATCAAGGGCCTCACTGATGGCTCCTCGTTGAGGCACATGGCTGCCACTGCCACTGCTTGATTCAGTGACCTCGATGGAAAGTTCCCTTGAAGAAGGGGATCAGCTAGTTCTGGGTATCTGTGAGGGTCCTTGAATACTGGATATGCCTATTTGGTTTGAAAAGATTGAGAGCAAATGTAAATTTCATAACTGATTGAAAAATGAATTATATATGCACGCATGATATGTTCTTGAAGAAATTCACATGGCTTAAGAGGTTATATATATGATGCGCAGTTATCAAATTCCACTTGTAAAATGTGCTTTTAAAAGCTATTGTAAAAGTAATGCACCTACTTGGTATAATGATATTTGAAATTGTCTAATGAAACAGTCAAAATTTTCTTTCCAAATAAAAGTGTTTCAAATGGTTTAATTTGATATCATAATAATCTTATGAAAAAAAAAAATCAACAGGTTCTAAAAGAGTAATAATATTTACTCGCACAATTCTTCCATTTAGAAACCTGCACAAACTACAGACTTTGCTTAGATTTATGTGGTCCTCCCTGAAATTTTTTCTGTTAAGATCAGATTGAGTGGAATGTGGAATTTGTGCAGGTTAGCAGATAAAAGACTGCATAATTACTTCTTTTGAAAGTATACTCTAATCTAAAAGCTCATATAAGAAATAATAACAATTTTTTGGAAAGTAACTTTCAATTCATATATGAGACACTTGAAATTGCTCCATAGATATTGTTAGATGGTATTAATAGCAGCCTTAACAAAATATATATGAGTAGTGAAACTCACCCAAGAAACTAGGTTCTGCTCCCGGGTTGGTCTTGTGTTGTCAATGGCTCTCCTTCCCGTGATTAGTTCGAGCAAAACAACCCCAAAGCTGTATACATCTGATTTTACAGTGAGCTGACCAGTTCTTTGATACTCAGGGGCACAGTACCCATAAGTACCCATTACTCTTGAAGAGACATGAGACTTGTCCCCCGTAGGTCCAAGCTTGGCTAGTCCAAAATCAGAGAGTTTTGCATTGAAATCATTGTCCAGCAAGATGTTGGAGGATTTTAAGTCACGGTAGATGACAGGGGGATTGGCCTTGTCGTGCAAATACTCTAGACCTTTTGCAGCATCCAATGCTATTTTCATTCGGATGAACCAATCTAGTGGCTTTTGCCGTGGATGAAGATCTGCAATAAAAGTTCAGGAAATTTTGATAATGAATCAAAACATTGAAGTTACTACGGTACCCCTTTTTCTTTCTCGGGGTACTAGTGCCTTGATGAATTATCAAACATCTATTGGTTTGTTGATAATACTTGATAGACTCCCAAACATTTATTGTGAAAACAAGCAACCAATAATGTTTGACAATTCATGAAGGTATGTACCAGTATTCAAGGAAAAACATATTAATGTTCTGGTTAAACATTAGGGGAGGATGCAGTACACACACATACCAAGCTACTGGGGGAAACATGGGAAAGTTAAGTTACTCAGGTACTTGGGCATTATTATCATCACTCTGTTTCTGGTCTCAGTTTACTGAGTTGGGCTCTCCTTTTTTACACAGTTTGATTTATTTGCAAGGAGATTTAGAAGTCAAAAGACAGAAACCAGATTAATTTTAGTATATCAGGTTGAGAGTATCTGAGTATGTGATGTTTTGAATCCTTATGGATTAATTCGATTGTTTGTAAAGCAAAAATGAAAAGAAAATAAAGGAAAAGAAAATAGTCCATTTAGCATAGAGATGTTCTGTCATTTTCTTTTTTTATATATAGTTTGTAGTAGATTTCTTTATTAAGACATAAAGGCAACATTATATTAACTTCACTGTTCTTATTAAACTAACTCATAATTATGATTTATTATAGTTTTCTATCCTCAAACATGTCAATGCTACATATCAACACTTAAAATCTCGATACAAATGATGCAGGTAACGAAAATCTTACCAAGTAGATGGTCCTCTAGAGATCCCAGTGGCATGTACTCGTATACCAGTAGTCTCTGTTCTCCATCAGCACAATATCCAATTAGATTCACTAGATTTTGATGGTGTAAGAGGCTCAACATTAACACTTCAACAAGGAACTCTCTGTTCCCTTGCAATCCATTCCTGTCAAGTTGCTTCACAGCTACTTCCTAAAATTAAATGGCCAAATGCCAAAGCCAGGTCCATCAAAATTTTACCAAGATCAACAAAAACTAGAATTTTACAATAAATGTAAAGCTTCATTACTGTACCTGGTTGGTTTTATCAAGTCTTCCTTTATAAACTCTCCCAAATCCACCTTCGCCTATTAGGCATTCCTGCCGAAAGTTCTTTGTGACAGCAGCCAATTCTCTGAAGGTGAACGTTTGTGCAGCAATGTTATTGTTCCCAGTCTCTTTGTTGGGTTCCTTATTAATTTTAGTTTCTGTTTGTGGGCTGGCCCTTGACTTATGATTATGATTCTCTGTAAAGAGCAAAATGAGGCAGGAAGCATCCCCTTAGGAGAGAAATTTTCAGCACAGAACTCATTCAATTGCTTCTCTAACTCTTTGTAGGAAATATATATCACAAAGGTGTATTGCTCTAAATCAGCAAGCCAATATTATAATCAAGAAATGGTATAAACATTGTCTCAGCAATTTAAATTACCTTTCAAATTTTATAGGATAAAATACAAGGCATGGTGTATAAAGATAATGAAATGAATGGACATGAACGAAGGATGTAGTTATAATGTTTTATTCTTGCTAAATAACCCCTCGAAAGGGAAAATATGCATCTGATATGTTAGAGAAGAATTTACAAAGAAAATTGAATTTGCATCAAAGCTAATATTCATTCTTCCAAGATAAAATACTGTTCACGAACTTTTACAAATGAAAGCTAGCTATCACATTCATGCCATAGCTGTGAATCTGATATTTAGGTTTCATTTGTGGATGATATTTTACCTGGCCGTGGCTGAGGTTGGCCTGCTTTCTTGGGAGATGGAGTAGCAGGCATTTGTATCCTCTTTTCATGGTTGCCCCTCTTTGATACTTTCTTTTCGTGGGATGAAAAACATGAAAAGCAACTCATTTCTCTACGATGTAAATTCAGTTACTCAGACTGATAACCTTACTATTTTCTAAGGGAAAAAAATATGTATCAGTTTAGATCCTTAAACTCCTAGAGACACCAAGTTTTTCAATCTATCAAAAGCTTCCTCACCTGTAACTTTTCATGAACAAAAAAAATTGTTATAATTTCAGAATGGTTTTAGATTTTTAGTGGGAAGAACTGGAGATTAATTATCCTTGTCTTAATAACCTTGAAAAGAAATCAATCCCAGTCCTCCAACCGAGGACAAATCATGAAAGAAATTGTGGAAAGGAAGCCAATGGGGTTCCCAAACGAAAGAGAAATGGGAATAGAGTTTCAAGGAGAATCATATTGAAGATGAAAAACCCACCAAAACCCAAATGCCAAACCGGCCATGCATGCAATGCAACCAAATGCAAAGGGACCTAACCAGACAAGAAACAGATTACACGAAGTGGGCAACGTGAAACCTTGGAAGGAGGAGTGTGCTAGGTCTGGTCTGTCAAGCAAACAAACCTAGTTGACGACATTTTTTGGTGTTTCCGCACAAAATGGCGAGGACAAAGGAGGGAGCTTTTGAACATGTACCTTAATGGTAAGAGAGAGAGAGAGGTGACACCCAATATAGACCAAATTTGTGGAGTATAGGCCATGATGCCGTTGAACATGACCATTTATATTCGAATTTTAGAATGAAGGAAGACAAAGATAGATGCAAATCAAGCCATAATATGCAAAGAGAAAGAGAGAATATAGGTGGAGAAATGATTACTTTTGCGGCGAGTATAACTGACGTGTCATGTATATATATCTACCAAAATGTTATTTGGTAAATAAAAGAAATAATGCGCAAATAATATAACTGTGTATATAAATATTAGAATATCACAATGCAAATACCTTCTTTAATTTTTTCCATATGTAATTTATATTTCTCTTTATAATAAGAAAGATTTAATTCGCTAGGGTTAATATCATTCTCTTTTTAATTAGCTGTTATGTTCTTCTTATAATAAAAGAGGTCCAGATTCACTTAGGAGTGAGAGAGGATAGACTAAAGTACAAATAAAACAGTTTAACTGGAGTAAATATTAAGTCTTTTCACTTGAAATTGAAATTGCTGTACAAGAAAATTTGAAATATTTGAGAATTCTTCATAAAAAAAAATTAGGATCAAAATACAACTTATCCCTGCTTTTAAAACCTACACCAAACCCCTGGTATTTGGGATCGTTCCTTTCCAGAATCGATCTCGAATGAGGTTTCAACAAAGCATGAACTTTTATCATGAGACTACTAACTGCACCCTGAACGTCTATAATTTTAAATTAGAGATATGCCCTTCCAATTAAGCTTTGCCGTTTCAAACGTATAAATCCATTGCCAATCCCAAGTCAGAATCCACGATGCAGATAAATTAAAGTCACCGAGAGCACCTTCTTAAGGCCGAACTCCTAGTCAAATAGTAGACCTTCCTTAGCTGCAAGAATCTCACAACAGTATAATTAAGAGTCAAGAACTCCTCCTTTATATATTTATGGGCTTTTGCAGCAAACAACTTCCCAGACCACAGTGGTGGAGCTTGAAGAAAAAGTTTGAGGGAACAAAATGAATAGATAAAAACAAAAAAAAACTATGACAAATATAATCTTTCATCAAACAACTAAGTGTTTGTTTTATTATAGTTTGATTTTAATTTCTAAATTTTCAACATATGAGTAATTCTTTATTATTATTTGTTTGCTATTGTTATTACTATATATATATATATATATATATATATATATATATATATATAATTAAAGAGAAAATTTTAATTACCTGCCATTTAAATGAATATACATTACTAGATATAAAAGCATGATATCTATTTATAGACAACTCAATGCAAATGATATAAAAGAAAAGTAAGAAAATGAATACTAGGAAGCATACAATTTTTACATCCATTTTTGGGAGGGGGTCAAATGAATTTTTTTCATATATTTCTAAAGGTTTTTAAAAATTTTGGAAGGGCCATGTCTCCTCCCTGTTATAACTAAGATCCGCCACTATTAGGCCAATTGCATTAATTTCATGTCCTACCAAATGAGAAATTCTTATGTATTTTGTGTACATACTACACTTAATTCACTCAAATTGTATCAAATGAATAGCATAATTATTTAAGTTATTGAATTGAATATAAAATATTATATAATAAAATTTAAGATAAATTTCAATCATTAAATGTATTCTAAAAGTACTTTAGAAACTCGCCCCCCCCCCCTCTCACCAAACATCACGGTAGCTGCATGAAAGTGGCACAGTAAATATCCCAAGAAATGCTGCCAAATTGAAGGGGTGCTTTTGGTTGCTTTTTAAACCAAACCTGGTTCCTCTCACCCCCAAACCCCCAGCAGCACAAAGACCTGTTTAAGAGATCCTTTGTCGCAAACAAATTAAGAATCTAGCAAAGCAACCTGAGGTTCACACTCGAAGATATATGTATGTGTTAAAGTTTCACATTACTTATCTCAATTTTTAGAATACTGTTCATATATCTATTGAGCAATTTCATTTAATATCAATTAGTTTTAGATTGGATTCTAACAGTTTGTATATAAGCTTTATCAATATAGCTTCGCCCAAAGCCTGTTTGACATATATATAATCATATTCAAGAAAACAGTTTCCTCCTCGTGTCCACACAGACCTCAAGTGCCCTTCTTTGTGGCTGGTTCCGAGTAGGATTACATCTACAATGCGCTAGATAATATTTTTACCTTGTTTTGGTATGATAAGTCTTCAAAGATCATCAGAAAACCAACGTCGTTCTGCGCTAATATATACAATTTCTTTGTGGGCTTATTTTTCTAGGATCCATATGGTATTTAGAACCGTCAAAAAACTCGTTGCTCCTATTTGTTATGACAATAGAGATTTGGACGGCCTGTTCGGCCCTTATATATATGATCATGGGCTTGATTTTTATCAGGCCAAGCCGATCAGTCCGACGGATAGTGCTGGTCCGAACAAGTTGTTAATTTGATGCTTCCAATAATTTTACTAACTTGTAAACTTGCTGTGCAATTGTGTAAACTTGCAATTATTACTTCGGATGCTTTTAGTTTTGGGAACACCAATGTTTATATTTATTATATGTTTGAATTATTTTATTTTACATATCAAAACTCTTTAAAACATTTTGACTATAATTTTTTTAGTACATTTTGATTATAAAGTTTTATTAAAATAAAATAAAATAAGCTAGGTACCTAGCCAATAAAAGTTGGTTCAATTGTCACCCAAAGATCTTGAATTTGATTTATGTAACCATCTTTCTAGTTAATTTGTGAGATATCCCGGTCTTAAAATAAAATAACCTTTCTTTTTGGTGTTTTTAGGTAGGTGTTTGCATAATTCAAATGAATTTTTAAAAGTTTAAATAAATTTTTATTTATTTTTTCTCTTATTATTCTATCGTTTACATAATTTCTTAAATGTAATTTTACTCTTAAAAATTTATTTGTTTTAAAATAATTATTTCTTATTTTTACGTTGAACGTAAGTAATTTTTTTAACATAAATTATTTCACTAAAATATAATTAATATCAAAATTAAATTTATAAAATCAGATTAATTCAAAATCAAGTTAAAAATTTTAATTTAAATACACTCTTTATCTTTTTAACATTTTTTTTCAATCCAAAAATAATATATAATAAGCTAGGCACCTAAAAAGAGAAGCCAAACTGAGGCACTTCAAGAATTTCAAGGCATACAAACGAGAACTCATGCTTAGCTTTCATGTTGGTCACAGTGCTCTGAACTGTATGCTTGTCAAATCGGTGCAATTGGCGATTGAACACTACTTTCAGATTTTGCTTATCTAGCTTTTGCCATAATTATGTCACAGAAAAATGCAATAAAACCCCACGGCAGGGATTATGTATTAGAAAACGACACAAGTCAAAAGGCACAGCTTTACAAAAAGGCAATTTTGAATGCAAACCAAACCAGGCCCTGCTTTTTTTTTCTTTTCTTCTTTTAACCAGAAAAAAGAAATCCACTGATATTATATGCGTGTCTGCCATGCCAGGTGTGTTCATACTATTCCTTGACATGGAAGGACCACCATACACCATGGACGATATGACTGCATCAGATTAGTCAAATGGTAGTCGGTTGCAATTCAAAGCAATTAGGGAACCAAATTTTTTGGAAAGAAAAAAGGGTAAAAGAAAAGAAATGCAAGAGAGAGAGAGAGAGAGAGAGAGGGAGGGGGCATGGTAAAGTGAATGATTGGAATAGCAGCTGATTCGGCAATAGGAAATTATACTGTTGTAATTATCAAATCATGGGCTCACTCATGACCTTTGGTTGGTACCAGCTTTCTTGAGAAGTGTGTTTGAGAAGACAAAAGCAAAGTCCAAAGGCTGAACAAATAATTTTGCTCAGGCAAAACAAAAGGTAGCAAGTCCTCTCACTGTTTTGTGTCACAGATCTGACACCACTGCTCGCTGTGTGCTTCAGATTCCGTTCTTATCTGCCTCTTTCTTCCTCCTTCTGCTGCTGCTGCTGCCTCAGCTTTGAAACCCAATAGAATGCAGTGGAAGCCATGCAAAGCCCACACACACACACTTACACTACCTTCCTACATCCCCTTCTTGTCCTTCCTCATTCTTCTTTCTCTTTTCTTTTTTTTTTTTCCAATTCTCACTGTTTCAAATAGTGAGTTATATCATGATTTTTCTTGGGAAAACAAAATTAATTTGCTTAACAAAGTGAAAAAGAAAAATTCCCTTCCATATCTTCTAAATCACTAGGAAGCACTATAACCAAAGACAACCAAGCACAAGATTTGTTGCTCAGAAACCAGCACCAAGTGCCATTTAATTTGGCTTGAGGAGTAAACTCTTCTAAATCCCACTTTTGCTATGAAAAACGGGTTTAATTAATAAAGAAGGAAGAGGATTACACTGAAGAGAAAAATAAATCATAATCAAAATTGTCCAGAAATTGAGGAAAAGAAAAGGCAACCCAATCATAAATTTGAACTCTCTTTTTTCTTTGTGATACAATAGTGGCAGAAGTCCAAAAAAACAGAAAAAAAAAAAAACACAGAAGCAGATGGGTTTAAATGCTTATGCGGTTATACATGCCACTAACTCCATATCATCACCATCAATATATGAAATAAATAGGTGGGTACATACATACATACATACATTAGAAAAATATATAGTGTCTCTTGCTATACATTTCCAGCCAAAAAGAAAAAGAGAGGAAATTAAGTAATTTTGCTAACGATTATGACGATGACAACAAGACTAACAACAAACCTCTCACTGAGGACAAGCGATATTAATGGTGAACTGAAATAAGAAACTATAAAGATGACAATTACAATAATTCTGCCGTTACAACTCCCTGTCATCTTCCAAGTAGCTAGCTAGCTATGGTTAATATGTGCTGATACATGTGGTGTGCCTCTGAGTTCTGACTTACCGGTTTGATATAGGGTTTGGACCACTCGGAACTTCGTGAGCTTCAGCTCCAAATTCTCTACGAGCTGCATCCTTAGATGAACTATGCGAGTTCTGGGTTTTCTGGGGGTGCAAGTTTGTGGTAGACATCGGTGTTTCTGATGACTTAACGGGTTCTGAGGAAGCCGTGGTGGAAGGGTTTGGGTTGTGGGATAAATTGATGAGGAGGAGGAGAACGAAGAGAAGCGTGAGGAATTGCAGGAAAGGGAGTGATTTTGAGGAAGATTCTGAGATTGGTGATGGTGTTTTAGGCTCTGCCATGCAATTTGAAAGAAAAGACCACCCCCCAAGAGCCCACAAGGGTTCAATATCCATCAACCAGCTCCAAGGCTAAGAAGGGAGAGAAAGAGAAATAGAGGTAGACAGACAGCAGATAGAGAAAGACAATGAGAGGGGAAAGAGAGAAAGAGAGAGAAAGGGAAGGGAGGAGGAGGAGAAGCTTCAGCAAAAGTGATTGGATAGGAGGCTTTGAAATTAGATGCACATTTTGAGAACCAAGACCAACTTCATATGGAAGTTTTATCTGAAAGGTGCTGGCAATAGATAGACTCAATTTACCAAAATAGCCATGCCAGGTATTATACAACTAAGGTTTACCCTAATTTATGAAAAAAAAAATAGAAGATTTTAGAATAAGACTCCAGCATTATCAAATTAATTGCCCTCGCAAATAGCCACACTACAATTTGAATTCACTAGTAATTTAGTATTATCTTTTTTTTTTTAGTATTGTCATTAAGTGGTCTTTGGGTTAGTTTGCACTCATTTTCACTAATTTACTTGTTTTACTTTTATTAATATCGATTGAAATAACCTCTTTAAAAAAAATTATGGACCAAATTTTAATTTCTTATTTTTTGTTTATTTTAATTTATAGATTTTGCAGTGTAACAATGCTGATATGTCAAACCCATGAATCGATAACTTGTTTAATTAACACATTTAGGAGGGAAACAAAGTTTTTTCTTTTTACAAGCATTCCTTCATGTTCCCGCATTACCTAGATTTTCCTTTATCATATAAATTGTATTGAATTTCATAGCACGGTTCCTATTTTTAGTTGTTATACAATTCATTCATTGTAAACAATTGTTTCAAGTAACCATTTATCCTTAAATTTACCAGACATTTTAATTTAATTAGAATATATAGGACAGTGAGGTCACCTTGCGAAATATATATGAATATGAACCATTTATAAAGGGGGGCCATCTTGTAAATGAAATATATATATATATATATATATATATATACATATATATATATATATAAAGAATCTTAAAAGGTAAAGCCATTGGCACAAGATGGAAAAAAGGAGCAGAGGGTGGTAAAAGGAGGTGTGGTGGCTTTTTCTTGTTTGGCAGCTTGCTCAAGAAATCTTTCTTTGACTTGGAGAACCCTAAGAAAAGGAAAAATATCGATTTTGTTCCTCGATTGCTTAACCTTTTTCCCATGCAAACACAAGGTTTCAAAATTCCCTTTTTTGGCGCGTGGATTTTAGAGTATCAATATATGACACATAATTCATTAAAGTTTTACATGTGCAAAATCTATACCAATATTCGTGAAAGAAATCAGACATGATTCCTTGAGCTTCAAATTCTTCTATTGTTTAAGGCTTTTGTGTTTCCTTTAATTTTTGATAGACTAGAAAACAAAAGGAATCTAGTGCATGCATTAGACACGCCACAGATGGCGTGAAAACATTCAATTTGCTTAGTAACAAAGGAGTATTCCCAAAAAAGGAATAGTAATTTGCTTTTTGTTTAGGATTCGAACAAAATATTTCTTCCGAACTCAAATCCAGTCACATTTGTTCTTTCTGTTTCTTTTCCTTTCTTTTCCTATGAAAAAGGAAAGGCTGAAGATCAATATTCCATTATATTGGGTTTATTTTAAAAATGTTCAAACAAAAGTCTTCTATTATGCGATCCTATAATAATCCTATAATAATAAGCCATGGTATTGAAAAAAGAGGTCTTATTTAATAAATCACCAAGCATTTGAGACCCAAAGAAAGGAAAGGATTTTATGCAAATACATGCTACATAATGTAAAAGATAATATAAATACATATATAACTTTAACTTAATTAGGAACACATTCATATCTTTAACGCAATTTCTTAATTTTTATTTTATTTCAAATTTAAACAATTGAGTTTCAACAATGAATTGTTGATGCCAATTTCTTTCTTATGACACACCAATTAAATCTTCAATTCAATTGGCTGTTTAATGATCAACTAACATATGAATACATATATATGAAAATTGAAAAGAGGGAAAAAAAAAAGAGGGAGTGCTTCTTTGATTCATGTCCATGGGGTATTATATATACTATAACCATGCCAATAACATAAATCTAAAATCGATCCAAGCAAAATGAGAGGTGCAAACGCTTAAAAGGAGAGTGGGGATGGAACTATGTAGTTTTGTTTTCTGGAAACACAAATTGGAAAAAGCATACGGAAAGTAAAGCACATATAATCTTTATGAATATGTATGTGCATATGCACTTTGTTCTCTCATGCAACAGTAAAAGAAGCCAAAGAAGGTAGAGACATATATGTCTCCCATGAAGGGTGTGTATGGGTCCCCACAGCCTCTACTTGTTACAGAGATATGGAGAGCGATAGTGCGTGAAGGTCTGTTTTTTGATTTCACCATTCATCCACCACTTTCAATGACAGATTCATCATCATCACCATGCTTTAATTGTGTTGCTTTTAGGCTTTAGCCCCTTTGCCACCACATTTATTTCACTTGAGAAGGACGGGGAAGATGAGAATGACATGAAGGTGGTGAAAGTGAAATATATATCTTTTAAACCAGAAAAGAAAAAAAAAAGAAGCAGAAATCTGGGTTTTATTTTCTCCAATTATTAATTATTAAAACAATGAAAGAACGTTTTGTTGATAATTTAGTTCAAATGATAGTAATGGAATTATCATATTGCTGCCCTTAATTAACAAAATGTCTAGCAACTATAAGTTGCAACAATGGGATTATCATATAATGGGAGAGGAAATATATGCATGTCACTTGCTTTTATTTGTGTCTGATAATGAATTTTGCATATTTATTGAAAATTTTCTATTTTTTTTTCTATTTTGAGCAACTTGTTCCTTTGTAGTACTTTTTATTTTAAGATTTTTCTCTAATTTTTATCATTTTTAAATTTTAGGTGGACTCGTAATTTTAAAAGTCGGGTTAAGACTTTTATTATTCAAGTTTTTTGAAAAACGAATCAACGCATCTTAATTAATCTTAATTTTCTAGACTCATGACAAATCAAGTCAAACTAAATAGTATGAGTTGACTTTAAATTTTAATCCCACTTACCCTTCATAGAAAAATTTTTTTTTTATATTATGATCTCACTTTTGTATCAATAAATAGTACTCATTAATAAGTACCAAAAACAAAAAATTAGTACTTTTAGAAAAAGGGGAATTAAATTCTTATAATTAGATAATATTAGATCACTTCAAAAATATCTTGATTAAAAGTGGGAGAGTCCGCATAAGCCTTTTGATGAGCCACTAGAAGCAAAAGATTTGTAATGAAAAAGTTTGATAAATGAGAAAATTAGAGTTCAGAGTGTTGCAATATTGTGCATGTAACCGACAAACCCACGGAAGCAGATTGGAAAACTAATTTAGGGGGAGAAAAGAAAAAGAAAAACATGCCCAATTCAACTAGGAACAAGTAAAGTAGCTTTCAAACTTGCATGATGGCACCAATCACCAAGCTATCTTTCCGATATTAACTACCTAACTACATTATTCATTGTCTATAAAAAAATATGTGCACACTAATCAAGAACTTGATATATAATATTGATTTAAAGTGATTTTTATACTCAAAATGATTTGGTGAATTTTTTATTATTTTTATAATAAATATTTAAATTTTAAAAAATTAAACTAAAATTTAATAAATATTTAACAAATCAATTTAGATTCAGTTAACAAAAAAAAAAGAAAAGAAAATGAATACTGGATCGAGTAATCCTTTGTAAGACAAATGCAATCTCTCTAATAGAGAAGAAGTCCCATGTTTGCATTAAAGAAAAAATGATGTTATCATTACATTTTTCATATGAGTTAATTTTCCTCTAAAAATTTCTGTTCTTTTTATGCAAAGCTTCAGACAAAAGCAGTGTTTGTTATCCCATCAAATTGTCACACATATATGCCATTTTAATTATCATCGCTAATTATTATTAATTAATTAATTGTTTAAGTATTTTTAATCCATTATTATCGGAACACTCCAAGACTCAATTTTCTCTTGTATTCAGCTTTTGTTCAATATTATCATTGCTACTATCATGAGTTGAGATGAATTTTATACATTTTATTCTTTTTTTTGTATTATATTATATTATTATTTGATAATAAATTTCATCGTAAATCAGGAATAACGTTAATTAGAGCAATATAATAACAATTAACAAAAAAAATAGATATCATAGATAATCTTTATAATATTAGATTATATAATTTCAGATTTACTTTGTAATTATATCAATATTGTGCACATAAATCTACATATAAATTTATCAACTGATATTAGCTCAGATAATAACAAAGTCCAAATTAATTAAGGAATGTGAAAGGGTTTATGCAATATTAGATATTTAAATCTGTAAAAAAAAAAAACACTGAAAGGAGTGATTTAGTATTTTGAATGAAATTAATCTCATACCTAAAAAATATGAGGATATTTTGACAAAGACATAAAGAACTTAAATTTTCATAAATTTATTAGATCTAATATTAAAAAAATTATTTAAACTGATCCAAAAAAGAACTATTAAGTAAAATTCAAATATTTTTTTATCACACAATATAAAAAAAATCTACATACATTTTTTTTCATTTTTTGGTCATTCTATATACAAATTTTTTTATGGATCATTCTATATACAAATTTAACGTTCTAACAAATGAGGATACGATTAATAAGAACGCACATTTGCGGCCCTAACATGTTTAGGAAATATCATATATATCATTTGCAGCATCATGCATACGTCAAACGAAACTATAATTATGAGATGAGTAATGCAATTTGTAGTTGAAGTTTTGTCAAAAAGTCCAGTGATTATCTTTATTTCATTTCATACACATCAAGTCAAGCACTAGACGTGATATCTTGCTTAATTTCTTTTATGGAACTTTCAATGCATGTAGCATCTATCACTTCAGTAAAAAGGGTAAACAAATATCAAAATCAGTAAAACAATTAATCAAAAATATATTGTTTTCCTCAAAACATGCATATTTGAATAAATATTTATTTTAAGTTTTTAAATATATATGTAATATTAATTTAATTTTTTTAAAAAATTAATATTAATTTAATCATTAAATAATAAAAAATAATATTAATTTTATCCTTCAAATAATTAATATTAATTTAATTTTTTAATAATATAAAATTATATTAATTTAGTCTTTCAATTAATGATATTTTTATGATTCATAATATAAAAATTATTTTCATATCATTTTTAATGATTGTGAAATTAAATTATATCAAATTTCTTTAAAAAATTAAATTAATATCACTTATTTTTTAAAAAAATTAAAATAAATATCTACTCTATATATTTTACGTAATTTAAAGGAAAATTATACAGTAAAGAGGATCCTGCGTACCTTTTTACAGCAATGTAAAACAAATTTATAAATAGAAAGTGGAAAAGAAAAAATTTTGGAATCAAAATTGCTTTATATTTATTTGATATAAATAAAAATATGGAATTTAAAAAAATATATAATTTATTTTCACTCTTAGTTGAAAATTATACAATCCGTCTTCGATCTATTTTCTACTTCTTCATTTTTAATCTACTCAATCGAGTATATCCTAACTATTCATATAATGAAGTTTTTTTTTTTTTTATATAGCAAGTATCACTAATTAAGAAAGTATTACTTAGTTTAAAAGTTATTTCATACTGTTGAATTGAAATAAAAGTCAATTTTACTAGCTAGGAACCGATACCTCAAATTTTGCTCAAAGGACCGATGACCACAAATTTATAAAAGGAAAACTAAATATTATGTAAGCAAAATTTTTTAATTATATATACTATAGTGAGTGATATCACAATATAAAAAAATAATTTTTTTTTCATTCATTATCTTTTTTATTTACAAAGTCCTGTTATATTTGGATAACAATTATAGCTTCTAAAATATTATAACTAGCCTCTACACATCACAAAATGACAAGGGTCACATTGATGATATACAAAACTTTTGCTGTGATGTTCTGTAGGTACATGATTGTTGTATTGGCATTACTTATTTTTAATACAGAAATGATTGGTAGATAAGGGGGGAAATATATTGTAATGACGAAAAGTGAAATATTTTAGAACAGAACTAAAAGAAATTGTGTCAATATTAAGATTATATTAAAACTTAAAAAAAGGGGAATAGAAGAGATGAGAAAAGCTTATGCAGGATTTGCATGTGCAGAGTGTCATGATGCGAGGGAACCAACATTCTGGTGTGTTTTAAACTAAATCACTCCAAAAAATTGTTCCTCTCTAGGTATACAGCATTACTCTCCATAAATCAATCCACTTCCTCAGCCCACACTACTCTCCATTTATTTTCTGCTTACCTAGAAATGCAAGCTCCATGTGCAGCTTTCGCAAGCTTCCATGGCAGTTTGTGTTTAAACTCAAAGGAGTGAACCTTTAAAGACTTTATATTAGTTGCAGGTTGCTCGTCCACCTTAAAGAGATGACAGCTACTCTATATATATATTAATGCATCTTTTACTCACAATCATGTATAAATTTTAGTCTTTGACTTAGTATCATCATATCTTTTAAATATGAAACTAATTTTATTTGAAGTACTGAGGCTGTTTCTAATAATGTATTTTCGCAAAAGAATTTAAATTTTTAATATTGTAAAATTCCTTTCAATTGCTTAACTCAAATTTACTTATCACTTGAACTGCAACATTTTTTTTTTTCAAATCATATATATATGCTTATTTGTTATAAAATAGAAATGTCAACAAATTGAGGTAAGCATCCAATCATCCATGTTATATATCACCGGCACAAACTTTTGGGTTGGTGTTTTGTTAAACATTTGTCAATAACTTCCGAGACAAGATGAGCCAAATGGAGACTACGCAATTCAATTTTCAACAATTTGAAAAATGGCAGCCAATACATAATTCTAAGAAATCAGTGTCACAAATAATTTTACGGTGCATGCATCAATAATATGAAATAATTATTGCGGGCATGCACTTAAAAAAGATATCCTTGTCATTATGTGTTCCTTCACGACACTATTAAAATATTCTTAAAAGAAGGAATTCTTTTCAGCGACGAAAATTTTGAATTTAGTGATGGAAATTTTAAATTTAATTATTATTTTTAACAGCTTAGCAACACTTCTTTTCCGACAAAACAGATTCCATTCAGATTCTATTATAAAAGTCTTAGCAACAAATTAATTTTATGATATACAGTGATAAAAAAATTTCACTGCTAAATAACATTTTTTTAGTAGTGTAACATTTTGGCACTTTATTGTTGAAAGTCTTAAGCAGGGAACGGGTGAATTAAAAAGTAAAAACTTTGCCAAGGAAAATGTTTTATCTTCAGTTTATCTCAAAACTCATCTGTCATTATATATATATATATATTTGGTACATATATAGGCCATATCTTTTAATTAACTTAAATAGTAGTTCTCAAGGATGAGTTTATATATATGAACTAAAATAGTTTCAATGGAATTAAACTCTTGCTTACAAAAATACAATATCAAACTCTTAAAAGCAAGTCAAATGATTTAATTCTTCATTGATTAAAGTTCTTAGAGAGAAACTTAAAAACCCAGTCTTTCATATAGATTAAGAAAAAGTACTTGTCTGTTAAACAAACCAAAGCACGCTTACATATGTAGAAAGCGATAGAACAAGATGAGAGAGAGAGAGTACACATAAATTATAAATATAATAGCTTTTGAGGGAGGCATACCTAAAGGATCCATTTTAGGATATGGATGTGACCCAAGAAATTGAGAGGTAAAGAATATAGTATCCATAGATTTCCCTTCTGATTAATGAAGGTGCATGTGCATGGATTTCACACTTGGGTGATCTATCAATATGATACTTCTTTTTCTTTCTTTTTCCTTTAACCACTAGATAATAAGATCCGATCTCCACTTTCTGGTGGGAAGGGAATTTCGAAGAAATTGTTGTTCTTCCAAGGAATCGTTTTGTGGAGCATAATTGTTGAAAATTACTTCTACTTTTCTGACTACTACACATTCTTTTCCCATTTAAACACGTACTACATGAAAAGCCCCCACTAAACAAGCTACACTTTACTCTTCGACCAGGGAATCAACATGGGCCTTCCATTCTTAATCTTTAAATGATTTTAAGATAAAGAGGTCAATTCTTGAGAATTTTCACAAAATATCATTATTTATTCTCATATTTGCTAAAAAAAAATTAATAAAATATTAATTATCATTCCTGTGTAATACACGTGTTTGAAATACATATATAATGTTTTATAAAATGATATACTTTCATAGAAATTTAATTAATATTCAGTGTACTTATCTTGAAATAATAAAAAAAATTAAACTACTTAAAAAATTATTAATGACATTTATTAAACTCAAATTTTATCTAAATTGAATTAGTGTTTAATGTATATATCTTAAAATTAACGAGAGAATGAAAGTATTAACTTAAATTGTTAGCTAGCTACTTAGAGAATCATTAATAACATTTACCAAACTCAAGTCAATTTAATTATATGTATGGATAGATAGATAGATAAATTAGTAATCGTCAATTTGATTGAATGATAGGATAAATTATTAAACAATTAGATTTAGATAATGACACCCAGTTTCTTCTTTTTTTTTTCTCTCTCTCTCTCTCTCTTTCCCATTCCTTTCTCATACATTTTCTTTATCTGCCTTTCAGCTGGCTAGCTGTTTTCTCATTCTCAACTTTACTGCATTTTTAATTTCCCAAAGAAATAAAGAATCAGCTTGTTAATTACTTCAGATAATATTTCTCTCTATAACGACAAGATGAAAGGAATGTTTCCTTATTATGAAAGTCATGTGTGAATAATGAGGTCAAATTAACAACATAGACCATCCCAGCATGTATATGTACAAATATTTGTATATGTTGATTGTTTCATAATTAAAGTTGTTCCTCACTTTTTGTACCCAAAAACAAAAAACAAAAAAGTTGTTCCTCACTTTTGTATTGCCATGAAACTTAATTTAATACCGTTTCATCTGTCAATCATTCTAAATGTGTCACGTTTGAATTACAATAATGATTTCAATTTGAGAAGCAAGTAATTAGATCATTGTCTTGCTTCTTATTATTAATATCTAATATAATACTTATATTACATTAATAATAATTACTTAAAAAGTCACATTTAAAAGAAAAATTTTATGTATTAAAACTCCATATTGTGGCTTCGTTCTTTCCTAAAGTTTTAGTAAGAATTTTTTTACGGTAAAAGTACTTTTAGATTAAGTTTTTACATTAATCAAGATTAAATCTTTCTCGAACGATTTTAAAGGTGTATTCTAATATTAATTAGTATGTTTAGAAAAATTAATTTTCTTAAATACTGATCCAATGTTCAAACTCAAATAATCCAGAAAAGAAATATACATTCTTCTTGACCACTAAACTAATTTCTTTGTCAGTATTGTATTTAGTCACTTGGTAGATCATCTTCTCCTGTGCTTTTACCATAGCTTACTATTATTGTAGTAATTTTTCCAATCCTTTACTTTTAGCCCCATCTCGGGTACGCACATCTCTTTGATGGTGGCCACAATCACTTTTTTCTTTTATTTTTATATATTAATTTTTCTTCTTCCTTTTGGTCTTGGGATCCATTCAATACATATTTTGGGTAGATTCCAGTTCATTTTGATATATCGAATATTTGAAAGAGAAATGCCACAATTTCTTATGAGATCAAAATTTTCATTTTATTCAAGTTTTAAGATCTAGCTTTTTCTTCGCATCAAATTTGGCTCTTCTATTTCTCTGTAGTAGAATTCTTTGCGTCAGATTTAAGAAATAGTTGTTCAATGAAGAAAAGAAAAGGCATATGCCGTAGTATAATTCTTTGCATGCTCAATGTTTCTGTTTGGGTCCAAATTGGAGTCCACCTGTCCTTAGCCATTTGGGATGTGTCAAATCCATACATGCTCACGGTCTATATTAGACAGATGACATATATTGTCATTCTAATATAAAATCTGTAGCGATTTTCATACTAGATTAAGAGTTTGAAAGTGTTAATGATGATAACATTACAGAAAAATTACAAATAAAAGATAAAAAAAACAAGTTATTAGTATATGTCGACGGATTTCAGAAAAAAAACATCAATGGTTAATTATTGGTCAAAAGGGGTTGATGCATTGATAATGCCGTGGAAAACTAATTCACTACCATTTGGTGAAGATTTAAACATACTTTTTGTAAATTATCCAAACTTTTCACCACTTGCCCATTTCTAATGACTTAGCTAACACATATTTTATAGAAGACCAAACTACTACATGACATGTTTATGCCATAGTGGAGCAGCAATAACAATAACCAAAAAAAGAGAATTTATATTATTATTTGCATTCATTGCTTACTTGCAACAAAAAATGACTCATACAAGTAAAAAAATGAGCACTAGATTTCACGCACATCACATGTGCCAAAAGCTAGTATATAGTTGAAGACAAAAACCCATCAAACATGTTTCTATGATCACCTTGGAATAAGCATAGAACTCCAATCCATGCTAAGTTTATGTGTCACAATTTTATCGGACAAATTGTGTACAACTATACATACGTAGTTGTGTTTGATTTTAACAAGAAAAGTACACAACCGTGTATATATAATTGCAATGGGGAATCAATATTCATGTATAGGGTTGCTCACACAGTGCTTGGAAGTGTTATAATTAAAGACATACTCTTTCATGAGTGGTCTACATATATTTAGTTGTGTCCATTGAGATTTGTTTATTTTAATGGCAAGCTTCAACATATGGACCATCATTAATATTTTTCCAATGGAATGATTTTGGAAGCTTCAGAATGCCAAATTACTTTATTTTGGTCCCATTTAGCATTCCAAGAAATTACAGTCTACTTCCTCAATTCCAAGTCTAGTCAATATATTACCTTTTAAAGCAGAAGGCATTGATTTCAACTTTCAACTTTCAACTTTTTCTTTTTTTTCTTCTCCCAACTAAACCATGTCACAATAGGCAGATAACAAACACCAAGCAGCATAGAAACAGGAATATAACTTCTTTTTCTCTTTGTTCTGTTCGTGTCAAATCTTTTAATCCTTTGCTTTGGTGGTAACTTTTTGTTCACTATCCTCCTTGCCTTATAATGATAAGTCCTGGAACTTTTGGAAAACATCAAACTGTTATTATATATATAGTCAAATATATAGTCATATAATTTGCAATCTTTCTTGGTGGTCAAACATGTAAGGCTCAAATGATATTTTAACTTGTACATACTGGGATTTCCATGTATACAACCCACAGACACCATTTGTTATTTTATTCTAAAGTTTTTTAGGATTACACTTTTTAATCAAAATAATTAAAACTTTCATTCTAGTGGACAAGCAATTACAGAAAAGAAGAGGGACAAAAGGAAAATGAAAGAGACAAAAGTCATTATATATATATATATATATATATATATATATATATATATATATATATATGTATATATATATATATATATATGTATATGTATGTATGTATGTATATGTTCCTTTGATATGATGTCGTAAGGGGCATATGCACAGCATCTATTATATAAAACTCAAAAAGTTTGAGTCATAAAGTTAGGAACCGACTATAGGCCTTATTTTAATGAATCTACGTGTGCATATCTCTCTGATCACTCCCTGAGTATGTTTGATTAATGATGATGATAAAGAAGCTGCATGGAATTGATTTTTGTTTTTTTTTTAAATAGGTCTGTAGAAAAGAAGAAAAGGAAATGGGACATAAATCAAACTAATGACATCAAGTTTAGTTCATCATGATAAAATTTTAGCCGGTACCAGATGAGTTATTAGTTTCACTAGGAACTTAGTAAGTTATATTTTCGATTTTATTTTCCAGTTGCTATATTTACGTAGGTCATAGCAAAGATTCTCTACACAAAAATATCTTTAGCACATTGTGTAGGTTTTGAATTTGTAAAGTATGCCCGCATGTATACTTAGCATTTAATTAACATCATATATATATATATATATATATATATATATATGTGTGTGTGTGAGCGCGCGCGCATTTGATGCACCAATACAGGAATTAATGCCTAATTAAATGGAAAAAGACTCCAATTTTGGGAACTTTTTTGGTCCATATAGTATATATACAATATAACATATATAGCTACAAATTACTAAGCAGATCAGTAAAAGACAGAGATTCCAAATTCATTGTTCATCAAATGATAGAAATAAAAGCTTTTCAACAAATTTACATTCTGCAGTAATTATACACAATCAGATCGATGTCAATTCTATCAAAAAAAAAAATCTATGTCAACAACTTCATATATCACATTCAAAAGGGAGCATTATCTCTGCTCAGAGATAAGAACACAATTATCTTCCTCAATCATATTGTTGTTCATTATTTTGTCACTGAAATGCTTGGCCCCAAGATCTTCATCCAAAGCACATAAATCCATCCTTGTAATATGAAATCAGAGAGAAAACATCACTCTTGTGCTCTTTTCCACGTTTTTAGTACACCCAATAAACTATTGATAAGGTTCATTCATGTTTAATTGATTGATATCTTCGGAATCAATTAATACATCTCATCAATAAAGAATGCCTGTGGTTTTACCAAGATAACCTCTCCAATGGCAAAAATTATGTTTGACAATTTCAGATTTGGCATACTAATTAAGCATTACGATCGTTCAGTAAGATGCTAAAACCAAATAACACTTACGAATGTGATATCATGTTAAAACAGAACAAAAAATGTATTTTCTCTAATATGTTTTAGAAAAAAAAATTCGTTCGTATGTTTTTTATACATAGAGTAGATTTACCACCAATAAGATCGACTTCACTCATGTGCAACTTGTCCCAAAAAAAAAAAGCAATGACAAATGGGACATTTTAATTAAAAATAAGAATATTGCACCTAAAAAAATTTCCATTTTGATTCTAAAAGTGACGTCATATTGATTTTTAATTTAAAAGTAACATTGAAATTATTCTTAAATAATTCATTAGAATGGTCCAAAATTGAGAATCAATTTGATATCAGATTATGACATTTTAGATCATTTTGATGGATGAAAATATTTTTAAGTAATTATTTTGATGTTGCTTATAAATAAAAAGACTAAAATTATATTATTTGTATTTTTTGATGATTAAAATAAACATTGCCTCTAAAAATAACAAGCGTATAAGAAGTATATAAGCAAATAATCTGAAATATCACAAATATATATTTATTGTTTTCATACTAAATTAAAATATAAAAATATAGAAAATAATGTGTAAATATTATTTTTTTACACAAAAAGCGAGATGCACTTTTTAATTATATGTACTCTTGCTTTTTCTTCGGCACTTTTGATTGTAGTATCGAGATTCATTATCAACTTCAAATCACTACAGTTTCATTATATGCAGCCGTGCAATAAAAGACGGTAAAGTGGTCCACACAAAGCACAATAATTTCCGACATTATTAGATGTTGTGGTTATTGGATAATAATAGCTGGTGAAAAGCATTACGATAATGAGTCCTAACAGAAAGAGATATCAATTTCTCAACATTAAAGTTAAGATACAAAGTTTTTCAGTGTAATAAAAGTAAACTATATAAAATAGACTCATACAAAGTTATATCTTATGAATAGAGTCATATAATTATTACTTTTAATTCAAAAAAATTAAATTTATAAAATATTTTAAATAAATTAAACTATATAAATAATCCTTATTCATATCAAAAAAATAATTAGGATACCAATTTCAATAAAAGAGGCGAGTTTAGTAGTTAAAAAAATATATTTTCTGTCTGATTTAAAATTTGAACCAAAATTTAAAGAACTAATTAATTTTTTAAATGTATCAAGCCAATACGAAGAGTGCATCTTTAAAATTGTTTAAATTTTTTTTAGTTTAATATAAAACTAATCCTAAAATACCTTTTCCATACAATTTTTTTTTTCTCTTTCACTATTTGTTTGTGTGGGAGCTTTGGATAGCGATGCTTGATCGACCACTTAATCATGCCTCCTATATGTATCTTTGCTTGTCTTTCCACCGGATATGCTGTCTTATCCTTGATTAATTAAGCTCATAAAGTAAAACTTCTATAATGCGCCATTCATCAACTTTCAAAAAAATCATTTCAAATCTTATATACGTTGTAATTGTTAGTTTATATTATAATTAACCACCATCAATCAAGGGGATGAAATTTTCTATTATAGTGCTGGAATATATTGGTGATTTTGAACTTACATATTAGGATTTAGTATTCATTGATTGATATCTGTGAATCATACAGTAATACTTGTTTTGAAAAAAATTTAAGTTTTTATTAAAAATGAAAAAAATCTAATATCAATTGAGAACAGAGTTGTCTATTTATGAGAGTAAAAGAAACAAATTTTGATCATTGAATCATGTGTGTATAACCATCAAGATTAGAATATAAATTCATATGACATTTGGGTAATTTGTAATTTTAGCCATCTATCCATAAAAGATATATACAATGATCATGATTAATTACTCTCACATCTCATAATAAATGTATAATCAAATTTATACAAATATGTCTCATACCAGACTAACAGGTTCATTTGTTTGAATTTTGGTGAGTGTATCAAGTCAACAAGCATTTGTTAAAGCACCCAAGAGGTGTTGTAGTAAAAGTGAGTTATAACCTCTAAGCACGAAGATTGTGGTTTGATTTTTTAGAGTCACATTTCATGAAGAAGATCATATCATTATCACTTCCGGTCTGATAAGATTAGGCCTATGGAACGATTCAAATAGACCGAATCTTGTAAGAATAATCCTGATTTATATAAAAAAAAATATATTTGTTAAAGCACTTCTCTAAAGAAAATACTAGATAGTTAGAATTATGTTGACATGAATGTTAGTCATAATGAATTACGCATACTTATAGACCCATGGATGGATTAGTGATCTCCATCAATTTCATTTATTTGATAACCAAAATTGAACATATGTAAATTCTGACCCCTTTCTTTTTTTTTAGGAATTGGAGTTTTGCAAATTTTTTACTTTTTTCTTTGTTTTTTTAGGAACAACTTTTAAGTCGAATTACTGATATATCCCAACCTTTCATGTTAATTTGATTTTCTTTCACAAATTGTAAGACCAACATAAGTTGCATAACGGAAAGTAACTTTTTTCCCTTCTCCAATCCTCTTTCTCTTTGTTGATCAACGCTGGATTATATTTCAGGTCTTTACACTCGTTGCAAAACTTTTGGAACAAATATATACTTGTTTTTCATTATTTTAAGAATATGTCATTATAATTTTTCTAACTTGGTAGTAACTTTTTGGTAAGAAAAACTTACTCCTAAAACTCTATAACATCTTACCCCCTATCAACACTTTCGCTCTTAGCTTTTTACCTTATGTTCCCTCTCAAGATGTGCTCCTTCTCCAAAGAGTTGCAGTGTGTCGACAGGGTACCTGCAGAGATACTCTGACTGTTACAGATGAATTACTTACAACAGTATGATGGGTTAGAGACCCTTTTATGCTGATAGTGGACACCTCCAATTTTAAGATATAACTCTCTCAAAATTCCTGTTATATATACATTACAAGATTCAGAAGTTCCACAAAATTGGTGCATAATCCTTTTTCTCTGTTTTTCCATGCATCTCGCGGGTACCTATAATCATCACAAGCTGATGAATTCATAAACTGAAGGTTGAAACCAAACCAAATTGAAAACTGATGGACTGATGTTGTCATTCCATAGGTTTCCTTATAGAGATATAGTTCAGGCTTCAGAGCATATTACAATGGATGCAGCATAATTTGGTTTGAGGCTACAATAGTCCACACAAACTCCTCTACTTAAAAGTAACCAGGCTCACCCACTATTGATCTTAAAGGGTTAGGTGAAACAGCACATCATGTAGTGATTACTGCATAATTATTTGAGTACTTCACCCTATTGAGTCTCAGTTTCTGTCCTTAGCATGCCTTGCAACCTTGTCTATCTTATGTATGTCGCTTTCAACAGTCTTTGACAGCATAGAGGACAATGATTTACTGGTATCTATTGCCTAACATTAATCTTTAATGTATTAGTCTGTGACCACCACTGTCCAAATCTATCTCGTGTGCATCTTTATCCCAAGGTGTTTGGAGTAGCAAGTAGTAGTAATCATTCATCACCTACCTTTGTTAATTTTAAGCCCCTACCGCTACTGCTGGAAATTTTGATGTAAAGGATCTGGATTCTGAAAATTAACTCAATATCAATGAAAATTTTGAGTTAATCTTATGAATTAGCTTGTACAACTTTTTATCCACATGAATACCCAAGTCTTAAGGATTTTAGCTGGAACTGGAAACCAAAATTGTCACCCACCTACTAAACACTTGCTTTGGTTAATGGCCAATAAAGCACTAGCTATAGCTTGCAGAATGGAGAATACAAATTCAGGACATATGCATAATTAGTAAACAGGTGTAGGATTCATACTTCTGTCATTAATTGGAACAGTCCTGACTTTGTAGGTTGTCTTAAGATGACATGACCTTTACCAACCCCTCCCTTTTTAGGATTCTTTGAAATTCCTTCTTCATTTACATATGGTTGGCCACAAATGAATTAGTGTTTACCCAAAAACCCCTCCACTCCCAGAAGTTAATTTTCCTTCTTGTTTCTGGTATAGCTACATAAGTTTTCCATGTAGCTTCCCAACCTTAACCTAAACCTCTCAACACAGTAATTAAGGATGGACAACCCCGCCCCCAGATCACTTCAAATTGAACATTGATGGATCTGCTTCTCCTAATCCTGGAAACATTAGTGCAAAAGCAGAAGGTGTGTTTCAGGACTCTTTTGGTAATTGGATATCCTAGGTTACAATAAGCAAACACATGGCTTTGGCACCATTCTTGATTCTTTAGGCTGAACTTTGGGCTATTTATACTGGCTTAAATTAGCAATTGAAAGAGATATTCAACCTTTAATAGTTGAAATACTCTCACAAACAGCCTACCAATCCTTAACTACTACTAGTTCTGATATGTCAAGACACCACCATGGCACTTTAACTGCTGAAAGTTGATAATAGCCTAAATATTCATATTCTTTCATCAAAAGCAAACTCTTTTATCATGATACTAGTTAACTGGAATTATTTTGTGGCATTATTGATTATTTTTATTTAAGAGAATTTAAATCTACATAGTGCAGAAGATTATAGATATCTAAGGAAGAGCAATTGTTATCCAACAAGTGTTATTACCTTGCTACCTTCATGGTGCAGTAAGTTCCAAGACTCATGCGGCTTCAAAGTTCAAAACCAGTGTAAAGAAAGTAAATCCCTGCCATTATTTGGTTTGGCCACGTACAAGATGCAAGAGAAAGAATATGGTCATATACTTGTGTGGTAGCTTTCCAAAATAATGCAACGGCAGGTTGCAAAGCCAATCAAATTGGATAGAAGAGAGGAGGTGGGCCCAAGGTCCAAGATGCTGCTAGACAATGAAGGACCAATGAATAGGGGCTTGCAAGGTTTGATGAACTAGGAAGAAAAGCAAATCTGTTGACCCAAAAAAATAAAAAGAATAAAAGCAATGCTTGTGGCCAGAGTCCTAGCAGCAACTTAGTCAGGCTAGCTGGGCCAAGCCATGCACATGAGTGCATTAGCCTAGCCTAGTTAACAATAGCCTAAATATTATATAATTAGGCTTAAACATGTTCAAATCTATCTTACATACCTACATATTTTTGTCTCTTAGTTCATCAAACATTTCGAACTCTTCACTGGTATGTTTGTTCTCAATTTAGTTTCTTTCATATTAATTTATGCAATTAAGTTATCTATTGATCAAAATTCACTTCAATTTACTTCTTTTATAAATAAATTCTTTTTATGAAAGACTAAGTTAATACGAATTTTGATCAACAATGAATTGAGTTATAAAATTTAATTTATATATAGATTAAATTAAAAACAAACATATTAGTGATTAATAATATAATATCA
This sequence comes from Castanospermum australe, assembly GCA_019955255.1. Lineage (NCBI taxonomy): Eukaryota > Viridiplantae > Streptophyta > Magnoliopsida > Fabales > Fabaceae > Castanospermum > Castanospermum australe. The sequence goes on from NSJW01000203.1 coordinate 337,631, forward strand.
GCATCAAGTGCAGTTCTTTCATGATATGAAATATCATGCTGTTTCTCTGAGTCACCTCTTTGCCCGTAGCATAGTAATTTGAACAAAGCATCATTTTCTTTCAATTGCTAGAAATGTTAAAATTCAATTGGCATGTTTGTGATCCCAGATGGAGCAAAACGAACCGGGGACTTAAAGCTCAAGACCCTTCTGTTCCTGATAAATATCAACATTAGACACTAACCAAGTAGATATGTCTAAGGAAAGAGGAACAATTTCCTGTTTCTTCTGTACTTGTACATATTCTGCTTGAGTCTTATGATGTCCTGCTTCTTGCACATGAACATCAGCTACAAAATATAAGAGTTGAAATGAGGATTCAATCCTTTTGTCACTGATTAAAATTTTTTGATAGACTTATCTGAATGTCTAAATAATTAAGCATCCTGCATTTTAAATAAAAATTAGAAATTTAAATCTTTCTCAACTCCTTTGATGGGTTACAGTAGATAACAGGTATGACACCCTCTGTCAAATATTTAAGTTCAGATTTTCAATCCAATTATCATTAACAGTAAATTGACTTTTTCCAATACATAGGCCTAGATTCCTGTGAATGAGCAATAGTCTAATCATTGCCATGTCAATTTGCTCTCGTTGTTCCCTTCCTTTTGGAAACTAGATAGTCAATTCTAAAAGCAATTCTTTTTTGAGGGCTTAAATCTTTATGTTCAAAATAGAGATCCGGGTAAATTAACAGAATTCTGTAAGCTAACCTTTTCTTCATATAGAGGTTAGGGGAAAACATAAAAAAGGGTTTGAGTTATAGAGGTTAGGGGAAAACATAAAAAAAGGTTTGAGTAAATTAATGGTTTTAGTCATGGTCTGAGGATGCAAACTCATCCTCAAGATCCTTTTCAAATGCCATATGTATGAGAGAATCAAACATAGCTGACTTACTCATTTCTTTTGCATGAAAAGCCTTAGATTCGATTCCTGTCCGTGATCCTTATAGGAAAACAATACAATTGTAAGCTCTCATTGAAGTTTGTGGCATGCCTTGAGCTTGGAATAGGACATCCTTCCCTCCCTTTAACTTTTATTGATTTAAAAAAACAAAAAAAAAAAAGCCTTCTCGGCTTACAAATTAAACAGTGTGTTTTGGATATGAACTCTCATGAAGTATATTTTTTTGGTGTTATTGATGTTGTGTTATATATGTTATGAAATTGATGCCAGAGCTTGAGATTACTTGAAACTATAGCATCAGAACACTTCTACATGAATCAGATATATTAGAAGCTGCTCAATTGGTTAATAAATTTAAGGTGAAGTTTTTGGATATTCCAAGCCTTATTCAGCTTGAATGGAAGGAAGGTCAGTTTATCAAGTTCTTAAAGGAAGCTAATTTTTATGCAAATAATTTAGCCAAGCAAAGAGCTTCTGGCTTCTATTTTGAAATATCTGTGCTTCTTAGGAAGTAAGTGACACAGACGCATACTTGAGAAGCTCTGGATTGCGCTCAAATTGGAACATATCCTGCTCAGTCAAGTTCACCCATGCCTCTATTCCTTCCCCTGATCTCGTGGGCATCAAAGTGACACCATTTTTCACAGGCATACCAACAGTACACACCCAGGTTGGCTTTCCCCATCCAAAATCAGCTTCATAGAAAGGGAATCTTGCCCAGCTGCTAAAGCAATACCATGGAACACCCTTGGAGATCGTGGACATCACTTCTTTGATGCCTTGGATAGCCCTAGCAAAGCCACCAGCTCCTTGAAGTTTACTTACATGATCTGCATCAACTTTCCTTATGGTTTTCCTCACCACCACTGCCAGATCCTGCAACTCAACCCTTTTGTCCACTTCGAGTTCAACCAATGGAGAAGCAGAAGTTTGGTTCAGATTACCCATGGAATGGTCTGGCACTGGTGGCACAATGCGACTGCGGAAGTCCACCACATGTGAAGCAATGGATCCTCCAGGTGTCTGTTCCCCTGAACTTGCTCTGGCTGCCTCTATGGCTGATTTCCATATGAGAGCCGTCACGGCTTCAACCCTTGTGGGATTGCAGCCCTCCATTTCAGATCTTAGCCTAGACAAGCTTGTCCCATCAAACACCAGTCTCTTGGTCACAATGTCTTTGTTGCTAAAACTTGTTGGCACAGGAAAATTTATGTCTCTTGCTGGGAAAAGCAAGGCTGCTTCCATATGAGGTGCAGTTGTGCTGCCACTTCCCCTTGCTGCTGCTGCCCAACCATTGAGGAACGAGGCCACTGCTGTGCCATCAGCAATCTTGTGTGAGAAGCACACACCAAGTCCCACAGCACCACAGCTGAATTCACTAACCTGAACCGCCATGTTTACTGGCCATGCTTCCTCATCATTACAATCTTCTCCTGGTTCGTAGGGATCAAATGGGAGGAACTGTCTCAACACATTGACCCTTGGATTTTCTAGGATCTCTGAGAGCCTAGTGGGGACTCTAGCCTCAAAGTAAAGCACACCTGCATCGTTGCACTCCACCAAGGTGTTTGCTTTCTTTCTTCCGCAGAAGGGGTAGTAAAGAGTTAGCACATCAGATAAGGAAGCCTTCAATTTAGCAGACAAGGATGAAAAACCAGTACCAAAACCACTGACATCCGATGGAGAGTAGAAGAGGAGAACTGGAACATAAGAATGAGGAGCCAGTTGATCGAGGAGGGAGAGTTTGAAGTCTCTCAGATGATGAGGGGTTGGAGAGGATGGCTTTATGGTTTGCTTAGACACAATCTCAGGTTCAGCAGCCATTGATTTGTGGTTTAGTCTCTAAACCAAAATGGTAAATGTATAGTTCGTTTGGGGTGCCAAAAAATCCTGTTTGTGGCTATCAGTATCAATATTTTATGTTGTAACGTGAACCTCATGTCCCAGGATATTATTTTTTTATAATATATACAACTTTCTATGGATACCCATGCGTTTCAGAGCTGGTTTTCTTAAAAATTTATTATAAATAATTTTAAAAGATCATTTGTCGACATGAGGCAAGCGGCATATTTGCATTAAGGTATTAAATAGTTAAGGTCCAATAGTTCGTTTTTGGTCCAATAGTTCAAAAAGAGAAAAATATACTAAGCCCATTAAATAATAAATGTATAGCTCAGCCCAAGTTTAACAAGAAGTTAAAAGAAATAATTGGACTGATCAAGTCAACGTACAACAAGGCTGAAGACAAATAAAAGCTAGAACACACAAGAATTGTATAATGTTTGTGTAGGCCTAAATCTCATATAGCTCAACAGTATTAAAAGAAATACTAAAAATTGATGCAGATTCTCTAGAATACCGAAGTTGATGTGAGAGACTGAATTAAAAACAAAAATATTAGAATAAAACCAAAATAAGATTTTTGTCAATAAATTCTTTCCTATGGGCCTATGGTGAGACTCAACAAATAACATACCTAAAATAATTTCGAGTTTTTCTTTAATTTATTTAGTATTATTTTATTGAAGAAAATTATTCTTTTTTTTTTGTCCAAGGGAGGGAAGAGAGGGTGGTATTCGTCCCATCAGGATCGATCTCGAATGGGGTTATAACAAGACATACAGATTTACCACTAGGCCACAAGCTTGAACCCTAAAGAAAATTATTTTAATACTTTATATTTTTTTTAGAAATGATTGGGAGCCCAGATTTGGAAGCTTTTTTATTTTATTTTTATCCAAGGGAGGGGGGTGGGGGGTTTGGGATTCATCCTGTATCTCATGTGGTACATCAATGCTCAAAGCCTTAGTCACTGTACCAAAGGCCTAATCGCCGGATTTGAAAGCTTGAAAGTAGCTCGGGAAAGAAAAAGTTGACGTGGGTCGCACCGATGGAACACCCACCTTATTTCCTCTTCTTGCTGCATCCAGGCTTCCAAATCCCAAGCTCCATAGAAGCACTCTTTTTTTTTTACTTGGATATTGATATCCTGACTAGTTCTCAGCATTTATTTGTAAAAGCTAAAGGAAAATTGAACAGATAATTGGATACAATAGGGATGCATCCACCACCCTGAATACATTTGTGCTTTGTTTTTAGGAAGCAAGTGAAAAGCAGGCATGATTGAGAAGCTCTGGATTAAGCTCAAATTGGACCATATCCTGCTCAGTCAAGTTCACCCATGCTTCTATTCCTTCCCCTGATCTGGTGAGCATCAAAGTGACACCATTTTTTACAGGCATACCAACATTACACCCCCAGGTTGGCTTTCCCCATCCAAAATCAGCTTCATAGAAAGGAAATCTTGCCCAACTGTTAAAGCAATACCATGGAACACCCTTGGAGATAGTCGACATCACTTCCTTAATGGCTTGGATAGCCTTAGCAAACCCACCATCTCCTTGAAGCTTACTTACATCATCTGCATCAACTTTCCTTATGGTTTTCCTTACCACCGCTGCCAAATCCTGCAACTGATCAACCCTTCTGTCCACTCCAAGTTCAACCAATGGAGAAACAGAAGTTTGGTTCAGATTACCCACAGAATGCTCCGGCAGTGGTGGCACCATGCGACTGCAGGAGTCCACCACATGAGAAGCAATGAAGCCCCTAAGTTTTTGCTCCTCTGAACTTGCTCTGGCTGCTTCCATGGCTGCTTCAAACTGCGTGGATTTGCAGCCCTCCATTTCAGCTCTTAGCACAGGCAAATTTTCCCCATCAAACACCAATCTCCTCTTCACAATGTCTTTGTAACTAATATCTGCCTCTTGCTGGGAAAAGCGAGGCTGCTTCCATATGAGGTGTGGTTGTGCCGCCACTTTTCCTTGCCGTTGCTGCCCAAGCATAGAGGAACGAGGCCACTATTGAGCCATCAGCAATCGTGTACACACCAAGTACTACAGCACCAAAGCTGAATTCACTAACCTGAACTGCTACAATCTCATCCTGATTTGTAGGGATCAAATGGACAAGAAACTGTTTCACCACGTTGACATGTGGGTTTTCTAGGATCTCTAAGGACCTAGAAAGGACTCTAGCCCTCAAAGTAAAGCACACCTGCATCGTTGCACCCCACACAGGCATTGGCTTCTTTCTTTCGCTAAAAGGGCAGTAAAGAGTTAGCACATTTGCTAAGGAAGTCTTCAATTTAGCAGACAAGGATGAAAAACCAGTGCACAAACCACTGACGTCAGATGCAGTCATGCAAAGTAAAAGAGAACTGAAACGTAAGAATAAGGAGCTAAATTATCGAGGAGGGAGAATTTTAAGTTTCTGAGATGATGAGGTAAGAGAGAATGGCTTGATGATTTCCTTAGATACAATACAAGCTTCAGCCCAGGTTGGTTTTTTTGGTGCAATCTCAGCTTTGGGTGCCATTTCTAAAAGGCAAAATGGTACATATAATATTTTGTGTACCAAAAATGGAGATTGTGGCCATCAAATAAGAACGGTAGTCTTAGCCACAGCCACCAAGTTGGTTCACGATGCACAAGGAAACAGCTATTTGTGCTCAAGAATGTAATTCGTTATTTTATGTCCTAGAGTGTTGCTCGCTGCTGTGGGGTACTTCTTGATGAGAAATATGTGGAGAAAAATTTTGTTAAGGTATTGGTCCGACTTTTAGTAGTGGTTAATTCTCATAATAAATGTTTAAAATTCATAAAATATAACTAATATTAATCAAAACTGAATTTGAGTGAAATTATATATGTTTAAAAAAAATTATGTTCAATACAAAAACAAGAAATTATTACTTAAACCAAAAGGAGTTTTGAGGCCATAATCAAATTTGAAAATAATTTCTTTAAACCAAACAAAATTTTAAAACCAAAAACAAGTTTGAAAAATAATGTAAACGTCAAAACAAACAAAATAAAAAAATAAATAAAAATTTATTTGAACCTCCAAAAGCCCGTCAAACATGCACCAAAAAACATGAACCTTCAATGCTAATTGGAGCACCCGAAAAAAAAATGCTAAATGGCAACACCTCAAGCTGAATCAACTTTTCAGATTTATAAACCCATGAATGTGCAGGAAGCCCCATACATGACTAAATCATTTTCAATTTGACTGAATCTAAACCACAATATTAAAAAAAAAAAAAAAAAGTACCACCATATATGAAGCAAAAGAAAACAGAATGATGACAAAAATAACTGCCCTACACAAAACTGTAGCATTTATCTCACTTCCATCGGAGGGACTGCCTAATGCCTGTATAAATGAGTCCTAAAGATCTCCCAATCAAGCTAACTAAAAAGAATGAGATAGCATCGCTCACTTTGTCAACAACTGCTCTAATAAGGGGCATGGTGATGTCAGACAACTCAAGGAAAAGGCTGAAGTAATACCGCCTGCAAGACATAAATTAACAGCAATTAGATTTATAGCAGCAACCCATCACAAATATGTTAGTACTGAAGAATGAGAACAGAAAATTACAGTTGCTATTTTTTTTTTTAAATATCAATATATGAGACCAGGGAGTTTTCTTAATTCCTTTAAATCAATCGTTGTTCCTTTGTTTATCCCAAGATAGTTGACGCTTGACACCCTCCAAACAGAGGTGATTATGCCTCTTACTAACTAATCCCACCACCCATCACTTTGCTTCCCTTATGAGTCATGCAAATGGAAATTGCATTGAAGTTTCTTTGGGACACAGAACACAAAAAGAAATTTCTAGTCCTACTATAGTACTGAGTGCTGAGCATTACCCCCATTCAAAGGACTATTTTTCCAGGAAACTAATATGACATGGTAAAACTTATTACCTTCAGATTTTTTTCACTGGAGGACAATGGCAAGAAATGCAAATGGAGCAACAGTATGAAAGTGACAACAGTGACAATTGATCTTCAACAGAGATTCTCATGACATGATTGACCATAAAAACAGAAGGAATAAGAATATAGGAACAAGGCACTTAAATTTCATTAGAAATGGAGAGAAGAGTCGGTGCTCATGTCCATGGCATCTTGGAGAAGAATGTTTCCATGACTGAAAAATGCAGTAAAAATCCACCAGCCAAAAGAAAGCATTCCATCTTTTATCCCCTCTAGCATTATGCAAAACATTTGATAAATTCCTTATCTAATTTATAGCAGAATTGGTTGGGCAAGAACGATACGAGCCCCCAAATTCAAGTGGGGATTTTTTCTACTTTATATGCTATTTTTTGCATGGGGCCATTTTCTTGGCAAGACCCACCATAGGCCACCCACTTGAAAAGGGCAAAGTGCCTCTTAAATTTGTTACAAGATGGCTGCACCACAAGTTGCCAGCCATGAATGGTGCCACTGCTTCAATGAATGAGAATAAAGCAAGAAATGGTGTGATGTTGAAGTAATGATGTGGATAAGTAGTCCAACTGTCAAAATTTATGTGGAAGCTCTGAACTATGGTAGGAATACAAATTTTTCCTACAAACAGGTTCTTCTGCAATCATTTATTCAAGAGAGATCATTTGCTACTCCCATGCTAGTTCAAAAACATACTCATCACAGCATAAGTGTTTTTCCAAATCACAGACACAGGCCATGCCCTATAATAACATCAACTATTCATGTTTAAACAAGGTTAGAAATCTGAATTGGCAGCCATCTAGTGAACAGAACAACCCATTGGTAAAACTCTTAAATCTTAATTCCTCAAATTCATGATTTCAATCACCAAACCACGATTACTGTTCTCCGAAACTTTATGAACATATGAGCATGACATCCTCTTTAGCCCCTCACTATAAATATGAACAATGCTAAACTGTAAATGACAAGGAAGAAGAAAAACAATACTTTTCAAGGATTAATATAACTCAAAAGTTAGTAGAGAAGTGAAGTTTCTTGAGTATCCTATAAGGAACATGTCCAATAGAATGTAAATTTATTAGCTATTTGCATTTTTTGTCATGCTTAAAAGAAACATAAATAAATGGCCTAGTTAAGTTATAGTCCCTAAATCTTCAAACTACATTAATTTTTAGTCCCTACTTTTTTTTTTCATTTTAGTCCCCTAATTTTACCAACTCCAATCAATGTAGTTCCTACAATCAACTGCCATACAAATTACAGTCAATTGCTTGAGTTGCATACACCAGATGATGTGTCATGTCCAACTTAGCAAATATGAGTTGCACTTCCAGCTGACTGGAGCTAAAATATATAAGTGGATGTCATTTGTTAAGCGTTTAACAGTCTAATTTCGACCTGACAGTTGTGAGTAGGGAACCACATTTGCCAAGTTAAACCTGTCATAGCAGCAAGCATTACCCGAACAAGTACCTCACAATCTAATTTAGATTACAGTTGACATTGACAATAAAGACTACATTGAACACAAATGGAAAATTAAGGGACTCAATTGAAAAAATTGGAAAAGCAGGGACTAAAATGAACACGCCCTGAAAATGCAAGAACTATAAACTTAACTAGGCCTAAATAGATAGAGTGAAGAGAAAACATACCATCCTGTCAGGGCTCTTAATTCCTTAGTCCGCTTTACTGGCATTGAGAAATGAGTTATCACAATGCAATACAATTCAGGTGACACATCTTTTGAATTTCTCTGGGTAAGCCTCTTCCACCAACTTTGCTTTTCAGTCTGACTATTGCCTGGTAGATCAATGGGTTGGCTCTCAAGTATGCACAGGTCAAAGCGATCCTCATACATTGACACAACTGTGGCCATGTTGTGGTACAACCACTGGTTCAAAGCAACCTGCTAACAGGAGCATCTATGAAATTGTTGGTGAAGTTTCATCCAAACTTAAATAAGTAAAAAATATTAAAAAGAATGTACATCTGAAAAAGGAATTTTTTTTGATTTATTATCTTCCACAGTACAGTCAAATTTTCTCCTGAAAAAGCAGGTCCCTTTCGATATGACTCTTCCCACCCCCCCCCCTTTCCAATCCCTCTTCTTCCTAAGGGGGCCCAAATAAGAACCGGAAACCTTCTCAATTTGCCTGGCATTGAATTACTAAATAGCAAGTATAAACTGATTAAACTAAGCACTAATCGGCCAATCCTACCAATTTAGGGCAATCTACTTGAATCTGAATTCTCACAAATTAGGACCAACTAAAACATCATGGCCAATTTGACATTATTTGAAAAGGAACAGAATGCTAAAAGAATATTCTGCTGAGGCAGCAAAGAAGCAAATATGATGAAGGCACATTAAAATATCAATCAGTTTGCCCCTGAAAGAGTTTTAATTAATAAATGGAGCACAGCTGCAAAGACCAGGCTAGTGAAAATAGATCATGTATCATGTTTTCTCACATTAAATTTGTTAAAATAATGCATATTATACATTTTTTATAAGTTTATAAAGAATAAATAAAAGGTTTTCATAATCTATGTCCCAACCACATTGTGCAACATGATTAGAAAAAAATATTGGAAGTGAATAATTACATTTTATAGAAAAATATAACCACTTTGAGGAAGCACAATTGAAACTTTCCACTAAAAGGAAACCAAACTCAGTTCTCACTAGTCATAAGACCCAGAGGGAAATGGGCCATGGCCAATACTGGTAAAAAAACAGAAAAACACATGCAATTTGAAAACTACACAACTACAGTACCTCATTACGTAACCTTTGGAGTTCTCTGGTGGACAAAGTACAGAATGACATGTCCAAGCTATTTGTTTTACTTGACACATCACTATCAACAGAAATAAACTCCAGATACACGCTTGCAACCCCATCAGCTAGAGCTATCACTAAATCTTCCAATATGGAAATCCCATGAAAAGCAAATAAACAGGAATCATAGCAGCAATCCTCCCTGATAAGACATGGATGAATGGTGCGTGTCATAAATCAAAAGATTAGACAAAGGATGATGAATTTTAAAAGTTATAGTGAATTAAAAGAAGAGTATGACAGGGTCATGGCCTCATAAAATATGCTAAAAACAATCAAGAATAGGTTAAGTATTCCAATATGGGAACTCATCATTAGTCCAAAACAGGTTTTCCTTTGTAGCAAGGCCAAATCTGTAAGCCTAGGCCTTCAGAAATCATGAGTGGCTGATACATCAGATATCCCACAGGACAAACAGCATTATTTAGCTCTGTCTCTCTCTCTTTTTGCCCTTAAAACATATGGTTCAGTACAAGGAAATAGTAGTAGTACATGAAACTAAAATCTTTCTGGGTCTTGCTTATGTTTAAGTGGAAAATCACAATAGAAAAGATTAAACAAATGAGTAAATGACAATATAGACAGAAGCCCTCATGACAACAGAACCAGATTGCTTGTAGCAAACTAATCTACATGTTTTGTGCCCATTGGCCTCTCAATTAACAAGCATTCATATTACTTACTTGAAAACACTGGCTATATACAAGAGAAAAGATGTATTAGACTTTAAAGATCATAAAAAGATAACTAAATGCCAAGGGACAATCCTGATGAGTATCCAGCAAGCATACTCCAATCATTTGGAGCATCCATGCTTCATAGCATGGAATGAAATTACATTAAACAGAAAACACGAGTGCAAAGGAAAAACCACAACAAGTAAAGCAAAAATAAAATAAAATAAAACGATGATGAGTTTACCTGAGAGAACCAAAAGTAAGATAACACAGTAATTCTGAATACAGATCCTTCTTGCCAGACCTTGTAATGCTCTGTACAATAGTGCTATCTCCTTTCACTTTCTCAAGTATCAGAGAAGCAAGTTGCTAACAAGAAAGAAAACAAGCAAAATCAGAACTTTATTTAAATGTACTAGCTGTAAGGAAATATGTCAAGTTACTTTCTAGAAATACCTTGTCAGAATTGCCTTTTAGAAGGCAAAACTCCTTTTCCAGCCAAGTTGCACAGATAGAATGACAGGATCTTTGAATAACTTCAGAAAACACTCGGAACTGATCATCCATGACGACAGGTTCAGAAATACTTGAGATATTATTAACCTGGAAAACAAACTAAAACAGTTGATAAAAGTATAGCAAAATTGTAAAAATGGCTTACACCTACTTAATTGCATTGGCATGCATTTTTTAGTTTAGAAATAAACTATAAAGGAATAAAACTTGGCAATTAAATGTATAGAGAATCAAACTTTGCTACTGATCTTTAATTCCAAGAAGAATAATTCTATATCCTCCTAACACATCCTCTTAACAATCCTCCAAATTACTACATGAAGAAAGTATTAAATGCATTTTAAGTTTTCAAGATAATAAATGCTTTTAATTTTTCATTCAATACTTTCTTTATTAAGTATTAGAAGGATATAGTATTACTCTTTCAAGAAAACATATCAATTGCCCAGTCTTGTCATTAAGCTCAAAATTGCTCATCATTCACAGAAGAAAGAAAATAATCTACTGAATGGATTGTTGGAATAATACAAAAAATAGTTACATAATAGTCTTTAAGATTTCTTTCAAATAAATTTTGTAAAGAAGGAATATGTCTCCCACAACATTGCACTCTTGAACACCTTTGCTCAAGAAAAAGTATGGTATCTGAGATATGTTAAGCTGGAAACCACATTTTCAAGCATTTATTAGAACAGAACCAATGCTCACCCCATCATGTCAAAATTCTAGATTATAACAAAATAACATATTATTGAAAGGAGAAAATAAAGACAATGCCTGCCTCTTCCTCAACTTGCTGAAAAGAAGCCCAAAGCAACCTTAACTTGGGACCCTCAGCAATAGCATTTAAACTCAAGGGTCGCTTTGCAGATTGATGGATGAAGTCTCCTGAATAAGCCTCTTGTTCTAAAGCATTTAGAGATTTCAAAAGTTTTCCTCTCACCACATTCAATACATACTTTGAATCAAGTCGGTAATTGTTCTTCATTGAACTGCAAAAGAGACAAAGGTTCTCAAGTAATTAGGGAAACAAACTATAATCCTGTATTCAAACAAAATTTTCATGCATGTAAAACAATAAAAACAATTCAACCTTGACATCTTTGACATGCTTACCCTTACCTACCAGAAATGTCTGAGCTTTCAGGAAACATATTTTTATCAGAATTGATCTTTTGATAATTTGTATAAGATTTCTCAACAGGAACTACTCCAGCCATATAAGTGAGAAATATACTGGCCATCAAAAGCACCTGGTCAACAACTGGAACCAAATTGGAGGCTGTTGCACCATCAAAGTCAACCAAAGCCCCCAAGCCAATGCACTTTAAGGGAGTTGCCTGAAGATGAGGACTAATTTTCAAATGTGTGGCACCAAATGCACTTGGCTCAAACATTTTCCATGTAGAGAAGTGAACAAATTTACATCCAGTTCGGGGATACTTTCTGCAACAAGAAATAAATATTGACAGGTCAGAATACCAACTTCATAATACCAGGGATGGAAATCAACAAAGATCATCGATTTAGTATTTAGCACAGGAAAGTGATACTTCCTATCAATATATTAATAAAACAGGGTGAACTAGCAGAAGCATCAATGCCGATTGTACTCTTAGTAAAGGTAACAACCCATACAAAGACATGCAGTCCCAGTTTTTATAAAAAGTTCTATCTATACAAATAAAGAAAGGGGATTCCAAGTTTTGGTCTCCACTTCTAAAACCCAAGACAAACAGTAGTTTCACCCACAATCAGCCACTTCTCCCCCTAATAAGGTGCAATTTTATTGAGAGTTATCTTTCTTTTCTAACAATTAAACCCTTTGCATCTTTCTCTCTAAAGTTATTTTTTTATTACAATTTAAAATTAATTTACATTTATTTTTTAAATTATAATCAGAAATATTTTCATGACTTAAAAGAAGTTTATTTTTCTCTTTGCATCCACATTGCAGGTGCCTCTTCTAGTTTAAAGAAATAATTTACGTATTTTAAACACAAGACTCCCATTGTCTATAACCCACCCAAGTCTACTCCACATTAAAAGATTAGAAAATATTACGTACATTCTATTTTGGCAAATATAAAGATAATACATGAAGGTTCAGTATTTCATTTTCAGCAGTTTGCACTATTTTATAAACAATCAGTATTTATTATATGCTGATTCTACAGAATTCCTATTCACAGGTCTCCTTGGAGTGCAGAAGGGATGAGGAAGAAGATTTAAAGCTAGTGACACATACAGGGGGAAGAAAGAAATGCTAAAAAAGTAGTATAAGGAAAAAAAATAAGAGGCATGAAACCTGCAAACAGTCTTGAAATTCGTAGTCTGATATGAGAAACCTCTCTCTAAAACAGGCCTTCTCTGCATATGCAGCTTAACACAGAATAGGGAAGCCACGCATTCTGCCATTGATAAAAGTTCCTGCTCCACAGTCAACAGTCAACACATTGTGTAGCTCCTGCATAAGTATTTGATCACCTGCAAACACCACCAACTAGAAACATCAAACTGTATGGAAAATATTAAGACACGATCCACTTGTAAACACCATAGGCTCAATCACAATCCAAGATGCTTCAAACAGTAAATGAAGAAGCATTACTCATAAATCATAATACAAGCACGAGGACTTTTAACAGCGACAGAAGAAAGGGAGCATTTGCATTCTTAACATTGTTTAAGGTAGATTATCCTGGAAAAAAGTGAAAAGCAAGGCATAATGTGAGATGATCACGAGCTTCTCGTAACTCCATAAAAATTTTGGGAAGCGCTGGTCTTACTACTCCTATGTAGTATATGTGAATCAGTTCAGTCTAATAAACCCAAAACTTCAAAACCCGCAATAAAATGATTAAAATGTTGTACCCCCATGAAATTGGAGGAGCATTCTTCAAAGAACATAGATTCCGGATAACAAAGTAACCACAAGAAACTCTGAAAAAAAAAAATCAAAACTTTTGTAAAATTCATCACCAAAATCACCAAAAACAAAAACCCATATGGGGAAATAGCGGCAGTGGAACAAATTTGAACCAAATTGTAGTTTGCACGGAGAGTAAAATACCATAGCAGAATGGAAAGCGATGAAAACCCACATGCAAATGCAAGGAAATATGAAGTGGCAAAGCAGAGAGTCAGCGAAGTTTGGCGGGGACAGAAAGCACAAGGAGCTGGGAACCAAGCAAAGATGTGATGAGATTGATTGAGGATGCGATTTGTGCGTACCAGATTTCTCCGTATCTCTTTTCAGACAACAGCAATTGCAAATGATAACTAACGGACGAATTAGGGCTTTGGTACGTTAGAGAGATGATAAATCCAATCCGTTAAATATTTTCATTTTTATTTAAAATATAAATTAATAAAAAATGAAATTATTTAGTACATATTAATTTTTTTATTTTTTTCAAAAAATATATTTTTTCAATTTAGAGTTTTCTTACCAATATTTTGATTATAAAAATTTTTAATATAAAATAAGTTAATTTAAATAAATCCAATAATTTCCGGTTAATTGTATCAAAGCCATTTTACTGTAGCATCTTTTGGAATAACTTTATTTAAAAAAATTTAAAGTTTTTTAAAAAAATAAATTATAAATTATTTTAATCATAAAATAATTAATTTAAAAACACATTTGATTACTTTATCAATTGACCATTCAAGCTGTTACCTAGGTGCCTCCGGCTATAAATGGTTACAAAATAAATTTGAAAACCTCAACTATAATATTTCTTGGTCTTGGGTTTGGACTTTAGAAGCTTCACTGTCTGAAAAAAATCAAGTTTTTTATTTGGTTGATTCTTTACTTGGCACTTTCTACAAATGATTCGAGGACTAAAAGGGCTTTGGTTCACACTAACCTTTGCAATCGTTGCTCCCTAGCTGGAGAATATATTATTTATTGCCTCCGTGACTGCTTTAAAGTGGTCCCTCTTTGGTAGAAATTGGGCTTTCTTATATTTCTAATTTCTACCGCGTGAATGCAATTAATCAGCTAATCAGGTCACAAAGTGTTGGTTTGAATTAATTTATTTTATAATTAAAATTTTATTAAAAATTAAAAAATATTTTTTTAAAAAAAATAATTTTTAATTAAATATACACTAAATTTAGTAAGATTAAAAGTTGTTTCTTTCTTGCTGTACTTTGAGAGATTTGGTGTGATAGAAACATGGATTGCATTGAAAAGTGAAAACTCATGCATGGATGAAACGTACATCAATCGGATTCTCATTTTGAATGATACTTATAAGGCGATTTTTAATGCTTCTCTCAATTCTTCTCCGGGTTTACCTCCCCTCAGTTTCATTAAAATTAATACAAATAGAAGCTCTTTAAGTATGTTTACATGAAAGGATTTGAAAGGAAAGGAAAGAGAAAATAAAATTTTTATTTTGTTTAAATTTTTTTTATTTAAGAATTTTTTAAAATAAAAGTGTAAAATGAAAAATTATCAAATAATCTTTTTATTTTTCATCTTTATTTTTATAAATATTTTATAATTTTTTTAATTTAAAATTTAAAAATTAACACTCCTTTTTTTTTTCCCAAACTCTTCCATCTATACATTCATTCAGGGAAAGCAAGTTTCGGTGACCTCCTCCATGATGGAAATGGCAATTGGCTATTGGGTTTTACAGATTCTATTGACTATACAACAAACTTGATTGCAAAGCTTCAGGTTATAATGTTTAAACCTTCAACTTATTAAATATTTATTAATTATTAGTTTTACAGTAAATAGTTAAATTTTCAATATAATTACTAAATATTTGATAGTTTATTAAAATAATATACTAAAAAAATAAATACTAAAAAATTATTGAATCTTTATCATGGTATGGTCATCTAAAATAAATATTTTTAAATAATCAAAAAACTTTAATAGCATGTGTGATTTAACTTTTAAAAACCTCCAAATCATAATTTGGGTAAAAAATTCTCTCTTATTATTTTTGTCTAAATCATAATTTTTGAATTTCAAAAATTAATCTAAACATGCTATTACTAAATTAAGTGAGTTCGTTTTAGACTTTTCTGTGTTTGCACAGTTTTCTATGCCCTCAACTGGCATTTATACAAAAGCAAATTTTTTTCATTTCTACTAAACAAACATTAGCAATGAGATTAAAAACCAAAACAAGCAGAACATAAGTTGAAGAGTATTTTTATTTAAATAAATAACACTAATTTTTTTTTCCTGCAATACTGTCTTGAGATTTTTAGTACTACATAGTTTCTTGTTTTATTCCCTCTCTCTTTAAGAAATGGAATTTTAGGACAGGTCGAACTTGGGACTAATGGAAAACACTGAGACAGAAGAAAAAGAAGAGAGTTTTGGTGTCTGGAGCAGAAAATGAGAAATAGAATTTTGACTTCAGCATCTCCCACACCCAATTCTTCTTCCCCGTTATCCAAATCCCAAGCTTCCTTGAATATATTTTTTTTTAGTACTTTAATGTTGTCTCTCACGTGGTTGCTACATATGTAAATTACTTGTTGTTCAATTATTTGTAGAGAGATTTAATTTAATTATAAAGAATAAAAATGATAAGAATGAATTTTAAATTATTTAATTATAAAAGTTTTAATAATATTAAATTATAAATTAATTTTTTTTAATTTAAGTTATTAAATTAAAATATATGAATAATTTTATATTTTTAATAACAATCCATTGCTGAGCTTGAATTCGTTTTGCTTGCACTCGTTTCCCTGTGACAGTTTACTAACAACCTATTCTTTGGGGTTTATTTTCTCAAATATGTGGCTGCTGGTTACAGAACCATAAACAGGTATTTAGCAACTTCATAATTTGTTCACTTAATATTCCTCTGTCCTTGGATTATTATTATTATTATTTTTGTAAATAAGTTCAAAATCCACCAAATTTTCTGGTGTCAATTTTCCCTCCCCTCATGGAGAAATTCTAATTTCCATATCCTTTCCCAAGTTGTAGCCATCCTAAAATAACCCAAAACAAAACTTTCAAGTTTAACAAAAAATTTGGTATTAGTCATTTTCATCATGTACATCCACAAATGAAAACTCCAAAAAAGAAAAAAGTTTGCAAAACAATTTCACTTTTTACATATTATTTTTCTTTTCTTAGTATATGTTTAGTATAAAAAATAAACTTTTATAAATAAAATTTGTCTAAATTTTTATAAATGATATTTATATTATACAAATATAATACATAAAAAATTACCGCTTATTTTTACATCTTACCAAACATTGTCTTTTAAGATAAAAATGTGAATGTTGAAAAGAAGCAATCCATGGATGTGTGGCGTTCCAAATCTTAGATCTAACAACAAAATAATTAAGCAGATCAAGTACACATCGTGAGGGAAAAGTTCAAGTAAAATTTAATTATCAACCCTGACATCACATCTCGATGTTTAAATTAAAAGGCTTAAACAAATGAATAAAACTCTACGTACGGTACCTCCTCTACCCAGATAAAGAGAGTTTGATTTCCCCAGTTGTGCATTGTTCCATGTGAGGTCTGAACGTAAATATTCAAATGATGAACTTCACGGAAGCTGACCTTTGATCCAACCCATGGTGAGCTACGTAACAACAAAGTAAAGCCAGAGGACAATCTTTGTCAAATATGCCCACAGTTAATTAAAAAATTATTAACAAAATGGCAATATTAAGTTTTTTTTTTGATGATATTAGTTTTCTTGAGACAATTTTCGTATTAATTGAGACTAAGTTTTTTCAATGTCTAAATCCTTAGTTTGATTCTTCAAAAATTATATTACTATTATTTTAATTTTTTAAAAAATATCAGTATTAATTTAATTCTTAAATAATGAAAGATAATATTATTTTAATTTTTTAAAATAATTAATATTAATTTAGTCTCTTAATTATTAAAAAATATCATCAATTTAATCTTTTAATTATATAAATTAATATCAATTTAATTATTCAAAAATTATATTAATTTAGTCTTTATTTATATACAGAAAGATAATTTTAATATCATGTTTTATAATTTAAGAATTAAATTAATATTAATATTTTTTAAAAAAATAAAATAATATCAACATAATTTTTAAAAAATTAAATTAAAGATTTACTCTCTTTTCAAAATAATATAAAAGATATATTTAAAAGAATTAATTTTACAATGCTAATTCAAGATTTGAATCGATGAATGAAAACCGATAACGTGGTTATTAAAGAATTGGGGATTAAGCATTTGGTTGACAATGACACAATTCTCATAAAAGTACACAATAGATTAGCATGCAAAATTATATAATAATATTACTATTTTCTCACCAAACAATCTGATTATTTAGACTTCTCAACGCGTATAAAAGAAATCTAACATTATTATTATTATTTTGACAGGCTTAAAGCAAGATGCTAAATGTATAAAATTTCTGGAAGATCAGTTCGAATCAAAACTTCATGAAAAAGCTTTTGACAACTAAAATCATAAGTCCATCAAAGCAAAATTAAGTATTTTCAAAATTCAGTGAAAAATTTTGAATAAAAATATTATAATTATATGTTGTTATTAAAAAAAACCTCTATTAAATATTAATATGTGCTATCCACCCCAAAAAAAAAATATTAATATGTGCTTGAAGAAAAGGATGAAGCTTATCGAAATCATATTGTGAATTGTTCTTGTTTCTCTGTTACCTTAATCTATGGTTGGATTAGTGATTAGTTTGGCTCATAAATGCTAAGTTTTGTGTGTTTTTTATTTATTTTTTATTTTTTAACGACAATGCATAACTATCTTCGGAAAAAAAAAGAAAAGTATTAATATGTTTTTAAAATTTTATATACAAAATTACAACAATAACAAAACAGTATTATCAGTAACTAAGCTCGATTAAAAATTAAAATATTATTTTCTTTATGAGTGACTTAATAGTATGTTATTAGATATCATAATTATCTATTTGATAAGCAAGTTAAAATTTTAGTAAAATAATTTTATCTACAATATTAAATATTCAAATTCTTTTAATACATACACATATATAATATTATATAAATTTGTTAAAAGTTATTTTATTAATTTTTTTATAATAATTAATATTTTTTATTTTATCTTTTAAAGTGAATAATTCACTTTAA
This sequence comes from Castanospermum australe, assembly GCA_019955255.1. Lineage (NCBI taxonomy): Eukaryota > Viridiplantae > Streptophyta > Magnoliopsida > Fabales > Fabaceae > Castanospermum > Castanospermum australe. Next base: position 356,554 of record NSJW01000203.1, read on the forward strand.
AAAATTTAAATTCATTTTGTGAGAATTAAAAAAAAATTAGCTAAGGAACAAATTTGTGCCACATCATTTGTTAACCATTTGATAGAAATAGTTTTCCTAAGAAATACTACGGCTAAAATCTCTTAAAAAAACGATCACATAATTATTCTCATTTTGAAATTCTTTATTACTTTCTTTATTTTTTTAAATAAAAAGTACATGAATTTGATATAATTAATTAATTAATTAATTACTATTTAAAATTTATGATTTAGTTCGATCTGGTCATACCGTTTCTGCTAGAATGGGAGGTCCACCGGTCCCACCCAGTTTTCAAAATTTGAAAAATCAGCAAGCATAAGAAGAATGCCGTGGCGTTTTTGTAATAATATCTCAAGATGGAGGGCCAATATAAATACACCCACAATCAACCACCGCGTTAGTTTTGCTTCTCTCTCAGCTGAAATTGAAAATTCTTCTCTCTGCAACAAATCCTCAAAACCCTTCTCTCTCTGTGAATCTCGGTGGAATCTGAGTTTCCGATGGGGCAGCAATCGCTGATCTACAGCTTCGTGGCGCGCGGCACCGTGATCCTCGCCGAGCACACTGACTTCACCGGCAACTTCACCAGCATAGCCTTGCAGTGCCTGCAGAAGCTCCCTGCATCCAACAACAAGTTCACCTACAACTGCGATGGCCACACCTTCAACTACCTCGCCGATAATGGATTCAGTAATCTCCACTCTCCCTTTCTGATCTCAATCTTCTGTTGTTGTTGTTTTTTTTTTTTTGAACTTTGATTGGTGTCTTGCTCTGATCTGCTTGTTGCTGATGCTTTCTGATCTGATCAATACCCTTTTCGTGATGTGCTTTGTTTGACTTTTTTTGTTAGTTTATTTCAGTTGTCTTTTTTTTTTTCAATGGTGGGTTTTGCTGATGGGTTTGGTCATTTCTTTGTTCTGTGTCGTATTTCGTTTGAATTGTTCAATGATCGCGGAAACGATCTTCTGGGGTTCTCTATGTGGGAGCTGGAAATGAAAAGGAAAATATAGCCCAGAAATGTGTTTCAGTTCAATGAATCTATTGTATATTCAGTGCCGTCTTAGTGGTCAAATGGTGAAATAACAAAGCAATGAACCTTAGAGCAGGAATTGGTTGACCCGTGTCAGTTGGGTTTTATGGATTTTGGTTTGTTTTAATGGTCCTATAGGTTCTTATTGAAGTAAGTGTTGGTTAAGTTTTTTGTTAATATCTCCTACACAATTACAGTGCAGCGCTTTATCTTTAAGTTAAGCAAGTTATTCCTCAGTATTTCTGGTTTTTATGGTAAATGGGCTGGCCATAAGCTGCTTCAATATGGCGTTTCAATTTTACAGTTTATTTATACGTTTATCCTGTTGACAAATATGTGGGCAGAAACTGTGGATTTTATATTGCTTATGTTTATCATAGAAAATTATGAGATGGTTACTGTTTTCCTGAGCGGAGGGAGCTTAAGTTTAAATTTCCAATCTGGTTTGAGAGGTTTTGCTTGTTAGAAGAAGCATGTTCATTAACTATGAATGGGGGTGAACTACTCCTTTTCGGGCCACTGAGGATTCTGATTAGTCTTTTTTTTTTCAAAAAATATTTTGGGCCCTGAAGATTTTAATTATTCTTGAAACTCAGTCCAAATATAAGGAGCGAAATTGTATTGGGATTTAAAAGACCAGTATTCTTGCCTTGTAATGGGCTTTCAGCCGAAATATCATTACTTCTCAAGTTTACACTTGAAAAATATTTGTCTGGTGTATAACATTCTGTGCGGGAACTTTTCGCAAGCAGCTTGTTTCCTCTTCTTTTGCTCTACTTTATTAGTGGTAAGTTCAGCGTTGATAGGATGGTACACTAATATTTATATTCTTTCAGCTTTGAAGAAGGCTTAGTGGTAATTTTAAGTATTAGAAAGGAAAACTTATGTGGTTTAAGAAAAATAATGTGTAATGATCTACGCATACTGAAAATGCTTATAGTTAATACTAAACCGCTCTTGATATTTATGCTTTTAATTTATATATAGTTTTTCTTTTCCTGCTGAACTTAAACCATATTTAGTTGCACTAACTTGATCTATTATTTTGTAGCTTACTGTGTAGTGGCAGCGGAATCTGTTGGTCGCCAGATTCCAATTGCCTTTCTTGAACGCATCAAGGAGGATTTTACTAAGAGATATGGTGGAGGAAAAGCTGCAACAGCTGCTGCTAAAAGCCTAAACAGAGAATTTGGGTACATGTTTACCCTGCTGTGTAAAATAAATGTGCCTCTCTGCTGTGAATTTCATTAATATGAAGTTTCTGTTGTTTGTGGTTTAGACCCAAGTTGAAGGAGCATATGCAGTATTGTGTGGAACATCCAGAAGAGGTTAGCAAACTTGCGAAAGTGAAAGCTCAGGTTTCTGAAGTCAAAGAAGTTATGATGGAAAATATTGAAAAGGTATAGAACTACTTATATTTCTGGAAAATGTTACTCACAATCTTTTTCTTACACTCTTCTCACACACTCAATTATTTAAAATAAAAGTAATAGTTGTAATTTATGCGTTGTTATTTCTTCTATTTTAAATAATTGTGTGAGAAAAAGGGTGTGAGTAACACTATAATTCCCCAGCAACTGTACATACAGTTGTGGTCTTCTTTGTTGGGGGTAGGGTGTGAAGATTATCTCTTATGTCTTCTTATTAACATCTGAGATTTCCTCAGTCTTTCATTGCTGGGGAAATTTTGATGAGGTCAAAAATTAAGTAGTATACCCCTCCCCTTCCCTCCCCCAAATGATTGATTATGAGGTTACTGGAATTTCATCTGATATGCGGCCAATCATTGTATTATGTCTGGTATGCAGGTTCTTGATCGTGGAGAGAAGATTGAAGTTTTGGTAGATAAAACTGAGAACCTTCACTCTCAGGTCAGAACATAAACTAAAGATGGAGCAGTGTTCGCATTTATATGTTTGGTTGATTAGTATCATGTGCTGTGAAAAACATGGAAGTAATTATCTTAAATAGTAATATTTACTGACACATAAATGTTGGGTTCTTTCATATAGAGTTATTTTCATCTGATGCGTGCAAATTGCAAATTGAATTTTGAAATGTAGTGTAAGATCACTTTGTTCCGCCTAGTCATGAAAGTGTCATAAAATTATAAACGTTAAAATAAATAATTAGTCCCTATAGTTTCACTCGATTTAAATTTTAGTCCCCTGTAATTTTTTTCTTTGGCTATAGGTTCCTATAATTTCATTTATTTAGATTTTGGTCCCTCAGGAACCAATAACTTAATAATTGAAAATTATAGGGACCAATCTTTTATGAAAAATAGGGACCAATACCTTATTGAATGGAATCTTTAGGGACTAAAATCCAAATAAGTGAAAAATGTAAAGATCGATACTTTATCAGTAAGGACCAAAATTCAAATGAGTGAAATTATAAAAATCGATATATAAAGAAAAAATTATAGGAACCAAAATTCAAATCGGGTAAAATTATAGGGACTAATTGTTTATTTTAATCAATTATAAAACTATCTCTAAGATAACTGAATGTGTTTATGGTTATTAATATTATTTATGAATGTTATGTATAGCAACCCTGTCTGTTGCATCTATATGACTCCTGGCTCATTCACATTTTACACTGTCTACTTGCTGGGTTTAAGTTGTAGCCAAAATATTCTTATCGAGAAATCTTATCAGGAAAAAATATCGTGGCTTAAAGTCTTCTCCAGTAATTTTCATCTAAACTGACTTGAGCATTGGGTTGATTTGTTATCTGTTATTATCATGGATTAAAACTTACACTGGATTTCTGTCACTTAACACAGATATTTGGTCTTGAAAAATTGTGTATGGGTTGTAATTGGCATGTCAATTTTGTATGGCTTTGCAGGCACAAGATTTCAGGCAGCAAGGAACCAGGATGAGGAGAAAGATGTGGCTTCAGAACATGAAGATAAAGCTAATAGTTCTCGGCATCATAATTGCCTTGATCCTCATAATTGTTCTTTCTGTGTGTCATGGCTTCAATTGTGGTAAATGAGTCTTCTCACTCATCTAGAATCGTTACAACGTGGGGCTTTTTGTAATTTTGACAATATGAACATTATGAATTTGTTTATTTGACATTCTAGACAGAAAATGGGGTCAGAGGAAGGAAAGTGAACAGTGTGTGAACATGGCGTGGCACTTTGGCCGTTTTCCATTTCTCTAAACCCTACCGAAACTTTGATTGTTTCATTTATAGAATTGTATTTATAGAATTGTATAAATTTGGTAATGGTATTGTGAATTTGTGATTTGCGCGTTGAATTTTCAATTTGTTTCACACTACATTGACAGTAACTCCATCTCTCCCTTTCTCTCTCTCTTTTTGAAAATATGCAAACTTCAAACTTCAAACTCCAAACTCGAGACTTTTTTTATACATATAGTTTGTTTTTGTGGACGTATCTTCGCTGGCCACTTGATCCCTATGAGTCAACCAAAATTAGGACTTTGTGATTGGTTACGACGAAGGACTTGCTCGAAGTTTCTGGAATACATGTTAACCTTGAACTTCAATTTTTTCCTTGGAGGGGGCTTGTCAAAGTTCAATTCAATTTGGAGTTTTAAGTATCACACCTAGAAATCAGTTTTCTATTAATTTATTTTCCTCGGAGCGTAGTTGCTCTGTAGGTTTTATGTATCTATATATGTAAAGGAGAATTTATCTTTTAGTATTCAATTTTTCTGTTTTTTTTTTTAAATGTCATTGTTATATAAATTTAAAAAATTAAAATAAGAATAAAAATGTCAAATAAAATTATAAAAGTAATTATAGAAAATTATTTTTAAAATTTAAACATGTTTGAAGGTTATAGAAAGTTATTATTATTTTCATTCAAATAATTAATTTATAAATACAATAAATTAATAACTAATTAATTTAAAAATTAATTATATTAATTAGTATGCAACAAAAATAATTATATAAATTAAAATAAAAAAAATGTGAACTTATATGAATAAAAAAAATGTAAACGTACACTTTTACAAATTGCTAGTTTACATAAATACTCTACATGATTGCCGGCCTACAAAATTTTACAAATAATCTCTTCTAACATAAATCAAATACTCAAGTGTTACATTTCTTTCTTTCTCTGCGTCTTGATTCCTCATTTCTTGTAAAGCTAAAACCAACAGTAATGAGTCGTTATACTCAATGAATTTTCAAAACATTTAATATAAGCTAACTAAATTCTCATAGATTTAGATAATAGAATAAACGTTCATTTTTATCTTCAAAAAATAAAAGTGGTATAACATTAATTTTTTATATATAAATAACATTAAAATAGTCCTTGAATTAAACTTCATTTGTAAAAATAATAAAAAATGTTACGTTCTAACATCACATTAATCCTCTACTTTGAACCATTTTAATGAATAAAATTATTGTTAAGGATCTTTTAATGGCCCTTATAAATAAAATAATGATGTAATATCACTTGCATTTTTTAGATAACAGAAATGAGTCATTTATACTCAATGAATTTTTAAAACATTTAATATAGGCTAACTAAATTCTCATATATTTAGATAATAGAATAAACACTCACTTTTGTCTTCAAAAAATAGAAGTGGCATCACATTAATTTTTTTATTTATAAGTAACGTTAAAATAATCCTTGGATAAAACTTCATTTATCAAAATGATAAAAAAATGTTACATTCTAACATCACATTAGTTCTCCACTTTGGACCATTTTAATGAATGAAATTATTGTTAAAGATATTTAAATGGTCCTTATAAATAAAATAATGATGTAATATCACTTGTATTATTAGAATTCAAAAATATTTCAGGAATTAAGAAACTAGTTTTTTTTTTCAAATCATAACATTCCAAAAATTATAATTTTACTCTCAGATTAAATTTTAATAAGTATAAAATTTGTTATATTATCATCTAATAATATATTATTCTATTATTTAAAGAATTATTATAATATTAACTAATAACTATTTTAATGTGTTGTCACTTGATTGAATGATAACTTTTATATCATTATTTTCTATTTCCATTTATCGTTCACAATTTTAAAATGAGAATTTGAATTTTCGTGTATCTTCAGCAATAAAGTACAAGCAATAACTATTGATGAAAAATAAAAAATTTTAAAAATTCATAATTTATTAGTTATATATTCATATTCTATCAAAATTTAAACAATTAAATTTTCTAATTTATAATTATCCACGTTGCAGTACATAATTTCTATCACTTCTTTTTTTGCTATTTCACTGGCTTAGAGAACTCAGTTGTAAGCTGAGAGAACTTCCTAACTAGATAAGAAATAGCCATGAACGAATCAAAATTTTCTTATGAAATGTTTTTTAATATAAAAGTTATCTTAATTTAAGACCACATCTCACTCATATTTTTATTTTTTGTTCAAGAAATAACTAGACAATGACGATTTCTTAACATAAAAAAAAAACTGGCGTATATTAATAATTAATTTAAAAAGTGTAAAATAAAAAATAAAAAACATTAACTATATGAAAAATCCCTGTACGGCTGTACCCTCAGTTATAAACGTTAAACTCGAAGGGCACTTTCACAAACTCAGAAACCAAATTGAAAATTCACGCTTTTCTTCTGTCACGCGGACACAGCACACGCCCTTCTCTTCTCTCTTTTTCTCGCTCTCTCTCTCTCTCTCTCTCTCTCTCTCTCTACAACAGAACCAGGCTTCGATTCCTTCTCTCTCTGCAACCGACAGCACCTTCTTCTTCTTCTTCTTCCCCTCTGAATCTCGGGTGCTTCGGGCTGCGATTGTGGTTCCATGATGGGACAGCAATCGTTGATCTACAGCTTCGTGGCGCGCGGCACCGTCATCCTCGCCGAGTACACCGAGTTCACCGGAAACTTCACCGGCGTGGCGGCGCAGTGCCTCCAGAAACTCCCTTCCTCCAACAACAAATTCACCTACAACTGCGACGGCCACACCTTCAACTACCTCGTTGATAATGGATTCAGTAAATTCTCACTTCCCTTCTCTACTCTTCGAATCTACGTGTTACGCTGATCTGCGTCCATTTTCTGTTATTTTCGTGTCTGTTTCTTCGATTTGGATATATGTTATTGGCTGCTCCTTGATCTGCGTGCAGAGAATAGCCAAAAAAAAAAAAAACCTCTTTGCTATTCGCTGTATTTTGCTTGATGCGATTAGTTTAAGACTCGAAATTTATTCTCACCGTTGATATTTTCTCAATTTTGAAATGGGTTTCACTCCTTCTGGTGTTCGGGTTTATCTCTTTTTCTAGATATTTATGTATCCCGCGATTGGGTTTCACTAATGATCATGGAAGCCGTCTTGTCAATGCTGTCTGGAGCTGTTTGTACTTCGTTACTTTGGTTGTCAGAATGTGAAAAGGAGAAAAGGAAGCAATAAATCTAACCGAATTGAATCGTTGAGTTGTTGATCAAGTGAATAGAATATCAACTAAACTTTGTTTTCTTATAGGCCTATCTTGTGGTTTCTAGCGTTGCATCTGATGATGTAATATTTCAATCTTATTTAGTCATTAGTTTTTTCCGTCTATAACCTGTTTACCTAGCAAAGTCATTTGGCTTCACTTTAAAGATAGGAACGAGATGTGAAACCAGTCATATATGAAATCACCATGATTGCTGGCAAGTGACTATGTAATATAACTCGAAATAACTTCTGTTTAAAAAATTGAAATTTTCTTGCTCGCGAGTGACATGTTATGAATCAGAAAACAGGACCATTTACTCTTCATGCCGTTGGATTTCCTGATGAATCTGGATTCTGGACTCTGTAAATTTGGTCCAGTTTTGATATTTGAAATGGTATCAAGATACCTAATACTGACCTTTTGATAGGCTGTTAACATTAACATGCTATGCTTTTTAATTTTCTCCAAGAAAAAGAAAAGTTCCTATTTTATGATTGAAAATTTTGGGTAACAACATTATTTGTTCGCATTTGGTAAGTTAGCATCAAGGACTCTACCAAACATTATTCCATCAATTTCCTTAATAACTTTATGTATGTTTAAAAATCGATGCTATCTCTTGTATAGGCTTTGCTTTCCTTTTTCTACTCAAGTTACAATCACCATTAGTTGGAACTAACTCAAAACCTGTTGAATTATGTAGCTTACTGTGTTGTTGCGGTTGAGTCTGCTGGTCGGCAGGTTCCAATTGCGTTTCTTGAACGTATCAAGGAGGATTTTACCAAGAGATATGCTGGAGGAAAAACTGCAACAGCAGCTGCTCATAGCCTCAACAAAGAGTTTGGGTATTTACATGTGCTGCAATTTTATATAGAAATATGCATGGCTATCATGACATCCATTATTGTGAAATATTTGTTGTTTATGATGTAGACCTAAGTTGAAGGAGCAGATGCAGTACTGTATTGATCATCCAGAGGAGATTAGCAAGCTTGCTAAGGTGAAAGCTCAGGTTTCTGAAGTCAAAGGAGTTATGATGGATAACATTGAGAAGGTAAAGCACTTATCATCTTAACTCCACTGTTGCCAGGATAACTATGCAAACAGATTTTATCTTTGCTGTGTGTGGTTGAAAATTTTTCCCGAAGCTAAAATTTTCCACTAGTCTATTTTTTCTTTGGTGGGCGCAGATGGAAGGGGTCAAATGTGAAGTAGTATAATCTCATTAGTTCGACTGAATGGTGGCTGTAACATTTATATCCTATTTGCAGGTTCTTGACCGTGGGGAGAAGATTGAGCTTTTGGTGGATAAAACTGAGAACCTTCGCTCTCAGGTCCTTTGGTTCCTACTATTGCATATTAAGAAACTTAGTGCAACGTTGTGTAAATGTGAACTAATAGATGGCTATAGATGGAGCATATTTGTCTTATTTTTCTTTTTGTTTTAGCTGTCAAAAGCATAGGATAGAAGTAATTATCTTACATATAGACATATACAAACTGACACATGAATGCTAGTGTCCATATATTCAGCAAACTGAGTAAACTTCAAACGTAAAATATTATATATGATCTTGCCCTGATGCTACAAACAACCAGAATATATATAGTTATTAGGAAACAAGATTATTATAAGAAAATGTTATATTTATTGATAAACCCAATTTTCTAAACTTCCCTTTAATGTGCTTTTGTTTTTAAATATGAGTCATCAGTAATGCAAGCATGTCTATTACATTTTCTTAGCAGCAGTCAGTTTAGTAAGTTGGTGTAGAACACTTAATTCTTGTCTGCAATCAACTTCTATCTTGTAACATTAATCTGAAATATACTTCAGTTATGGTGTTGTTTATTCATGTTTTTCACCTTCAAACATTGAATGTGATTCATATTTATGCTTGCAGTGAAATAGAGAGGACTTCAATCTCAAAATTTTGTAGTCCATTTTTTTTTGTGCTTATCATTTTTGTGACATGTGAATTCATATGATCTTGCAGGCGCAAGATTTCAGGCAGCAGGGAACCAAGATTAGGAGAAAGATGTGGTTCCAAAATATGAAGATAAAGCTAATAGTTTTGGGTATCATTATTGCCTTGATTCTCATAATCATTCTTTCCGTTTGTGGTGGCTTCAACTGTGGAAAATGAGTTTTCTCACTTGAAAAGAATGTTGCTAGCAGATCAATGTCACCGTTGCCTCTACAGTCGAAGTAGTGGTTTTGACTGATTTTTTGGAATTTACATTCTTCCTACTTCTACGATGGTCAATATTGTATGACATTGCTTGTATAGTGTGTAATCTTTTAAGGTCTTCCGAAACTTGTCTTCCATAGTGTAATACTAATTTGCCCTTCTGTAGTTTAGATGGGAGTTTCAGCATTTGGTTTGAGGATTATGATGCCTTAGTTCTGCTTAGAGAAATTGCCAACCGTTGCTTAGTTGAGAATCCTATTGCCATTTTTCCGCATAAGGCATGCGATAATATGTGCATTTTTTGTGTGCAAATTTATCCAACTTCGATGTGCCTCGTTGCTGTGCTATTCTAAAATCAGGGAGTTACGTTTTAATTCTAAGGGGATTAGCAATGTAAACTCATTCATTTGCTTTCCTCAAATTAGCCAAGTGAAACATGCGTGCTCAAAATATGCTTGTTAAATAGCCCAAAGTGTATGCCTAGATATAGAAGGCAAAGGTTTCAATAATCCATGATCAAAAAATGGTGAAAGAATGATGGAATTGCTATAATCTTGAGGTAAATACATTTGTTCTTCTGGCATTGCTATTCTATCTCATTCTGGATGGGATTATCCCTCGACCAATTGAAGCTTCAAGCTTCGTGTTCTTTATAAGATTATCAACTACCTTTATGGTAATCACTCTAGTTACCAAGTTTTTTTTCCTCAGTATCGATACTTTAATTAGTTGTTAAATATTTATTAATTATTAATTTTATTTGGTGAATTTGAAATATTTATTATGAGAATTGGCAAGGAATTGGGTACCCAAAATGAATTCAGTAGCTACTCCCCTCAGTATTGATTTCTTTAGCAGCAGACACAGCCTACCCACCTATGTCTTTTGGGAGGAATCTGCAGCCCTGCACTCGCACCAAACCTAGTAATGGAGCTAGGCTTGTAATGCCTCCTTGTTTTGATCACCCTCACATTCTTCTAGTAACTCATTCCTATCCATCCACATGTATTTTCTCTTTGTTGGTGAATACTTAATACAGCCCAAAATGAAAACAAAAATCATGACACTAGTAATGACAGCTGAACAGATTAGGTTGGGAAAATGGAAGTCGTAATCAATCAGAGGTGGCTTTACGCACTGATAATTGAATTTTATCACACTTAATTGTTGCATTTGATTAATGATTTTTAGGTCTGTTTAGTGTGTAATTAATAGTTTTTGGTCTAAATTGGACTTTGGGGTTTTAATTGGATTTAATTCATTTTCGTGTTAATTTTCCAGATTTACATTGTTCCAGTATTTTGATCATAACTTTTGTTCTAGGTATCCGATTAACCTCATTCTTATTTCGTTTTGCAGATAACTCAAAGAGCTACAAATGGTATTAGAGGCTTGAAGGCTAAATTCGGACAAGAAGGTAGTCAAAATTGGAGCCAAAGTCAGTCACGAAATTCTGGAGCTATGTTTAGTTAATTATGCGTAACTTTGTATTTAGGAGTCCAAATTACCTGGGACCAAAGCTATTAGTTATGTTTTAATTTGGGCCGGTTTTGGAGCCCTTGACCCAATTTAGTTTTAGGTTAAGTCAGCAGATTAGGGAAACACAAAAAGACGGCTTGACATTGGGGAAATTTTGGATGAAGAACACCTCTCTTCTTTTCTCTCTTATGTTCATCTTTTTCTTCTTTTTCTTTCTTTTTCGTTTTTTTGTTTGTGCCCAGCCATGGTAGGCTAACTTTCCATTCAATCAACCCATGAGTTGAGGATTCTACTGTTGAATCCAGAGGATCCGTGCTCTCAATGAACTAAATCCGTTTCTCTTCCCCTTTTTACTCAAATTGAGTAACACGATTGTGTACGTTGAATCTGAGCGGATGAGGTTTGTCCATGATTTCTGTATTTTGATCATCCAGGGGAAGGGATTAAATGTTAGATTTAATATTTAGGTTGATTAACCCAAGAGACTTAAAATCAAAACAGGTTGAAGTGAACACTGTGCGATGACATTAGTGAACGCGCCAAGTGTTTGATTAAATGCTAGGTGATTGTCTAGTAGAGAGGGTTCCTATATGAATGCAGGGATTCCGATTTGTTTAGGGTCAACCACGAAATTCAGTAATTCTTTGTCCAGTGACGGATGTCCTTGAAACCTTAAACTCTGGGTTGATTGCTTTTAAATTGTTAATTTCGTTTTATCTCTTACTTTAATTTCAATCTAATTAAAAACCCCCTGTTTTTATTTTCTGTTTTCAATTAAGTGATTTAGTTCTATGCAAAAATCCTTGGGAGATGATTCAGGTTGTCCTATATTACAAATTTCTTTATAAGCCTGGTTAATTTGAGTGAGTTCGACAATTCATGTCAAATTTTGGCGCTGCTGCCGGGGATTTTTTGCATTATTCTTTTGATCTCGATTATTGCATATTAACAGTAAATTAGAGTAGAGTAGCTGCGTTTCATTTTGTTCCTTGTTCCACATTTGAGTAGAGTAGAGTAGCTTAGTAGTGTCGAAAGTGTTGAAAGTGTCGCAAGTGTCGCATAATTGGACTAACCTGTGGAGTTAGGTGCTGAGGCTTGGTATCCACAGTTTATTCACCATCTTGAGCAAAACTAACGCCTTTGGGGTTAATCTGGAGTCAAAATCTTGAAATTCCTTCATCTGGTATGAGTTTTCTTGTCAGGGGCATTTAGGTCATTTCACTGTCAACTATCTCCGATTGCCCTAAAAATTTGTTAGTAGCTAGGAAAAAATTCATAGATCAAGACCACTTGTTGGGGACTAATTATGGTGGATGGGGCCTATTTTTGTCAAATTCCATCGTTTAGACCACTTTTTTAATTTTTTTTATTTTCATGATTTTTAAAAATCGCCAAAAAATTACATAAAATCAAAAATACATTTTAGAATTTTACTGTGGTGGTCCCATAATTTTTAAAATTCATTTGATAGTGTTTCTGATTTTTATTTTGGTTAATTTCTTAGTGTAGTTTACATATTTTGTATGTTATTAGTGTTTTTGCCTATTATACCTTATGATGTATGGCTAAGAGTAATAGTAATGCACATGACATGTTTGCTTTTGATTCTGAGATACAGAGAACATTGCATGTTGCTAGAAGGGCTTTTAGGCTAAGTTATAGGATTGTTACTGAACTTGATCCTGAGTCTGAGCATATTCAGCATATTGAGCATTCTGATTCTGCTCCATCTGTTAGTTTTCCTAGTTCTTCTAATAATAAGATTTTACTTATTCTAGTGGTAGTTTCATCAATTCTGAGAGTATGGATAATAGAACTTTAAAGGAATTGGCTGCACCTGACATTAACTATCAACCTTTGTGCATCCAATATCCTGATCTTGATGCTGACTTTGAACTTAAATCTGGTCTTATCCATTTGCTTCCCAAGTTTCATGGTCTTGCAGGTGAGGATCCACATAAGCATTTGAAGGAGTTCCATGTGGTCTGCAGCACAATGAAACCACAAGAAATTGATGAGGAGCAGATTAAATTGAGAGCTTTTCCTTTCTCTCTAGATGGAGGAGCTAAGGATTGGTTGTACTACCTTCAACCCTCATCCATTAGAAGATGGAACGACATGAAGAGATTATTTCTGGATAAGTTTTTCCCAGCCTCAAGAGCCACTGCAATCAGAAAGGAGATATGTGGCATAAGGCAAGTAAATGGAGAGAATTTGCATGAATACTGGGAGAGGTTCAAGAGGCTATGTGCAAGCTGTCCACACCACCAGATATCTGATCAGTTGCTGATAGTATACTTCTATGAAGGCTTGTTACCCATGGACAGAAATATGGTGAATGCAGCCAGTGGTGGAACTTTAGTTGATAAGACACCTGTTACGGCCAGAGAATTGATAGCAAACATGGTAGCTAATTCCCAACAATTCGGCACTAGAGCAACCAGCAGTAGGGTGTTCTCAATTCAAGCGCCCCCAGTCCAATATCACAGTGCCCAGAAACCAACAGTAGTGTCCACTGCAGACCACCAGAGACTGAAAAATAGACTAAACAAATTGACCTCATTAGTAAGGCAATTGACAGTGACACAAACAGTGCAGTCTCCCACTCTACGAATAAACAGACCATGTAGTATCTGTTCTGATCTACTCCACCCCACTGATGCTTGCCTAACTCTGCAAGAGGGCACCTCTCCAGACCAATCAGTAGCTGCAGCAAGAGTCTTTTCTAGAAAGCCACAGTATCAGCATCAACCTAATCCATTTTCAAACATTTATAATTCTGGCTGGAGAGATCATCCAAACTTAAGGTGGGACCAGAACCAGAACTAGATTCAGAACCAGAACTAGCAGAATTTTCCACAATACCAACATAGGCAGTTTCCACAGCACAAACAGAATTTCCAACAGTCTGCACCTCCACAGCCAGTGCAACAGCAGCCACCAGCACAACAGCAGACCAGTAGTGGTCCTTCACTGGAAGATTTGGTGAAGCCGCTTGCAATGAACAATTTGCAATTCCAGCAGAGAACTGAATCTTCCATTCAGAATTTGCAAACTCAGATTGGGCAGTTAGCAACATCACTGAACCAGTTCCAACCCTAAGGATCTAACAACTCTCTTCCTTCACAGACAGTTCCCAATCCGAAGGGGAATGTCAGTGCTATATCCTTAAGGTCTGGCAAGCAACTAGAAGAGCCCAAGCAAGCTGCAGTTGAGGCTGAACCAACCCCAGAAAAGGAAAAGATTGATGCTAAGAAAAGTGAAACATTGAAGCAAGGCAATGATGAGTCTGAAACCCCCATCCCTTTACCTTTCCCTCAGAGAGCCCTTCAGTCTAAAAGGTTGGCAGAGAAAGGATAAGAGAAGGAGATCCTAGAGACATTCAGAAAAGTTGAAGTCAACATCCCTCTCTTAGATGCGATTAAGCAGATTCCCAAATATGCCAAATTTCTGAAGGAGTTATGTACCAACAAGAGGTGACTAAAGGGGAATGAGCGAGTGAGCTTGAGCCAGAATGTGTCAGCACTCATCCAACCCATGCCTAAGAAGTGCAAAGATCCAGGGACGTTTACTATTCCTTGCATAATTGGAAATTGTAAATTTGATGATTGCATGTTAGACTTAGGTGCTTCCATAAATGTTATGCCTGAATCTGTTTATAATTCTCTTGGTCTCGGTTCTTTGCATGCTACTGATGTTGTTATGTAGTTAGCTAATAGGAGTAATGTCCACCTTGCTGGTCTGATTGAGGATATTTTAGTTAGAGTAAATGAATTAATATTCCCTGCTGATTTTTACATTTTAGATATGGAGGGTGAGTCTCCTAGCAGTGGACCCCCGATTATTCTCGGGAGGCCTTTCTTGAAAACAGCTAGGACAAAGATAGATGTGCATTATGGTACTCTTTCCATGGAATTTGGTGATAGTATTGTGCATTTTAATATCTTTGATGCCATGAAACATCCTAGGGAAGATCATTCAGTTTTGTGCATTGATGTGATTGATGATGTAGTTGATGATGTTTATGCTGAATTGTGTGTTAATTATCCAGATTTTGCATCTATTAATGACGCTGTTGTTTGTGGTTGTACTGATAATGAATGGTGCCCTGTTTGCACTGATTTTTCATGCTTTTCGAATTTTTGTGATGCACTAGATAGTGATGGTGATTCTGATTTAATTGGTGATTCTGATTTAATTGGTGATTCTGATGTGAACATTGTGCAGTCCGGGCAAAGTTCTGCTTTCTTGAATTTATTTTCAGGCACTACAGGTTCAACTGATGTACATGCTGCATAATTGGTGCAACTCACCAAGCTTCTTCCCTCTACTGAGCAGCTGCCTAAGTTGGAGCTGAAATCTCTGCCTGATCACTTAAAATATGCCTTCCTGGAGGAGAATGAGCAGCTGCCAGTCATTGTGGCAAGAAACCTTCTACCTGATCAAGAGAAGCAGCTGCTGAGATTATTGAAGGAAAATAAGAAGGCGATTGGGTGGACTTTAGCTGACATTGTTGGCATTAGCCCTTCCATGTGCATGCATCGAATTTCATTAGAAAAGGGTGTGATAATTGAATTTTATCACACTTAATTGTTGCATTTGATTAATGATTTTAGGGCTGTTTAGTGTGTAATTAATGATTTTTGGTCCAAATTGGGCTTTGGGCTTTTAATTGGATTTAATTTATTTTCGTGCTATTTTCTCTAGATTTACACTGTTCCAGTATTTTGATCATAACTTTTGTTCTAGGTATCTGATTAACCTCATTCTTGTTTCGTTTTAAGATAACTCAAAGAGCTACAAATGGTATTAGAGGCTTGAAGGCCAAATTCGGACAAGAAGGCAGTCAAAATTGGAGCCAAAGTCAGTCACGAAATTCTGGAGCTATGTTTAGTTAATTGGGCTTAACTTTGTAATTAGGAGTCCAAATTACATGGGACCAAAGCCATTAGTTATGTTTTTAATTTGGACCAGTTTTGGAGCCCTAACCTTGTTTAGTTTTAGGTTTAAATAGCAGATTAGGACAACATGAACAGCAGCTTTTGATTTTGGAGAAATTTCAGATCTACACCTCTTCTCTTTTCTCTCATCTTGTTCTTCTTTTCTTTCCTTTTCGTTTTCTGTTTTTTCCCAGCCATGGTAGGCTAACTTTCCATTCAATCAACCCATGAGTTGAGGATTCTGCTGTTGAATCCAGAGGATCCGTGCTCTCCATGAACTGAATCCGTTTCTCTTCCCCTTTTTACTCGAATTGAGCAACACGATTGTGTACGTTGAATATGAGCGGATGAGGTTTGTCCATGATTTCTGTATTTTGATCATCTAGGGAAAGGGATTAAATGTTAGATTTAATATTTAGGTTGATTAACCCAAGGGACTTAAAATCAAAACAAGTTGAAGTGAACACTGTGCGATGACATGAGTGAACGCGCCAAGTGTTTGATTAAATGCTAGGTGATTGTCTAGTAGAGAGGGTTCCTATATGAATGCAGGGATTCTGATTTGTTTAGGGTCAACCACGAAATTTAGTAATTCTTTGTCCAATGACGGATGTCCTTGAAACCTCAACTTTGGGTTGATTGCTTTTAAATTGTTAATTTCGTTTTAATCTCTTGCTTTAATTTCAATCGAATTAAAACCCCCCTATTTATTGTTCTGTTTTTAATTGAGTGATTTAGTCCTATGCAAAAATCATTGGGAGACGATTCAGGTTGTCATATATTACAAATTTCTTTATAAGCCTTATTAATTTGAGTGAGTTCGACAGTTCATGTCACGCACTCTCACTTTTTTAACCATAAATAAGTGAACCCATGGAAAAGCTACTTTGTAAGTTGTCCTGCACAGGGAATAATTAAACCCTGATCCATTCTATTCTTGGGGTTCTCTTCCAAGCTCCACTCAATTATGTTAAGACAACTATCCTTGAGACATTTGTACAACAAAGGCCAGATATAAATGCTGCCTATAACAATTTTTGGGCTGAAAAAGAGAGGGGATAGGAAGAAAAAAGGCAGCTAGTATCCGACATTTAGCCAAGAAGCTCCTTAAGGGTCAGTTCAGCTGATCAAAAGTTGATAAAACTGAGCATATAAGGATAGTTACCACTTACCAGATTGTCCACCACAACAGATAGTGTCCCTAGCTAGACTCAACGGTCAACATATGTAAGTACACACAGAAATTACAGAAGGACTAATGCATGCAAAATATCACGTGCCTTCCAGGAGCAGGTGCCTCATGCTTGCCTTTGCCCTTAGCATAGTTTTGCTGGAACAAATTATTCTTAAAACTCAGACAAACAACTGAGGTAAGGGCCAGTACAAATTATTCCATCCCATGTTATGCAGTCTGCAAACTTCAGTCCTCCCCTACCACTTCCATACAAGTGTTATTTAGCACATAGTTGAATTCTTCTTATAATCAACCGTAGTAAGAATTCTTTGTCCAATCAATAAGAAAACAGACCAGTTCACTGATTCCTATCAGTGCCGGTGATATCTGCTCTCAAATCTTGTGAGGTGGTTACAAAATGCATACCAAGACATTTTGCAACTTTTTTTTTTGGAAAGGGGGGGGGGGGGGGGGGGGGAGATGAACAGGTCTAAAATCTAAATGATATGTTTCATGATTCCATGGCAAAAATATGACTCCTCTTTATTAGGTAAACTTTTGAAGAGGAATCTCAATAACAAACTATGGATCTGTCAAATTCCCATTGTATTGCATGATTCAAGTGAGTAAACTGATAGTTTAATGGTAAAGAGAAGAGAATTGTGAATTTATTATAACTCTGACAAAAAGATAAAATTCTACAGAAATGTAATGTTGTATAATATTCTGACTATTCTCTTTTCAGTGTCTTCTTTTATTATTATTTTAACCTTTTTCCAACAGCTATGGAAAATCTATCATCTTCCCATCACCAAGAATAACCAGCCATATCTTTGATCATGAGTGGTCTACGTGACCTATAATATTATGGTAAAATGCATCTATGAGTAATCATGCATCGCCTGTAGAAAAAAATTTGCATGTCCTATGCCCCACCAAGATGGGACAGGTTGAACTGCAGGAACTAATAACCATGTCTGAGATGACATGCAAGGTTAGATCAGATTCTAACATCCATTCACAAGTTGATTTCCAAGT
This sequence comes from Castanospermum australe, assembly GCA_019955255.1. Classification (NCBI taxonomy): domain Eukaryota; kingdom Viridiplantae; phylum Streptophyta; class Magnoliopsida; order Fabales; family Fabaceae; genus Castanospermum; species Castanospermum australe. Next base: position 374,862 of record NSJW01000203.1, read on the forward strand.
TGTCTATAAGCCTGACTTTCCCAAACCATGCAGCAACACAGAAGACAACAGGACCCTTGATCCGTTCCACTGTCTCCAAACTCTCTTGATCTACAATCTGCAGGCAGACATATCTAGTTAGCATTAAAGTCAAAACCCATCAGCATTCATAATCTCTAATTGTCTATGGTTTTGACTTAATTTATGGCTCTGTTACGTACAAATATCTTTGGGGAAGGCAGACATCACCACCAAAGTATATTTGGCATTCAAGTGAATTTGATGCACTAAGGCAGAAAACATGTAAATTGTAGGTCTATTCCTACCAAAATTATGAGAATGTTTCAAACCTCGGAAAAAACTTCTGGGGGACAATGTAAATAATTTAGGGGCATTAGAAAAATTGTGCATGGAATGGATGTTGTTGCTACTTGAAGTTAGCTCCCAACAATACTAAAATAGTAAGCCACAGGCATTATCAGTTGTCTGAATATTCTTGTAATTTTTGTTGCACACTCGGAAGACTACTATGACTATTATATGGAACTCTGGATGATCCAAGTATATTGTGGGTCTAGCTCCAGAAAATTATCTATGATCAACTTCTGTCCAACTTCTTTTCGTATCAAAACATCTAATCAACTCTCATGATGATCGGCATGAAGTCCAGAGACACTAAAAAAGTAGCATATCAACTTTCCCTCACCAAATACACAACCAGAAGATCTTTAGCAATCATTATATCTCATGTCACTTGCAAATAGCTTGGAATATGAAGATGTAATTAAGCAGTATAGACTCTAGAATAAATAGTGTCCAGTCACAGAACTGTGCTCTTTTAAAGGAAGTTTATGTTAAGACTTCATTAGACACTCCAAATTAAACACAGGAAAGGAAGATATTTAAAGACTCACCTCGGCATAATCAATCCTTCCACCAGCTTCAGTTATACATTGGATGACCAAGTTTCTCAACTTCTCACAATGCACCTGACCATCTTCTGCTGCTGATTTAGCTCTTAACAATGATTTACTTATAGATAGTGCCTGCAAAGGATTGAAAGAAATTGTATTGTTAAGGGCTAGTTGTAGACAGAAGGAAAAGAAGATTAACAATTGATTAAGGTTTAGTGCAACTGGAAGTAAAGAGGATAACAAGTCAGAAGTTTTATAACATCAACATTATAATTGCCATTATTACTTTTATTATTATCATTATTGGGACAGATGCTTAATGTTGAATATCATGACTACCTTTAAGTAATTAAGAAATATTTGAATGAAAAATAAAACCTTTTCCCTCTCTACAGGTGAAAGGTGCACATTGCGGGAACTCATTGCCAGGCCATCATTGTCGCGTGCTACTTCAGAACCAATCACTTTTATGGAAAAAATCAAGATCTCGAACCTACAAGAAATCAATCAATCAATCAGTCTATCAGAACCAACTTCCAATAAAAGTAATATGCACCGCGTCAAACAAATCTGGTAGACAATATTAACTTCATTGATGTTTTATGAGATAACACTGGGACCAGAGAACTAGATTTGACATTAATAGTAATAAGCAAAACATACCGCCTCATGTAGCCTTACTCAACCTCCCAAACCAAAATAATAGAACCCACTCAATAGAGTATAGAAGTTGAGACAAGGAACAACTTTCAAGAATTTAGTGATAGCGCTCTTACCAAAAATGATTTCAGATCCCTTGCCTTCTTACCAAGTTAGTATTTCCAAATAAAACAATAAACTGATAAAGTACTCAGTCAGACCAGATAAATTTTCCAATGCGTAAAGAACTAACATCAACAGTCAACACCTGTTTTACCATTGGACAACATGTGAATTGTGTGAGTGAATAAAATACAGAGTAGTTAGATAGCCTTGATTGAGAATCTGATAAGCGTTCCTCATTCCAGGCCCTCCTACCTTTCTACTTTGTATCAAAAGCAGAAATGAACAGTATAGTCAGTACATGTCTGATGGAGCACGAGACAAGAATTAAATACTCATAGCACTACAACAATCAAATTGTAGGAACAGGGGGATCCCAACATTTATTTCTCCGTTCTGTAATAATATGTCATGAATGTCTCACTTGGATAGCAAAGAGATGCAAAAGAAGAGGCTCGCCGACAAATAAACTAAAAATAAAACCTGAGATGAACTATTTTAAGTACATTTCAGGTTTAACAAGCCAATGCTGCATATGCAACAGTTGTGAATATATTATCAGAATTGTGAACGACCAACTCTCTTAAAAGTGTAGAAGCACTTGAATGGTTTTATATCTTTAACAAGTCCCCTCACACAAGAGCCTTTTGGGCTTGAGGCATAGACAAAACACATGCTCATTTTACCTTAGGGCCAACAAGGATTAAACTCTTCATCACTTAGTCATATAGACTCTGATACCGTGTGAAAGACCAACTCTCCTAAAATATTTATGTAGAAGCACTTAAATGGTTTACATCATTAACAAAATACATACACACTTAGACACAAATACATACAAAAACAGGAAATTACAACAGTAAGATAAAATAAGGTAAATTCTTCTTTCTAAGCAAGCTAATTAGTATATAAACCTTTAGATTCTAGTTTCAAAATAAAAAAGCTAAACGATATAACCAAATGTTGCTGGGTTAGGACACAAACATTGCATTCCTCAAAAATATATCTTCTTTACTCACTCTTTTGGAAAAATGCAAACAGAGGAACTCTCAAAATGCTTACCATTCTCTGAATAATTCGCCACTGCTGATAATCCTTTTTCCCAAATACAGCGACATCAGGCTCCACTAAATTAAACAACTTGGCCACAATGGTAGCAACCCCTCTAAAAAAAATGGGCCTGCTCTTCCCACAGAGACCCTTTTCCAGCTTTTCAACTCTCACCCAAGTTTCATGCCCCAATCCCCTTTGCTCAATGCAAGACACCACCCCATTACCCTCTACCTCAGTGCCACCATTCTTGGTGCCCTTTCCATAATCGTAGAGATTGTGGGGATGGAAAACAACATCAACACCACCAGGAACGGCCATGAGCTTTCGGATATCACCATCAAAGTCAGATGGGTAGGTAGATAGGTCCTCAGTTGGGGAAAACTGACCCGGGTTTACATAAATCGAGACAGCAACAACGTCGGTGTGCTTGTGAGCTTCTCTGACAAGAGAAAGGTGGCCATCGTGAAGGTAGCCCATGGTGGGCACAAACCCTATCAGCTTGCCTTGGGATCTCATGGCCCTTGACCATTTCCTCATCTGATCCTTGTCAGAGATTACCAGAGGCTCTTTGGCTGCCATTGGAATGCAGGGTTGGAAGATGTATCAAAGGAGTTTTTAGTTTTTTACTGTTGGTTATCTCAAATAGGTAAGGAAGTTTGTGTAGTTTCCTTTCTCAAATCTGGCGAGAGACAGGTGAACTGTTTTGATTTGTTTTGTTTTGTATTTTTTATATTATTATTATTATTATTTAATTTTGATTTTTTATTTCATTATTTAATTGTGTATTAATATATTATTAAATAAGTTTAATTATAATAATAATTATTTAAAAAATTAAATTATTTTAATTATATATTAACATGTGTTCAAAAAATTAAAAAATAAATTTTGGTTTTTATCAAAATATTTCTATAAATATTACTCTAAGACTAATATTTTAAACACTATTACAACTAAAAAACTTTTCTACTAAGAAGCAAATTCTGAAAACAATTCCAGACACAATTGAAATAAACTTTTGTTTTAAGTTCAATGTTGGCTGCTGAGCTATTCTATTGACCGATTAAGGGGGTGTGTTGATAGTGGAGGAGTCTTCAGGAAAATTCAAAGGTGAATTTTGATCATTGGCCGAACTGTTTTAGTTAAATTAATAATAAAACATATAGAAAAGCTAACTTAAAAGAACTATAGTTTCAAACTAATAGGAGATTATATTCGGATAAAATAATAAATTCTTTTGGTGGTCTTTTTCTTTCATATCATATTAGAATTATTTTTGTTAGGGAGCTGCGAATACAAGTGCACCTGAGATCCTGGAAGCCCCCCCTACTGCCATGGATCATCTTCTCCTAGCCGATTCAATGGGGACTTTGTTTATTAGGCATTAGCTGTTTTCTTTCTTTCTAGTTTCTTCAACTGTACAAAAAAAAAAGACTCTTATTTTTGTCATTTATTAGTTTTTGATTGTTTAAAATTTTTAAACTAGTTTTTGAAAGACAATAAATCACTTAGTTTGGACGTAATTGCTTACGTGGACCATCAAAAGTGGGGTGATACTTTTAATAGATATTTAACACTATTTCAATAGATAAAATTATTATTATCTTTTAAATTTTTAATTTTTTAAAAATAAATACATTAAATAATAATAAAATCTAAATAAAATAAATTAATTTAAGTTTAATAAATGTTTATTTGAATTTAATAAATACTATTAAATAAAATAAATTAAATGTTAAGTCAATTTATATGATAAATATTATTAAATAAGATATATTAAATATTAAATATTATTAAATAAATTAATTTAATATTGACTCGATCCTCTATTTTTTTTTAACTATCATTTAATATTATTACATAAAAATTTTAAAAATATTAAATAACTTCATTTACAATAAAAAATAAAAAAATATTATTTGACTAGAAAAATTACTCAAATTTATATACCCAAATTAGGTGTAACTTATAGGTCATCACGTTACTTAAATATTTATTTTAAATTTTTATTAAGGAAAAAGTCAAAAACTATAATCCCTACCCTCGCCTTATTTCATTGTCAGAGATTCTAAAATATCGTAGAAATTTGACACCACCATCTCCATCTTTGTTTTGCTCCTCTTTCTTTTCTTTTTTTTATCATGGGGATATGGGGGGAAGTTGGATCATCTCACACTGAATTCGATTCTGGTGTCATTACCTCAGGGCAACAAGCCTTTGCCAGACCTCGAGTTTTCATGGTGCATTTTCAATTTCGCTTAGATTGCTGACAAGTTGGGTTCTTTGACTTTGTCACATTGTCTCTGTTTTAGACGACAAACCCATTACCAAAAAAAAAAAGTCGGGAGTTGCAAGCATTGATGTTAAAGTCGCATTGGATCGGTCGATTGGGCTACTGTGAATCGAACTCTTTTTTAATTGTAGTTTACTGTGATAATTAAATTTATAACTAAATAATTTTGATTCAATCAAAATTAATCAAAATTCGAGTATAATCGCTAAATCGACTTGTTTATGATTTTTTTAAAAAAATTTATTTTACTTGAACCAAAATGTTATCAATTTTTTTTAAATTAATTATTATTATGTTGTAATTAATATTTTGTGATTACAAAATTAAAATTTAATTGTGCATTTAATTATTAGTTATGTGTATTATAATTTGATAATTTATGAAAAGATATAGTTAGTATATATATATATATATATATATATATATATATGATGTCATGGATCTAATTATCTTATCTAATTAGTTAAACTAATTGAATATATATTGAAAGTATCACTGATTTAATAATCAATCTTACTTTAATAACATTGATTTGAAAGTTTTCTGCACAAATCTTGCAAAGAAGAGCTTTTGTTTGTGCCTTTCCTAAGCAAAGCTTGCATTTGTACCTTTCATTGGCACTAAAGGGAAACAGAGACATCATCATAATAAATCCAAGGTTGCTTTTGAGATTTCTTGCTGGATGATGCCTTCAAAGGGCAAGGAAAACGATGAAAAAATAGATTTCACTTAAAAAAAGGGTCACTTATGCCTTTGAAATTGCCAAAAAGTCCAAATGAGAAAAAGCCTCAATTACAAAAAGGAAGCATCTGTCCCTATCAAAGGCAGTGACTGGTTCACCACTGCATGGAAACCCCTTTATGCAGTAATGGTGGGACTTGGTCTTTGTTCAATGATACTCCTATCGTCCTTTGGCCTCTTTTTTTATTTTTTTTGGTACTAGACAACTATGCTTGCCATCCCACCAGGGAACTCACTTACATAACTTTGTCAGTTCATTCTGGCATATCAAATTCAAGCTATTTATTTGGGCCGAACAGCTATGCTAAAAAAAAAAATGTATTTGACTAATTATCCTTATTTAAAACTAGTATTTTGAAAGGCAATGTATCACTCAATCTATATTTTTAAATTTTTGTATGTGAAAAAAAGATAACCAAAACTCTATAAAATTTGTTCCTAGACATTGTTTCTTGGTTTGATAAGTTTAATTACAATTTCGTTCCTTCAAATTTTGTAAGGACCTCTTCCAACTCCTCATGGTTTGAGATTCCACCTGGTTGTATAGAGGATGATCTTATTTTCTGTTGTTATGGTGAATAAAAAGCTATTTTTCAGATAAAAAAGAAGGTAATTTGTTTATATAATTATTTCATAAATTAAAAATTATAATTTAAATTTTAATAATTTAAATTAGATAAATAAAAATAATTTTATAAAAAATAAAAATATATTTAAAATTAGTTATAATAATATATGTTAAAAAAAGATAACTTTTTATATTTGAAAGTAATTATAATGATAAAATCTAGCTATAAAAACATGTTTGTATTTATAATTTTATCCTTTATCCTATTTTTATTCAATTAATTATTAATGATTTTTTAGGTAAGTAAAAATTGGAGACCAAAGAAGGAAATTCCCATAATAAGAGTATATATAGATAGATATAAATACTCAAAATAATATTTACACTTTTTCATTTTATTGATATTAAAGATAAAGTTAAAAAAATAATACTTTCTTGATATTCTAAAATAATAAATAAAATGAAACAAAATTTTATTTTTAAAACGACAAATAATAAAGAACAAAATGGAGTATTATTAGATCATACTCATAAATTTTTTCTCCTAATTTTGAAATAAATTCATTGATTACTAATATTATCTAAATGAAATTGTTATTCTTATATCTCATTATTTTAAATTTATTTTTAAGATAGATATAAATGAAACTATTTTTAATGAAAAAATAAAATTGATCTAAATATTTCTCTAAATAATCTAAAATATGTATAAACTCAAGCATAATACGTGAATATGTATAAAATTATTATTATTACATTTCACATTCCTTAATTTTCTCTTATAATTTTGAGATAAGTACATTGAATATTAACACAATTCAAATGAAAATATTATTATTAAATCTCACTCATTCAAATCCTTTTTTAAAATAGGTAAATTGAAAAAAAAATAAAATTAATTTCTTTTTAAAATAAATACATTAAATATTAATATAATTTAAATAAAAATATTTTTAATGAAAAATTAAAATTATCTTAAATTATATTTTTAATAGTTTAAAATATATATAAACACGTGCATTATACAAAAATGATAACTAGTAAATTGTGTGAGGGACATCTTCTCCATCAATGATACAAAAACAGTATAGTTTTGTTATTTTTTATTTGTTTCACTTAAAACAACATCATTTGAGTCACAAACTAAATTAAAAATTGTGTTATATTGAGTCTTTAACGGAAAAGCTATCTAGCACATATCAACATTTAACAATTCACATGAACAATCAAATTTTAATTTCATAGATTAAAAATTTTTAGTCAGAAACTAAAATAAAAATAAGTTAATTGGTCGTGTAATAACTCAAGTGGTAACTTGATTATATTACATGTTAGCAAATGAGTTTTCCTAAAATCCAACAAAAATAATATTTTATTTTTAATCTCTATATTATATACGTGTTATTACTTAGAATCTATTACTGATTAATTAACGTTAAAGTTTGACAGAAATAATGCTATCGAAATGCTTAAAGAGAACTTTTTCAAATACATTCGTAATATGAATTGATACAATTTTTTTTTTATTACCCAATACATTACTTTGACACAATATTTAGTCTCTTTTGTTCAACAATTCAAATTTTCATAACTAGGTAGTTCAATTAGAATCATCCTACAAAATCACCTTAGTTCAGCCATTGCGCAACTGGAAAGAAATTACGTCATAAATATAATGAGTTAAATTACCATGTTTCAGTGCATGGACATTGACCACCACTAATCGATTCTTTGGTTTGGTTTTTCATCCAAAGTAATGAACAATTACCAAAAATTTATTAATTATTGATTATCACTATAACTATTTAAAATTAATCAAGTATAATTAATAATTAATAAATATTTTAAAAATTTCTTAACGTACTAATATTTAAAGAAAAAAATAAATACTAACATAATCTCTTATCTTTCGCATAAAAACAGTAACAATTTGGTTGTGATCCATTTTATTTATGTAATAAGCCATTTTGTTTAAAACTAACAAAATAAGTTAATTTCCAAGTAACCTTTTTTTTTAAAAAAAAATTTCTTGGAGTTTACAACAATAATAGGCTTATTAGCCCCATTACTATTAGCTTACATGAAGAGCCTCACTCTATTTTAATCCCCACCTTCTTTCCTAGCTCCCCCCCCCCCCCCCTCCCCAAAAATTTAAATAAAAAAAAAAAGACAAAAACCCAATCTTTGAAAAGAGGAAAAAGAAAGAAAAGAAGCTAGTTCTTCACACACCTAAAGTAAAAACCAGTTCCAAATGAACGAAAGAAAATACCTATGACCCAAGGCAACAAAGCTATATGTATATACAGTATAAAATTAACATGCTAATTGATCTCTAAATGAAGAAATCTCCTCAAAGATTGGAAGTCTCTTTGATCTAACTGGGCCCCATTCACTCATCATCTGTTCCAGGCCTTTGATAAGATCATCATCCAGGCCCAAAAGATCTGACAAGTATGGTGTAGGTAGCATGGATCTCAACTCTTTTAGCATGTCTTGGGCCCGTTTCCTTGACTTGCTATCATCCGAGCCTGGAAGCTCACCTGCAATTACATCTTCAAGAATCATTTGGGCCTCTTCATACCGGGCTTGTTTAATTAGGCACAGGCCCAAGTTACAAGCCTTGTTGCAATCTGGATCAATCATCTGGGCTTTTCTGTACACCACCTCAGCCATCCTGTAGTTCGTCTTTTGCATGTAGGCCCAGCCTAGATTTCCCTGTACAATAATATTTGAGTCTGTCAGTGCAGACCGACCCAATAGAGTAATAGTTGTATAAATAATTAAATAGTTCTATTCAATCTGATTTAGATATTGATAATTTATAATTGAAATGTTTTAGGTTTGCAATGTCATTTTATAATTTAAGGCAAGCTTTGTGAGTTGAGACCTAAGCATAATCTTTAGATCTCGTTTGGTATAATGTATAAATAATAAATATTATAGTATAATTAATATTATCTATTTTTATATAATATTTGAACAAGATACTGAATTACATAATATCTAATTCAAATAAATTTATTTAGATTTAATCTTATAGTAGATAAAAATTTAATTATTTTATCTTATACAGTCTTATATAATTAAGATTGAATAAAATTATTTTAATCAGATAAATTAATATTTAATATATTACTCAAATGTAATAATATTAATTATATTATATTATCTATCTCTTATATAATATATCAAACAAAGCTTAAGAGTAATGATTGTTCCACGCAACTTTCATTTTACATCACTTGTCATCAAGGGATCAATCCCTCTAAAAGAATGAAAGTTATGTGAAAATGATATAGAGAAATGAAATGCAATCTCAGTGTGTTTGCAACTCTTAAAACACGAAATTGATTTGATTTGACAATCAATATGTTGTGAACACATTATAAAATCAGATCAATTCTTATTTTATAACTTTTTATATAAAGGGTTATAAATCAAATCAATTTTTAAAATTTGTTGTTACAACCATAATGTAAAAACAAGGCTTCAACTACCTTCTCCTAATGCCATATTTAAATAGGAAATTAGAGAAGAAAAATGAAGAAAGATAGAGATTTATCATAAACTTTTATCTTGTTTTAAAGTTTTATAAAAGAAAAGAAAGGAAATGACGATTTTTAAGTAATCTTCTAAAACTTTTTGTTACTAATTTTTGTAAATATTTTAAAATTTCCCTAATTTGAAGTATTTTGAAGAATTTAAAACATTCAAACAAGAAAAGAAGAATTGTTTAATTAACATTCCATTTCTTTCCTTTATTTTTCTTTCATTTTCTTTACATCCCTTTCTTTTCTATTTCCTTCAAACTCTCAAACGAAGCCTAGGAAAAAATTAGAGTATAATTTATAGTTAATTGCTCAATGAAGTTTTAAAAGGAAGCTTGAGTTAAGATTAAATACCAGTAATCTTGAAGTTTCTTGCTTGATAGAGACTTGGAACTTCTTGCCATGAGACCGTGCTGTCTTTGTGAGTTTCCCATTGAAAGCCTCGCCTTGGTAGATCAATTTCAGCTTTCGTTTCAGCAATTCTATTTGCTCATCTACTTTTCCACATTTCTATCATTTAAGAAATTGAAATATATGAATTTAGAGTTAATTAAAGGACTCAAGATATTCATTGAATGCTAATAACGAGATTGCAATGAATTGCTCTGATAGTAAGTTGTTATATATTTGGAAAATACTATATACTCAAATTTTTTTTGAATGATTTGGCATGCTTATTAACTATTGGATAAGTAAGTAATTTCTACCATTTAATTTTAACTGAATTCTATCAAAAATTCTAATTATATTTTCTGACTATGCAATATTACTCTATATATTTAGTAGTACCTGTTTATATTTGATGAACTTATAAACATTTATTATAAAATCAGTAGACAATAAATGTTTAACAACTCACCATAAATATCAATATCCAGAAGAAAAAAATAAAAGACTACGATATGGTACTAACTCCCATAAATTACAAGTTGTACTCATTAAAGGACAAGTCTTCAACTAATTGACCTTGAAATTATTGAAACAACCCTTCAAATTATTTGGGATTGAAAGAAACAACCTATTAAACAGTGTAACAGATTAACGTCATTCACGTGCTGGTATAATATAAAGTTTCTTATAATTAATGGACAAATTTTGAAAAATGGAGTCCAAAACATTACAAATAAAATTTTAGTGCATTTGTGGCATCAAAATCTTTTTACTAACACATACATTGTGACAACAAAATGCAGGTAAAATTAGTAATCTATTAATTTAAAAAGAGGAGCTTAAAGAGATTTGTACCTTGTAGAGATCTATTAGGACATTATCAAGGGACTCTTGGGATTGTTTGGAGCAAAAGCTTCTAAATGAGTTGATGGCCTCAATGGCTTCTTCAGCCCTATCTAATTGCTTCATTACAACCGCCATATCCTTCAAAGCACTATCCACTTTATCTCCTGAATTTATTGCCTTCCAAAATAATACAATTGCAGCTTCTGGGTCCTTCTCTACCAGCTGTATATTGGATAATCCACATCATTATTACTACTATTAGATTTTGGATCAACAAAGTCTTAATTTTTTTAAAGATTAATCACATTAGATATATCTTCTTTCAAAAATTTTAAAGGCCAACCAAATTAATAGCATAAACCCATTATGAAATTGAAATTTCAAAGAGAAAGAGGGAGTATTTTGGTCAAGTAATCAATTACAGCACTAAAAAAGATCAAAATTAAAATCATGCAATAAATATATCTTCACGTGAAAATTGGGGATAAGAAAAGTTCTGCAAAAACCCATTGTCAGATTTTGAACTATCATATACATAGAAAGAGAAGAAGTGAAAGATTAAATTTGGAAGATACTTCAGAGAACTAGAGACATCAGATTATCTGAAGCTCAAGATATGGAAGAATTCAGGAACCATTAGAGAAAATCCAAAGTAAAAGAAAAGTCAACAAATTCAACTAAATTTCCATGACCATAACTTCACTCATATGTTTTGAGACACAAACGAAGAACTATTTGGTTACAGTACAGGATTTCATGCTTATTATTATTATTATTGTTATTATATAATATTGAACTTTAAATTTCATTGAATCAAAGAATGAAAGCAGGATCATGAATCTCTCATCAATAGCATACATATAGTGCAATTCAGAATAGAATTAATAAAGCTCAAATGAGAAAATGGGAAATCTCAGACAGTGAATGAGAATCTAAAAAAAGATAAAAGATTGATAGAGAACGGTACCTGAGCATGCTTGGCTCTGACATAAGGGCTATCCCCATAAGGGACCTTGTGAAGGACATGGTAAAGGTCATCTCTTTTCCCTTTTGAGGAGCTGTGCCTCTGCTTGCAACCACTCCTTTCCTCCATTCTTTGGTTCCTCTTCTCTTTCTCTCTGAGACACAAACAGAGACCCAGAGCCACAAAGCCAAAACTAGCTAGTGCTCTTTTTCTTTTCTCTCTTTCTTTTCAACACTCACACGCTTTCGAGGTTTCAACTCTAACAGGGAAGTAGAGAGAGACACAGACCAGAAGAGAGAGAAAGAGGATGACTGAAAACATATGCAGATTCAAAACGCTGTGAACGTGGACGGATTTGCGACCCCGTTCGTCCTCTTGATGATTCGCCACTTCACCGCAAAATCAACGACTACGCGACGTATCCATTCCGGCACACGTGTCCTCTTGTGATTTCAGATTGCCAAAAATTAGCTGTTTTCCAGGAATATAAATATATTAAATATATATTGCTCTCTAAATTGTAATTTGTAAATATTTAACTGGCAATTTATTTTTTATTTAAATTAAGTATATAATTTAATCTTTAAATTATTTAATATTTTTTAATTATTATTTTTAATGATTGACATAAATAAATTTAAATAATTTAAAAATTATATTTTATATCTAATTTAAAATAATAATTAAATTATGATTGAGATATTTTTAAATATTAATGTACTATTTTATACTATCCTTTTTATTTATTTTGTAAATTCAGTGATTTATTTTTAATAATTAATCTAAATTAAATATATAAGAAAAATTCTTGCATTGAGAAATTATGACTTTACATCACATTTATGTGAAAGCTCAACGCCTGCTGTCATTCACGCATTGTTGCTGGTTTGACTTACTATAATTAATTACGAAAAAAATGATAAGATTAATAAAAATTTATTTATACCATCCATTTCATTTATAATATATTTTAATTAATAAATATTTAATTCATCTATTTTAATAAATAAGATAAATAAAAATTTAATTTATTTATATAAAATTACTTTTATTTAATAAAAAATTAATTCTCTCTCATAATCTAATAAAGAATTTATAAAATAAATGTATTTAATTTTTTTTTATTTAAATACATTTTATTATTTTTTTTATTTTTTTTAATTAAATATATTTAGACTTTTCTTTTATTCACATGTATTTCATTTTACTTCTTTACATTTTTCTATGCATTTAGGCTCATATTGTATTCAAATATATTTTACTTTCTAAACTTTGTATATTTAATAAATATTTTAATTAATTAATTAATTAATTATTAATTAAATATAATTTAATTTATTAAATTTATTTTTATAATTAAAAAATTTAAATTTAATTTAAATATAAATAAATTAGATGGATGATAAGTTAATAGATATCATTGCTATCCCTAATTACAATTAGCACTTTAGATAATGTGCCCCACAATTTTTGTCTCTTAGTTCGGTAATTCATACTATTATGTTATTCGAATTCAGTAACACCTTTCATAAATTATAATATTAGTATTTATATACTAGACTTGGCAATGTGATTAGTAGAGGCAGATTTTTGTCCTATCTAATTCTCATTTGGCACCTTTCAAAATAACATCAAATCCGTATTGTGCATTTTAAAGATCAAAAGATGTACTCACTCTCTAAAAATATTAAAAATTCATAACCTATCCACCTCATTCTATACTTATAAAGATTTTAATAAATTCATACAATCATCATATATAAATTTAAAGGTGTGCTCAAAGAAGTATATTTCTACTATTTTTATTTATAATTTTAACAAATAAATTAACACAATAGTAATAATAGCCTAATTATACATATTTTTCATACAGCAAATAACTTTTATTACATCACAATACAAGTAATTTTATTAATTTTGTGAAATAATTAATTATTTTTTAAATAAATTAATAATTTAATTATGATGATAAATTATAAGTAATACATTAACAGTCATACTATTAGAAGCATTCAAAAACAAGGAAAGCAAAGTATCATGTCAAAATTTTGATTATAAATAAATATGAATAGAGTATATATTATTGGAAGACTTTTTTCTCACAAAAGATATTACCGAAAGTTTAGATATTAATTTTTTATATTTTGAGTAAGAGATACTATGAGTATAAAAAAAAAAAACAAAGGAAGCAAATAATACAGGTGGCTGGAGAAATGGGCTGCGATTGAGAGAAATTGAAAGGAGCCCAATTGAATCAGGCTTTGTGGCCGAACAAGCCCACTGTCCAAGGACAAGCGAAGCAGTAAGAAATAGCCAAGCCGGAGCAATTGAAGGTGGGGCCCATGAGATCAAGTAAAAAGAAAGAATGTGCTCCTGCTATTTGCTAAACCCATGGTCCAATTGAAAGCTACAAGAAAATTAGTAGCTGGGCTGATTTATAGGAGCAAAAAGGAATAAAGAATAAAAGATTGAAACCTAAGGAACAAAGAGAGAGAGTTATTTCCAATAGTTGCTCAGAGTAATTAGCACATTATAATTTGAGGAGCATAAATAAAGTTTAAATCATACAATTATCACCTGAACAAAAACTTTAACCGTTACGTTTCTAACTTAAAAGAATGATAAATGAAAAAAGAAATAGATATATGATGCGGCGCATAAGATGAAGAATTTTTTGACTGAAAAGAAGTTCCAAAGCAAGGAAGAGCAGTACAACAAAGAAGAGGAGAAGGCAACAGTAATGCAGCATAGAGGAGATTCTTCTTGGATTAGCCATGATTTCTTTATTCTACTTTGTGATTAATTCTTTGGTTACGAGGAGTTTATTTAGGGCTTAGATGAAACCAAAATCAAGTGATAGTAGATTTTAGTTTAGTTAGAGAATTAATATATTGAGTTTTACAATTGCATCATTGTTTTTTATGAGATATTTCTTTTGGGATATGATTTTTCATTCAAGTGATTTTTATTAATTATTTTTGTAGAATTTATAAATAAATTGAAATTGATAATTTTTGGACACATATGATACTTGTAGTTTTAGGTGTGTGATTATGCAATAATGCTTATTGTTTAAAATTGAATAATTGAAAAATCTATACCAAATTTATATGAATTTTGTCATGATTAGTTACAATTTATTTCATGTTAGTGAACCAAGGCTTGTAGCCTAAGTCACTCTTTAGAACCAGTAAAATTCATTGTTAGAATCAATTAGGATCAATTAGGATCATGTTAGAATCACGTAGATTATGTAATAGAATCATTACATTATTTCCTTTTTTATTGTACACAAGTATTATAAAATCTGATACATAGGATAATGTATTTTCACTAACTCATTCTCACAAACTAAGGGTTTCTGTGATCCTTCCTTCTTTCAACATGGTATCTAGA
Source organism: Castanospermum australe (assembly GCA_019955255.1). Lineage (NCBI taxonomy): Eukaryota > Viridiplantae > Streptophyta > Magnoliopsida > Fabales > Fabaceae > Castanospermum > Castanospermum australe. Next base: position 390,316 of record NSJW01000203.1, read on the forward strand.
GTCTAGGGATAGAAACCCAAATTTTTTTTCGCTTCTCTGCAGTCAGTTTTTTTTTTTACTCTCTCACTATCTCATCCAAAGCCCTCCTCCGGAACACACCCAGTGCCCCAGCCAATCTGATCGGCGTTCTGCTCCAGTCGCCCGTGGTGGTTCTGCTCAAGCTGCGGTGGTTTTGCTCCAACCACGGTGGTTCTGCTCTGTGTTCTGCTCTAGCCGTGGCCTCCCACAGATCACAGCCCTCCGGCTTTTTTTTTTCTTTCTCCTCCTGCAGTTTCCATATCAGATCTACGCATCTGAAGTGTGTTTTTCTAGCAACCGACATGACCACGACGTGCCTCTCCTCGAACCCGTCCCATCCCCGGAGTGGCGCCGTCATCGGAGCTCCGACGCGCCGCCACGCGCCGGTCACCGGAATCCGTCCAGCAGGTGTTTTCAGCGCGCGTGAGAGCTCGTTTTGCCCTCTTTCCGGCCTCCGTTTTTTGCCGACCACTTCTCTGTGGGTTTTCCGGCCAGATCTAGCCCTTTCCACGTGGTTCGTGATCTTCCCGTGAGTGTTTGGCTTCCCCACCTCTGCGCACTGCGTCTACTATCGTAATTTTTGGGTCTTCCGCTCTCAACTCAGGTTCTTCTTTTTCTGAGTTTCTTGCAGTTCTGTGCCTATCATGTCTACCATTGCTGCTGCCAGTTCTTGGGTCGCATGGTCGTGGCAAAGGTCAACGTTCATAGTGCAATTATTGCCATAGGTTTGGCCACACTCGTGAACGTTGCTTCAAACTCCATGGGCAAACTCCCTTCGCACAGCTAATATTGCTCAGTCTAGACTCTTCTGTTCTGGCATATGACTCTTCGAATGTGCCCACTGTCACTATCCTAGCTGCTGTTTATGAGAGTTATCTAGCGTATAAGGCTGCTCAGTCATCGACCTCTGCTTCCGCTTCTCAGACTGGTAATTCTGTTGCTTGCCTCACTCATTCTTCCCTTGGTCCATGGATTTTGGATTTTGGGCCTCTGATCACATATCTGGTAACATTAGTCTTTTCTCTCATCTTTGTCATTCAACATCCCTCCCTATGGTTACCTTAGCCAATGGTTCTAAAACTATGGCTAAAGGTCTTGGTCAAATTTGTCCTCTACCCTCTCTAACTCTTGATTCTGTCCTTTATGTTCCGGGTTGTCCTTTCAATCTTATCTCTATCAGTAAATTAACCAGCTCTCTTCATTGTTCTGTCACTTTCACTAATAATTCTGTTCATTTGCAGGATCGGGATACAAGACGGATGATTGGCAAAGGGCATGAGTCTCACGGGCTTTACCCATCTTACCATCCCTTCATCACCTGCTGCCTTTACTTCTGCTGTTTCTCCTTCTCTCCTCCACAATCGCCTTGGTCATCCTAGTATCTCTAAACTTCACAGAATGGTTCCTACATTGTTGTCTTTATCATCTTAGATTGTGAGTCTTGTCAACTTGGGAAACATATTCGCACTTCGTTTTCCAAAAGTGTCATAATTTGGGCTGTGTCCCCTTTTGATTTAGTACATACGGATGTTTGGGGTCCTAGTCGTGTTCCCACAACTATGGGATATCAGTATTTTGTCACTTTTTATTGATGACTTTTCCTGATGCACTTGGTTATTTTTATTAAAGAGTCGTGCTGAGATCTTTTCTGTTTTTCAATCTTTCTGTGCTGAAATTCACAATCAATTTAATACTTCTATTCGCATTTTACGTAGTGATAATGCTCGTGAATATTTCTTCTTCTTTTACCTCTTTTATGGCTTCTCAGGGTATTCTTCATCAGTCCTTTTGTGCTCACACCCACACAAAAATGGTGTTGCTGAGCGTAAGAATCGTCATCTCATTGAAACAGCACGAATTTTACTTATTCATAATCATGTCCCTCTACGATTTTGGGGTGATGCAGTTATCACTGCTTGTTATTTGATTAATTGCATGCCTTCCTCTGTTTTAAATAATCAATTTCCTTCATCTATTCTGTTTTTGGCTCAACCATGTGTATTCCATTCCACCTCGTGTTTTTGGTTGCACTTGTTTTGTTCATAATCTAACCCTTGGACAGGACAAACTTCAAGCAAAATCCCTTAAGTGTGTTTTTTTTTTGGCTATTCTCGTCTCCAGAAAGGATACAAGTGTTTTCACCCAGACAGTAACCGATATATCACCTCAGCTGATGTCACTTTCTTTGAGGAGTCACCATTTTTCTCATCTTCTCCCTGCTGAGTGTTCTTCAGTGTCTGATGTTCTTCCTGTTCCCTTACTTGGACATCCTACCGAAGCCATTTCTTCTCCTCCACTTCAAGATATTTCCATGGTGATACCGGTAGACTCTAGCCTTGAACCAGTACTTTTACCGCTCTAGGTCCTGCCTCCCGCTAGTCCGCCAGTTACCATTCGCAAAGGTATTCGTTCTACTCATAATCCTCATCCTATTTACACCTTTTTAAGCTATCACCGTTTGTCCTCTCCATATTTTTCTTTTGTCACCTCCTTATCATCTGTTTCCATTCCCAAGACTATAGGTGAGGCACTATCCCATCCAGGGGTGGCGACAGGATATGGTAGATGAAATGCAAGCCTTACACTCTAGTGGCACTTGGGAGTTAGTTCCGTTACCTAAGGGTAAGTCCACAGTTGGGTGTCGATGGGTGTATGCTGTGAAAGTTGGCCCTGATGGACAGATTGACCGTTTGAAAAGCTCGCCTAGTAGCCAAGGGATATACTCAAATATATGGTTTAGACTACGGTGATACATTCTCACCTGTTGCTAAGATTGCTTCTGTTCGACTTCTTCTATCCATGGCTGCCATGCGACATTGACCTTTATTCCAACTTGATATTATGAATGCCTTCTTACATGGTGAACTTGCTGAAGAGATTTACATAGAGCAACCTCCCGGTTTTGTTGCTCAGGGGGAGTCCAGATTAGTTTGTCACTTACATTGTTCTATTTATGGGTTGAAACAGTCTCCGCGGGCATGGTTTGGACGGTTCAGTACAGTCATTCAGCAATTTGGCTTAATCCGCAATGAGGCAGATCATTCTATTTTCTACTGCCATTCTCCTCAACATCAGAGTATCTTTTAGTGGTATATGTAGATGATATTGTCATCACAGGTGACGATCAAGATGGTATCAATCAACTAAAACAACACCTCTTTCGTCATTTTTAAACTAAGTGTAGTTAGTCAGTTTTTACAAGCTCCTTATGATAGTCATTGGGATGCTGCGATCAGAATACTCAGGTATATCAAAGGAGCACCAGGTCAAGGCCTTCTCTATGAAAACAAAGGACATACCCAGATCATTAGTTTTACAGATGCAGACTGGGCTGGCTCTCCCTCAGATAGGCATTCTACCATAGGTTATTGCGTGATGATTGGAAGCAACTTGGTATCTTGGAAAAGTAAGAAACAAGATGTTGTTGCAAGGTCAAGTGCAGAAGCAGAATATCGATCCATGGCATTGGCAACATGTGAACTTATATGGCTGAAACAATTGCTCCAAGAGTTAAAATTTGGAGATGTTAAGCAAATGCAGCTGATCTGTGATAATCAAGCAGCTCTGCACATTGCCTCAAATCTAGTGTTTCATGAAAGGACCAAACATATAGAAGTGGACTGCCACTTTATCCGAGAAAAGACTTTATCTGGATGCATTACCACTAATTTTGTCAATTCAAATGATTAGTTAGCAGATGTATTCATAAAATCTCTCAGAGGTCCTTGAATTAGTTATATTTGTAAACAAGCTTGGTGCATATGATTTATATGCTCCAGCTTGAGGGGGAGTGTTAGAATCAATTAGGATTGTCAGAATATGTAAAGAATCTGTTAGAATCAATTAAGATCATGTTAAAATCACGTAGATTATGTAATAGGATCATTACATTATTTCCTTTTTTATTATACACAAGTATTATAAAATCTGATACAGAGGGCAGTGTATTTTCACTGACTCATTCTCACAAACTAAGAGTTTCTGTGATCCTTCCTTCTTTCAACATTCACAATTCAAATTTATATTCATTGTTACAAGGTTAGTGGTGGATTCAAAAACTAAATTTATATTCTTGAATGTTCTTGCTTGCAATTTGAGTTGAGTCATTTAGATTAATTATTTTGTTTTAGTTTTAGATTTGTTAGTAATTTAAATTTATAAGTTAAATCAAAAGTTCAGATTTCCTTATTTTTTAAATTAATTTAAATTGACATTAAATTTTAGCTATTGAGTTACTCCTTATTGGTACACTCCTATATTTGCTTAGTACTAATCCAATAATTTTGCATAAAAGAACAACACAATCCCCTGGTTTAATTTGGTATGACACATTCCCCAATTTTCAGCCACAAAGATATACATCTAATCCCCTCAAGCATCAAATAGTAGTTTCAACTTGGAAGATAAAATAGATAAGGTATTGTTTTCTTTGAAAAATAGGATTCAACTTTTGGACTCCCACACACACTCCATAAAGACTCAAATTGGGCAGCTAGCCATTGCTATTAGAAATAGAGATCATGATAAACTTTCAAGCCATCCCATAGAAAATCCTATGCCAAATCCATGAGAAAACTAAGACTAATGATTCTTAGGAATGGGAGGATCATGACAAATATACAGAAGACACCCCGACCCTTTAGGGATTGGAGATTTTTATTAAGTAAAAATAACTTTTATTTGCAAGTGCACAAAATGAAAAACAAATATAAGGGTCTCGTATTTTCATAGCGATTCGATAACTAAAATCTAATATCAATCTAAACTAATTTAAAAAGGAAGGGGATCTTAGTTTTTGAATGAATTTAGAAATTTAAAAGGGAATAAATTTTGGACTTCAAATCCACCACTAGTCTTGTAACAATGAATATAAATTTGAATTGAGAATTTTACTGCTTCTAAAGAGTGACCTAGGTTATAAACCTTGGTTCACTAATATCAAATAAATTATAATTAACCTCATAACAAAATCCATCTAAATTTATAATAAATTTTTCAATCATTCAATTGCAAAGCACTATTGGATAATCACATATCTAAAATTATAAGAAATAGGTGTGTCCAATAATTATCAATCGCAATTTACTAATAAATTCTACAAGAATAGTTATTAAAAATAAATTGAATGAAAGAATATCCCAAAAGAAATCCATAGTCAAAGAATAATTATGTAATTGTAATACTCAATAAATAATTTCCTAATCAAACTAAAATCCACTATCAAATGATTTGGGTTTCCTCTAAGTCCTAAATAAAGAATTTAGCTCCTCATGATCAATGAATTAATCCAAGTAGAGCAAAGAAATCATGAATAAACTGAAACTATTATATGATCCAATTATTGTAAGTTGTGCACAACTTATCTTGAGTTAATATAGATTGGTTGTAGTGTAAGTCCATATTAACAATTAAACTGTTAAGATCTTACCGTAATAATAATTTTTGATAAGAGAGCCTATTAGAGTTATATGTATATAGATGAGTTTCCTCTCTACTTCCACCATGCATATATTTGGCTTACCCTATTAATAGCCGTCTATTATTAGAGTAAATTAAAGAGAAGAACCTAAGCAAGTTGTTCACTAAAGCATCTAGTCATATGGAATCGTTGCACATGCAGGTACGCTTTTTGCATTATCTAATCTTTTAGAACTGGTATTTTGTATATTTCATATAACACGTATCGTATGATAGAATTTTTCTTACAATAAATTTCCCTACTACTAATTTAAGATTTAAACCTGAGTAATTAAGACAAAAAGCACATCGCTGTAATCAGTGTACCAACCTCCTTGGATTCTCTTTGTCCCTTAGAGTGAATAGAAGAGAAGGAACAAATGAGACCAGAGTTTTTGCAACTGCAGCAACTCCAACAACTTGCCAGCAAGTAATATGTACATGGGACAAGTGAGCGTGAAACTAAAACCAATATAGTAACATGCACCTTTTAAAGCCTAAAGCTTCTTTTTCTTTTTCTACTTTCTACTTTCTTCATTTCTTTTAATTTGTTCTTTTTCTTTTCCCAAATGGTGGAAAAAGGAGAACTGGTTTAAGAACGATACCATAACGAACGCAGGAATGAAATTCCCTACTGGTCCATAAAGTACGTAAAGAGACAAATGAAGTAACATCATATAAAAAAGAAAGTTTTTCCGTCATGAATTGATATTCCCTTCACCATTGGCCTCATGATGATTGATTGTGGTTGTGACTTGCTTCCTTCTCTTCTCACATATTTACCACAAATAGTTAAGGCAATTATTTCGGTTAGATATTTGCAAGTGTTTCAAAAGTGAACCAAAATAATGGATACAAAAATAAAGTTAACAAATTTTTCTTTCTCTAAAGATCTTGGGTCCATCATTTTCATTATATTATATATGTTATCTCTACTATTTGTGCCCATGAAACTTTTCCAATTTAAATTTAATTAAATTTCTTTTCATTTTACATCTTATTTTATCTATTAAATTTTTTTTAACAATGGTACTATAAAAAAATTTTATTTGTCGTTGATATATATATATATATATATATATATATATATATATATATATATATATATATATATATATATCTATAGACAAAGTATTATTTGCAACTATATGTTAATTGGAAGTAAACTTCGATTAAGATATATACGTTACAATCTATTGATAAGGGTGAGAATTTTAACTAACCATCGTATGAGAAAATTAGACCTCTTAAATAAGCTGGTCCATTCGAGTTTTATGACAAAAGGATGGAACATATAAATATTGGTGCATGCTTCAGTACCCTTGAAATTCAAAGGCTTTTGAAAACCTTGTGAGTTGGCCCAATTGAAAAAGTACATGTGGTCAAAAGTAAGAAAAAGGGTGGTGATATTGGAACTTAGATGTAAAACTAAAAATTACCCCCAAATAATGTTAAAAATTGTAAAATGGCCCTCTAACAAACATTCATATTGCCACATTGGCATTGGAATCTTGCATAGTTGAAGTTAAGAGAAATTGACAATGGTGCTCGGAATATCATCGGACAAGGCGTTTGATGAGATGCGGACCAGGACTTCCTATAAGGAACTGAGTGGATCCACCAGCTTGAGGATGGAAGGAAGAGAGATAGAGTTGGACGGAAGAGATGTCGTCGTCGTTCACGTAACACTTCGTCATCATCCTCCCTTCTTATTCGTCGGAGAATTGAATGAGTCCAGAGAGAGAGTGGTGGATGTAAGAGACTGTGTCACCATCTGCATAAGGATCTAGCGTTGTCGTCGTCGAAGAACTGAATGGGTCTAGAGAGAGAGCGGCAGAAGGAAGAAATGCTATTGCCATCCACATAGCCCACCCTCTCATCGTCCTCCCTTCTCTTTCTCCATCCACTGTTAAAAAGCCCCCATTTTGTTTTTCAATTTATTTGAAACCTGGGACTTAGAACCTGGGTTGGAACCTGGGTCCAAGTGGAATCGACCAGTGAAGAAGAAGAAAGCAGTTGAAAATTGTATGGCATTGCAAATTGTTGGATTCACTTGCATTCTTCATTGCCATCTTTCCTTCCTCCCTTGTCCCTTCGTTCTCGTTTTCCTTTGTTCAAGCCAACTGATTTTAAGATGGGATAATTTTGTAACATAAAAAAAATTTGGGGCAATAATAAAATTTATAGCTCAAGTTACAATATTATTAATTGTTAGTGATAACATGTCTTTATATTATTAGTCCATCTTAACAAGTTTTTAGAACCCTTTTAATTTATAGGGTAAGGAAGAATCCACTATAAATGTTGGCGCGACCCTGATAAATTAGCAAGTTAAATGGACTAGTTCATGAAATTAAACTAAAACACATGACAAAAATGACTTGGCGCCTAAATTAGATCGATTTGTTTGGGCTCAATATAATCGACATGAAAAAAAAGATATAGAATGATGAAATTTAGATTAGACTTGTAAAAGATATTGGGACTAATTAAATAGCTCTAAAAAAACAATGGTTGTAGATGCAACATAAAAATGGCAGCAAAATTTATATATATTAAGGTTTTTTTTTTATTCAAAGGTGTATTTATTGTATCTTGCATGCTTTGGCCACTTGATTAGATTCCTCCAATACCTTCAAAGGAAAATCCATGCATTCAATGATTTTGCCCGCAAAAAAATTCATGTTGGGTATAATTAGCATATCTTTTGAGGCTTGTGTATGTGGAAGCATTCAGGACAAAATGTGGAAAAGTTCAATTATTAGGCTTGAGATTAGATAGAGTCTAGATAATGAGAATCTCAATCCCTTCAACTTTACAATTCCGATTACAAAGATGTACAAAATCCCACATGAAATCTCTTATCCGATCCACAAAAGCAATAAAATGTCTATTTATTAATGTAATTGCTTATAGAGAAGTCATAAAAAAATGTGAAAGCTCTCCAACCAAATATGATATTATTTCAGATTGCTGATTTTTCCAAACAAATTTTCTTTTTATGTCACTTTTACACTATTCAAAATTTGTACGGGATTCGTTCCATTTCTTGTATAAGGGATCCACACACTGGTGGGACTTGCACAATAATCACTTTTACTCAATCCAAATAATGCACAAGAGTAACTTTTTTATTGTTTAATTTCAATTTATCAAGAAGCGATTTAAATTTATTTCATCAAATTTCTGAAAAAAAATTATTTTATGTAACTTCTCTTTCATTTCTTGTGCTTTTTGGATAAGCACTCACTTTAATACTTGTATGCTTTTCAATCCTTCCCTCCATCCTTTGGTTCTAAATTAATTAATCAAATTGTATATATTGAAATTAAAAGGTTATAATAATTGAATGCTATAGTGTAAAATGTTTTCAAGAGATACCTCAATAGTTAAACACTTGTTATTTTATCTTAGAACTCTTAATTTTAAGTTGCATTAAAAATAATGAAATGATATTTATAAAAGGGGGATAAATTATCTTCATAGTGCATTGGCATGACCGAAAAAGAAAAATATTTAATAAATTGAAATAAAATAAAATTCAATAAATGGTTCAGAAATACAATCATCTTATAAATATTTATATATGCTAAAAAAAATTCTTTACGTGTAAAATTATTATTATGTGCTTTTATTAAAATAATTAACAACACAATGCTCAGAAACAAGTGTTATATAGGAATCCACGTATGGATGGGGAGTTAAAAATTATTACCACAAGATATTCAGTTGAGAATATACATCCATTTTGTTTTTATAAATTCAATGTTTTTTAATGTGAATGCAATAGTTAATTTGATCATTTGAACATCTATATGTGGCTGCAACCAAATAAAATCTCTATAAAATTATTAAAGTTATACTATATTAATGTACAGGTAGCAGTCACCTCCACTCATGCAGAATTGGTTGCCAATTCAAATTAAGACCACACAAAAGAAAAGAAGAAAAAAAAGACAATACAGGTGGTTGATATATTGGAGTAAAAATGAACTGCAGCTCCAAGTAAATATTGACTTGTAACGTTAAGAATTTAAATTTTAGAGTTATCATTTTAAGAAAAATTTTACTTAACTATCACTTTTAACTCAAATTATGTAAGTAAGTGCTTGCATAATTGATTATTTTCCTTTGTTTTCCTTTTCAGATAGACAAAAGTCCAATCACATGCTTTGTTTCTTTTTTTTTTCACTCTCTCTATATATATTGTTACTTTATAAAATTACTTTGTTTTAATATATTATATGTTATTAAAGTTATGAATAAATATTTATTGAATTAAATTAAATGTTTTAAATATATAATTTACAATAAATTTAGTATATATAGTTATCACAATAACATCACATATTTAATGTTTGAATTAACATAATTCGTATTACTCGAAGTAAATGAATCCTTGTTTTATTTTTCGGTACAAATTGAATCCTTAATTAGAGTACTTCTATGTATATAAAGTTGTTGTTCTAACCTTGTAATTGCCAAAACAAGAACAGGAAGTATTGCACGTCAAAAATTAGCTAGAAATTGCAACAAATAAAAAAAAAAGGAAAGTCCACTTCAATAAACTTGAAAGCTTCTTTGAAGTCAATTTCAATACTGAAAACAAAATTATTTTAATATTTAAAACGATTTAATAAACTTATTTAAATATCCATTATTTCGCGACAGGTCTTCATCAATTGCACCAATCTTGCCTTATTTCCGTTATGAGAACAATTGTTGATACAATCTCATTTATTTTATTAAATATCAAGTTTTTTATACGCATATCTGACACTTAAATTGAAAATCTCGTTAAAAATTTAAAATATATGCTAATATTATTCATCACTGAAAATGAATTATTAAATAAACTGTTAATGCAAAATGGTTTTATTAAATAAGTATTATCAGAAATAAAACTGTATCTGTTGAGTTGTACATTGCGTTTCCTGTGGATATCACAGCATCTTTTTTCTATCCCTAATTTCTTATCTGCTAAATTAAATATTAATACTGATAACTCAAAGTGATTGGGGTAGCTTCTAGAATTTATTCCCATATCTTGGACAAAATATTTTGGTAAGCGTCAATGTCAAGCTACCTGCCTGACTAGTAATTTGGAGAATCAAGGTCTTTCCAGCAGAATGGGGGAAACTGGAGATCAAAATTTGGGGATAATCAAAAGTACCTAAAAACTGATATACTAATTTGAGATTACCAAATTAATTTGCTTGCCTTCTTCAACAAGTACAGAAATCCATATTCAAAGTTGCATGGTTTTTAATTTGGCTTCCTTTTTTTTTTTTTGGCATTTTTGTACCTTATGGATCAATGACCTTCCCTCCCCAATTTTTTTTTATATATTATTGATGCATGGCAGCACATCATATTATGAAACAAGTATTGACATGATGCTTTCTAATTTTCTTTGTAACTTAACCTAATTGATTTTTTTTAGACGAGGTATCCCTATGTTCTTTGTGTGTGAGACTAATTCACCTAATTAAAAAGATTGGATTACATGTTTAAATCAGATTAAAAGCTAATTAAGTGAGAACCGGAGAGAATCTTGTAACTTCACTGATCCTTAACATAGTGACAGTAATTAAAGTCAAACCAAGTTGAATTCCCACTACCCACTTCCTACATAATTGCTTGATTATTCAAATTGTTAATACTACTTTTGACTACTTTCCTTGTATTCTTTTTCTTTGGGGACATCCTATTAGGCTTCTCGCAAGTCCCAACTTAGCATGCTTCATTGTATCAGACAACATGCACAAACCAACCCAATATATTCTTCAGCTGAATTGTTACCCATATCTCTGCATATATTGCTTGGCTTTAATAATGCATATATATATGACTCTACACTGTGAGTCTGTGATCAAACAAGAGGTGTAATAGAGGAATCAACCGTTCCAACTTCCAACACAAACCGACCCATATTCTTCTACATCAATATTTATCATAGAAAACATCAACAACTTAAATAAAGCCATCTTTTCTTGGTGTTTTCTCTCTTTTCACAGGCCATGAACAAGCCAATGCATAAATATCAATACTAATTTAAAAAAAAAAATCCCTTTATCTTTACTGAGGGAAGATAAAAGGGAAAAATATATATGAAGAAGATTAAAAAAGAAAAGGAGGAGGAAGAGGAGAAAGTTCTTTGGCCAATCCATTTAATCACCTAGGGTGATTATGATCCAGAGTAGATGAGAAGATTGAGTAGAAAGAAAGAGAGAGAGAGACAAAGAGCTCTAGTCCAGAGGAACAACATTATTCACATCTTTTACATCAAAATTGCATATCTCATGCTGTCACTTACCATTAGATGATTAATCTCAGAAATCTGTGCAAATTCACCAGATGCCCAAACCCCGTCAGACCCACTAACACGAGGATGGGAGACACAAGAGAGTATTGACATTGGAGCTTGAAGAATAGTATAAATAAGTGAAAAACCACTCCACCCACGTTGTCTTCTTCCTCTGTCACGTGCAAATATTTGTGCTTCAACCTCGTGCCCTGCCTCAACCATGTTCTCGTCTGCCACCCTAGAGCTCTTCTTTATGTTCTGAAGATTCCTTCTCACTGCAGCCAGAAGACGCCACATCTTCAATTATCTGTGGTTTGATCAAGGAATTAACGAAGAGAAAAGTTAGCACTTAGTATAGTCCAAACTGCAAAGCTTTTGAAGCATTTTCAAATATAGAGGTCTGAAGAAGAAAAGATATGCGTTGGAAGGGGCCAACTCTTTCTATGAGGCTTTAGATAATGGTGTTTTGGTGGTGATGTTGCTAGTGGTTGTGTTTATCACAAAAGGTTTATGAGTGCCTTTCAGTTTTAAAGAGCCAACTCTATCACTAGCATTTATTTTTATTGAGAGGTGGGGCCTATCAAGCCCAACATGCTGACAAAGCTGCCTAATGGTACAAAGTCTATAGCCTTCATTTTTTTAAAAAAAAATTTGGGTTTACATTTGCTGAGTTATGCATCAGTTACACAACTGTTTGAAGCAAATTCAGAAGAATGAATATTTTAGCTTTACAGTTCATTTGGGTGATATTGAAGGGTCCCAAACACATGAAGCTCGAAAAGACAAAAATGTGATCGAGCTGTAGAGATCTTATCAGAATGGGTATGGTGGCCAATCATTTGGATCGGTAACTTCATCAGAGAATCATTACCGTCCGATGTTTGATCTTTATATAGACATTGCATGTGTTATATATCAGAATGATGCAAAGTTTTTGTAGGTTCCCCTTCCCCACAAATTAAGGCTTAGTGGGAGAATCAATGCCGGTATCAAAATGTGATAGAGACCTATGTGGTGGTATGAGTGAGTACTATTTTCTCCACTAGAGAAGCCTCATATGGTTCTCTACCTATATATTCCTGCCTTCTTCCACCTGTGGAAACCAAGATACAGATAGATACACATCTATTATAAATAAATTAGACAAAAACTAAGTTACCAAAAAATAAAATTAGATAAAAGTTAAGAAAAACTGAGCTTTTGAATGGGATTTTATATAATAAACCAAAATAACTGCTATATAATGCTTTTGGATTAAATAGTTTAGTCCATCGAGAAGCTTAACAGCTGTGAGATGTGACTCATTGAAGTCAAGATTATATGACTAGTGTCCCAGATGATGATGATAGTGTAATTTATCCAGAAGCTTAACAGCTGATGAGATGTGGCTCAGTGAAGTCAAGATTAGATGACTAGTGTCCCATGATGATGATGATGATGATAAAAGACCTACAAGGCATTCTAGTGTTTGAACTTTGAAGTTGCAATTACACTCCTTAAAATCACAATCTCGTAGGGGCTTTACCCCTCATGCTCACAAGGAAAAAAGGTAAAACCTAGTAAGTTTAATTGTATTTAGCTATTAATTAACTAGCTTTTATGTGAAAACAAATTTATTTATCTTCTATACTAGCTAATAATATATGACATCCAGTCAAATTGCTTTTTTCTTCCATAGTAGTTTCCCAGAAATAACTTTTTGCAGAAGAGATTATTATCACTGTAGGAAAATTTTATAATATGGTCAAATAAATATTTAATAGAATTTTTATTATTTAATTTTTTTAGTATACAATTAAAATTTATTAAAAAATACTTAATTAAATTCCATATCCTCTCCGAGTGTTTACATTGTTGATCGTTAATTATAATGCGATTCTCAATTATTTGTAGAGTGATTCACTTCAATTATTTTGCTTTTAATAATTGCTATGTTGGGTTTAATTGTTGAAGTTTTGTAAGTGGGTTCACTTTTGTATTTTAAACAGTTTCTTTACTTTTTAGTAAGTGGAAATTTTCACTATGTAAAGACATCTTGACATTCTTGTCAGCTTTATATAAATTGGTATCATTATCTAAACAAAATTTACTGAGTAATTAGAGTCATGCATTATGGCCACTTAGAAAAGTTGACAGAGTAAACAAATTTTGTAAAGAAACTTGAAGGACAATGAGGTTAATCAAAACATAAATAACACAGTGTATTGAAGAAACCTTAATCATTATGCACATATATAAAAGAAACCCAATCACTGCAGTGGTATTCGTCATCGCCACTAAGAAACTACCATTCTTGTTTATTCTTATCTCACAGAAAGCATAAAATATATTTTGATGGGAGAAAATTTGTTGACCAAAACGTGAAGGGTTTACAGTATGCATAAGCTTTACATATTCTATTATATTAAATTATTATAAGTCCTTTTACCTGCCAATTATATCCACCATAATTTGGGGAAGTAAACTTTTGGGTCCCCATTATTTAGTAATTTTCGATGTTTATCTATATTATCTTCAACCCTTGTATTCATGTCTTGTGTGTTTTATGGGAGCTGACTAGAATTCATAGTGCAGCAAGACCCCTCACTATCATTGTAATTTTAATATTACTCTTAATTAGTTATTCATTAAAAGTGAGTGCAACAAACGAAAGGAGTTGAGGTGAAGGAGTGTCCATCTCTTTTAATCTTCACATAAGTGCCATGTTTTTTTATGTGATACCTCTCAAATGGTTACTTTTTTTTTTTGGGTACAAGGTTATTTCTTGTTTTTATATTTCAATTTCTTTCTCTCTCCTATCTATATTTTTTTATAGAGTAAACTCATAATTTAGTCTTTTAAAGATTGTGCTTACATCATTTTAGTTATCTAACGAATGTTGAAATTAATTAATTTAATCCTTAAATTATGAAATGTGATATCAAAATCGTCCTTTTGTGTATAGATAGGACTAAATTGATATAATTTTTATGATTGATTAATTAAATTGATGTTAGTTTTATATAATTAGAGAATTAAATTGATGATATTTTTAGATAATTAAAAGACTAAATTATATCAATTTTTTTGGAAGATTAAAATGATATCACCTTTCATGATTCAAGAATTAAATTGATAACAACATATTTTGGACGACTAAAGTGACGTCGACATAATTTTTAAAAGACTTTTTCATGTTAAAAAATAATGTTAGAATAATAATCATACAAATCATAACTCAACTAAGTTTTGCATATCATTGATGTGATAGTTATTCATATTATAAATTTTTATGTGCCTATTAGTGTTATTTTTTTTAATTATAAAGGAGGCCTAAGACCTGGAATAGGGAGTAAACTATAAAGTGGAGATAAAGTAATCTCAATAGAATTTAAACTCATGATTGAGCGTAGATCCCAAAAGAACTTAATACTATTTGAGTTAAGTCTCTTGACTATTGTTATTTAACAAATGCTCTACTAATAAACGAGTACAGTTGATAAAAAATTAAAAAATATTAATATTAGTTTGCAGGATTATTAGATTTTGCCTATAATTAATGTGAGAGTTATTTATTATGTGGCCTATAAAGCCTAATTATAATTTTTTAGGGGCATATGATTGCTATCCTGGACAATACTCTAAATAAACAAGGCAATGATAATTTTTTTAAAATATTGATACCATAATTTTAATGTTAGTTTAACATAAATAATTAAAAGTAACTTAGTGAAAGGGACGGATAATCTTTCAAAAAATTAAAAATTTTATAATGATGATAATCGAATCTGTTCATGAAAAGCAACCAACAGGCCAAACTGATGCTGGACTTAACTTTTTTTGTTTTGGTGCTCTTGACCCTTTGTCCTTGATAATAACAGTTGATGCTTTGTCCAATCCAAAAGAAAAAACCAGGGAAGAAAGTTACCACGAGAATCATGGCCCAAGAAACTTAGTGCAAATTCCACTGCTCCTTCTACCTGCAAGAAGACGAGTTGCTAGTTATGATGCAAGGATGCTTCTACGTGGCTGATACGAGTAATATTCGTATCGGGTACGTATAATACTGGATACATGGGTACGTACGTACTGAATGTATTTGGATATTTTTTTCACAAAATTGTCAGTGGATACATTTGAGTAGCGCATAGTTATTGCTTGATGTACTTTGGGATCAATCTGTTGAAGGATCTTGCCAAGAAATCCAAATGATTCCGCTGCGTTCTGTTTTTCTTTCTTTCCACCTTTTTTGAGTCATATGGTTGCACTTTTATAATTAGATTCACATACATGACTATCTTGCACTTGATTATGCTCTGACTCATTTTCTCCATCATGGTTAATTATCATTTTGATATAAATCTTCTTGCCTACAATTATTAAAGGAATCCTATCTCTTTTGCACATCTACCTTGGTTTTGTTTTCTGTATTTGTGGCCCATTATGTTTCTAGTGTTAAGTGTATTTGGATTAGTTTATTTTTCTTTTCAAAAAATCTTATAACCATAATACTCAAGAAAAACTTTTTTTTTAAAAAATAAATTAATCTAAATATGCAAATCTCTTTGTTTATGACGAAAACGAAGAGAAAAATCACGTATGCAAGAAAAGTATATCAAGTCAAGGGAATGTTGAACATTCTTGGATTGGGTGCAGTAAATTTCTTGGCCAAAAGCTACAATAGAATGTCTCAAAGTATGAAGAAAATTCCATTCTATAAGACCCTTGTGTCACTGTTGACTTAAATTTTCTGCTTCTCTACTTGCTAAAACTCTGATATGAAGAATTCTCCACATGATATCTATGAATTTCACATCTCTTGAACTCATCTTGTATTTGACATCTCTGCTATGTAAGTTAAAAATCTAAATGATCTAATCATGCTTATAACACATTTCATAAAATAATTAGATCAAATGCGGAAAAACTAGGATCATAAATACCTCCGGCCATTGCTGAAATTTTGAAGCTCCGAACTGTGGTTTCAGTGGTGCTTCTAAGCTTTCACTCTCGTCACTTTTATGGTGTATGTCAGACTGAATACGAAAGCAAGCTCAGGGACCCGAAACCATGAACACACATCCTCTTAAATAGCTTCTGCCCATCACAAAAGCAGTTGCGGACGTGCAACCAAAGTGGGCAGTTTCTGAACGAGGAATGAACGTGAAATGCCGACGTAGATGAACGTGGACCACCTTGAGACTTAGTCTTCGGGTCTGTTACCAACGTTTCCGAAGACAACGTGAGTGGTTCTCAGAACCATTCAACATTCTCCCACTTGGTCCACATATTCCATCATATACTACAGTGAGAAATAAAATACATGAATTATGGCAATAGGTCCTCCAAAGGCGAGTATTATCTTTCATGTATCACAATGTATCATATTTCTCAAGCCCATATAACTTAATAAATAAACCTAATGTTTATTCTAGGTCCAAACTTCATTGATATTTCTCAAAATGAATAAATGAATATGCGCATAAACTGAAATGAGAAAACATCACAAATAGAGTTTCATTAAAATAATATCGTTCTTACAATGAAAACTACATAAGGGAACCAAGTCCCATTTTATCTACCTGATCCTTAAATTTCAGTGGTGGCATGCCTTTAGTTAAAGGATCAGCAATCATCAATTCAGTGCTAATGTGTTCAATAACCACTGTTGTATCTTTAACACGTTCTCTTATGGCTAGATACTTAATGTCGATATGCTTGCTTCGACTACCACTTCTGTTGTTCTTAGTCATAAAAATAGCAGCTGAATTGTCACAATATATTCTCAATGGCCTAGAAATCGAATCCATAATTCTAAGCCCATAAATAAAACTCCTCATCCATACACCATGTGAGGTAGCCTCAAAACAAGACACGAAACTCAGCCTCCATAGTGGAAGTAGCAGTCAAGGTCTGCTTGGCACTTCTCCAAGACACAGCTCCACTAGCTAGCATAAAAACATATCCTAAAGTTGATTTTCGTGAATCAATGCAGCCAGCGTAGTCTGAATCAGAGTAAGCCAGTCACTTCCAAATTATCGGTTCGTCTGTACATAAGCATGTAGTCCTTGGTCCCTTGAAGGTATCTCAAACACTTTCTTTGCAGCTCTCCAGTGGTCTAACCCTGGATTACTCTGATATCTTCCTAACATCCCAACAGCAAATGCAATGTCAGGTCTTGTGCAACTGAGCATACATAAGGCTTCTAACAACTGAAGCATAGGGAATGTTCTTCATTTGTTCCCGCTCAAGATCATTTTTGGGGCATTGGTTCAATCGAACCTGTCACCATTCACAATGGGCTCTCAACACTTTCTTTGCAGCTCTCCAGTGGTCTAACCCTGGATTACTCTGATATCTTCCTAACATCCCAACAGTAAATGCAATGTCAGGTCTTGTACAAACCTGAGCATACATAAGGCTTCCAACAACTAAAGCATAGGGAATGTTCTTCATTTGTTCCCGCTCAAAATCATTTTTGGGCATTGGTTCAAATCGAACCTGTCACCCTTCACAATGGGAGCTACACTTGGTGAACAATCCTTCATCCGAAAATCTCTCTAAAATTTTGTTGATATAGGTCTCTTGAGACAAAACCAAGAATACATCAAAATCTGTCTCTATGTATCTGATGCCAATAACATAAGAGGCATCACCTATATCCTTCATGTCAAAGTTTTCAGAGAGAAATTGTTTCACCTCATATAGCAAACCTTTATCATTGGCTGCAAGTAAAATATCATCCACATATAGAATAAGGAAACAAATCTTACTCCCACTAACCTTCTGGTATATACATTGATCCATAATGTTCTCCACAAAACCAAATGAAGAAATGACATCATGAAATTTCAAAATACCATTGACGGGAGGCTTGTTTCAATCCATATATGGATTTTTTAAGCTTGCACACCAGATGCTCACCATCACTAGAGGAAAATCCTTCTGGTTGTTTCATGTAAACCTCTTCCTCTAGATCTCCATTGAGAAATGCAGTTTTCACATCCATTTGTTGCAACTCTAGGTCAAAATGTGCAACTAATGCTAGAATAATACGAAGAGAATCTTTCTTAGATACAGGAGAAAATGTCTTTTTGTAGTCGATTCCTTCCTTTTTGATTAAATCCTTTGGCTACGAGTCTTGCTTTATATCTCTCAATGTTGCCTAATGAGTCCTTTTTTTCTTAAAGACCCATTTACATCCAATGGCTTTTGCACCATCAGGCAACTGAACAAGATCCCAGACTCCATTAGATGCCATAAAATTTATCTCATCCTTCATAACATCGTACCATAAATTTTGATTCTTTACAACTCATGGCTTGTGAAAAATGTTTCAGGATCATTTTCAGCTCCAATATTATAGTCAGATTCCTGTAGATACACAATATAGTCACTAGGTATCGCTGATCTCCTTATTCTAGTAGATCTCCTTAATGTTGCATGATCTTCTTGAGGAGTTTGTTGTTCAACTGGTTGAACAACAATTTCTTGTTCCTCATCAGCAACTTGATCCACTAGATCAATATCAGCATCTGATTGTGGAGTCTCAATAACTGGTTGTACAACACCCGGTTGAACCAAAGGGGTATTGTGAACAACAACCATCTCATGCTTGAAGTGGATGGTTGAGTATCCGAATGATCTTTTTCAGAAACAAAGTCTCCAGATTGATCGCTCCCACTGATCAAGTCATTTTCTAGAAATTTGGCATTTCTAGATTCCACAATCCTAGTGGTGTGAGATGGGACAATAAAATCTGTATCCCTTAGACCTTTCAGCATATCCAATGAAATACCCACTAATGTCCTTGGGTCCAGTTTCTTCTCTTGCGGGTTATAAATTCTACCTCAGATGGACATTCCCAAATGCGTACATGTCGCAAACTCGGTTTCCAACCTTAAATAACTCAAATGGCATCTTTGGGACAACTTTAGTTGGAACTCGGTTCAATATGTATACAACGTATTCAGCGCTTCAACCCATAAGGACTTAGGTAGCTTAGAGTTATTAAGCATACTTCGCCACATATCCAATAATGTTCGATTTCTCCTTTATGCTACACCGTTCTGATCTGGAGAACCAGGCATGGTGTATTGGGCAACTATCCCATGTTGTTCAAGAAACCTCGCAAATGGACCAGGTGCTTGTCCATCCCAGTGTATCTACCATAATATTCTCCACCTCTATTTGATCTCACGATTGATTTGCTTACCGCATTGTTTCTCTACTTCAGTTTTAAATACCTTAAAGGCATCTAATGCTTCATACTTATTATTAAGCATGTAGAGATACATGTATCGTGAATAATCATTTATAAAAGAGATGAAGTATTTTTGACCTATGCATCATGTCTGGACAACAGATATCGTATGTATGATTTCTAATAGTTCGGTACTCCTCTTGGCACCTTTCTTTGACTATTTGTCTGCTTTCCCTTAATGCAGTTCACACAAGTTTCAAAATAGTAAAATCTAAAGTACTAAGTACTCCATCATCTACCAATCTCTTAATTCTCTGAATGGAGATATGTCCTAATCTCCGATGCCACAACATAGAGGAATCTTCATTCATAACACATCGTTTCATGCCAACATTAACATTCATAGCATCATAAGTAGTGTCATTTCTCAAATTAAATATAGAAAGACCATCAGACAATGTACCATTCCCCAACAACTTTAGATTTATAAAACAAAATGAAAGATGTCTCATAAAATGAAAAGGAATAACCAAAAGGTACAAGTCTTGAAACTGAAATTAAGTTCTTTAGAAAAGCTAGGAACATAAAGGTCTTTTCTAAATACAAATTTAAAGTCACTACTTAAAACTAAGCTGCAGTCCTATAGCCTCCACAGGTGAACTCATCTTGCTTCCTGAATAGATGTAAAGTTCACTTTCCCACAGGCTTCCTTAGGTTTTGCATATCCTGCAAAGTATTTGAAAACATGGATGTAGAACCAGAATCAATTCCACCATGTGTTATGATTAACATCAAACATATTAGATTCATAACAAACAAATGAGGTTGACATACCTTTCTTCTCAAGCCATTGTTAGAATTTAATACAATCCTTCTTCATGTGCCCCTTCTTTTTACAGAAGAAACACTTGGATTCCTTCTTTAATTCCACCTTGGGGTGGTATTTTACCTTTCCCTCTTCTTGGCTTGGCTGTGATCCTTCCTTTCAGTTGTCATCATGGAACTCTCTCCCTGTTCCATTTGCAACCTTCCCTCTTCTTGAAATACACATGGTCAAGAGTTCATTAATAGACCTATTTTTCTTTATGTGTATTAATAAGATATCTTGAAGGGACTGTATTGCGGTGGGAGAGTATTCAGAATGAAGTGCACAAGGAAAGAATCAGACATATCACCTCAAGGTTTTTCAAC
Source organism: Castanospermum australe (assembly GCA_019955255.1). Lineage (NCBI taxonomy): Eukaryota > Viridiplantae > Streptophyta > Magnoliopsida > Fabales > Fabaceae > Castanospermum > Castanospermum australe. The sequence continues at coordinate 411,471 of NSJW01000203.1, forward strand.
TGAGCCACTATATCTTGCATCTGCATAATATGCTCATGCACACCTCTTGTAGTAGTGAGTTTCATGGATGAAAATTTTATAATCAGGGTACTTGCCAAACTTTGTCCGAAGACTCAAATTGCTCATCTATGGCCTTTAGAAGTTCCCTGACATTGCTATGCTGCTCGACTGAACCCCGAATGCCAGTAGAATATCTTAGTCTTTATAAACATGACAAGAGACGATTAGATCGCTCCTATTTTTCATAAAGATCAACATCATATGGTTCACTATTTACAGTAATCTGTGGCAGTTCATCTTTCCTTATAGCATAATCAATATCCATCTAACCCAAATGAAGAAGAATTCTCTCTTCCAAATCTTGTAATTATCAACCTCAGTTCGGGAATTTCACATTTCATATCAGAGGAAATTCACAGGCTGCATGACTGCAAATAATAAACATATATGCTTATAATTTTAAAATTTGAGACTAATAAACCATATATCATGTTTTACCAATGTAAATCATGCTTGGAAAATCATGAATCTAGTGACATTAAATTTACCTGTGGACTAAAATTATAATTCAATTAGATTCATATAGAACTTTATGATAAAACTGTCAAATTATATTTCCTAATCCCTGTGGGTAAATTAAGAATATAACTCGATATTTTATCCTAATTAATCAGATAAAATATAATAAAAATTCTTGTGGGACAAAATTTATTATATCACATATGATCAATTACAATTCATGTCATATACTTTATGTGATCTAGAGGTACTTAACATAATAATTTAAATAATTAAAGATGCTGTGGCTAATCCCTAATTAATTAAATTATATAGATCACTAGACATTTGATTGCATGCATTAAAATATCCACAAATTGCATGCATTAATATATTAAAATAAATTAAAGAATACATGCAGATTACGCATAAAATTCAAACATTTTTTTATATATTTTATTTTATCTGCTCAAGATGACAAAATTTTCTTTTTTGTACAAAACGTGTTTCAAAAAATGGTTTAAATTAAATGATGTTGCAACACCTTACCAGAAAGGAGGCACAGCACAACTAGCAGAAGCGTTGCTGCGAAAATGCAGCGAGGCAGGGTCCTGGGTTCAAAACCCAGCAGGACCGAAGTGATATTATTTTTAATAACATACAAAACGACAACAGTAGACCAAAACGACATGTCGTTGACCACAGACCCAAAACGACTTGTCGCTTATGTCGTTGAAGCCATTCTCTCCGAACCAAAACGACTTGTCGTTTATCACAGAGCCCAAAACGACTTGTCGCTTATGTCGTCTTCAACTCAGCCGGGTCGCTTCGCCCCAGTTCCGACCCAAAATGAAACCCGACGGTTTCTAACCTATTTTTACACCAAAATATACATTTCAAAGCACAGAATCGATAGAAATTCAATTTCCTAATAATTTCCTATCTGACTTTCTATTAAAAACGTCCAAATTGCAAACACGAAATCAAAAGTTTTCATGTACAGAACATTGCCAAAAACTAAAAGACAAGGCAGAGGTATTGAAACGCTCTGATACCAAATGTAAGTTAAAAATCTAAATGATCTAATCATGCTTATAACACATTTCATAAAGCAATTAGATCAAATACGGAAAAACTAGGATCATAAATACCTCAGGCCATTATTGTAATTTTGAAGCTCCGAACTTTAGTTTCAGTGGTTCTTCTAAGCTTTCACTCTCGTCACTTTGATAGTGTATGTCAGACTGAATACGAAAGCAAGCTCAGGGACTCGAAACCATGAACACACATCCTCTTAAATAGCTTCTGCCCATTACAAAAGTAGTTGCAAACGTGCAAACAAAGTGGGCGATTTTTGAACGATGAATGAACGTGAAATGCGGACGTGGATGAATGTGGACCACCTTGAGACTTAGTCTTCGGGTCTGTTACCAACGTTTCCGAAGACAACGTGAGTGGTTCTCAGAACTATTCAACATGCTAGCCATGCTTCTTGTGCACTGAACTTATATGAGATGCTGATTATACTCTGAACTTCTTTTCACTATTGATGAAAAACCTTATAAACATGCTGAAATCTCGATTATATCTGCTGGACTACTTAAAATAGCTGGAGAGCCTTATAGGCTTCTTATTATAGTTTTAAAATGATCACCCTTGTCTTAGCTTGAAACTATCCTAGGCATATCAATATACTAGCTAAGAACTGTAACTAATATAACTATATACTTTGTGAGCTACATGGTGTGTCACATAAAAAAAGGGAGAAAAACAAATATATATATATATATATATATATATATATATATATATATATATATATATTTTCTCGCAACTCACAAGAAATTATATCAATGGTTTACTTATTTTTCTTGAGTGCTATTTATTATTGATTTACAAGATACAATACAAACAAAGCTTATTCTATTTTTCCCTGCCCTTTTAAGAAGAAAAAGGATAGAGGAAGAAAAGATAGTGAAAGAAAGGAGCTATTTGCAAGAGCCTAAACCTAAGACACCAATACACACAATGTAAGAAAAGCTAAAGCTTCTAATATTAACATGCCAATTGATCTCTAAATGGAGAGATTTCTTCAAAGATGGGAAGTCTTCTTGATCTATTTGAGCCCCATATATTTAGTAGCTGATCTATCGCTTTGACGAAATCATCATCAAGGCCCAAAGCATCCATGAACCCAGGCTGGGGCAATCTAGAATTCAATTCGGTGAGCAATTCCTCTGCTCTTTTTCTGGCCTTGATTTCATCTGACCCTGGAACTTTTCCCTGGAAGACATCTTCAAGAATCAAAAGTGCTTCCTCATAACGTGATTGTCTGACAAGGCATAAGCCCAAGTTGCAAGCTTTATTGGCATCAGGGTCTATCATTTGGGCTTTCTTGAACACCACCTCAGCCATCATGTAGTTTGTCTTCTGCATGTAGGCCCATCCCAAGTTTCCCTGCAGCATAAATCAATGTGTTAAAACCTGGAAAAAAAAAACCTGAATTCCAAGAATAACCAACCAAAAAAGGATTAAAACCTGAAGATCCCAGCCTACCCTAAATCCTAACAATTAAGAAAAATATTGTATTAGACCGATTATAGTGTGACAGCTGCAGAATCACAAAATTCAGAGTTGCCCTCTGCGGCTATTTTTTGGAAGGCAAATTATTGGTTAAATCAATGATAAAAAAAGAAAAGAAATGACAGTTGTCGTCTTTTGAAACTCTATGATACATTTCTTGTATCATTACTGTATTACATAGCTTTTCTTTTCCTCATTCAAACAAAAAATAAAACAAAAGCATCAACTGATTATTTTTCTTTTGGTTATTATGATAATAAATTATTGGGTTAAGCGTCCATAACCCTTTTTCCATGCAAGCCAAAGCAGACATGAAACTACAGCTTTTATGAGCTTTGTTATCAGCACGATGCTTTCTAAGAGAATTCACACCAAATTCAACGCTGGCAGCAGCTAGTTAAATGTGAAGAACTTAATGGTGGCATTGTGTTTGACATTCTGTTTAAAATTTTCGCAGTGTAAATGTGTATTGCTTTTGAAATTTTAATCTAAGCATAGAAGAAAAAAGAATTGTTAAGTAAGTAATAAGATCTAATTAACAAAGTCAATTCATTTAATATAATACCAATAATCTTGCAGTTTCTTGCTTGATGGAAACTTGGAACTTCTTGCCGTGAGAGCGAGCAGTCTTCGTGGTCCTTCCTTTAAAGGCCTCGCCTTGGTAGATTAATCTTAGCTTTCGCTTCAGCAATTCAATTTGCTCATCTACTCTTCCACATTTCTGTCTTTCAGCAAAACTAAATTAGATATTGATCATTGATCATTTGTTAACTAAATCTCTTTAACATGACATTATATAACAACATAAACAACTAATTTACCCGTTCTTACTCTTCCCAGTAAATATTGAAACCATAAGAAAGTATTGATTATGATGGAATGCACATTATGTGCATATATATGATGGAACATTATATATTTTCTTGAAGAAATTTATAGAATAGAATAAGGAATACAAAGTTGAAGCAGTTGGGTATACCTTGTAGAGGTCAAGAAGTACATTGTCAAGTGACTCTTGGGACTGTTTGGAACAAAGGCCTCTAAAAGATTTGATGGCTTCAATAGCTTCTTCAGCTCTGTCTAATTGCTTCATCACAACAGCCATGTCCTTTAGGGCACTGTCTACTTTATCTCCAGCATTTATTGCCTTCCAAAATAATATTATTGCTGCTTCTGGGTCTTTGTCAACCAACTGAGTTTATATGCATTTGTTTCGAAGAGAACAATAATAATTAGTATATCAGACTATGATTATTCATTCAATTATAATAAAATGATTAAAGGAAATACCTCAACAGTTAGAATTAGCTAGAGGCTGGCTAACCTAGTTTTAGTTGTATACTTGTATATTTGTGTATATACACACTCATGTGGAGTGAATCTAATGCTAAAGCCAGATTGTTCCAGTGATAATCATAGATTAAAGAACAATCTACATGATAATACTTAAATAAAACCAGTTTTTAGAATAGGTTACAATAATGTTAAGAGTTTTGTTCACAGTATGTGATTTGAGAACCAAATTTTAAAGTTTGATGTTGTAAAATGAATATCTCTTTGGTGCTCCAGAGAAAGAAAAAAAGATGGAGTTTTATATCATATGAATAACTTGAAAAATAAAAAAAAATATAAAGGAAAGAGAACCCTTGAATTTGTAAGATATTCTTATAAAAGCACCAGATCTGAAGCTTGTGTCAAAGAATGTAAGAACAGTATTTACTTATTTTTGCCATGGCAGAAGAAGTAAAACTGGAAAAAGTAAAAGGAAATAGTTAACTAAAAGTCATTGTTTTAAATTACGGTTGCGATTGGAGATGTAGTTAGGTTGGAATTGTAAAAATTATGAATAATTACAGAAAAATACAGTTAATGCAGTAACAATTGCGGTTGTGTTGCCGTTGCAAAAGCTTTCATAATAGCAATTTATGACCGCAACTGTAATTACAAACTGCAATTTAGAACCATGCTGAAAGCCAACGATGCCATTGATGCGGCCAACTTTATTACATGTCCATGTTTGAACATATTTTCTTGAGAAACAAACAGAGTTGAGAATATATACCACTTGTTTAAGCATGACATACATATACATATTAGTCAATTCTTTCTGAATAATAATTTTTCAGTAATTATTGCCACCCAATTCTGTCTCACAATCTCGAAAGTATACAAGAGGCGACATAGACTTCAATGAATAGAGATCTCACGAATCTGAATTTTTCCAACCTCCACAACTGAAACAAATCAATAACCTAACATAGGAAGAGGGACAAAGATGGTGCAGTTGTCACAGTACAAGGATATGAATTTGTGCAGGAATAAGAGTTTTAGAGACCAAACCACAGTTCCAAGTTCCAACATAAACAAAGAAGAGTGAGCTCAAATTGAAATTGAAGTTGAAAATGGTAAAAGCACACCTGAGCATGCTTGGCTTTGACATAAGGACTATCCCCATAAGGCACCTTATGTATAACATGATAGAGGTAATCTTTTTTCCCTTTTGATGATCTCTTCTTGCAGACACTTCCTTCCATCTCTCTCTCTCTCTCTCTGTCACACAAAAAGGCACACAACGACCTCTTTCTCTTTTGCTTTCACCTCTTTTTAGTCAGACATGCACCCAGTGACGATGATGAAAGAGAGAGAGAGAGAGAGAGAGAGATAATTCAATGGAAAGAGGGTTTACTCCCAGAAAGACAGGCCAAAGAGAGAGGAGGAGAAAACATACAAGATATCTGTGACCCAAACAACTATGAATCTGGAAGGGATTGCGTCCACATTCCCTTTGCGTATTATCGTTTCACACACATAACAGCTAATCTAGTGTTCCAAGGCTAATCAGTGTGCGACATGTGTCAAATGTGATTCAACATTGTATGACTACTGTCCTAGGGGCTAAATTAGCGTCTCCCTACATACATTCCAAGCCTGTACTTAAAAGGAATACGAAAAATTTATTAAAAAAAAAAGAATGAGAGTGGTTAATAAAATATTTTAAATTTTTAGTTTTTAAAAATAAAAAAGATATTATTATTTAAATATAATAGGTGGAGTTTATTAACATTTAATACCGTAAAAATTAGTGGGAGAATATTATCATTTTCTATATATATAAAAGAGATTCTTAATTATGTGTTCCATGAATATGATATTTTTTTAATTTATATCGTTTAATATGATAACTATATTAATTTTATGGATCATTATTATTTATTTAAATTAAATTTTTTTAAATATAATAATAATTTATAAAATTGATATAACTATTATTAAATAGTATATAATAAGAGAAATATTTTATTCATTAAGTATTTAAGAATCATATATATATATATATATATATATATATATATATATATATTGACAAATGTTAACAAGTTCCATCTTTTTACATTAGATAATAATGTCTAATTTTTTAATGTTCAAAAACAAAAAGTCTAAGGATATTTAAGATATTTTATTAATCTCTCTCCTTCTCTTTTTTTTCAATAATTATTTTTTTTTTCTCAACTTATTAATTTTTTTAACTCACTCTCTCTTCTTTAATAAGTTGAGAAAAAAATATGAAGAGAAAGATTAATAAAATATCTTAAATACTCATGAATTTTTTATTTTTAAAAATAAAAAAATTAAACATTATTGTCTAAATAAAAATGTGGTGTTTGCTAACATATACCAACATAAAAATAAGTGGGAGGATGTTAACAATCCATATATATATATATATTTAGAAAATGTATCAAGTGAAAGTATTTTTTATCATAAGAAGTGAGAGGAGTAAATCTTAATTATTAAATTATACATAAATAGTTAATATTATATTTTACTTAAAGGTTACATAACCACTCAAAAAAGTCGTATGACTTTATATTTTAATTTTAACTATTCATTCAAGATTTTATGATCAAAATTTACTTTTTTTACTTGATATATATATATATATATATATATATATATATGAATGATTAAGAATATAAATTATTTAAAGTTTACATTACTACTTCTTTTTTCTAATTTTGATTATTCATATAAAATTTAATAGTCAAAATTCACTCTTTTCACCTCTCACAATAAACACTCTTCTTAGTAAATTTGTCTCCCATATAACATATCAAGTGAGAGGAGTGATTTATTGTGAGAGTGATAAGAGTAAATATTGACTATTAAATCTTGCTTAAAAGGCCAAGATTAAAACATAGATAGAGTTATGTGACTTTTTTAAGTGATCATGTATAGACCTTTAAATAAAATCTAATCCTAACTATAATTTACTCCTCTTACCTCTCATGATAAAGAAATTTTCTCACTTAATGGATATATATATATATATATATATATATATATATATATATTTGCAGCAAAGTTATGTTATTATCTTATTCAGTAATTGGTAGGTCAGGCACATGAAGTGAGGTTTGGGTTTGTTGATTGATAAAAGGATGATGACCTCATATTGAGAAATATTAAGAGAATAATAATAAAAATAATATTATCTTAGTACATCTAACCATATAGATTTTTTATTAATATGAAGGAAAACCTAATCTGCCAAAGTTTTACTATTATCACAACTATGCATAAGACAGCAACCTTACTCTTGTGACTCACCATTTTAATTTTTCATAGTTTAAAAAATTTTAAAATCAGATATATTTTTCTAAACTTTGGGATCTAATAATCCATATTCATCCAACTTTAATCGATATATTCCTAATCTCAGTTTTTTTTTTTTTAAATATTTGATACCACACTGTAACCATTAATTAGTTATATACCTTTATTTTGACTAGTTAACACGCATGCATATGGGAGATTTCAAATATTTTTATAAATATTTTAAAATACTAATATAACAATCGGGATAGAAAAATATTTTTTTATTCTCTCTATGTAAACACTATAAGTAAATAAAATAAATCATTATAGTAATTAATATTAAAAACTTATTACAAATTAAAAAAATATTTGCTGGTTTCTACATGTGCCTTCCACATAAGGTTTAATAATTAACTTTTAGAAAAAAAAAATAGAGATATCCCTGATAACTTTAGCTTATTTTAAAATGGTAACTATCAACTTTTAGACCTATATGAAAAATCCTTACATTTTATAACATGACTTTCACATATTAATTAACACATGTGACAGTTTCTCACTCATTTGTCTACGTTTATTTAAAAAAATTAAAAAAATAAATTTCAAGTTCATTTAAACAACTGCTATAGAAGTTAGGGTTGAAGTAATTGTATCAACTTATTAGACTTTAAAGGCCTCATTTTGCCTGATATTAGCTGATGTCATCATATAAAACTGGGTAATTCTATTTAGAATAAAAATTAAATCTTTGGAGGATTTTTTTGCCTTTTTATTTCCTAATTGTTTCTTTTCTCTTGTACATGGAGATCTAGATAGGTAACTAACATATACCTAGTCCAAATTATTCTTTCTATACTCAGAAAATTGGGGGAGAAAACAATAAAGCTTGATCTTTTTCTTCAATGGTAATGATGTGCCACACTATGAAGGAGGCTTCCAAATCACAGCGTTAATTATGCATAAGCATACTTTTTCAATGTGTATTGCTACACAGCTGGAGAAAAAATCCGACAAAATTTATGTGACTACCTATCTCTTTTAAAAAAAGAAAATTGTATACAATAATTTAAAGTAAGAAAACAAATGCTAGAGTAGGTGGCTTGGTGAAATTGACAGGAGGTTTTCGTTGGTAAAAGAAACATTTTTCATGCATAAAAAATACAATGCCCCAAAGTCTTCCTATTGCAATAAAATAACCCAAGTGAATTTAAAACAAAGTTTCTTATTCATCTTGCATGCACGAATGATGCATCCAGCCATTTGTGGTTGCATTAAATACAAGCTATCAGTCGAAAATAAGTAGGAATAATGGAACATTTTTCTTCGTGCCTAAAACATAGGTGGGTAGAAATATCATTTTCAGTAAAATTTATTCCACAACATGCATGAAGCGATAAATTTCATTTGCGTTCATGTTTTATGGAACATAAATTGAGGGTTTTTTTTTTTTTCATTCATTTTGTAGTAGTACAGATAACTTCAAGTAACAATAGTAAAGAAAATATTTGTTAGAAATCTATTCTTTTTGTATAAGTTTATCTTTGTGTACTTTGTAAGTACTTGAAATGCTCTTAAGTTATTGGCCTAGTATCACTCTCCTTTAATTCAATTTTCTTGAAAGTTTATGATGATGATCTTGTCATAATTTATATCCTGAATTTGTTATATATAACTTGATTTATGAGTTTTGAGCTAAATACACTAGTTTTTTTAAAATTTATTTTATATATATATATATATATATATATATATATAATAAATACATGAAGAGGATAAAGGAAAGTAGGAAAACAGACGAACTGCCTACATATAATAAACTATATGCAGAAAAATTAAAATAAAGAAAAGAAAGAAACTTGAACGAGGGTAGTTTGCACTGGACCAGTGAGGGAGAAGAGAGATGAGAAATGAAGTGTTTATTAAAAGATTTGAGAAAGAAAGCTTACAAGAGATCTCAAATACTGGATTCTGTCTCCAGACTCTCTTTCTAAAGTGGCTATCTGAAAGGGTACCTTACAACATGGATTGGCTACCCTTTATAAAGACTTAAGAATTTACAATTACAACAGTACAGGTAACATGACCGGAACTATTACAATAGTAAATATGTCACAAGCCTATAGTAACTGCTACAGTAACTTGTCAAAAGTTATTTGTCTAATTATGGTCATCAGTCTTCTCCTAGGTTGATACCATAATAGTCATCTTCATTTTAGTAGAATCCTACTGAAGAAGAAAAATGAAGTTCTTGTTTTGCTGAAGATTCTGCCTCTTCTTCTTAGATGAGTTTAAGAATGTTTTGCAAGTTTTGTGCAAAACTTTCTTTAGTTGTTGGCATTGCTAGGGCCGTTATGATGTGAGCCCTCTGGTTGAGAAACTTGCAAGTTTCTAGATATGCTGCTATGAGCGTCTTTGCGTTCTTCTTGAACCACTGTTTGACACTATCTGGACTGGCATGGGATGCATCAAATTCTGCCCACCACTTGACAAACGTTTGCCTTCGGAGGGTTAACAAAAAGTTTGTATTATCATGTTTTTCAAATTTGTATTGCCAAGAAAATATCCATGCCAGGGAAAGTTTTGAAAAAAAATGGAGATCAACTGGGAAGGGGTCCTGAACCAAGTTGATCTTTTTTGTAAAGTTGTAAATCCTTCTTGTACTATGAGGAGAAGGATGTCAGTGGATGACAGTTATTCTTGTTTGAAATAGATTAAACCATTGAGGGAAATTGTAGTGGATATTTTGTTTGAAATAAATTAACCTTGAATGACAGTTATTCTTGTTTTGATGCCAAAAGACATTGGTCCAGGCTTGCATGTAATCCCAGTAGTTGTAACCAATTGATTCAAAATTCTAGGAGAACTTCATAATTTTGTTGGGGTTATTACCATATTTCAAAGGTGTTATAACCTTAAGAATCTAGATGATTGAATGGGTAATATTGGTTTAGTCTTTTGGGTCACGATAGTGTTTTATCGAGACTGAGTTTGAATCCACTAGGATGAACTCATAGAATTGTTGTTGTGTTTTATTTGGAGTAATCGGTTGAAAATGGAAACCTTTTGAAAAAATCTTTGAAGGAATATTGTTTGGGTTTTTATCCCAAAATTCTGGTTCCATTTATATTACTTCTTTGAATTTATTTTTTGAAATATATTGTGTTTGGGAGGTTGGTTTTTTTACAGAACTCGGGGTTGGTTTTGCAATTAATTCCTTTTTCGGGGAATTAATTTTTAGAGGTTTGTTTTTCAGGTTTTGAATGAGGAGTGCCAAGGACTGATCTTCATCTTTTTCCAAGGTAATATCTGCCCAAGATTTTTTGGGTAGATGAGATAGGCCTTGGTCTGCTAGGGTTTGAAGTGTTTGGATTGGGATAGCATAATCTGCTTTAGTCTGTTTGGATATGCCTATTTGGAAAGTCAAAGTTTCTTGTTTTGGGTTCTGGGTAGATGACCCAGATTGGGTAGATGACCTAGATTCCTTGATTAGCCTTATCAAGACTAGTTTACCTTTACCTGTTCCTCTCCCATTGGAAGAGGTCGATTTTGCCAATTTGGGCATATTTGCTGATTTATTTTTCCTGTAGGAATTTATGAGTAAGGTAGTCAGGTAGAGAGTTTGTCGTACCTTTGAGCTACTCTATGTTAAAATCGAAAATACTTAAAATTACTTGCCATCTGGAAAACATCTATTTTGATCCTAAATTCTTAACATCTTTTTCTAAGATATCTTTTACATATTTACAATCAACTCTTACTAAAAATTTTTGGTTTAATAAATCTGATTGGAATTTTGAAATGCGAAGCACAATTGCCAAAACTTCTTTTTTGACAGGAGAATACTTTTGCTTTGCATGATTCAAGTGTTTTGAGGTAAATGCAATAATATACTTTTTGTCTGCTATTTTCTACTTAAAAATGCTATCATAAACTATGTCAGAGGCATCTGTCTCGATAATTTTGAAAGCTTGAGGGTTTGGAAGATAAAGTCATAAAAGATCCTTTACCTGTAACTTGATTTGTTATAAAATGTTTGTATGAACATTTGTCTAAGGAGGACGGTCCCCTTTTAGATGATCATGTAACAGCTTGATTAAATTACAAAGTTGAGGAAAGAAATCAACTACATAATTTAAACAACCTAAAAGTATCTGTAGCTGGGTTTTGTCGATAATTTGATTCGAAAACTTGTTCGCGAATTCAATGACTATATGGATTGGAATGATTGTTCCTTGGTGGATATTATGCCTAAGAAACCTAATTTTGGTTTGAAAATGGTTAACCTTTGATTTGGAAATAGCCAGACCATTTCTCTTGATGATTCCTATAAAAATGTTGAGATGTTTGAAATGTAGATCTATTGATTGAGAAAATATTAAAACATCATCAATGTAGACAATGATAAGAATAGGGATTGAATGTTTCATTCATAATTCTCTAGAACTCTGAAGGAGCATTTTTGAGTCCGAAGGGCATTACGTTCCTTTCGTATTGCCCAAATGGGACAGTGAAAGCTGTTTTAAATTGATCACTTTCTTTGATTTGAATTTGCCAGTATCCTAACTTCATATCAAATTTTCAAAATATCCTGGTTGAATGGAGCCTATTGAGAAGGTTGTTTTTTTTGTTTGTAATAAGATACATAATCCATTGTAAAGCTTGGTTGAGGGATTTGTAATTGATTACTAGTCAATGAGTTCCTCTTTCAATTTCTACTTGTTTATTAACATAAAAAGCAGAACATGACCGTAGGGTTTTGCTCTTGTAGACTAAACCTTTAGCTAAGAGATCAGTAATCTCCTGCTGTCAATAAGCTAAAAGTTGGTCATTCATTTGGATTAGTCTAGCTTTTATAAGAATTTGTCATTCGTTGAAATCTTTTTCATAAGAAAGATCAATTATGTGTTTCTTCCTTTCCCAAAAAGCGTTTGGAAGGTCTGAACAAATTGATGACTTGATTTGTTTTAATAAAGATTGAATTTTGTTTTGGACATTTGGCTATTTAAGTTGAAAATCAATATTCTTAAAGAAAATTTCTTCTTTAAGAAAATTGATTTGATTTTGTTTATATTGGATTGGATTAAGATTCCTAATTACTGGTTTCCTAAGGAATCTAAAAAGAATTGGTTTGTCCAAATGTTGAGTTGTAATACCTTCATTTGAGATTGTCAAGGGGAAAAGTGTTTTAATGAATGGTATTCCTAAAATTACCTCATTTTTTTTTTTTTATGTTTTTACTAAGAGAAGGTGTTCTAATCTCAAAACCTTGGTTCTCTATGATTGCTTCAAAAAGTTTAAAACTAATTTTTAATTTATAAGCATTAGCAGTACTAAGTTGCTCCGATATTTTCTCAAAGTATTTAGTTGGAATTAATCCTTCTTGAATACAGTTTAAATTTGCACCTGTGTCGAAGAGTGCTATTGTTTCAAGAATAAATTCTCCAACTATAATTTTGATTTTAATATAGAATTTCTGGATTTTTATTTGATTTATTAATCCTAGAAATTCATCTTCTTGTTGGTTAGTTTGTTAATCAAGATCTTCACCTTTTGGTTGGATAGTCTTAGCTTCTGAGTCTGTTTGTAATCGAGCAAGAATACTCTGGTATATTTCCTGTTGCTCTTTGATATTTTTGACTTCTATCTTAAGTAGATGAATTTCATGTTGGAGGTCTTGGATTATTACAGATTTGGTAAATGTCTTTTCTAGTTTTTTAAGTATATCTTTTAAGTTGAATTTATTTGTTACTAACAAATCTTTTGATTAAGAAGAATTTGCTTCTAAGGTTGATTTTAGTTTTGCTAAGTAATTATTCCTATCTTGTGAATCCGAAATAGAATTAATTACTTCGAATAGAAGATCTTGTTCTTTTGTTAAGACATTAATCTCATTAGAAGAATACGATTCTTCTTTTGAGGTTAAGTCATCATTTTGGACTTGATTTAAATCTTTAGAAGATTCTTTATCACCTAAAAGGTTATTGATCTGATCTTTTATATATTGTTTTAGATTTAAAGATTTTATCTTTCTTTTCAACCTGCAATATTTACTAATATGGCCTGGTTTACCATAGTTGTAACAAATTATAGGCTTCTTTGGTATTTTCATGTCTATTGGGGGGTTTTGATTTTATTTCTTGTTTAAGCTTCATAGGAGGAGCTTCTGATTTATATTTGTAATATTTGGTTTTATGGTTAGTTTTCTTAATTCCTTTGTTTTTGGATTTTGCTTTGTTCTTTCTAGTGCAGGGTAAACCAAACTGCTCACAGAAAGTTCCTAAATTTTTTTTGGTTTAGGCCTTTTCTTTGGCAAGCTAATGTTAGATTTTATCATCTTGATAAATTTTAAAGGCTGCTTTTTGGATATAGGCAACTAATTGCCCATAGCTTAATTACTCATACGGAATTTTTTTCGTTTGTTGTTTAACTTCTGATCTTATCTCTAACCTTATCACCTAAGACTTTGGAAGACCATCTAAGAATTTTTCTTTCCAAAATGGTTGTTGGTAATCTTCTCTAGTGTAGACTCTTGTTAGGAAGGTATCTCTATACCACCTAAAGTCAGCTATGGTTCTACACTTAAGGTTTAAAAGGAGTTCTATAGATCTATCTTTCCACAAGGATGGGTCTCCTATAAAATGTTGGGCTATTATAAAGATTAATGTGTTAACAGCATCTGGAATTGGCATTCCATTATTAGTGATTGGAGCTTCATCTGGCTCGGTTTTGATTGTGGAAAGGATTCTAGCCTTTTCTTCTTCAGTGATATAATTATCCTATCATCCTTTAAGTTGACCCGAAAATCTTATCACTAATATATTAACAATGATTTCTTCACAGCAATCATGGCTCGTTTGATAGGCTGTTGCCACCATTGTCATATGTTGAAGAGTATTAACAATGTTATACTCGGTTTGACCATATATGTTCAATTCATAGATTTGTTAGCTCTAAAACTTTTAAAATTGGGATCTCGCTCTTCAATTAGCAGATCTGGTGCTGTGGCTTTTTGATAATATAGTTTGGTCGGATTTTTCCAATTAAGAGTTTGGCTAATTACTGGATTAACTTTAATTATTGAATTAGTTTCAGATTCCGATTTTGAACAATCTTTTAAAAAGTTTGTGTTGTTCAAGGTATTGATTGTTAATCCTTTAGAGGATTGTCTAGTCTTTAGGTTTTCTTGGGATTGTTGTGGTGTTTATGGAACGGTTGTAGCTAATAATGTCAATTGTTCATTTATTTTGTTGAGAAGTTCATTTTGGTGTGAAGTTAATTGTACTTCTTTTTTGCCTTTGGACCTAGTACCAAGTCTTTCAAAATCTTGCTTGAGTTCTTTTGTCATTTTAAATGGTTTGAATAGAGACTTTTCTAATCTTATTTTAGTTTTGGCAGAAGATGATGATGGTTCATCTCTTGCTTTTTTGGTTATTTTTTCTCCTAAGGTTTAGAGGTATTTATTGGTATAATTTGATTGTTCCATCAGATTTTCAATGTCTTTGGATGTTATTGGTTCTTCTTCATCCTTTGTCTTAAAGGGAGAAGCCATAACTGGGTTATGATGTTTTTCGTCTTTTATGTTTGGATGTTGAAACTGACTGGTTAAAGGTAGTTCAGACTTAACTAACTCACCATCTTTAAGATACCAGACAGTTATTACATTTGTTGACCTGTTCCCTATGAGTTCGGTTTGGAAGGGATATTCTATGTTATTTTTGACTGTATATGCATGAAACTAGTTAAAAAATGGGATGTTAATTTTTACTTTTTTTAGGAATTTATAAAATCCCTCTTGGATATTTTTTTTGTTTGTTCCTTGATAATTCTTAAAGAACCACTCTTGGTGAGGAGTCCACTCCATAGAGTTAAATTCTTTTTTAAGGGATTTTTTATCTATAATGAATTCAAATAACATCATAAGGTTCATTCATAAAGGAGTAGGTTGAAGATTGGATTGATTTTTGGTCATCTTCTTCCTCCCTTTGGTATAAGGGTCTTGGAAGATTTGACGAAGTATCTAGCCCTTGAAGATGGATAGTAGATTGAACTGAAGATTGTGAAGAAAAAGATATCCTAAAGGCTGCAGATCTAAAATCTTTAGACCTGTAATAATCTATTTTTTTAGATCTGGGTGTAGATCTCAAAGAGTTAAAAGATTTTCTTTTGTTAAAGATCAGTTCTACTTTTCCTGAATCAAATTGTTTGATTTCCTAAAATTTAGGTGTTGTTCTAGGTAAGCTTGGTGTTGCTTTTTCAAGAGTCCATTTCTTTGGTAAGACTACATCACTCCAGAGGATTGTCTTAGGCACAGTTACATTGGCCTTAGTTATATCAGTGAGAAATAGAGTTGTTTCTCCTGATTTCTTTGTTTTGAGAACTCTAGTGTAGGAAGAATTCATAACCTTATATTAAATTCTATAGAGGAGGGCTGCAGGAATTGATCCAGGCTTCATATTTAAGCTACTAAATTTGATATTTAGAAGCAACACGTCAAAAATGTTTTTATCCATGAGACTGATTATACTGTTTGGGTAACAGTTAGAATAGATTGGGCCACTGATTATGTCTAGTATCTCTTAAACAAAGAAGAATTGAAGCATTTAATCTTTCTCTGATAAAAGGTTTGATTGCTATTTGAACACATCCTATATGCAAGAACTTGTATTTTTGTTTTTAACCTTTCAGTGTTTCTTGAGAGAGAAGATGAAATTCTTCGTTGTCTAGGTTGGTTGGGATATTTTTCTATACAGTTTTGATAACATAATAAGAGCTTTAGAAAAAAATTTCGTCTGATTTGTATAGTTCTTTTTGTTCGGGATTTTAGGAATTTCCCAATTATCTATTTTTTGGTTGATATCTTCGAAACAAATTTCTTCTGTGGAGACATTGTTTGAAAAAGTTTGTGTTTAATGCTCAGTTAGCGATGATGAAGATAGTTGAGAGGATCAAAAAGAAAGACGAGAAGAAAGAGAACGCAAAATTATAAATAATAAAATATAAATTTCCTTTTCCCTGTGGTATCATACCATCCTTTAGTTCTGTAGATATATATAGTAGATCTAAATTAAATTATATCTATTGAACTGGTATTAAGATTTTAATTCTAATTTGTTTCTGTCTCATCTTAACCACTACTTTTATCTTCCAATCTTAACCTTAGCCACCGATTTGCATTCGATTTTCCATATCTTATGAAAGCATAGTCAAATTAGACTTACTGCCTCAACCATGACTTACTGCTACAGCTTCATAAGATATTTTAAATCTCTAGCCCTTCATGCTGTGTTCAGTTAACATAGGATCCAATATTTTGTGTGTACTAGATCAGGCAGAATAACAATATTAAAATATTAACATATAGTTTAGACAAATATCAAATAATTTCGATCCAACCATATATTCCTACTTCCTCATCAAGCTCTGATACCAAGTAGGGGGTCGGAAGAGGTGGAAAAGAAGATAGGAAAAGAAGAGGACAAAGGAAAGTAGAAAAACAGACGGACTACCTACATATAATAAACTATATGCAGAAAAATTAAAATAAAGAAAAAAAGGAAACCAGAGTGGTGGTAGTCCGCACTGAACCGGTGAGGGAGAAGAGCACAATAGTTATTATGCATTTTACAATATCTAATTACACAAATTTTAGTATCTTGAGCTAAATTTTTGATTATGACATAAACATATCTTGAGCTCGTATATTTATTTATGTTCATATGTTTAATTTGAATATTCTATCCTATGATTAAATACATGAATTATATTATTAATATTATTAATAATATATCTTGAAATATTAAAGGCACTAGAAAAAAACCCTTAATATACCATTGTATGATAAATGATCGAATGATGAGACAATCATAAGATTATAAGATTTATGAAAATATTTGGAGCTATAGAAATAGTTAACTGATGTATAGCTGGAAATGCTTTAGGCTAAAGGCTTTAGAGGCTAATGGGCGTGTTAATTGTTCTTCTAGCAAAGTTTGAGAATATTCCTATAAAAAAGTAATGTTAAATAAAAAAGATTTTCACAATAAAGATTCCTTATAAATATGAGATTCTTTGAAGAAAGATTTTATAAAAGAAAGTGTTTCCAATATATAAGAGTTTGAATTTGTTAATAATTTTATTGAATATCAAACAAAAACATTAAAGTACATTTCTAATATTTAATCTTTTTTATTAATAGTATAAAGTATACTTATATTACTTTTGATCAGTGACGCGCAAGTGCCCTTGTGTTTACTAAATCATAAAACTCACCTTATTTTATATTTATTTTTCAGAGTCTGATCAAATATTTTTTTGTACTTCTAACTTAAAAGACTTGTTCACTTCTAAAGTGAGACATGTCTCTTCTATGGAGATGACTTAAAACATAGATACCTGGATATGAAATCATAGAGTTGGGTTCATTCATCTTGCATAGTGATAAGCAAATGCGGTCTTTGTAATTAAATAATTATTAATGAAACATAAAATGTTCATACGTGTTTAAGTTATTTTAATTGTATTTGTGTTGAATAGTGGGAAGTCTCCTATCTTTGAGGAAGCTTTACTTAGGATTTTATATAGTTATGTTTAAGTTATGATGGTTTTATGATAAATTATATTGAATTTAACACGTGTTAGTGAGGTTTCGAGAGTTAAGAGTGTCTAATTTCTAAGTGATTATATTTCTTGAATTTGAGTTTTGACAATTTAATTAAAATTCACCTAATTAAATATATAGGTGATTGTTGAATGAAGCAAAGTTATAATAACCACTCATTTATCTAAGACTCTGTAAGTGTATCAACTCATTGTATCAAAATAATTCTAGCTATCTAGACTTTTTCTTGTTTAATTATATATTTAGGATTAGTTTGAATTAAATTATGAACAAAAATTACTGAGTTCCACTTGAAAATTAATTTGACTCACAGTATAGGTTACTTCCATCAGAATCGATTCCTACATAAAAAATTTAAACTAAAAAATTATAATATTAAAAAAATGATTTCAGAAGAATAAATTTAATTTTACAAGATACCAAATATGGAGGAAAGGTCCTATAAAATATCTACTTAATATTAAACAAAAGAATAAATAAAAGCAAAGTAATGGGCATTTTCTTGATGTCACAATGTTAATTTGTAGGGTATATACACAAGCGAACATGGCCAGGAATCAAGCTAGATTCAGATAGATGCCTTATCTTAAATTGTGAGCTACAATAGTGCAGCAGGTTTTCCATCTTTGTCTGCTACCTAAGTGTTGGCATTTTCGCCAATTGATGTTATAATTAACAAAGAAATTATCATTCATCTTCATTTTGTCGATGTCATTATTGAAGGGTTAGTTGTATGAATCCGACCAAAGTTGACTCGGTATGTTGAATCATTGGTTTAGTGGCTGGTTTGATAGTTTGAAAAAAAAAAATCGCAAAAATTAATTTTTTTGCTTGAATTATCATATATCCTTCAACCAAACTAATCAAATGCTAGGTTCACTGATTTTTCTTTTCTCTAATGGATTAGGTTGATTTAGCTTTTACAATTTTAATAGTTTAAATAATGAAGTGGTATTTTTGTTATTAAAAATGTATTTTTTTCGTAATTTAATCCTTGATTAAGATAAATACAAGATTTTCTCTTTAAATTATTCAAACTCCTTTCATTCTAGACTTTTTGCTATATATACTTAATTAGGGATATCCTGGAAGACGTTTATATGAGTTAGATACTAAATCATACACTTAATTTAAATATGAGACTAAATTGTCAACATGCTACATTTTTTATTACTAAAATACCATTTTATTAATTACAATTCAAAGAAATGCCACATGTGCACGCAAAGACTTATGAAACACCACATACGAATAATATTAATAGGGAGAAATCCAATATCAGAAAATTTTCTGAAAAATGTTTAGTTAAAAGAAAATACAAAATACAAAATTCTAGCTTTTAAAAAAAGAAAAAACACAAAATATATTTTAGTTTTTGTTTTAAAAAAAACTCACCTAAACATACTTAAATATAAAAAAAATGTATTTTTTTTAAAATGATTTTTTTATCAAGAGAAAAATAGAGCATTAGGCAAGTGTTTTTTTATATATATAAAAAAAATGTAAGGAAAGATAAGGTTATTCTATTTCAAAGTCATGTCATAAATTTTAGCATAGAAAATCAAACTTAATAACGTTTGGTACGTAGAAATGATGATTTCATTCCATGTCTATTATATAAAATGAGATATTCCTATGTTTGTTTATAAAAATAATCATAGAATCGTGATTCCATTCCTTATTTTATTTCATAAAATCAGGAATGGAACATAAAATACATTATCTCCTAGAGATGTGGGATTGAGATTCCATACTCTATGAAATGAGATTAAAATTATTTATTCCTAATATACCTTTACAAATTTTATAAAATTACATCTATTATCCTTCTTATATTTTTTTTATAATAAAATATTATCCTTGATATTTTTTAATTTATGGTGTAATTTTTTACAATAAAACTTATGTATTTAATTACTTATTAACATTAATGGTATTTTAATTTTTAATATCGATGTAAATGTTCTGTCTTTAATTTAAAAACTTATTTATATATGAAAATAAATATAAAATATTTACTTGATGTGATAATATTATCTTTTTAAAAGATGATAACATTTATTCTAATTAAATTATTTAAAAAATTAAATATTATTGTTAATGTTTAAAATGTTTTTTTATAAGAGATATTTATATCTTTTACATCAACTTTGATTCTATTTTATAATATTTCTTTGTATTAAATAGTGGAGTGACTTGAAAATGCATTCTATTTCAAAAAGCTATTGAACTGTGAATCCATTCAATCTATTCTTATTCTACTCTGATTTTATAAAATCATCATTACGTGTACCAAATATTACATAAGAGTTTTGAGAATCTGCAGTGCCAATCCTCATTAGCAATTAATCATTAACTATTTTTTAAATTTAAGTAAACATTGTTTATGCTTTTGATTAATTTTTCTTCAATTTAACATATGGTCACCGAGATTTTTTAAATTATAATTCTCCCGTAATAGCCATAAAAATGCTTCTCGGGGTTTAGTTATTACACTTGCCAAGGAAAAAAAATATTTATATTTCATTTTTTGCACGGTACTTTTAATATGAACTAAATTTAGTTAGATAAGATCAAATTTATGTAAAGTTTTTTTATTAGTATTTACATAAATTTTAATTGATGTCACTTAAATTTCTTTCTTCTTTTTTTTTTTTTGATAGAATGTGCAATATGATTAAGCTCACTTTAACTAGTGTCATGCTTCGGTTTACATGATACTCACCCTCCTGCCCTCACCTAAGTGACGAGGGTATTTTTTTGTTATAATAAGTTCACTTGAGCTGGCGGCCTATTCAGTCTGCTTTTTTCCTTCGCGTTAAATGGTTTCATTCAATAAAATCTTCTATCTACTAAAGACAAAACAATCTCTTTTGTTCAATTCGAAATTACTGCAATTACATTTCACATTTTTACCATCCTCCAATGAGTGAAATTTATCTAGAATTTCAAATTTACAGCATACATGAAGTTGTTCTCGTTACAAATATGTAAATGACTCGACTGACTTGGAACACCATGCAAGGCGATCAGAAGGGAAACTACTTCGATTAATAAAAACATAAAGAAAATAGATACAGATAAAAATATGGCGTTGCAGCCATAAAAGTTGAAATGAATTACAGCAATCATAAAACCAAGATGCTCTCCAGCTAAATGTAAAGATGAACAAAACCTTGCCCATATCGGTTGCATGGTGAAAAAACATAAAATACTGCTTAATAATGCAGGATCATGAGCCACATCACACTATCAACACAGTATTCTAATAACATTCACGGCTCAGGCCAAGGCAAGCATTTAGCAAGATTCACAATAACATCCATTGCTATCATGCTTGGTTGCCGCCACCCCTTGTACGTCCCCTACCGCGGCCATACCCCCTGCCTCCGCCTCTGCCTCTTTCATAACCAGTACCTGTTACAAATCGCAAATTTTGATAGATCAGCTTGCAAAAATTCAATTGAATGACAATCTCCCAGATATATATCCATCATAGATTTAGTAACAGTTTTCCCTATTTGGTGGGATGTCCAAATAAATTAAGAAAATAGGAAACTGAGTAGCATTTACAGACATACTTCCAAGGAGTGAGAAGTTCGTTCTTCCCACTTCATTTTTTCAATAAAAAAAAAGAAGATAAAACCAATCAAGAACAGCATCAAATCACAGCGAATCAGTCCTTTGCACAATAGACAAAGAAACTCCCTTAAAAACTTCCATCACCATAACAAATAATGGCAACAATATGTAATCAAGTAAACTTACCACGATACCCCCAACCTCTACCTCGCCCACCCCCTCGGCCCCGATTTGAATACCCACCATTATCTGTTAGGAGAAGAGCACAGGTTGAAACCAATACCAATCAAAAAGAGAATTATATAACAACATCCAACAAAAAGATGAACAGCCAAAGTACTATAATTCAGTATTCAGAATCCAGACCTTGGTAATTTGCATATCCACCCTGGTAATACCCATATCCACCTTGATAATTTCCATATCCACCTTGATAATTTCCATAACCACCTTGATAGCCATAGCCACCCCTTGCCCAATTCCTTCCTCTCCCTCTCCCCCGCCCCCGACCTCGACCTCGGCCATATGAGTCTAAAAGATGACACTATATGTGTTATGTATTTAAAATCTAATGCTTAATTCTTTTAGTAGATACAAGGGATTACCTTCATTTACAGCATTATAAGGAGCACGTGCTGGTTTTAGTTGTTGCTGCTGATAATTGACATGTGGCTTTGGTTGTTCCACATTATATGGAGCTTG
Source organism: Castanospermum australe (assembly GCA_019955255.1). NCBI lineage: Eukaryota > Viridiplantae > Streptophyta > Magnoliopsida > Fabales > Fabaceae > Castanospermum > Castanospermum australe. Next base: position 434,050 of record NSJW01000203.1, read on the forward strand.
ATACCTATAAACAAAATCATATAGATAACATCCTAAAAAAATTAAGTCAAAAAATCCAGGAAAGGATTCAAAAGTTAGGCTTTGAAAATTCTTCTCAGCTGGCCATTATAACAGGAAATACTTAAAGTGAAAAGATTGGAAAAAAGATCCTATGATAGACCCCCTATCTCTAAGGTATACGTTAAAAAGAAAAAAAGGGAGAGGTAGGGAAGTAACAACTGGGGGCAATATGGGAATGAGAAGCAATGATGAAATCATCGCAGAGAATATCCCCTGTGGCGACCAAATGCATAACAGAAAAGATACATGGCAGACAGAGGAGGGAGGAGGAACTGATACGGTTGGAGGAGATGATTAAGAGAGGGGGAAGGGGGAGAAGGAAGGCAGCCAAGAATTGAGTGGAATGGTAGGAAAGGAGGCAGCAGACCCCTCAAAGTGTCTGCATCCCCATTTGTGTTACTGTTTTCTATCTTTGTCTATTTTCTTTGTTCTGTTTGAGTGAGAATGCTGTAAACCTACTTCTTTGCTACTGTTATCAGCTTCATATCAGTACAAAGAGTGATTTCTATGTGTTAATTTAATAAAATTCAGCCCAGTTTTGGAGGTTCCTATCATCCTATAAGTTCTTCAAGAACTTACCCAGGAGAGTTTTTGTTTAATTCTCTAGTTGATAAGGAGATTGAGATCATAGACACATGTCGAGTCATCTCCACACTGCATTAAATGTTGATGTTCAGCAACTTTACCACAAAAGTAAACAAAGATGCATGCATTTACAAGATTAAAACTTGATAAATAAAACTTACGGTTCAAGACCCTCTTCAATGGGTTCCCACACATCTGTTATGCTAACAGAGCTGATGGATGTATCTTGGTGCAGCCGGGGAATCCTCTTCTGTTTATAGGGATAGAAAAACAATCAGGGTAAAATCGATCTGCATTCTGAAGTTTCTTGTACTTTTGAGAGTTTGACCCTTTTTACATTTTGACAATCATTTATTTTAGATTTATTGTCCTGAGGACTTCCCAATTGTTTCATCATTATTGCAAGGAGGAATTTCCAGACCTCTTGCCATAGGTATAGGCAGTCTTCCTGAATCATGTAAATTTTGCCATGTTTTCATATGTTTGACTCTTTTTATTGGCCATGTTTGCTAGATGGTTATTTGCATAAATTTTAAAGAAATTACAAGGGGGAGAGAGAGGAAACTCTTGTGAGAAATTTGACCTTTAAAATCTCTGCAATGGCAACTGTCTTGCTAATTGCCTGTCCCATTGCCTTCAAGACAATCTCTCTTGCATGCTTTTCCTGGATGAGTTACAAACAACCAAAGTAGTTAATGGCGGAATGAGGCATGTAGCAGCCACCCCAAAAATGCTATAGTGGGACAGTGGCACAGCAGATCACAGAGTGGCTGCTATAGCGAAGAAAGCAGTAGCAATGAAAATACTTCAAAAAATTGTTAAAAACACAATTCATCTTTGATAACCAAATAGAAAGAACTTGAAGTACCAATAAGGTAATAACAAGTAACAAACATAACCAAATAAAAACTACAGTAGCAAATTCTAAACTAGTCTATGGCCTGGGTCTGTTTAGGAAATAGGGAGAAATAAAATTTAGTAATAGGGGACTGATGGAAGAGAAAAAAAAAAAAGGACAGGAATTACATAACAGAAAACTAGATGATTTTTTATACCTAAATTAGTTTGTCAGTGATTATGGACCTAAAAGTCCATAATTTGGTGCAGCCCATTGGATGAAGGTGGGTTTTAGTGAGGTTAAAACACAGATGGCTCGCCATAGAATAGTGGCCACTATGGCCGCTATTGTATCCCACTACAGCCCACTATTGCAGCACTCACACAACAACAGTAAACCACTCTGCCACAAGCATTCAGGAGTGGCCAAGAGCATCCGCACTACTATGCCGCTATAGCGGCCACTATGGCTGCTATTGACAACCCTGCAACCAAAGAAGTTAAAGGTGGAATGCAGTGCAGCGCGGCCACGCCCAAAAATGCTATAATGGGATAGTGGATTGTGGAGCGGCCGTTATAGAGAAGAAAGTGGACAAAGGATTTCCTATGTCTGTTTATGAAATAGGAAGAAAACATGGGAACTATCCAAAATAAGTATAAAACAGAGATATAGAATTAGAACCCAAAAAGCAATAGTTATGTGGAACAAAATCACATACAAAAACATAAAATGAATGTGCAAACAGAGACACAGTAAACAGAGAACCTCAACCACATAAACATTTCAACTATGTCTGTTGCTACTGATGAGGAACCTGCATTGTGGGTGCGAAACAGGGATCTGCTGCATGAGGAAAAGCAGCTGAAGAAGAACCTACACGCGAAACAGAGGAGCTAGAAACCTACATGGAAATGAGAAGATGATGCAAAACAGAGGTGGGTAGTGCGAAGCTGGGCGATGGGTCATTGGACACTGCAAACCCTAAAATTTGTCGCCAGTGTGCGATGGGTCATGGTAAACCCAAAACTCTGATTTAGTGGAGCCAGGTAAGTTTAAGTGAGGGTCAGAGAGATTCTCATCTCTTCAAACAACAAAGAAAATAAAAAGAGAAAGCAATTTAGTCCTGCAATAGCAAAACACTCTGCCACGAGTGTCTCGGAGCAGAGAAGCTCCACCCTATTCCACTCCAGTGCAATAGCAGCTACTCCGGCTGCTATTGACGACTTTGATTACAACATACAACAATAAGGAAGGGTAAACAATTTCCAATGACAGTGCACACTAAAAAGAATCATTTAATAGAATAGTCCACAAAAGAAAAAAATAAATCATCAATGCAACATGATCAATTCAACCTAAGCATGTCCAAATTCAAGCACATCAACTCAAATCAATGTAACCTGCAGTCAGTAACAACAATCAAAACTAACTACTTGCCAATAAAGAAATCACACCAGCATATCAAACTACTTTCTTGCATATGTGCAAATCATGAATAAGATAAAAGTATAAAACATGCATGCACACATGAGCATACAAACACAATACAAAATGATATGCCCATCTTAAAAAATAAGCTGCAGTAAAGAAGTTCACAATAATTAACTAAACTAAGTGTGTATTCGGATTACTTTATTTTGTGCTTAAAACAACTTATAATCAAAATCATATTGAGAGAGGGAAAAAAAAAAGCGATTTTCTCATAAAAATTAATCAAAGCCAGACATGCACTATAAATGTTGATAAAAATCTTTCTACAATATTAGGGTTTTTTCAATGATGTTTCTGCAAGAAAAAGAAGACAATGCCAGCTTTCAAGAAAATTATAGTCAGCCAGTGAAAGACTTTGAAAGTTTGAATGGTACGACTTTGAATCACAAATCGAACATTTTCTACCAACCAACACCCAGTGTTTTAAAAACCAATTCAACTGGAAGGTTGAAACAGTCGAACCACCACCGACTGGACCCCATACTTGTCAGAGTTGAACCTTAAAACCACCCTAGCAGTTCAACCACCCAAAACCACAGAACCAGACCAGTTTTGAAAAACTGACAGGTTCTTCGCAAAACTAAAATTTGGGCTTAGTTGGGTCAAACATGAACTGGACATGGAATTGAAAACCCCGATTAAAAATGGTATGGATTATTACAAAGACGGTAAAGATGATCTAGGAACTATGTTGTTCATATTTAGGGAAATCAGGCATTGTTTTGAATTCTGACAAATTGCATAATGACCATACATAATTGCAAACCAATGTCTAGTGATTTTAAAATTAAATTACCACTCGAGTGTTTGAAAATGGACTATGCAGTAAGGGCGCAAGGCAAATGGTGCCTGCACGCACCTGAAAGCAAGCATGGCTTAAAACTTCACACAAAATAAAAAAAATTCCTTCTGTCAACAATTTAAAAAGTAGTCACCAAAATTGTCATTGTCCATTACATAATTTGAATTTGGCTCCACATTTATCCAAACCAAATGTTTGTTTATTACCTAATTTACCAAATTCAATGGTTCACTTATTTATTAATTTACACAATCACATAATTGAATGTTGTATTCGTGATTTACTTCTTCTAGTTCTCCTTTTCTTCTCCTTCTTCCCTGCCAAAAAATGGAGAAGAACAGAGGTATGCTCCCACTGCACACCTTTAGCACCTTGTGTCCAAGGAATGCTCTATTCAATACTGCTTCAATTGTTTCAAATAACAATTGATACTTATTGGCAAACTACATTTTGACAATCTGTGTGTGTGATGTGTCTCAAACAACCATAAATCACATAAAAGCCTTAAAAGCTGTTTAGACATTTTCCAAACCAAAACCAGCTAATTATACAACTTCTAACGTAAAAAAAAAAAATAGCATGTAGGTACAGGATTTGACAGTACAAGTGCAACTGTACACCAATTTTTATTGCTTACTTCATGTATTATTGTATTAAAAATTTCCTTTCTTGGGATGTGAAAAATTCATATTATAACATGAAAAGGGAAAAGTATCTTATAGGAATCAAACTATGTTGCCATATATCATATATTTTGAAAATGCTCATGTGACCATCAAGACTAAAATCCGTGTAGAGATTCACAGTGCTTTTAGTTTGCTTGCTCTATTGCATAAATTCAAATTGGAAAAAACCAATTTAAAACATTTCCCTGCTATGAATATATATTTATATATGAAATGCAGACATCGTGGATCATCCTGTTCTATAATTACAGCGTGTATCATTTCAATTATTGGAATAAAGCACAGAATTGAACAAAATAGATAGCCTAAAATAATAATAAAAAAAAAAGGAACTGAACCCCACTGAATATTCAATAAACATCACCTCAGAACAAACATGTAACAACTTGAATGATTCAGAAACTATGGAGACAAGCTCAATCCCCACAAAAAATTCACAAACCGGTCTTGTTCCTTCTTTCGTTCGTGCATCAAATAAATGGTGCACATTACCAAGTTCTTAATAGTATCAACTCGAACCCGGCACATTTACCCTGAACTCTATAGGCTAAACTGCTAAACATTAAGGGGAGTTTTTCCAATTTTTAGAATAAAAGTTTAGGAGGACGAACAATCACAGAACACTCCAAAAAGGCAAAGGGGGAGAAGTCGTTCGTATATAAACTCCCACGTTTGAAACAAAACCATCACTCTGTCAGCAATGCGAAGACGAACAACGAAATCAGAATCCGCCACAATCAGATGCATATGCTATCCAAAAAATCGACAATAGTGCAGAATGGTTGAAGGAAAAGAGAATCGACATAGGAGAGGGAAAAAAGGAGGAAAATGGGCACCTGGAGAAGAGAGGTGGCATAGGTGATGTAGTTCCGGATGGCGCCTTGGGTGGTGATTCGTATCTCGTTCTCGTTGATCGGCGATTCGGGCTTCGGCTTCTCGACCTTCTGGTACCTGTCCATGGTTCTGGATTCGGAAGAGAGAGGGAGAGAAAAAGCGGTGAAACACTAATCCTAAAACCCTAGAAGAAGAAAGGCTCGGAGAGAAAAGGGCTCTAAAACCTCAGAGACTCAGGCTCAGGTCTTGCTCTTTTTTCTTTAACAAAGCAATTTTTCAAATGCGATGCATGTGTGCGTCCAGGATTTCATCTCGTCGTGGCCTGTGCTTTACACCTACGGCTCAGATTGGCTTCTCTGCCCGCTAACCTTTTTTGGGCTTTTTCATTTTAATATTACAATTTTTTAATTTTCATTTTAAAATAAAATTATTTTTAATCTTTAAAAAATATTTCTTTTATTTATTTCGTCATTCAAAAATTTTTTTTAATTATTCACATATTTTATTTTTACGAAAAATTAAATTAATAAAATTAAAAAAATATATATTTCGTATTTTTTAAGAACAAAACAGGAAATCTTATTCTTCATTTTACCTTGCCTCAAAGATTATTTAACAAAATGCTTTAATTTTGATACGTGGGGGAAATTTCTAATCCAGTTTATGATGACCTTCTACCTTAATTGTTGGATATTTTTAAAATTCAAATAAGAAATCAAATTAAAAAAAATAACATCAACTTTTCAATTAAGGAAATAAAAAACAAAAATAACATGTTGAAAAGCAGCCATGAAAGGTAGGGACATCCAAATAAAACAATCAGTGAAATAGAGAGTATTCTTTTATTCTCTGTTTTAAACATTCTTGTCCTAGTTCTCCGTGTTTTGTCGTTCTAAAGCACTCAATTTGCCCTCAGTGAGCTCTGGTATGTGGCTCATTTCTATAGGGAAACTTATTCATGGCATCTCTACTTCGTATTGACCATGTGCACGGTTTGGAGAACCAGAATCCAGGTTTGCCGAAATTCAAAACTGGGATACCGTGTGTTTTATTTTGGTCGGAATTTTGCTATGCTTGCTTCAGTTTGTTCAAATGCCCTGTTGTTTCTCAACTATGCTCTTTGCTTTTAGTTTATTCAAGGTCTCTTGAGTTTCAAGTTCATTTCCACAGGAAATTTGTAGAACATGAATCATGTCTTTAAACAGGATAGTCTTGCTGGGTCGCACTTCCATACTCCAACTTGGGTATGGAGTATCGGTGCTCCATTACTTGTCATCCGTTGATCTGCCAGAAAAGCAAATCAACGGCTAAATTTGATGACCGGCAACTTGGTTAGCAGGTCTTATTGTAAAACTGTTAATTAAAAAGTGGTCCTCACCTATTTGCAAAATGATTCCTCCTTCTCCCTCATTGATCGAATAAAATATACATTTTTAAAAAATTAGAAAAATTTTAAATAATTAATTTTTGATCTAAAATTATTTTTTAAAAAATGATCAAAAATATCAAATAATCAAAAATACTATAAAATAAATATTTGGCATAGGCAAAATATTACAGGAAAAATTAAAAAATAATTTTTAAATAAAATAATAATTATGACATAAAAAAATTTAGAATCTAATTTTTTATATTAATTATTTATGAAAAATTTTAGTTTATTTAATCAATAATTATATAAATTATATAGAATATCACTTGAGGAAGATTTTTATTTTTTTTTTGTCTTTAACCAAGGTATTTCAATAAATATTCCAATAAGACTAACTCTTCAAATCGAAAATAGTAGTTAGGTAAAGCCTTTTTCAAAATGACACATTTTTAAAGAAATGCAATATAAGGCATTCTTAGGAAGTCATCAGTTCTGATACTACTCTCATCCAAGCATAGTTTATTAATTTTAAACAATTTTTTGTCTAAAATTATTTTCAGAAAATTGTCAAGAATATCAAATAATAAAGAATATTCTAAAATAAGAATTTGGTATAAAGAAAATATTATACAAAAAATTAGAAAATTATTTTTAATTAAAATAATAATTATGACATAAAAAAGAGAAAATAAGACTTAGAATCTAATTTTTCTAATGTTAATTATTTATAAAAAAATTTAATTTATTTCATTAATGATTATATAAATTATATGAAATATTACTTGGGTAAAGATTATTTTTTATCTTTGACTAGGGTATCCCTACAGGTATTATTATAAGGCTAACTCTTCACTTCAAAGATAGTTGTTAGTTAAAGCCTTCTCTAAACGCGCATATTTTTAAAGAAGTGTAATACAAGGACTTCTCAGAAAGATATCAGTTCTAATATTACTCTCATCCAAGCACACTGTACTAATTTTAGATAATTTTTTGTCTAAAATGATTTTCAAAAAATTGTAAAGAATATCAAACAATTAAGAATATTCTAAAATAAATATATGACACAACGAAAATATAACACAAAAATTATAAAAATTATTTTAAAATAAAATAATAATTATGACACAAAAAAATAAAAAAAATTTAGCTTCTAATTTTTCTTATGTTAATTATTTATGAAGAATTTTAAGTTGGTTCATCAATAATTATATAAATTATATAAAATATCACTTGGGGAAGATTTTTTTTTTTTATCTTTGACCAGGTATCCCATAAGTAATACTGTAAGACTAACCCTTCAGGTCGAGAGTAGTGGTTAGGAAAAGTTTTATCCAAAATAGTACTTTTTTAAACAAGTATAATATTAGAATTTCTTAAGAAGTTATTACTTCTAATACTTCTTTTATCCAAGTATCCTCTACTAATTTTAAACAATTTTTTAACTAAAATTATTTTCAAAAAACTATCAAGAATATCAAATAATTAAGAATATTTTAAAATAAATATTTGACACAATAAGAATATTACACAAAAAATAAAAAAAATTATTTTTAAACAAAATAATAATTATGACACAAAAAAATTATAATATAAATTTTTATATTAATTATTTATGAAGAAATTTAGTTGGAAGATTTTTTTTTTTTGCATCTTTAACTAGGGTATCCCATAGGCATCACTTTAAGACTAATCCCTCGAATTGAGAATAGTAGTTAAAAAAAGTTTTCTCTAAAATAGTACATTTTTAAAAAAGTACAATACAAGAATTTCTCAAAATATCATAAGTTCTAATATTACTCTTATCAAAGCATCATCTATTATTTTTAAATAATTTTTGGTCCAAAATGCAATACAAAAAATTGTCAAGAATATCATATAATGAATAATATTCTAAAATAAATATTTGACACAATGAAAATATTTCACAAAAATTAAAAATATATTTTAAAACAAAATAATAATTATGATACCTAAAAAAAAAATTAAAATCTAATTTTTTTTATATTAATTATTTATGAAGAATTTTAGTGTGTTTCATCAATGAGTATATAAATTCTATGAAATATTACTTGGGGAAGGTCAATCTTACAGGATAAAGGATAGATGATTGTGTTAATCAATCAGGATTAATTATGATTAGCAGTTGATTAGTTGAGTTAGTTATTAGTTACTGTTATGGTTAGTTTTGGTTGTTCTGTATATAAGCTGAATGTATCAGCTTCAGTGCCACTTTTGCCATGCATTCAATTCAAGATTTCTCATATGGTATCAGACAAATTTTGACCCATGACATAATTCATCTAACATATGAACCAAAAATCCCATAATCCAGTAACCAGAATCACAATTCATACCCATGCCCTTTTGCAGACCCAAAATAAAAAATAAAAAAGGGGCCATGCCCATTTGAACCCTTGGTCTTTTAGCTCTCTCTCTTTTTTTGGTTAGTGGTCCCTCGGCTTTTTCAGGCATCTTTAACCAATAGACTTCCAAGCCATGCAGATGGAAGCAAGCAACCGAACTGCCACGGCAATAAGCCCTTGGCTCTAAGCGGTGGAAAAGGATAAAATGGAAGGAGGGTTCTCCTTCTTGCTTGTTCCAAGTTTTGGCTTGAAGGTAAGTTCCTATGCTCCTGCTTTGCTTCATGTCATGTTGTTTTTCTTCGTTAAATTGTATTGTTGGTAGTTGAACATTTCGTCCAACCCTTATTTTTTGGTTAATTGAAATAAAGCTCCTCTCACCCATGGTCCCAAATAGAGTTGTCAAAATGAGTTATAACTCATAAGTCAACCCGACTCAATTTATTAAAATGTAGGTTGAGTTGTAAAAATTTAACTTATATCAAAAGAGAGCTAACCTAGTTTAGCTCACTTTTTCTCTAACACGTGGTGAGCTGACCGTGATAAGCTTGGTTGTCTTACTTTGAAAAATAAATTAATTAAAATTTTAATTTCATGAATTTTTAATCTTGTTTTAATGATGTTTTATGACAATGAAAGGTTAATTTAATTAAAATTTTTAATTTTATGATGTTTTGATGGTGTTAATGACAATTAAGAATTAAATTTAGTAATTATTGATTACAATGATATGATTTAGTATTTATTTTTGTATTTATTTTTTTTAATTTATAATGAGTCAACTTATTTAACCTATAAATTCATCTAAAGTGAGTCGAGTTAGCATTTTTTCAACTTACGTCAAAAGTAAGCTAACCCGACTCAATTCAATTTTCTTTTAACTCATGAATAACTCACTTTAACAGCACTAGTCCTCACAGCCTTACCCCCTCACCATGTTCTTCGTTTGTATGTTCATTGTGCCAAGCAAACAGCTCCCAAACTCTCCTTTCAACACCAAAAATACCTACACCCATACTGCCAATAAACCCTGTCGATTGCCCCTGCCTCAACACAGCAAGTCACTTACATTGCATCGACAGCACCAGCGTGCCGATAGTAAGACAATTCCGTGCCCAACTGTAACAACCTCACGTACCAACAACTGCACCCTTTCTCCTGACCGAGCCACTCCTTACCGCTATTGGCTAGATGTCTTTCTTCCCTTGACTGTATGAAATATATTCTTCCTATAAAAGTAAGTTTTATTATATCTTAATATAAATTAATTTTAATGATCTTATGAATTTATTGATTATTTAAAAAAAATAATAATTAAATATTGCGCTTATGTACGAGAAATTATACATACTAGCACATGCGTTAAAAAAATTAGAACAATCGGCCCATGAATAGTAAAATTAAAAAAAATAAAGAAGCCCGTGAGGGCTATTTTGCTAGGCCCACTTAGAAGATGCAAGATGTAATACCATTGTGCCTCTCCAACATTGTGCATTGAGAAAGGGCAAGATTTGCTGGTATAGCATAGAGGAGATTTTTTTTTTGGTTGCATAATTAGTTCTTTAGTTATGAGGAGTTAATTTATTTATTTAGGGCCCAAATCAAGTGATCTTGGAATTTTAGTTTGAGTAGAAATTTACTCATTGAGTTTTTTAAGTGCATAATTGTTCTTTGATTTGAGATTTTTATTGGGATTTGATTTTTTCATTAAATTGATATTTATAAATTGTTCTTGTAGATTTTATTAATAAATTGATATTGATATTTGTTGGACACATTTAATACTTGTAGTTTTAGATGGGTAATTATGCAATAGTGTTTATGCTTTGTGATTGGATGATTTAAACCATTAAAATTTAGATAAATTTTGTCATGAATTTTAATTACAATTTATTTTATATTATTAAACCAAAGCTTGTAGTCAAGGCTATTCTTTAGAATTAGTAAATGCACAATTTAGGCATATTAAATATTTATTTTCCAATTCAAGTTTAATATTTATTATTACAAGGTTAGTGGTGAAGGGAAAGTCCTACATTTATATCCTTGATTGCTTCTTGCCTACTTATTTAGTTTTAGTTTTAATGTTAGATTAGTTACTAATTATATTTAAGTTTCTAAATTTATTCAAAAATTTAAATTTTTTTATTAGTTAAAGTAACTTAGGTTGGCATTGGATTTTTGTTATCAAATCACTTCGTGTGGGTACAACACTTTTATATATGCTTATTATTACATTGATGAAGTAAGGTTATCTTTTAAAGACACATTTTGAATTTTATTTCATTTTGAAATAATTATCTAAACTTTTAAATTTAGATGAAATGTTATTAAATTTGTTAAAACTTGTAAACATACCATTTTATTTATTAGCTGAACCAAAACCATTTATTATTAACTAGTACGTATTTATTAATATATACAATTAAAACTTCATAAATTTAAATAAATAATTATTTAAGTAAAAGTTAGATTCAAACAATAAAACAATTGATATAATCAAAATAATATGATGGAAGATTCTATCTATAATGGATTGTAGAAATAAATTCATAATAATAAATATTTCAAATAAAATATGCGATTCACTTTCATACACAGTAAAAATTTTATAGGTGTATATAAAAGTAAAATAGTAACATAAATTAGAATGAGAGGGAGAAATTGAGGGACATATTTACAGGGATGAGAATTTAAGAAAAATAAAAAATGTGGGATATAATTTTTTTTAATAATATTCGTTCTATTTTATATTGACATCTATAAATTTATTACTTTGTGAATTTCTTTGACAAATAGGTGATTAAAGTAAGAATTTTTTTTCTAAAATATTAATTATAGATAAAATTAAAAATTATAAAAACATCTTATTATTTCATTTATCAATAATAGAGTTTAAAAATTAACTAGTAAACGTGCATGTGAAATGATTTTCTTAAATAAGAATGTATGATATTGAATAAATTTCTTTAATTACTTCAAAATTAGTGATGGTAATATGGGCCAAACCGACTCGACCCATCACTGGTCAAGTAAAAATAAGATAAGTTGACCTGTTTTTATTTGATAGGTTGAAAAAATAACTCACTCTATTTTATGGTAAGTTGACAGGTTGATGGATCAATTCACCTAAAATTTAAAAATAAAAAATTAACTTGCCAAAAATTAAATGAAAAATAATAAAATGATAGGTTAGTATGTCAACTTGTTTAAAAAATAAAAAAAATAAAAAAAGATGAATTAAATTGACCCATTAAACTACTATCAACAACTGAAAAATTCAAAAAAAAAAAAATGACCTGAAGGGCCAACTTGCCTGTCATGCCATGCCAGTTATGTAGGGTAGGTTAAAAAAAACATGATTTACAAAATTAAACTTGACCTATGTTCAATGGGTAAAACTCCTTTTGCCATCTTTATTAAAAATAAACCATTTTTCAATCATTTTTGAAAAGTATGGCGGATGGATTGCTTGATATTTCAAATCTACACAATTCTATGTCTATGTGTAAAGACCCGTTGTCTATTTGTTTCCTTACTTACTAGGCTTAAAGAGAAAGAAATAGACATTAGCTGAGTAAAACTTGATTAGAATTATTGGTCAGACAGTAATATATAAAACAATGTTAAGAATAATTTGGAGACACATGTGAGAAATGGACACAGAGATTTTGTGGCGGTCACTTTGTTGCCCACATTTTTTTGTTTTCCTCAAATCAAAATGGGTGTGTCCTAGTTTTTGGGGACATTTATAAGGTTTTAATAAGATAATTATTTGCATAAACAAAAACATTTTTAGTTTAAGGTTTTAAACTGGGTGACAAACTTTAGTCTTTTCCTCACCTTTTCCTTTTTAATTTGGAGAATATTATGTGTGTTGAAATACAGTTATTAAAAAAAAGATAAATTTAAAGAAACAACAAAGAGATAAGATAAGTTAAAAAAAAAAAAAAAGCCTATCCCCTTACTGGAATACAATCCTATGCGCACATCACCTCCTATATCTCCTGTTCTTTTTAAATATTGCTTTTAGGCTTCTTCAGTAGCCTATGTCTTAAAAAATTATGTTACTGTATCATGCCTCAATTTTAGATTTAAAAATTTTTGAGTAGTGAAATAAAATTTTTTACCTAACATTTTGAGTAGTTGCAGTGAAAGTAAACTGTAATTTTAGACAAGTTTTACATGTAATATATACATATATATATATATATATATATGTATGTATGAAGTTGTTTTAATTTGAAATTTGCATGCTTGCTTTTATCCAAGAAACTCGAGGAAAATATAATTAATGGTTCGTTTGGGTAAATATGAAAAATTAAGAAATTTAATTTTAAAATATTATAAAGTATAATCACAATATCTGTATATTAAAATATTTTACGTTCCATTTTAGATTATATATATGCCAAAAAATAGTGCATCGGAATGTGTTTGTGCCTATATCACCTAATAGCTTCGTTTCGTCGTCACAAGTAATTACTTGGAAGTTATAATTACTTATAAAAATGAAACTCTTAAATTTAATATAAGGAATTGGATTAATAATTAAGAATATATGTTATTTATTTTTGAGCTTTGAACTTTGAAGTAACATTTAAGAAAATTAATTATTATAAATATAAAGGACCGATATGAAAAATGTACTTTGAAAATTATCCGAGAAAAAACTTGATTTCTGTTAATATATAAATTGACTTGAAAATATTCTCATTATACAAAAAAAAAAATTTGGCATCTTGTGGAGCAAAAAAAAAAAAAAACTATTGTTTGGCGTTGCCGAAGCATGACATTAGTTAGACAAAGTGATTTTAATCATATTGCACATTCTGTAAAAATTAAAGACAGAAATTTAAGTGACATCAATTAAAATTTATGTAAATTCTAACAAAAAACCTTTACGTAAATTTGATTTTATCTAACAAAATTTAGTATATATTAAAAGTCGCGTGCAAGAATTGAAATATAACTATTTCTTTTCTTGGCGAGTGTAATAACAAAACTCTGAGAAGCATTTTTATGGCTATTACGGGAGAATTATAATTTTAAAAAACTTGGCGACTATATGTTAAATTGAAGAAAAATTAATCAAAATCAAAACAATGGTTACTTAAATTTAAAAAATAGTTAATGATTAATTGCTAATTAATGAGGGTTTTTGAAGCTCTTGGATTTGATTCCTTTTGTTAATGTTTGTGGCAAACCTTGACTTTGAAATAAGATACGGTAACCTCCTCTCTTGTTAAGCTTTTTATTTATAAAAAAAAAGACAAAAACACTTACTTAATGCTTGTTTAGATGAGTTTTATTTTTAATAAGAAAATATTTTTTTAAAAAAAGTACTTTTTTTTATATTGATTTCAGTGTGTTTGGGTAAGTTATTTTTTTTTTAAATTGAAGCACTAACAAAATACATTTTGTATTTTTTAAAAGCTAAAATTTTGTACTTATAAAAAAGGACCTTTATTGAAATATTAAAAAATATGTTCAATTATAATAAAAAAACTTATCAAATATTGTATTTAAACATAAAATAATTTTTTATAAAAAGCTCATATAAAAAAGGATTTTTTTTCAAGAAGCTGATCCAAATGAGCCTCTGTTAACTATAGCTTCTGATTCTAGGTTATTTTATCTTTAACTAAACATTTTTCAAAAAATTTTCTGAAATTGGATTTCTCCCTTTTAATATTATTCTTATGTGGTGTTATTTCGTAAGTCTTTGCACACGCATGTGGCATCACTTTGAATTATTATCAATAAAATGGTATTTTAGTAATGAAAAATGTAGCACATTTATAATTTAGTCTCAAATTTAAATTAAGTGTATAATTCAATACCTGAATTATATAAATATGTTTTAGGTTAGTCCTGGTTAAGTAGAGATAACAAAAAGACTAAAGTAAAGTAATTTGAGGATTAAATCAAATATTTATTTTAATCAAGAACTGAATTGTAAGAGAAATATACTTTTTTAAGAACGAAAATACCACTCTATTCTTTAAATTATTGTAATTGTACAAGCTAATTTAACCTAATTCGTTAGAAAAAGAAATTAGTAAATTGAACATTTGATTAGTCTGATTAAAAGATATATGATAATTTGAGAAAAAGTCAAAAAACTAATTTTGTGATTTTTTTTTTTGGATTATCAAACTAGTGATTAAACCAATGATTCAACAGACTGACTCAACTCCGATCCAATTTATACAACTAACCTTTCAATAATGACATTGAGAAAATGAAGATGAATGATAATTTCTTCGTTAATTCCTATACTGTGAGTCAAATTAATTTTCAAGTGGATCTCAGTCATTTTTTTTATAATTTATTCAAACTAACCTTAAATACACAATTGAACAAGAAAAATTCTACATAGTTAGAATTATTTTCATACAATAAGTTGTCATATTTATGAGTTTTTGAATAAATGAGTGATCATTTTTATTTTATCTTATTTAATAATAATTTATGTATATAAGTGATTTTTAATTAAATTCTGTCAAATTTTTTTTTTAACTGTGTAGTAATACTCAATAAAAAAGTATGCTTCTGTGCCATAATTAATGCTGTGATTTAAGAGCCTCCTTCATAGTATGGCAAATCATTACCGTTCAAGACAAAGATAAAGGATTATCATTTTCTCCCCCAATTTTCTGAGTACAGAAAGAATAATATGTACCAATTATTCTTTTTAATTTTTACAATTGCTTACTTAATTTTAAGTCAGAAGTAGTATAGTAAAATTTTTTTTAAAAGAATTCAAACCCTAATATTAGAAGTAAAATTTGCTTAAAGCGCAATTCATTTTCACTATATCAATCACATTTGAGATTTTAATTACCTTTATAAATGTCCATGTATAAGAGAAAAGAAACAATTAGAAAAAAAGGCGAAAAAGATCCTCCATATTTTATTTTTCATTATAAATAGAATTATCCAGTTTTATATGACATTAGCTAATATCCAGCAAAGGAGGCCTTTAAAGCCTAATAAGTTGAAACAATTAATTCGACCTTAACTTCTATAGGGTTGATTTAAAGCCTGATTGTTTTAGCATTAAGGAAACACTAATACATTTTTATTTAAAGAAAAGAAAATGCAACTTAAAACCAACTTAAGTCTAAATGCACATTTTATCTTTACTAACAATAAATCAAACAGGCTACAAATGAACTCGCAAATTCATTTATTTTATAATTTTTTAAAAATAACATAAGTAAATAATATACTGTCATAAGAATTAATTAACACGTAAAAGTCATGACATTTTCTATTTAATTACTGAGAAAAATACTTGTTTACATAATTCATAAAATTTTAAGTATCTCTTACGCAAGTCCAAAAGCTCATGCATGATAACTATTTTAAAATAAAATAAAGTTACGAGGGATGTCTTTATGTGTTTCCTAGAAAATAATTATTAAACCTTATGTGGAAGGCACATGCTAGAAACTAACCAAAATATGTTTTTAATTTGTAATAAAATTTTATTATTAATTATTATATTGATTTATTTTGATCGTTATTAAAACTTTTTAAATAGATATAATAAAAAAATTATTATCTTTCCTGATTGTTGTATTGCTATTTTAAAATATTTATAAACATATTTGAAATCTCAAATGCAATGCATGTTAACTATCAAAATAAAAGTATATATATAACTAATTGATGGTTTTAGTGCGGTTTTGAATATTTCCAAAAAAAAAAAACTGAGATTGGGAATACATAGATTAAAGTTGGTAGAATATGGGTTATTAGATCCCTAAGGTCAGAAAAATAATATCGGGTTTTAAAATTTTTTAAATTATATTGAAAAATTTAATTAGTGTGTCACAGGAGTAAGATTGCCGTCCACTACATAGTTGTGATAATAGTGAAACTTGGTAGATTATATTGGATTTGCCTTTATATTTAAAAAGTGTATATGATTAGACGTACTAAGATATTATTTTTATTATTATTACCCTGCCGGGAAGAAGACTGCAGGGTAACAAAAGCACATCAAGTATTGATTGTGTGGGGGCACAAATAGCCAGCGTAGTGCTCCATTGAAGATGGTCATGTCACAGAAGAGTTTTACATCCCGTCTTGCTGTCATTTCCTACTTGTGTGTTATTTAATTTTGTTATATTTAAATGATGATATTTTATAAACATTAACTAGGAAATGTATGGTTATGCTTATTTTTAGGAGTGATGTAAAGATTAAAGAGAAAACTTTGGAAAGTGAATTTCTAATAACATGCTAACTTACGTGTAAAAATGAATATATGTTTGAATTAAAGTCTATAAATTTAATATTAAATAAATTTAATTTTATAAATTTAATTTTAATTAAAAGTGAATTAAAAGTGAATATGAGTGAAATAATTTATGTTTGATAAAAAATTATATAAAATGTAAAAATAAAAAATTATTATTTTAAACTAAATAAGCTTTTAAAGTTAGAATTATATTTAAAAAATAATATAAATATCAAAACAAATAAAATAAAAAATAAACAAAAATCTATTTGAAGATTCAAAAGTATTACACACCCTAAATCTCTGTAGAAGATGGATGAAAACATTTTCTTCTTCCCAATTTTTTCGTTCCCTTCCAGCCAACATATTTCATATAAGAAAATTCACCAAACTCATAAAAATGCTACCAGGAACAGACATGAGAAGGAGCAAGGAGAAAATATATCAACACTTATGAAAAGCCAGCCACCTATAAAGAGAGGCAATTGATGAGAAAGAATACAAGAAGAGCACATGTGAATAACGTGAAATGGTCGACTGAGTCAAATAAAAGGCTATGTATGGAAGCACAACTGTTCTGACAAACATGATTAGACGATATATCTGGCAGACAAAATATAAAAGAAAATGAAAATTTAGAAGAGCTACCCACCACAAAAAGTGTTTCTCTTGCACTGAATTCCTTGCCAAGAAAAAAATCTATAAGCTTTTGTCCCTCTCTCCATCTTAAATACTTAGGATTATTATTTAGTTAGTAGATAGAGGTCACTAATTAGTTATAAATGCAAGTCAAGCTCAAGGTTTACCAGGACAAGACTTTATACTGTAAACAAATTGAATTTATAATGTCATATTAACTTTATAGCAAAATATGAACCGTAGTATGCAGGATTTTCTAATAATAAAATACATGTTATCTTCAATGATTTGCACCCAAAAAGCCTATTACATTTTCCACTGTAACAGATCCCTCAGCTTCAGATAGATGTCTATCCGCATATAGTGCTAAAATCTTAGTCTCGCTCTTCTCTGCTAGATGTCTATCCACAGATAAAAAAAGAAATAAGGAGGTTCCACGAAAGCCATGTATTGCCCTTTTACTTTCAATGGGTTTTGCTTATTTTATGAGTTCGATGGCAGTTGATTCCATTGCTCATTCCCAGTTCATAAGTGATGGCATGACCTTAGTTTCCCGAGGTGGAACCTGTGTTAGAAATGTGTCTCATGTTTAATGGGAACTAATGATGATTTAATTAAAACATATTAAAGGACTGAAAGGTAAATTAGTTGTAAGGTTATGAAAAGGATAATTAAGTAATTGCTTGATGGAAACAATTATCTGATGATTATAGGATGTTATCCTAAGTGATAACTGATGGTTTTGAAATTTGAAAGAAACGGATAACTGATGATACTATCTTATGGTTTTGAATTTCAAATTAAATCCCTATATATTCAGTCTCTACCCATAAGGATACACCAACAATTTATTTTCATCAGAAAGTGAAAGGGTGTAAGTACGAAAGGGGAAGGGACCGATAAAGACTAAAGATTCAAGAAGGCTTTCAGATCTAAAGTTTATTCCGCATCATGGATAAAGGTTAGTACCATTTATTGATTTGATTTTAATGTATGTGAAAATCATGAATTCCTAAGATCCTAATTGTGTTCTAGTATGATGATCCATAATGTAAAGGACACAAGCTTAGGTTTACATGTGGTATCAGAGCAAGATTTGGGAATTCATGATTTTCCATGTATGATAATTTTTTAAATCGTTTTTACAATATGAACATGAAAGAGAAAGATCTGAAAAATCTAGATATGAAAAATCATTCAAAAAAAAAAAATCGCCAGAAATTGGCTTCGTTCGAAAGTTCCTGTGTTTTCCGGCGACGAGCTCCGGCGGCTTCTTCCTGCTCTTCCTCTCCACGATCGGTCACGGTTCTCTCTATGCGGTAAAGATTCATTCGCTGCTCCCTGAAATTTGACAAAGAGTCAAAGTACTAGAGAGAGAGAGAGAGAGAGAGAGAGAGAAAGAAAGGAGAAAGCCCTGTGGTGTTGTTCCTCCACGGCTTCCCTGAACTCTGGTTCTCATGGCGCCACCAGATTCTGGATCTCAGCTCCCTCTGCTATCGCGCCGTGGCCCTGATCTCCGGGGTTACGGCGACACCGATGATCGCACCCCAATCGTGCGGCACGAGGAAGACTTGATCCACACCCAGTGAATCAATGAGGGCGACGATGTCACCCACTATGTGAAAGCAGGTGTAGCTGGTGATTGAAGGTGGAGCATCGGTTGGTACCTCTGCATGTTTCGCCCTAAAAGAGTCAGAGCCGATGTCTACCTCTCTGTAAATCATTGCCGAAATCAACTTGTACAAGTTCGATCCCTGGGTTTTGCCGAGCAAAGCGATTTTCGGTGAGAAAGGATGGCACTTTTCAGCCCCCGATTTTCGGTTTTGTGGTTGGAACGTTTTTGAGGTCGGAAAAGTGATTTTCATTCAAAAAAAAAAAAGTGCCTTTTCTTAGTAGGTCAAGCCCAACTTATTGAGGATAATAACTGGTGTGGATGAGATTAAGATTGAATGTGTGAAATCTTAAATCTTCTAATTGGTTTATAAAATATTTCTGTTTGGAATTAAGTATGATGGATTTGTTAGTCACCAAAGTGGCCAAATTCTTATGAATTATTTTAATTCTGAACATTATGATTGTGTTTCAATTACCCATAATTTTGATGTTATAAATAACATGAAAATTATTGTTTTTTATTATGGGTAAATTGAAGTTCATTATTATAAGGCAGTTAAGGATCAACCCAAAGGTTGATTGCTTGTCTTTATAATAAATGAGCATGAATGTTGGTGATGTGAATATATTATTAGTTATATTTATATATCCAAAGATAATGAATATTTCTAGTTAGTGTATACATCATTGCCAAATTATGTAAAAATTTTTATTAGCATCATTATGTTGAATGTTGTATATTGATGGATTGCCCAAAGGTGAACATCAATATGCATTGTATGAAATGTATCTGAATTTGTGAAGCATGTTGATGTGTATGTATGTATAACTCAAAGTATTAATGTTTTTAAATTTTATTCCTTGCAGTACCAGTTGCTACACATTCACTGTTCTCAACTGTTGCAGTTTTTAATGGACTCAACTTCTCTGAATGGTGTGAGCAAATCCAATTTTACCTTGGGGTAATGGATCTGGATTTAGCTCTTAGAGAAGAGAAACCTAATGCTATTATTGTTACAAGCACTGAAGAGGAAAGGGTCCATTATAAAAAACTGAAAAAGATCCAACAGGTTGAGTCTGATGTATATACGAATGAGCATTGCTAGCAACATCAAGTCAGCTCTCTTCCACAAACTGAAAGTGCCAAAGAAATGATGAAGCTTGTGGAAGAGCGCTCCCAAACTGCTGATAAGTCCCTTGCTGGGACACTAATGAGTACATTGACCACCATGAAATTTGATGGTTATCGTACAATGCATGAGCATGTTATTGAGATGACGAATATTGCAGCAAGACTAAAGTCATTGGGGATGGATGTGCATGAAAATTTCCTGGTGTAATTCATTCTAAACTCATTACCGGCTGAGTATGGTCCTTTCCAGATGAACTATAATACCATGAAGGATAAATGGAATGTACATGAATTGCACAATATGTTGGTTCAGGAAGAGACCAGACTCAAGAACCAGGGAATTCATTCCATCAATTATGTGAAAGGTCAAGGAGCTGAAAAGAAAAGTTTCAAGAAACATGAGAAGAAGGGAGGAGGACCTCTGAAGGTTAATGAGGCTTCTTCTTCTAAAATTCACAAGAAGGAACATAATGGAAACAAATGTCATTTCTGTAAAAAGGCTGGACACTTCCAAAAGGATTGTCCGAAATGTAAGGCTTGGTTCGAAAAGAAAGGTAAGCCCAGTGCTTATGTATGTTATGAATCAAACCTAGCTGAAGTTCCTTATAACACTTGGTGGATTGATTCTGGATGTACTGTTCATGTTTCTAATATGTTGCAGGGATTCCTTACAACCCAAGCCACAAAGCGAAATGAAAAGTTTGTCTTCATGGGCAATAGAATGAAAGCTCCAGTGGAAGCTGTCGGAACTTATCGTTTAATCCTTGACACTGGATATCATTTAGATTTATTGGAAACTTTGTATGTACCTAGTATAACTAGGAATTTAGTTTCAATTTCTAAACTTGATAAGGCTGGATATTCCTTTAAATTTGGTAGTGGTTGTTTCAGTTTGTACAAGCACAATCATTTGATTGGCAATGGTACCTTATGTGATGGATTATATAAATTATGTCTTGATAATCTATATGCTGAAACACTTATGACCTTGCATCATAACGTTGGAACTAAACGTGCCTTAATAAATGAATGTTCTGCTTACTTGTGGCATAAACGTTTGGGACATATTTCCAAAGAAAGAATGGAAAGATTGGTAAAGAATGAAATCCTTCCGGATTTAGATTTTATTGATCTAAATGTATGTGTGGATTGTATTAAAGGTAAACAAACAAAACACACAAAGAAAGGAGCCACGAGAAGCACTCAGCTTCTTGAAATTATACACACTAATGTATGTGGGCCTTTTGATGTTAACGCTTTCAATAAAGAAAGATACTTTATCACCTTCATTGATGATTATTCACGTTATGGTTATGTCTATTTGCTATATGATAAATCTCAGGCAGTAAATGCTTTGGAGATTTACATTGATGAAGTTGAAAGGCAATTAGACAGAAAGGTGAAAATTGTCAGATCTGATAGGGGTGGACAGTATTATGGAAGGTACGATGAAAGCGGACAACATCCGGGTCCATTTGCTAAATTCCTTGAAAAGAGAGGCATATGTGCTCAATACACAATGCCAGGTACACCACAACAAAATGGTGTGTCAGAAAGGCGTAATAGAACCTTGTTAGATATGGTTAGGAGTATGTTAAGTAATTCATCTTTACCCATTTTGTTGTTGACTTATGCTCTTAAAACTGCCATGTATCTGTTGAATAGGGTTCCTAGTAAGGCAGTTCCAAAGACTCCTTTTGAACTGTGGATTGGAAGGAAACCTAGTCTAAGGCACCTGCATGTTTGGGGTTGTCAGGCAGAAGTTAGATACTATAATCCACAAGAAAAGAAACTGGATGCAAGAACAATCAGTGGATATTTCATTGGTTATCCAGAAAAATCGAAAGGGTATAGATTTTATTGTCCTAATCATACTACAAGGATTATTGAAACTGGAAATGCTAGGTTCATTGAGAATGGTGAAGTTAGTGGGAGTGAAACACCACGTAAAGTAGAGATTCAAGAATTGAGAGTACAAGTTTCCTTGACTTGTGTCTCTAATAAAGTTGTTGTTCCTCATGTTGTTGTACCGATTAATAATAATGAAAGAACAACAAATAAATGATCCTACTACTCACAATGAAATTATAGTAAATGAACCGAATGAGCACATAGTAGAAGAACCACAACAAATAGCATTAAGAAGATCTCAAAGAGAAAGGAGATCCGCTATTTCTAATGACTATGTGGTATATATCTACAAGAATCTGAATTTGACTTGGGAATGGAAGATGATCCAGTTACGTTTTCACAAGCCATGAATAGTAACAATGGTGAAAAGTGGTTAAACGCCATGAAAGAAGAGTTGAAATCTATGGAACAGAATGATGTTTGGGACCTTGTTGAGTTATCAGAAAGTTGTAAGAGAGTTGGATGTAAATGGGTCTTTAAGACTAAACGTGACTCTCATGGTAACTTAGAACGTTACAAGGCCAGACTAGTTGCAAAAGGATTCACTCAGAAAGATGGCATCGACTATAAGGAGACCTTTTCACCGGTATCTAAGAAGGATTCTTTAAGAATCATTATGGCATTGGTAGCTCATTATGATTTAGAGTTACACCAGATGGATGTGAAAACTGCCTTTCTAAATGGGAATTTAGAGGAAAGATGTGTACATGGACCAACCAATGGGGTTCATAGAAAAAAAGAAAAGAGCACATGGTGTGCAAACTTAAGAAATCAATATACGGACTTAAACAAGCTTCACGACAATGGTACCTTAAGTTTAACGATACCGTTGTTTCCTTTGGATTTAAAGAAAACACCGTCGATCGGTGTATATATCTAAAGGTCAGTGGGAGTAAGTTTATATTTTTGATTCTGTATGTTGATGACATCTTGCTTGCAACTAATAATCTTGGTCTTCTGAATGAGACTAAGATGTTTCTCTCTAGTAACTTTGAAATGAAAGATATGGGTGAGGCAACCTATGTGATTGGGATAGAGATATTCCATGACAGATCACAAGGATTGTTAGGCTTGTCTCAGAAAGCATATATTAATAAAGTTTTAGAGAGATTTGGGATGGAAAAGTGCTCATCATCTTCGATTCCAATTCAGAAAGGAGACAAATTTAGTCTCATGCAATGTCCAAAGAATGATTTGGAACGGAAAGAAATAGAAGCAATTCCATATGCATCGCTTGTTGGGAGCTTAATGTATGCTCAGACTTGTACGAGACCAGATATCAGTTTTGCAGTTGGAATGTTAGGAAGATATCAGAGTAATCCTGGTATGGATCATTGGAAAGCTGCAAAGAAAGTTCTGAGATATTTGCAAGGAACAAAGAATCACATGCTTACTTATAGGAAATCCAACAACCTTGAGGTCATTGGATATTCAGATTCAGACTTTGCCGGATGTGTGGACACAAGAAAATTCACTTTTGGCTATTTGTATCTTTTAGCTGGAGGAGCTATATCATGGAAAAGTGCGAAGCAGTCTGTAATTGCTGCATCCACTATGGAAGCTGAATTTGTGGCATGCTTTAAGGCCATGGTTCAGGCTAAATGGCTACAGAACTTTATTTCAGGGCTTGGATTGGTCGACAGTATTGATAGGCCGCTGAAAATTTATTGTGACAATTCCGCAAGCAGTCTTCTTTTCTAAAAACGACAAGTATTCCAAAGGTGCTAAACATATGGAGTTGAAATACTTTGCCGTTAAAGAAGAGGTTCAGAAACGTAGAGTGTCTATAGAGCATGTTAGCACTGATCTTATGATAGCTGATCCCTTGACGAAAGGATTACCGCCCAAGACATTTACTGGTCATTTGTATAGTATGGGCATTTATGTCAGCTAATGACTGTTGATCATTATTGTAATTATTGACTATTGACACTTTGAGCTCATTAATATATAAGTTTCTGAATTTTTCTTATTTTCAAATTTATGTATACATGCATGTATGAATAATGATGTTGAAATACAGGATTTGTCCCTAATGAAGACATTATTGTTTGTTATTGGACATGATGTGTACTTCCATTAAAGTTTCATATTAGGGAGAAGAGCTAATATAGTAGTACATGAAAGGAACTATGCCGATTTGATAGTGTAGAACCGCCATGACTCTTGTTGGTTTTATTCCTAATTATGAATTATGATGCAACTAATGTATGAAACCTTTAGCTGAATTTATGCGCACTAAAGTTGATGTTTTATTAATTCATGAAATGACATTTACCACATGAGCCAAGTGGGAGAATGTTAGAAATGTGTCTCATGTTTAATGGGAACTAATGATGATTTAATTAAAACATATTAAAGGGCTGAAAGGTAAATTAGTTGTAAGGGAGGATAATTAAGTAATTGCTTGATGGAAGCAATTATCTGATGATTATAGGATGTTATCCTAAGTGATAACTGATGGTTTTGAAATTCGAAAGAAACGGATAACTGATGATACTATCTTATGGTTTTGAATTTCAAATTAAATCCTTATATATTCAGTCTCTACCCATAAGGATACACTAACAATTTATTTTTTCATCAGAGAAGTGAAAAGGTGTAAGTACGAAAGGGGAAGGGACCGATAAAGACTAAAGATTCAAGAAGGCTTTCAGATCTAAAGTTTTATTCCGCATCATGGATAAAGGTTAGTACCATTTATTGATTTGATTTTAATGTATGTAAAAAATCATGAATTCCTAAGATTCCTAATTGTGTTCTAGTATGATGATCCATAATGTAAAGGACACAAGCTTAGGTTTACAACCTGAGCTTGGTTTCTTCAGCCCTGGGAATTCCAACAAACGTTACTTGGGAATTTGGTACAAGAATATCCCAATTCACACAGTTGTTTGGGTGGCAAACCGCCTCAACCCAATCAATAATTCTTTTGGCACCTCAACAGTAAACAGCACTGGCAGCCTTGTGCTTAGCCAGAATGACAGTGTCATTTGGTACAGTTCAATAATCTCTCAAAAACAAGCACAGAATCCAGTTGCCAAACTCATGGACTCCGGAAATCTTGTGGAATGGGATGAGAAAGAAGCAAACCCAGAAGCCTATTTGTGGCAAAGCTTTGACCATTCATCAGATACATTGCTGCCAGGGATGAAAATTGGATGGAGTCTGAGAAAAGGACTGAGTTGGAATCTAACAGCTTGGAAGAGTCCCAATGATCCAGCTCCAGGAGACTTTTTTTTGCGTTGCGGATCACAGCAGCAATCCTGATTTATATTTGATGAAGGAAGCAACAAAGTACAGCAGATTTGGACCATGGAATGGCATCGCGCGAAGTGGTGCTCCCCAAGCACAAAACAACACTATTTACTATTTCAACTTTGTCAACAAGAAAGACGAGATGTACTACACATACTACCTCCAAAACAATTCTGTGTTGTCAAGAATAGTAATGAACCAAACTGATTATACTCGTTTTCGCTTTGTGTGGGTGGCAGCTGAACAAAATTGGAGGATCTATTCGTCAAAGCCAATAGACTACTGCAACCATTATGGCTTGTGTGGAGCCAATGGGAACTGTATCATTACTGAAACACCAGTTTGCGGTTGTTTAAAAGGGTTCAGGCCCAAGTCACCACAAGCACGGAACTCATTGGACTGGTCTCAAGGATGTGTTCGCAGTAAGCCATTAAGCTGCATGGACAAACGCACAGATGGGTTCGTGAAGATTGTGGGGGTCAAAGTGCCAGACACTACACATTCTAGGTTGGATGAGACTATGGGTCTAGAGGAATGCAGGGCCAAGTGCATGAATAACTGTTCTTGCATGGCATATACAAATTCAGATATCAGACGAAGAGGAAGTGGCTGTGCTATGTGGTTTGGCAATTTAATTGATATTTGACAGTTTACTCCAGGGCAGGATCTATATGTTCGAATGGCTACATCAGAATTAAGTAAGGACTCATCTTTCCTACTTAGCCTAAGTCTTTGGGTGATTTTTCTTACAAGGGTTCTGTCTTAATTTCATATGACAAAATTTCAAGTTAGCTTTTTCAGTATCTGTGAATTAAGCCTAGATTTTTTGTTTGACCGATTTCAACCAAGACGAGGAGGAAGATGGGCATAGAAGGAAGTTGATAACAATAGTTGCCACCACCGTTACTGGAATTTCAGCAATGCTTTTAGTTGGCTGTTATTGTATCTACAGATAATATCACTTGATAGTTGGCTTTTAGTTGGCTGGTAAAATAATATCACTTACTCCCATTTTTCAATTCAATGAATAGTGCTAATGTTTTATGTCACTGTAAATGCGAGGTTCACATACAAATCCGCATAAATAAGCATTGGCATCATAATTATAAGTTTATAACCACACACTTGACAAAGGAATAGTACTTTAAAAGGAGACTAAAAAAATGGAATGTTGTAAAATTTGACGCTTTCTGATTGGTTGTCTTCTTTTGCTTTATGAAGATTTAGTGGGAGCAAGCTTTCCCTATCTAGTATTATTCTAGCTGCTAGGCTTTGCCTCTTTGGTTACCAAAAAAATGTCTTGCCATGTTAAGAAATTTTTTGAAGTAGAATACATTCATGTTATTGCCATGATACAAACCATCATTTACATATTGCTTGTTCAAGGTCATAATTGTTAAAATCTCGTTTCGAAACTTAAAAATCTATACTTTTACATTTTCAAAACTAAAAAATTTGTGGATATTAGATAAAATCTAAAATTCATAAAATTTTTACGATTTATGTTTTAAAACTTTAAAATCTTTAAAATCTCAATTTTATCTCACGATTTTATGTTTTTATATTTGTAATGTAAATATGCTATTTTTTTTATTATTTTTAAGCATTTTAACATTCAATCTCTTCTCATTCATCTATCATTCTAAATTCCTCAATCAATCAAGTTCTAACTCATTTGTCTCTTTGAACGCAATACTTCTAATACAATTCTTTATAGTCTTCTATGTTTTTATCTACTAATTCAAAAGCCCTTCCTTCTCTCCACAATATCCATGCCCGAAACACAAACTTTCCCTGTTACATTTTAGTTTGACATAAATTTAAAATATATATCATATATACTTACAAGGCCAATCAGTTATTGCAATGGTTTGAATGAGAAAACCCTCTATTTCTCTTCCCATATACAATCTCCAACACCAAAATATCAAAACTAAAGATATCATATTAAGTTGAAAATAGCCCTCTAGCAATGTATTCTGGTGCCATGTAGCTACTGCACAGCACTGTTTAGAATAAAATAGTTAAAGAAGTGAAAACATAAATTGTGGAGCACAACAAAATTCCAAGTAAAAAAGTTACTACGTCCCCACTTTCAGATACGTACAAAACATACTTTCAGACACTAAAAGCACATAAGCTATATGATTTAGAGAACAAAAAATGTATTTACTCCTAAATTTATCTGTGTCTGTTTATATCCTATATTCATTTACACATTTTATTTAGAAATTTAAAGTATTTCAACTGTTTTTAAGCTTTATTAATTTTTTACATGATAATTTTATTCTATGTCATTCATGTTCAGTAATCAAATAAAATTAACTAGGCTATATGTTTAATGAATAACTTTTGTAAATGCTAGGCTTTTTTAAAAAGCAAATAAATAATTATAGATCAGCTGAATTGCAATAATTTATTGACTTAGAGATAATATTCTTAGCCCAATGTTAAGCTTCATCACTTAAAACATAATTTTTAAAAATTAATTCTCAAGTTTTTAAACCAAGGGTTAACTAAGTTATGACAACTTATTAATTTAGGTGTAATGTCTTTGGCCACAAATTGAACTTCATTCTGTAACAAATTTAAAGATGGATCATGTGTACCATGACAAATTCTTTAAAGGAGGATCATGTAGCACATGATTAATCCTTTGATATCCAGAGAATGATGTGTCAAGCCTTGCATAGGCTTTCGTTTCTAAGGCACATTTTAATAATCAACCAATTATTTAATTCAGTTAATTAATTAACCAATATTTTCAATTTAATAAATCATTACTTTTAATTAAAATCAACCAATCCAATTTACTCAAAAGTAGATAGTTGTAGTGGTAGTGGACTGCGATCTTAGGTGAACTTTACCAGCAATATCAGGGGATCAAATCTTCGAGTTGCCACTTTATAAAAGGTTTTATCTAACCTTCCCTTCGTAAGTCAAAATTGTAAATATTTTCTTTGAGTCTCTTTTTTTGTTTAGTCTTTTAATTATTTTTAATGTTGTTTAATTATTTGTTTTTACTTCAAGGGATAAATTAAATATTTTAAAGTTGTTAATAATTTGTACAATTTATTTTAGATAATCATCTTAGGACATATATATCATAGGGTCCCACCATAGCACTTGTGGATCCCTCACAGTGGGACGCACCATTTTTACACATATTTGATCATTTCCGTTACCTTCACTTTTGGGCTGAAAAACGGTTTCCAAAAAATAATAAGAGAATCCAATAACGTTTTGGGTCAAGTTGAAAAATGGATCATGGGCTTTAAGTTTCAATCAGTTAGTTTTCGGCCTTTTGACTTACTAGGTACGTATGAAAAAATTATTTCTCAACTTAGTACACCTGAAAATTTATTTTCTTTGATGGTGTAATCTCATTTTTCTTTCATAAATTCGTGGTTGGCAATCACGATTTATATCCATAAAACCCTAATTACTTTTTTCAATTCTATGAGAAAATAAAATATAAAAATACTTAATTCATAGAATGATGGTTTCCATCATCCTCACCCACTACAAATGGGGTGAAATTAAAATAAATAAATATATTAAGGGAGAAAAATAAAAAAATTAAAAGGGCTAAAGCTATATTTTATAAAAAACAACTGAAAATTAAAGGGGTTTTTTTTAAATTTAAAAAATTTTAGGTGCCATGGCGTCCAAGGTTCGGCCCTTTTCTACAAGGAATTATGATTCTTGTTACCGTGGAATTAAGGCCTATGATAAATTTATAACTATGTGCCCTTTTTCTGTCAAACAAATAAATATTTATTCTTATAAAACAGATGTGACAATAAAATTATCATCCCACACTATTTATATTGTGCTCAACTAATTTAAGAAAATAGAATTTTAATTTTAGACAGATCTATACTTTCCCTTTTTCTTGCCTTCTCTACGTTCTTTTAATATAAAAAAATAAGGGATTATAAAAGTAAATATAACTTTTTTTAAATAAAAATTTTTGAAATAGATTTAAAATAAAAATAATATAGACACATTCATTTTCTTTCTCCACTTTCTTGTTTGACCCTTTGAGCAAATGATTGTTCCAACTAATCCTTTCTTCTTTTGGCACAATATGGTATTTCCTTTTGTTTTCTATTAAATCGTAAAATCCCAAAGTTACTTGGATAAACTGTACAACAGGTCAAAGCAAATTCGTCAATTCATTACAAAGTAAACGCATCTGTGGTTGAGTTTTGGAAAAAAGCTTCTCTTATGGAGATTTTCATCAACGTCAAACGCTAAACCAAACAAGAAAAGTGGAAAATGAAACACAATAGATATTTTAAAAAATGTTAATAAACTTGTTGACAAAAATAAGATGCTGAGATCCCAATCAATATGGTTAAATTCAATTAAAATAAAATTATTTGAGCACAAAGAAACCTGTAAAAGTACTTTAAATGCAATAATTCAAAATATATAAAAAAAATGAATGTAAAACTCCATTGACTACTGTCAAAAGTGGCAGTGATCAAACTAGTAATTGACAATTGTTTTGGTCTAACTACTGATCCATTTAATCTTAGCAGGTTACTCACTTAAATGGTACTAATTAATACAAAGATACTTATTTATCTCTTTAACTCACTCACAAATAGAGTTGAGTAAACCGACTAACTCGGCCTGTCACAATAACCTGTCATGAATTGGTTTTAATTAAGCTAGGCTAGGTTTGTCGTCTAAATTAAAATATATTTTTAATTTTTATAATTTACATTTATTTTTAATTTAATTCTTATATTTATTTTTAAATGAATCTTCATAATTTTAAATGTTAATAAAAATATTCTTTTTTTATTATTTGGTGTTATAATACTGTAAATTTGTGCCCGTGTCAAACTAAATTCTAATATGGCAAGATATCATTCCATGTCACTTTTGGATTAAAATATACTTTTAATCCTTAAAATTTATACTTGTTTTCAATATGGTTTTTAATTTTTTTTTTTGCCAAATGAGTTCTCGTGGTGTTATGACACCATGAACTTACCAAATCTCCAAACATATTGTACTTCTTTCAAAATAACAAAATTTGAGAAAACCTTTCTTTTTCCAAAACCGTTTTCTCTCTCTCTCTTTTTTTTTAAAAAAAAAATTTTGGTTTTCTTTGCCGCCTTGGCTGCATTTCTAGACAGCTAAGATTAACTCTGCTTGTTTCCTTTTTCTTCCCATCCATTCCTTCACAAATCACAATTTTTCCTTCATGTTCTTCTCGAAGTTTGTTTTTCTTTCTCGAATGGAAGCATGAAATTCGAGAAGAGCCTAAGCTCAGAAACTAGATCGAGAAAATCTTGCCACAATGGCATGACTAAAGTTGCTCTCCTACAAGAAAGGAGGCATCGAGAACTTCAACACCTTCGTTGAGAACTTCCTTTCTTTAACGTGTCTGTTTGTGTGGAATAGATCCATTATTGGTTGAAAATAGAAACAGAAAAGTGGCTAGTGGTCACCGGTCAAGACAAGACTTAAAGGCTTGGTGATGTAAAGAAATTGAATTGAATTTCTACAACTTTGGAGCAAAACAAGTACTCAATAGAGCATGTGAGATTTCCTTATAAAATGCATATCATCTTCAACTAGTCTTAGCCTATGCACCTTTTCATACTTCAACCTTCTGATTGCACCTACAACATTCCCAGTACTCCATGGAAAGCCAATTACATTTTCCTGTTTAGCAAATCCCACACCTTCACATAGATGTCTAAATGAGAGTTTCACAATCTCTGCCTTAACTCTTTTGGAATAAGTGTATCCACAGATAAAGAAACAAGGATGTGCCACGAAAAGACATATATTGTCCCTTTGCTTTCAATGGATTTTCTCTGTTTTATGTGGATCCTTGCTTATGTACTTGTCCCTTCTCTCAAAGTTTCGATGGCAATTGATTCTATTTCTCATTCCCAGTTTATAATTGATGGCATGACCTTAGTTTCCCAAGGTGGAACCTTTGAGCTTGGTTTCTTCAGCCCTGGGAATTCCAACAAACGTTACTTGGGGATTTGGTATAAGAATATCCCAATTCAAACAGTTGTTTGCGTGGCAAATGGCCTCAACCCAATCAACAATTCCTTTGGCACCTTAACAGTAAACAGCACTGGCAATCTTGTGCTCAGCCAGAATGACACCGTCATTTGGCACAGTACAATAGTCTCTCAAAAACAAACACAGAATCCAATTGCCAAACTCTTGGACTCTGGAAATCTTGTGATATGGGATGAGACAGAAGCAAACCCAGAAACCTATTTGTGGCAAAGCTTTGACTATCCAACTGATACATTGTTACCAGGGATGAAAATTGGATGGAGCTTGAAAAAAGGCTTGAATTGGACTCTAACAGCTTGGAAGAGTCCCAATGATCCAGCTCCAGGAGACTTCTCTTGCGTTGTAGATCACTGTAGCTATCCTGATTCATATTTGATGAAGGGAGCAAAAAAAATGCGGCAGATTTGGACCATGGAATGGCATTACACGAAGTGGTGCTCCACAACCACAAAACAACACTGTTAACTATTTCAATTTTGAGCAATGAATTTAGAGAAATGCAGAGCTAAGTGCTTGAATAATTGTTCTTGTATGGCATATACAAATTCAGATATCAGAGGAGGCAGGAGTGGCTGTGCCATGTGGTTTGGTGATCTAATTAATATTAGACAGTTTACTTCGGGGCAAGATCTGTAAGTTCGAATGGCTGCATCAGAATTAGGCAAGGACTCATCTTTCCCACTTAGCCTTAGTCTTTGGGTTTCTCATCAGGACTCCATTTTATTTTCATATAACAAAATTTCAAGTTCCCACTTCTCAATATTTGTGAATTAAGCCTATATTTTTTGTATTTACCCAAGAGGAGGAGGAATATGGGCATAGAAAGACGTTAATAACAATAGTTGGTACCACCATTGCTGGAATTTCAGGGATACTTTTAGTTGTTTGTTATTGTATCTGCAAAGTCCGCAGATACAAAACTGGTAAAATAATAACAGTTACTCCCGTTTTTCAATTCAATGAATAGCACTAATGATAAATTTTTACAACATGTTTATTAGTAATTTGGTGTTTACAATATCCTTTTATTTTCGAAAGATTTGTTGATAATGTAATTTGTAGCAGTTTGATAATTTGAGCAGTTAGAAATAATGTCCATTACTTAATTGACACTCTGTCGATGTTTCTACAATCAATTACATAATTTATGTTTGGATGTTTGTATTGTAGTACGTGGTATGCTTAATATATTTTAAAAGTTGTATATGTCTGAGTAATTTGGTTTTGTATTTTCTATTGTTAAAAAAATGATTGTGTAATAAATAAAATTCTGTAAATAGAAAGAAAAATTATATAGGACATAGAATAAAAAAATCATATTGAGAAGTTGAAAAGAAAAATAAGGAAAAAAAACTCATGTAATAAAAAAGACACAACAAATATTAAAAAAAAAACAAAGTTAAAAACATTAACACAATTCTTATAGCTAACTGCAGTTAACTTGTTAGGTTGCTAACAAGTAAAGTTTTACTCGATAATAAGTTAAACCTAAAAATATTAAATTTTAGCATTACTAAAACTTTTGGAAGAGAGCAGACCGAAGGGAATACAGATAGTGCATGTTTAGTATGATGCAAAGAATGAAATATAATGGGAATGTGAATAAAATATTCTCATTCTCATGTTTAGTTGAAAAATTAAAAATGGAATACATTCTTTTGAGAATCCTTATTCTCTTCATTTGAGAGAAAGAGCATTCCCTTCCATTCCATTCTCATTCCTACTCCCATTCTTATTCACATTCCATTCCATTCCTTTTCATGATACCAAACATGCACATAGAATAGAGGGGACTAAGTAAGTGTCTTACTTAGAAGTTGTCAAGCTCCACAATATATTTTTTCAACTTCTTTAATTATTTGGTTCTAAATGGTACACCAGAATTCATTCATTGCTGATGGGCTATTTTCAATTGAAACTGATGTCTTCAGTTTTGGCATTTTGGTGCTAGAGATTATATATGGGAAGAGAAATAGAATTTTTATTATTCAGACCACACCCATAACCATATTGGCCATGTAAGTGTGAGAGATATATACTTCAAATTTATGTCAAACTGAAATGTAATTTGCAACTGTTGTGTTTCAGGCATGGACGTCGTGAAAGGAATGAAAGACTTTAGAATTGATAGATAAAAACATAGAAGACACAAGGATTGTATCAGGAGTATTGCGTTGCACCCACGTTAGTCTATTGTGTGTGCAGCAACATCCAGAAGATAGACCCGACTAACATCTGTTCTTTGGAAAGTGAGATAGAAATTCCTAAGCCTACAGAGCCTGTTTTTTTTTTTTTTTTTCTGGGCAACATTTCATTGCATGCAAATTCCTACTCAAGTAAGATGAAGTCTGGGTCAACCAATGAAATAACTGTAACCTCATTAGAAGCCGGATGAATGTCTATGATTGGGCAAGCATACTGGACTAAGTGATTAATTGTGCAAGACATATTGCATTATATAAGTGATTATCCCTCCATTTTCTATCTATTTTTTTTTAATTTATTCTACTCTTGATTACTTTTAGTTTTTAACTATATAATAAATATATTTGTGTGCCACTTTCATTATTATATATGTTATTCACTTTTAATAATAGTAAAGAAGTGTTTGATAATTTTTGTAACCGATTTTTGTAGGTCACATTTGCTATCGTATTTCTGATTAATATATATATATATATATCAAAATAAGAAATAAGTATAAATTTGTGACCGGTGTCCAATGAGTCACAAACTGTTGCTTCTTTTGTTATAACTTTATTTTCCGTGATCTGTCTAAATTCTAAATTTATATCTGTTTCTTCTCTATTATGCTACTTATTTATCAAACTATAACCTCTTACAAGTTCTCCAAAACCCTTACTACTATCTCACTCCTAGTAACTTACCACTACTACTTTTAACAACATAATTAAATGACTAATACCATACATTTGTCAATATCGTTACTTGAATATGAAATGTAAAACTACATAATTAACATAATAATTACTTAAATTTACATCCAAAATAACTAATTCCATACAGTTGCCAAAATCACTAGGAAAGGATAGGAAGAGAAACCTAAGGATTGGCCTGTGCAAACAGCTGAAAAAGTCATGAGGCACATCTCTAGAATTATCTACTACATACCTAATGAGAGCTTCTGGTATTGTCTGAAGTGAATGATGCACAAATCCTTGGTGCAGTGGCATCCATATACCATCCTCTTGTGCAAACGATTCTTCCAACCGACCATTTCTTCTTTTGGCAATGGGAATTTCTTTTTGCTTTCTGTGGAATTGTAAAATCCCATAGTTAATTGGATAAAAATCAACAACAGCATCACATTGTTAAGCAATTGAAAACAGATTCATCAAGTCATTATAAGTATAGTTGTCAAATCGTGAATCATATCGAGAATTGTTTGTTCAATTTTTGAATCGTAAATTATGAATCGTAACATATCGTACGATTCAGAATACATCAATAAAAAAATTTAAATATACATGATTCCACATCTAAAACATGAACAAAATATTTAAAAGTCTCAAATAAATACTTAAATGTCACATCACTAAGGAAATAGTAAACTCTGATAATAATAGTATAATACCATAATACCATAATAAGTCATAAGTCATAAGCAAGCTCATAGGTAACATACTCCTTCATCTTCTTCTTATCCTTAGGAATCATAAAGAGTAACTATGTGAACACTCAGAACCATAGCAAAAACAATGACTGTGTAAACACTCAAAAAGGCAAAACTAAAAAAACAAAACAAAGTGAGTCTAGTGATTGGTTTGCAACATGAATGAAATCTGGTTCTATGTTTAGTAAAAAAAAAAAAAGCAATTGAACCAAGTGCATTCAGTAATGCCCCTTCAATTCTTTTTATTTAATAATTTAAGCCTCTATCTCTTTGAATTCTCTTAAGAGAATTGGTGATAGAAAAAAACAAAAAAAAAAGAATCGCAGAATCGTTTGAATCGTATAATTGATACGGAATCGCATTGAATCGTGCATATATCGCACGATTCAAAGCCACATGCGATTCACCACATGATACGAATCGTTAGTTTGCTGAATCGTATCGAATCGTGATATTCGAATCGTGAATCGTGCGATTCTAACAACTATGATTATAAGTATGATGGTGAAAGGTAGAAAATGAAAGGTTGCAGAAATGCTCAATAATCTAATGAACTTGTAGACAAGAATAAGTTGCCAACACCGCAATCAATCAAGAAAACATCAATTAAAATAAACTTTGAACATACGGAAAGCTGTAGAAGTACTTTAAATTCAACAATTGAAAATATATAGAAAACAAACATAAGAATTCATGGTCCACTGTTTCCAAAATCTGGACTGATCAAATGAGTAACTGGTAGCTGTTTTGATGTTACAGGGGATCAATTTGATCTTGGCAGGTTACTAAAAACATACTGATATGAAGGAGAAATCCTTTTAACTTGTGTAGACTAAGTCAATATAGAAAGTTGACACACAGATTTTGATTGGCTTAATCTATAAAAATTGTGTAGACTTGGTCAACACAAGAATCTCTCAATACGAAGACACTGATTCTTGTCTTAACTCACTCACAAACAAGGCTCACTATCAACCAGAGCAGTTCCTCATGACTTTCCGCGCTAATAAAATTTTAAATGTGTTCTTTTAATTGGAAGTTTCAGTACATGAACAACTTCAGGATTTTTATACATATAAAATATGAATTCATGCATCAAAGACAACTTCGAAATTTTGAAAATTATAAGATTTTTACATACATGGCATACTTATTTCCAGAAACATGCATCAATGTATACATTTTGTCTATTTAATATGCACTACATGGATAGTAAGCTCCATTCATAATAATTTACTTATTTATTGTTAATTTAATGGCATCATTTATCACCCAGAACTAACCAAACAATCTGAGCGAGTCTTGAACTGACAAGTATCTTGGAATTAAAGAAATAAAACTCGTTCATTCCACACATTGAAAACACTGCTTATTGGTCTAGGTCTAGTAATGTAGCTCAACATTCCATTTCAGCTACCTTGTTTGTTAGAATCATAACAACGACTAAGATAAACAGATAAAGATGATCTATAAAAAATTTTCTTTCCCAACTTTGACTTGCATCATCGCCAAAATTAGGTAAATATTCCTAGCATCACAAAGAAAAAAAAAAAAGCAAGTTAAAAAAATGAACCAAATAATATATGCTAAAACAGAAAGTTTAAACTATACTTTCAATATGGAGTACTATTTTCAACAGCCATGCACTATAGTCCGAAAGTTAGAAAACATACACGCAATGCAAAAGAGAATGGAAAAGAGATATAATTAAACTAAAAAAAAAAAAGATCACTTTATCTCAGTGTCTCAGAACAACATCTCCAATCTTTTTCCCTTTTTAACAAATATACAATCGTTACCAGATCCTAGTAAAGTTAACTAACTGACAAAGAAAAAGGTATTGGAATAGCCTATCAACAATTTTCATCTCTAGGCTCATAACTACGATGCTAACAAGTGCAAATAATTTTATAAGGAGCCAATTAACTATATATATGGTTACTAAAATTAATTATATCGAAAGCTTGTGGGTGGTCCAGGAGAGATCATCTAGCACAATGGATTGTGGGTTTTACTCGAAAGCTTGGCCCCGTGCTAATGTGGCAGAGGTTTGGGGAGCTTATGAAGGCCTAAATTTAGCCTGGTCTAGAGGCTACAATTAGGTTCTGTTAGAATTAGATTCTCAAGCTGTAATCTCCCTGATAAAAGGTGAAGATAAGGGCAGTCCAGCTACCATAAATCAGCTGAAGCTGATCAAGGACATGCTGGCTAGGAATTGGAAAGTGGACATTAACCACACATATCGTGAAGGCAATAACGTAGCTGATGGCTTGGCTAATATCGGCCTTCATCAAGATGAGTTCTTACACTGCTGGGATAATCCCCTTCATTACTCAATGTTTGCTTAGTGATGCTTTGGGAATTAGTACTCCCAGACTAGTTGCTCTTTAGTCTTTGTTTTTCTTTTTTCTTTTTTTTCAATACCAAAAGAATAAATAAAGAAAATCAATTATATCGAGCAATCATAACATTGACACTGAATTTTAACAAGGGCTGAAAGCTCAAACACTAAGCACGTATTAGTGTGCAATACTTTTAAATTAATATGAATTATATGTATGTAATTGACCCTAAAGGCAATCGATCACAGAGACAAGATGATTGAGAGTATAAATTCGTTCGTTATCATGATCAAGGTTTCAAATTGCAGTCACAGTCACAAGTCACATATGCAGTCGCGTTGTGATTTTTGCGATTGTGGACATTATACATGTTATGATGTGGTTCATAGCGCGTTGTGATTTTTGCGATTGTGGACATTATACATGTTATGA
Source organism: Castanospermum australe (assembly GCA_019955255.1). Lineage (NCBI taxonomy): Eukaryota > Viridiplantae > Streptophyta > Magnoliopsida > Fabales > Fabaceae > Castanospermum > Castanospermum australe. Next base: position 472,351 of record NSJW01000203.1, read on the forward strand.
TGTGGTTCATAGAGTCGTTGCGACGTGAAATTTTTACAATTTTATCAAATTTTATTAAAATTATTTATTTTATTGTTATAATGTTAAATAAGTTTTAATTTATATTTTTTTTTATCAATGAGGTATCCAAAATTAACAAATTAGTTGCTTTACCTGTCAGAAATTTTTACATTAATGGCATGGTTTAACCAACTTACATATAAATATATATGATGGTAAATTAAAAACAATTTTAAATATAAATTATAATTAAAATTTAAATATTGTAATTTATAACATGTAGTTCAAGCTAATTCTTAAAGTTCATTTGTTAAGATTAATAAATCAATTAAAAATAATGAATAAATCAATTGATTTAATACTTAGGTCTCTCTATTTTTTTTTCAAAAATTTATATCCCGAATTTTCTTTCTCTTTCTCAAATTTCAATTTCTCAATAACCTTCTCATTTTTTTTCCCATTTCCCTCTCCTAACATTTAAAAGTAATTAATTAAAATTAAGAAATTAATTAACAAATAATTTCAATTTAATTTTTAAATTGTTCTAAGTTTTTCTTTCAAAAAATTATATCACAAATTTCTCTCTGCCTCAAATTTTGATTTCTCAATGAGCTTCCCATTTTTTTTCTCATTTCCCTCCTCCTAATTTTTCCCAATATGAAAATTTTATCTTCCCCCCTCTCAATTTTTCCCGGCCCCCTCCCCATTACTTTTCTTTTCCCCTTCACCCTCACGGTCATTTTCCCCCATTCCCCATTTCCTCCTTTCACTTTTTCTCCTCCTTTCTCTCTCACCCCTTTCCCCCACACAAGGTCGTAACAGAGCACAGCACACACACATCCTCACAAATTTTCTCCTCCTCTCCCTTATCTCTCGGCTTCCTCCCTCCCCTTTCCCCATCACAGACCAGCAGCAAACACACACACACTCACGGCTCACCAATCACCACCACCGCGACCACGCACCCCCACGCCGCACCCCCATGCCCCAGCCGCACACACCCACACGGTCACACAACTCACACCACAGCACCGATTCCACAGCCACACCGGAAAAATCGAAGCTTGGGGTTACTTGAACAGAGAAGAAGGCGAGCAAAACAGAGCATCTGGGAGGTGATGGAGTAGAGAAGTTTCGGAGCAAATCTGAGGAAGTGATGCGGCGGTGGGAGGTCCGAACCAAGTAGTTGCGGCCAAAACGCCGTTTTGTCAAGCCCGTTGCGGCCATTTTTTGTGATACTCATTCACTCCGCTGTTGCGGGGTGTCTCGGTATCGGAGGCTTCCGATACCGTTTGTTGCGGCCGCAACACCTGTTAGGGAGCGCGATTTTAATCCTTGATCATGATCAAAAGGCAAAGACAAATTATTTGTAAAACAGAACAGAACACAAAAACAAATTTAGACGTTAAATGCTCATTAAGAAATTGCCCAGAACTACGATAGTATGATGCAAAAGATGGTAAAGGAGAAAATGTCAAAAAACACTGGACACCTACCTAAAAGGAAAATGATCAGTGGAGAGCCTGTTGAAGACCAGGATGTTCACGTCCACCCAGAATACTATGCAGTGAAAGCTAATGACTTTGTGAAACTTGTTCACTGGCGATGGCAATTGGGGCACTCTCCTCCAGCGGGACTTCCCACACCCACCATGAATCTCACACACACAAGCTGGACACACCCTGTGGTAGTCTTCATTGAAAACATATACAAGATCCCCCAAGCCCACGCATTTTAAGCTTGCAAATTTGTCATCCTCATCACCATCAAACAAGCTATAAAGCAAATCATGGGGCATAGTTGCTATCTCACTGAACTCCATCGTCTTCTCATCAACCTTCCACAAATTGAAGGATGGCCCATGAGGCAAATAACAAATCCCAGCCAGAACAAGATGTTCCCGGCACGCAATCAAGAAAACGAGAAAACAACCCCAGGAGGCCTAAGGGTCTGAACCTCACTCCAAACACGTTAGTGCAAATCAGAGGAAGAAACGAAACAAGAATAGATCCCAAACACGTAAAATCTGCCCCCAAACAACGCAGAGGACAAGGAAGACGACGAATTGCCCGATCTGAAATCTGCAGGAAGAGGAGGACCGAGATCCCAAGAGTCCAGAAGAGGATCGTATATCTCCACATCCAACTGATCCTCGATATCGACCAAGTTCCCGATGAACTTGACGCCACCGACAACGACGAATCTGGGGGGAAGAGGTCCATCAACGAAGACACCCAGAAGAGGGTTGATTCGGGGGAAATGGAGGGGTGGGGTGGCGCGCCAAAGGGGTTGGAGGACGCGGGTGTAGCAGAACTTGGCCGAAGTGACGAAGAAGAAGCCATTGGTGCCGATGAAGGTGTTGGATTGGTGGTGGTGAGGCTGGGTGGGGAAGGTGGGAAGGCAGAGCCAGGAGTTGGAGGAAGGGTCGAAGGCAAAGGACTGGTTGTTCTTGGAGGAGATGTTGTGGATGCCGTAGAGGAAGAACCATGGTTGGGAGGTGCAGGTGGAGGAGGAGGAGGAGAAGGAGGGGAAGGAGATGGTAGAGTGCCAGTGCTTGCACACGGTGGAGGCGCGGACCAGGGTGGGGATTGGGAGGAGTGAAAGAATGTGCTCAACAAGGTCTGAGCTCAACTCTGTTATCTCTGTCATCTCCTCTGAACTTGCTGCAACACAAACACGGATTGGGTTGATGATGCTAATGGCATTGGCAATGCAGGAAGAGTTGTTCAGTTTCAGTAAGATGCATTTATTATTTGATGATTATTTTTTTAATTTATCGTTTGGTGATTAATACAAATTAAATAGAATAAGGGGTATTTTTTTCGAAGGAATAAGTTAAATTTTTAGACAGTGAAATTTACTCAAATTCTATAATTTTTCTTTTGGTCCAGGGCATTCAGTATTTTTTTCTAAAAAAAAAAATTGTTAGTTTAGAAATCGCCCTAAAAAAAAGTGGTTTTCATTGAAACTTCAAAAAAATATATATATATAAACCTCCTTGGAAATCGCCTAAAATGGTGCCCGGCTTTCCAATGGTTGGATGAACCACACATAAAATGCATGAAAATTAAGTATCCGTACCAAAAAGCCCGAAGATATATGTTTCTTAAGTAAACGTACACATTATTTTATGAACCAAGAGTATCCTATCTCCTTGCTTGGATGGAAGAAAGAAAGTGAAAGAAAAAATAAAGAAAAAAATATAAAAAAGAGATTTTTTTTTCTTTATATGCTTGATTAAAGAAAAAAAGAAAAAAAATAAGAATTAATATTTTTATTATATAAAAATTAAAATATATATATATATATAATTATGTAAAATGATATATATATATATATATATATATATATATATCCTTATTATATATGAAATCAAATATAATGTGTTATTTTTTATTTTATATCTCAAATCACATTTCTTATAAATTACATAAACAAATAAATTTAATTAAAAATATTAATTTAAAAATTAAATGTCAAAACTTGAATTACAAATTTTAATTTTAATTTATTTATATTAATTATGTATAATTTTATATATAAATCTCAATTAAAATATTTTAAAAATAAAATTATTTAATTTTAATAAATTTTGTCGAAGAATCTGTTACCTCCTCTAAGTTCCTGTTTTGCCAGTTTTCTTTGCTACCTTCCCCTTTCCCATCCCCGTTGCGCCTCCCCTTTCCCCCACCCCGGAAGGAGGAAATTCTTACTTTAAGAAAAAGTGCATTGAAGTGCATAGAAAATCGTGCAACGGGCATTTATGCCTATGAAAATCTAAACCAAACATGTTGAAACTCTTGTTCTTGTTTCGTTACTTTGCCTTCTTTTCAATGGCATTTTATGATTGGATCTACAATAAATATTGGGTCCAAATTGATGTGTTCGTTGAACGAGTTTTGTTATATTCTATTAAAAAAAATTTAATTATTGTTTTAATATTTAATAAAATAAATATTAAATAAAAATAAAGTATTTAATATTTTAAAAATATAAAAATTATTTAATATTTACTTTATTTAATAGTTAAAAAAATTATTGAAAAAATTAAAAAGATATAGAATTAATGTTGTTGAACATGAGGAATGGTTCTGTAGAAGTTGGTGTCTTTTTGCAGAAAAAATATATGGGCAAAATTGTAAATTTGCAATAAAAGCTTTGCAATCCGCCATTTTCTCCTCATCGATGGAGAGAGAAGTTTTTGCGTGGATCCCACTAATTTTTTTTTTTCTTTCTTCTCTGTTTTGGTCAACATCTCTTCGTCTTCTCCTTTCATTTTCTTTTTTCTCATTTCTCTTTAACCAAGTAAAATAATAGAATTTAATTTATTTGAATTGATTTACCTATAAATTTAATTTTTTTAAATTAAAAATAATAATAATATAATTTTTTTTATAAAATACGATTATCAAATATCAAACTATAATTTTATACTTAAAAATATAATTTACTTCTATTATATTAATAAATCTTAGATTCACGTATTATACTATTAAACATTTGTTATATGAATTTGACTCTTCTAATAAGGAGAAATACACCTTGCAAAAATATTTATCATATGAATTTGACTCTTTTTATAGTAAGAAATATATCTTGTAAGGTACAATGTTACGGTTTAAAATTTGATAAATATAAGTATTTGAACAATAAATTATGAATAAAATTCTTTCTTTTGACTTTTTTTTATTGATAATTATTCACTTGAAAGATAACCAGGCAAGGAAAACAAAACAAAACAAAAGACAAGTGAATGCTTAATTAGCTTAATAATTTTATAACATACCAATCTCATGGTTCCATTGGACATGATTTTTTATAGGTCCATCTCAACTCACGAAGAACCATTATACCTTTGGAAGACATCAACTCAATTCAGCATCTAAGAAGGTTAAGTTATCATAAGAATAGAGCAAACAAATTTGACGTGATAAGGGAGAAATTATTTACGTACGTGTAGAATAAGTTGTTGGTCAGAGATTGAATATCAGAGAACATGACAGTGAGCTGGTCTACCAGTACTTGCAAAATTCCAATCACAAGGTTTTTCTTATGTTTTACAACAAAGCAACACTCCGAGACTCATTGTAGAAATTGACTCACATTCCTAATCCTATCTATTGTAGCAGACATTCTATTATTTGAGCTAACAGATACGAGGCCACATTGTTGATCCCTAAAACTAGTCTTAAAATGTAATTTGAGAGTTCCTGAAGAAAAAGATAAACACTTCAAAATGGAAAATCTAAAATTAAAATAGAAAAAAGCATCTCGGACTGAAAACCTGAGGGCGAAGAAATTTGGTTACTTGAGGGCAAAGAAGCAAGAGCGCAGGCGATTTGGAGTTCTCCTACCGAGATTTGGAGTTCTTCGATTTGGAGATTTGGACGCACGAGGAGATTTGGACAAGCGAAAGATTTGGATTTCGAGATTTGGATGAGCGACCGAGATCTGAAGGAAGGGTTTGAGGTATGAGGAGGAAGCGCGAAACCAAAATGGACGCGAAGCTAATTAGCGACTAGGACAGGGGCAAGTAATTTTAATTTCTTATTCCAGCGATATTTGGTTGTTGTTGGGATTATATCACACTTATAGCAGCGACTTGTAAGGTTGGTGTCATAGAGTTGTTGAGATATATCTGTCCTTACTCAACAACATAGAAAGTCATTGCGATATTGAGACACTAATAGCAGCCACATTTATTAGTTGCTGGTATAAATCTAGTTTTCCCAACAGCTAATCAAGGATTGGACAAAACTAATTTTATCTTAATAACTTATTAAAGTTGCTGCTATATATGTACATTCTTGCTAATAATAATAATGTCGCTGGAAAAAAGTCGCTGCTACTGTCTATTCTTGTAGTGACAAAACCGTTGAACGTCACAAGTAATTCAAAACGGTCCTCCACAATTAATAATGAAAGGGACTAAATGCATTGCATGTTGCATGTAATTTCAACGAAGCTCAAGGAAGAAAATTTTTAAAGCCAGATGAAACAAACTGATATATTAAAATTTTATAAATTAAAATTTCAACTAATAAAAAATAATTTAAATTTATGAATTAATACTTGATCTTTAAATTTTAATTAAGAACATATAAATTTAATCATATTATCACATAATAAAAGGGACTATTATATTTTTTATTTTATCAATTTAATTAATCTTAAATATAATTTTTATGCTGCTAATTGTATACACTTTCTATATATTATTTATCAGAAATTAATTTTTTTTTCAATAACCGAACTCTTAAAATAAATGACTTATATGATATTTTCTAAGCAAATAATGAGTTTTAAGTCAAGAATATATCATTCTTCCTTTAGTATTCAATTCTTTTTAACTCCCTTTGTTATTTATGACTTTCCCATATAAATATTTTATAATAAATTAATAACTATAAGATCTGTGACTCAAAATATACATTCCACCCTAATTGACTCTCTTGACTTAATAAGAGGCACTTTTTTTTCATAATAACATATAGGGTAAAATATAATTTATACTCAAAGTTTATCGTAATATCAAATTACTTTTATGAAATTTTTTTATTTTACTAAATCCTCATAAACTTTGGTTTAAGTTAAAAACATTAATTTTGCTATTAAATGAAACAGATGTCACCATTACGTGCATAACATGTGATCCATGTGTATATCATATGACCATTTAGTTAAAAAATCTTATAAAATAAAGTACAATTTACACGCCTGAAATTTATCTTTATATCAAATTATCCTCTTAAAATTTTTTTTGTTTCACTAAACTTTCTGAAATTTGGTGTAACTTGAAACTGGATGTTAACTCCCATTTCATTTTTAAAAAAAAAATTAATGTTTTCAAGTCAGACTAAAGTTTATGAGAGTTTAGTGAAATAAAAAAAGTTTCAGAGGGTAATTTGACATAAGAATAAACTTTAAGAGTATAAATTATATTTTATCCTAACAAATAACATAAGAATTGAACTTGAAATTATTTCATGTAAATTATTACATTAATCACATCCCTCGCTACTAACGTTACCAAGAAGCACTCTCACTCACAAACGGAAGCACCCAAAAAAAAAAAAAAATCTTTAATGAAAGCCCAATGCTAGAAATAACCAGACATAAGCAAAGCTAAAGCTACCTAATTTGAGGGGAGGAAGGGAAAGAGATGGTCCAAAACAAGAGGAAAAATAGGTGCTTGACTCCATAATTTTCTTTTTGGAGGTTTCAAAGCTAGATATCCTTACTTTTTCATTGTTGCATTTGCTTGCAGTATATACGGGTTGCTATAGTAATTTCAAAGGTGAAACCCAAACCCTTATTCTTCTTATAATCTCATGTGTGCATATAATATTTGAAGGTTAAACCAAATGGCTTTATAACTTGGTGGCTGTTTTTGGGTGAGGGTTCCTTTTATATATTTTGGTTGGAGAGTTGATATGCTACTTTGGTTTTTTTTTAAAAAAAAAAATTTTAGGACACGATATCATATTTGGATGAGTTATCAAATATTTATTTTTTTTTGATGCACTTAGAGTATCCCCTCACACGAAAGGTGAAAGATTAATCTCTTAACTTTCAGTCGTATCCCTTGCGAGAAAAAGACCTACCAACAGCTCCTGCTCTATTCACATCCACCAGGGATTGAACTCCTGATATGATACTTAAGGGACTCAAACCATTTTTATTTAGACCAATACATGTTGGCGTTGTCAAATGTTTATTGATTATTAGTTTTCACAATAAATATTTGAAGTCCATAAAATATAATCTAAAATTAATAAATATTTAACAAATGATTAGGACATTAGTACCTTAATAAACATTAGTGTAAGAATAATTCCAATCAGTTGAGAGTAGAATGAAGAAATAGTAAAGACAAGAGATAAGAAGTGAATAAAAGTCGCATTATTCCATATCTCTTTTTTATTTTTAATTGATATCCTATGAGTTGTCAAATATTATTTATTAATTATTATTTTATATTCTTCATACATTTATTATAAGAATCAATAAATACTTTATAACAAATTAAGGATATCAATATTTTTTTTCAGAAAAAAAAACGAGTTACTATAACAATTATGGAATAAAGTTGGGGAAAAAGAGTATGTAACACAAAGTAAGGTGTCAAGTGAAAAAGCTTCGAAAGGCTAAGCGTGATGTGTTAAACGCGACAAAATTTCTGCAATATATATGCTCTATTATGCTGTTTGTCTGATTATCTCCAAATATTATTTGATATATGAGCCTCTTAATTTCTTCTCTAAATATTTGCTTCATCAAGCATCAAATCTAATTAATATCTTTCGAACTGAACTCACACACCTGCCCAATTACTTGAATTGATGAAGTCCCCGAAAAAATTTCTAAATGATAATGCAACTTTTATGCTTATTCATTGTCATAATATTAATGTTTGTTATATCAATAAAAAAATATATATTTATTTTTTGTTACATAGGTTGTATTAAGACTAGGTATGGGAATATGAATAATTGAACTTCTCACATTATAAAAGCTGAGGCATGTGCTAGTTGAATTACCAATTCCTTCACAAAATACTATAATGTTAGTTATACATCACTTTGATGCTATTAATGCACTGTTTTGCAAACTCAGTTGACATTAATGATAATCTTAAAGGCTGATTACTAGAGATTTTACAGGAAGTGGTCCTCAATACTGACTTGTAGACTCTTCTATATTGATTAAGGAGTAGGTCAGTCAACAAATAATTAATTAATTTATACCCCTGATAATGTAGATCTGTCGATGCCAAACATTCTAATTTCATGCACATGGGAAGGTCTCAGTTTGAGCACCCATCTAGTACATTCAGATTATTAAGTACTGATATTACATCGCTTTCTCTTTGCCTCTCAATCTCTCCATTTTGAGTGAAGTGACATAAAATCTCTACTACATCTGATAGATATCAGCCATGAACAAACCCATATAGAGCATTAACTTGTGATGTAGATTGCCTGCTAGCAGTTCACCACCCATGGAATATCTTCTTGAGATACATTTCTTCATAGTTCCAGCACCACAACTGCTCATCAAACAAAAAAGATGGTGAAGGAAGGGTTAGTCAAAGTATTTGGATAAAGGCCTATAGCTACCAGTTTCTGATCTTAGAATAAAAATGAACAAATTAAAATAAAATATAATGGGGTACAAGCTGGCTTACATTCAGAGTCTGTTGTGATCCAATTTCCTTTTTTACAAGTGATATGGGTATGACCAGTATCTGCAGGAGTGATGGAAATTTGGGAAGGTGCAATTTGGAATGGTCCATTTTTTGATGAGGAAGCCATTGATATAGCTGAGTAGGCAGAGGAAGTGGTGGAGCAGCTTTCCACATCCCATCTGAAACTGATCTTGGGTGAGTCACTGCTAACTTGATCATCATCTGGAACTGCTTTTAGGGTTCCACGTCTTCGGAACATTAAAACCTGATCAGAATTCGATGACCAATTGCCCACTTAAATTAGTTGCTTGGGATCATTAAGCTTAAGAATAATGAGTATTAGCAAAGTCTTAAACACTAGATTTCAAAATCATGTCTTGCGGATTAAAACGGTGGCTTCTGTTTTTCTTTCAATTTCTTTTGGCTAATTGGTATGTTAGCTATTTGATGCAACTTAATATGGCTACAACATTGACACAAACAAATTAATAAATTAAATGTATATCTCCCCAGCCATGGTTTTCTGTGGCGGAGAAATTCTTTTGTAAATTATGTTTATTTGTTTACTTGTACCTTAATGAGGTTTCAAATATTTAAGTTGTTAGTTATATTTTTATAGATTTCAAACATATATATATTAATGTAAAACATTTTTCTTATACTATACTATATCATTGAGCATATGCTATGTCATCTGCGTGATATATTATTATCTTTCATTATCTATACAGTACTAATGATTAACATTAAAAAAATTAAATTTTGACATCCTAATAAAAAAAATCAAGGCAGCATAACAACTCTCCTTTTGTAGACTCTATGCACTCAATTTTTGTTTTCATGATGTGCCGGTTTTTTTATTGAGTTAATTGACAATAATGATACTTAATTACGTGTCAGTTTGATATCGATTTACTGAACCTACACAAACTGTATAGACCAAGTCTATGGAAGAATCTCTCCATAAATATTAGGCACAGGGTTGAAAATAGTTGAGGGTAAATGAAGAGGTTGAAAATTTACCTTTCGTCCATTGAATTTTCCTCCTTTCTCTGTTTTTGCAGAAGCAGCCCATCTCAGCAGCTCTTTCATTCTCGAAATGGGCTTTTTCTTAACCCCCTTAATTTGATCCTTAGATTCTGTGCTGTCACATTGGTCATTTATTTCAGTTGAGGAGGACAATGGTGCCTCAGTTATGGGCAAAACCTTGTTTCCTGCATGAGCACCCGAATCTGCCTTGTTAGTAATACCTACTTCTCGGGATGATTCTTCTTTCTTCATGATCTTCATAGAGTAGAGAAAATGCCGTCCTCTACTAAAGCTTCCCAATCTCTTCAAGTTGAGGGTGCTGTAAAAGCAAGCCTTGGGAATGTCTTTTCTGCATATATAAAAGAGAATATCTTCAAATTCTTGCAGCCATTCTTGCTCCCTTCGATTCTCTTTGTTCTTTGATGTGCCCTACGACGCTTTATTAGTGAAGTCACATCTTTCCCTTCAGCATTTTCATCCAAAAAGAACAACATAACAAAGCATAAAGAAATTTTGAGTTTAGGTCTTGACTGCCAAATCAGAAACAAACAAGATTTGTAACTTGTAAGAATCAATCTTACCACTGATAGCTTCACTTTTGGTGGGAGGATTGAAGGTGCTGTTCTCTCTTCCTTTTCCATGTGCCCCTTTAAAGAGCCATTGAAGAATCTGCTATTATACAACAAGAGAGCTATCAGCTTTGATGTGACTAATTATTGCATGCTGCAGATTCCACTATATATCTTATCATTACATATCATATAACAAAGGATATATACCTGCATGCCTAGCTACTGTGGATACTTTGTCCCCAATTTAATATAATATTTTGTGTGAGTGGGTCTGTGTGATGACTGTGGTAGTCAAATGAACAGCACTGCAGATCTATCTGTGATGTCTGGAGCCTAAGATTCCCGCCTAGTCTTCGTGCCTAGTCTTTGAGACCTTTGGTGAGATGAAGACAAAGAAAATTGCAGTGAATCTAAGGAAGATGGTAAGACAACCAGGCGGTGAGTGGGGAATAGTTGGCTTATGATTCTCAGTAACATGGGGGCTTAGTATATAACATGATCAAGTGGTGCCTGCTAAGATAATAAAGGACCTAATTTAATTAAGAGACAAGATGTTTCTTGGCCATACACTTGTATCCCTGTGATGTGCTTAATTGGACCCCGGCTTATATGGGCCATCAATTGGAGATTTACTTGACTCAAAGTTAGTTTCAACTAGAAGCTAAAAAGCTTACTAATCGCAGTAGTAATGTGGATTTTAGCAATTGTTTGAAGAAGAATGCTCGAGTTATTTGCAGCCAAGAATATCAATATCCTATTAATGTTGCTTCAAAGAAAAGCTGCTATATGCTAAAAAAAAAAGGATGAAACAAACAATTATTTAATGTCAATAAAAATGTTAATTAGTAGCATGTTTGTTTAGTGTTTTAAAGCTAGTTGAAAAAAAGCAAAATTTTGTTAGTACTAAAAGAAGTATCGCTTTGAAAAATGTGAAAATTCATATTAACAGTGAGAGAAAGTCAAAACAAACAAGCTTTTACGTTAACTCAATCATAATTCAAGCACATATCTTACAATGGTAACACAATCCCCAAAAAACTGAAAATTAATTTGTTTTTTCCTAGAAACAGCTGAGAATAAATATAATGAATTAACAATTTTTTTAATTATTTTAATTATATGAAAATCAAACTTATGATCTCAATTCTAATTTTACTCTATCCTTATCATTTGAGCTTTGCCCAGGTATCAATATTTCTTTTAACCTTTAAGGCATAGGAATCTCTATTTCATGATTTGAACTCTAAGCGTGATAAATTCTCTCCCCTCCCACAATGCAGCAGAAAAGAAAACATAGGATATTCAATCATGGTTAACAATTATATGCTGTCATGGAAATTGATCTAAAACAACCAACATAACAATAAAATAAACTGCAATAAGAGAAAAAAATGGATAAGATATTAAAACTAAAGATTCAGTGCTACTGTGCTAGACAGATATATACAAAACACATCATCTTATTCAATAATTTTCGAAGAAAGTGCCCAATATTTTGGTGGTCACATGGAACATGAACATAATTTTGATTAAGAAACAAGAGAAAGGAACCAAATTTGTCTGCACACGATGCTTCGCAGGGAGCTGTTCCTTTTCATTACACAGTGTATGCGTCAAATACGAATGCAAAAGTTAATTGAATATTATAGCAGTTAAGCATGTGGGACGTACAGAAGATATTTTAGTGCAAGCGGTGAGTTCCTGTGGGTACAAATTGTGGAACCATCAATGTCACATGGGTGTGAGCTAGACTAAAGAATTTTAAAACTGGTGTGTGTTTAATTAGGAATATGCACTAGCACACACATTCAACTAGGCTCTAGGAACCCCACATTGTTACATGCTGTCTCTGTGTTTTAGGTTCCTCTTCATCCCTTCTCGTTGGATCTATTGAAGACAAGGACCACCCCCCCTGATGTGTCTCTCTGCCCACCATTGCTTATTGAAACTATCATGTTGGCATCATTACGAGGGTGAAAGAGTACCAATGAGATTGGCAATTTGGCATAGGTTTTGGATCAAGTTTCAGTTCAATCCGTGTGTGAACAGTTTTCACACACTTTTATTGTAAAGAATATATGTGAATAATGTATATATGTCCAGTTTGATAGGCTTTTCGCTGCATGTGCTAAATTTCAATGATGTGGTATTGTAAAAGTTTATAATTAAATTCAACCAAATAATTATTTTCCTTTATCACCCCTTCAAATTGGACGGCGTCATGTATAGTTTAAGTTTGGATTGAATGTGGTGAGTAAAAGCAGCTTGGAATACTAACCATGTCTCGCTAAAGGTCTCTTCATTCTAATCATGCCTTGCTAGAGATCTTTTTACATCGATGACAATGCTAAGACTTTTTTCCATTAACTGATTGGTTATCCATATACGGCTAGTCGATCAGATTTGTACCAATGAGAATTATTTAGGTTATGATTGATCAAACCTCGAACGTGTGCATCATGGATGAGTCGATCTTAAGTATAGGCGTAAATATTTCTCCAATAATAAATCCACAAATAAAGCTATCAATATGCAGATATAAGAAATGTGTAACTTTTTTTGGTCTTATGATATAATAGGGAGAAAACAAGAGGGCTTAGTGCATGTTTGGTTTAATTAATTTTTAAAAAAAAAATTGCTTTTTTTTAAAAGTTCTCTTAATAAAATTTTGATTATAAGTTATTTTGAGCATACAATAAGCTAATTTAAAGTACTCAAAAAAGAAACAGAAAATATCAGCCAAAAGATTAATTCAAGCTCGATTGCTTTGGAAGATGATGAAGGATGCACAAGATGAGCACGACATTTAGCTAAGAGATCTGCACAAGAGTTTGATTCACGAAAGATATATTAATTACTGCAAATGCACTTGACAATCTCATAGAAAAAAACAGCCTAATTTCATAAATCAAATAATAGACCTGTACTATTGAAAACTAATATCTGCTTGTCTTAACTCTTAATTATATGAGCTGCTTCAAGTGACTTTGTCTCACAAATCAGTGAATGGATGATTTTGTATTCCAAGAAATATCAAGACCCTCGCTAAAAGTAATAATGTGTAAATAACACTAATCTAATTCATTTGATTCCTGTAGTTTTCTCTCAAATTGTAGTGTAAACTTGGTTTTGGCTGCTATATGTGTATGACATGTTTACTGATAAATTTTTTGCATTAAAATATAACAAAATTAGGCATTGTCTTCCAATAAAATACTAAATTAAGTTCTTATAATAAGAGAGTAGACAAATATGTAGATTCTTCTTACTTGCTCGGATAGGATTTGATATCTTTTCAATGATATGCCAGTGATATGTATTGCAACATATTTTAGTATGAAAACTCTGTTAATATTTCACATTAGTTTACTTTTACCTGTTGTAAACCACAACTAATAATATATGAATATATTAGGCATGGACAAAATTCAATCATTTTAAAGTGTAAAAATTAAATTGAAATTTGAAGTAAATTATAAAGACCTAAGTAGTAGTTTAATTGACTTTCTAATACTTTATTTAAATAAAGTGCATAAACTCAAATTGTAATAATAATTCTTAATGTACTAAAAACCTTTAGTATTTCTAATCTCACAATTTATGTAAATTCATATGATTAAGATTTGGGATTTAATTACTGTCAATATAAAAAAATTTTAATTTCAAGTGTTTGATATTTAAAGTAATTGTTATCTTAATCAAAAGTTTTTAATGATTTGACAATTGATGATTAGGTGATAGTATAAAACTTTTTACAATGATAATAAATTAAAATTAAATTCTAAAATTTACTTATCTTGTTTCTCATAATAAAATATTCTTCTTACTTGATATCAAATACGGATTTAAGAATTAAACTATTAAGGGGCCAAAATTATAGAAGTTAGAAAATTTAAATAAAAGTTTTGTAACATAAAATTAAATGGATCATATCTTTTTGAAAGTTGAATATAACGCTCTTTTATTCCTTTATGGCATGTTTGGTATAAGAGTAAAAGTATGAGGTAAATTTTTAAGAATGAAATTTATATAAAAATCTCATCCATGAATTTATATAAAAAATTATATAAATCTCATTCATAAAAATTTACTCCCACTTTTGCCTCTATATCAAAGATACATTAGTGTAAAAGGTAATTCTATTAGTTTATTTATTAAGGGCCAATTAGAATTTAGTGTATGGCCAATTTGTTTATCAAGAAAATACTTTTACATGTGATAAAAAATTAAAACATTGTGGGGGACCAGGTCTCTGCTTGTTCTCTTTGCATCTATCTCTACTTCGTACACTCCCATACATGTAAAAGATTTAGATTATTTTCTTCTTCTTTTTTTTTTGGTACTTGAAAGTTTAGGGAGAGGGAAGACTTTAAGATTAAAGTAATATTTACATATTATTTATTAATGAGAAATTTTAACAGAAGTCAAATTAAAGATTTTGAAACACGGAGAGTTAAAAATATAATAAGGTTACAACAAAAAAAAGGGGGCGGAAGGAGGCGGAGGAAGAAATAAAGAAAAGGAACAGAAGGAAGAAGTAGGCAGAAGACGGACTGCTTAATGCATTAAATGAAATGCGATAATAAAAGAAATAAAAGAAAAGACCGGAACGGCGGTAGTCCGCACAAAACCGGCTAGAAGGGAGGTCAGAAGATATTAAAATACAGTTGTATTGATTGAAGAAAGCTTACAGAGGCACAGGTTCTCTCTCTCTAAACTCTCACTAGATTCGGTTATCAGAAGGGTGCCTCACAACTGAGTCGAGGACTCCTTTTATAACCGCTGATTTTACTGTTTCTACAGTACAGGTTGCCTAAGTGCACAGTGCAGGTTACAACCGGAACTATTTAAACAGTGCTATTTTTCTACAGTAACTGATACATGTTATGCTACAGTACTGTCGGTGATGAAGACAAACGTTATTGCGTCAGTCTTCGTCTAGATTGAGTCCGAAGTCTGGATCTTCATTCTGGTAGAATGGATGATTGTAATCTTCGGAAGATGTTGAAGGAGAGGTCGGCTTTATACCTGAAGTCCCTTCTTCTGCCTTTAAAAATTTGAGAATATCTTGCAGTTTTTCTGCAAAATCTTCTCTGTTGGTTGATGCTGTCAAAGCGGCCGTGACTCTAGTTCTCTGGTTGAGAAACCTGCAAGTTTCAGGGTCAGCTGCTTTGACAAGCTTTGGGTTCTTTTTGAACCAAAGATTGATGTTGGCTGGATGGGCTCTTGAACTGTCAAACTCCTGCCACCATTTGATGAAAGCTTGTCTTCTGAGCATTGGGAGAAGCAAGCCTCTTGCTGATTGAGATGATCTGGGTCCATAATTATATCTCCACTGGAAAACCCAGGCCAAAGAAAATTTTGAAAAGAAGTGTAAATCTATTGGGAATGGATTATCCAATAGTTCTATTTTCTTTGCAAAGATTGTGAGTCCTTCTAAAACATTTGGAGGAAGGATCTCAAGATTTGGTCCAAAGAAATTCCACCATTTTAGAAACCAATGAGGGAATCTATATTGGATATTTTGTTTAAAATAAATTAACCATGAGTGATGATTAATTTTATTTTGATACCAGAACACGTGTGTCCAGGCATCGATATAATCCCAATAATTATATCCGATTGGATCAAATATATGGGAAATTTTTTTGATTTTATTTAAATCTTTTCCGAATTCTTTAGGTGTAATTATCCTAAGAATTTGGATGGTTGAATGGGTATGTTGATCCTTGTCTTTTGGATCAGGATAGTGTTTGATTGAAACGGAGTCAGAATCCACGAGAATGAACTCATAAAACCGTCGGGTTTTGTTTAAGGCTTTCGGCTGGAAATGAAAGTCTTTTGGAAAGATTGATCTTGGGATCTTATTTGGATTGGTATCCCAAAATTCTGGTTCTGTTTGGATTACATCTACAAAAGAATTTTTGGCGATGTAAGTGGTTGTTGGTGGTTGTGAAGAGATAGGAATGGGTTGGGATACTATCTCTTTGTTTTTAGTTAAGGTTTTCGGGAGCTGTCTGGTAACAATGTGTCCCAAAGGTAATAACTGGGTTTGTTTGTTTTTTAGATTCTGAACTAAGATAGCCAAAGATTAAGCTTCTTCGTCCGAATCTTCTTCAGAGGCTATTTCTGCCCAAGTCTTTTTAGGGAGATGGGTTAAGTCTCTTTTCTGATTGTCAAGTGTTTGGATAGGTAAAGTATAATCAGCTTTGGTCTGTTTGGACACTTGTTTTTGAGATTGTTGGGTGGTCAATTGGGTAGATGACCCAGTTTGCTTGGTTTGTTTCTGGGTAGATGACCCAGATGGGGTTGATGACCCAGTTTGTGGCTGAGTTAACAGCTCTGATTGATCAACTAGTTCTTGAAGAACCAGTTTTCCTTTACCTTTTCCCCTCCCTCGAGAGGAAGTTGTTGATCGCGGCATTGGCTGTTTAATTACCCTGTAGAAATTCACGGGTAAGGTAGTCAGGAAGACTGTTTGAGGTGGCCTTTGATATATTGAATTTCAAAATAAAAAACACTTAAGATTGCTTGCCATCGGGCAAAAATATGTTTTGATGCTAAATTTTTAACATCTTTTTGCAAAATGTGTTTTGCAGATTTACAATCTACTTTTATCAAAAAAATTTGATTAAGTAAATCAGATTGAAATTTTGATATGCAAAGAACAATTGCTAAAACTTCCTTTTTAACAGTTGAATAATTCTGCTGTGCAGGATTCCAATGTTTTGAAGCATATGCAATGATATGTTCTTTGTCTGCGACTCGCTGTTTAAGAATGCCACCATAACCTATGCAGAGGCATCGGTTTCGACAATTTTAAAAAATTGTGGATTTGGAAGATAAGGCATGGAAGATCCTTTACCTGAAGTTTAACTTGTTTGACAATATTTGTATGAACATCTGTCCAAGGAGGAGGATCCTTTTTCAGACGGTCATGAAATGGTTTGATTAGATTGCTAAGTTGCGGAAAGAAATCTGCAACATAGTTTAAACAACCTAAAAATCTTTGTAATTGATTTTTATTAATTATTTGATTGGAAAATTTATCAGCAAATTGAATTGCTCTATTGATTGGGGTGATTGTTCCTTGATGAATATTGTGACCAAGGAATCGAATCTGTGTTTGAAAAAGATTGATTTTTATTTTTGATAAAGCAAGGTCATTATGCTTGATGACAGAAACAAAATGATTGATATGTTTTTAAATGTTGTTCAATAGATTGAGAGTATATCAGAACATCATCAATGTAGACTATGACATATTCTGAATACGAATTAAAGATTTCATTCATGATCCTTTGGAATTCCGAAGGAGCATTTTTGAGACCAAAGGGCATTACATTCCATTCGTATTGCCCAAAGGGAACAGTGAAAGCTGTCTTGTAGCGATCACTTTCTTTGATTTGGATTTGCCAAAATCCGGATTTCATATCGAATTTTGAAAAGATTTTAGCTGAATGCAATCGATTGAGTAAATCTTTCTTATTTGGAATAGGGTACCTAATCCATCTAAGAGCTTGATTTAGTGGTTTGTAGTTGATAACCAATCGAGGTGTTCCTCTTTCGATTTCAGCTTGTTTGTTGACATAAAAAGCAGAACAAGACCAAGGACTTTTGCTTTTCCTGATCAAGTTTTTTGCTAATAAATTGGACGAGCTTTGGTTGGAATCTGTTGTTCATGAAAATCCTTTTCATAAGGAAGATCAACAGAATGATTTTTTCTATTCCAAAATGCGTTGGGCAAATCAGAACAAATTGAAGTTTGGATTTGTTGAAGAATAGAATGAACCTTCTTCTGGATTTCTGGTTGATTAAGTTGAAAACTAATTTTCTTAAAAGAAATTTCTTCTTTTAAAAAATTAATTTGGTTATGTTTATAATGGACAAGATTAAGATTCCTAGAGATAGGTTCTTTAAGGAAACTAAATCTAATCTTTTTGCCCAAATGTTTTGTGATGATCCCTTTGTCAGATATTTCGATTGGAAAAAGTAACCTAATGAATGGTGTTCCTAAGATTACTTCATTTTTAAGATTTTGAACCAGGAGAAAAGGTGTTTTGACCTGAAGACTCTGGTTTTCTATGATTGTATCAGAAAGTTTGAAATTTATTTTGAGTTTTAAACCGCTAGCAGTGCTAAGTTGTTCTGAGGTTTTCTCAAAATATTTGGTTGGGATTAAACCTTCTTGAATACAATTTGAATCTGCACCTGTATCGAACAAGGCAGTTGTTTGTAACACAAAATCTTTAATTAAGATTTTAATGTTGATGTAGAATTTTTGGATTTTAATTTTATTGATTAATCCTAAAAATTCATCGTCAGATTGAATGGGAGTTTTATCTAAGATTTCTGGCTCAGATTCTAGGTTTTCTCCTATTTGTAAATTTGCAAGAAACTCTTCATGAATCTCTTGTGTTTCTTTTAGAAGTTTGACTTCTGCTTTGAGATTATTAATCTCATGCTGCAGATCTGGAATTGTGATTGGTTTTAATGTTGATTTTTGTTCAACTCGTTTTATGATTTCTCTTAAATCATATTTACTAGTTGAAAATGGTTTTTTGAACAGTCTTGGCGACTAAGGAGTTTTTTAGTTTATCAAGATATTGTCTTTTATCCTGATTATCTGGAAGTTTGTTGATGACTTCAAACAGTAAGTCCTGTTCTTTAGTCAAAACATTTATTTGATTTGAAGATTCTGTTTCCGAATGGGAGCTAAAATCTTCATATTAGATTTGATTCAAATCTTCAGAAGATTCTTTATTAAATTCTTCTTCGGATGATTCTATTAAAAGATTACTAATCTGGTTTTTCTACAGATTGTTCAAGTTTTTAAAGACTTAATTTTCTTGTTAAGCCTACAGTATTTTGCTCATATGTCCTGGTTTTGTTACATCTGTAGCAAATTACTGGTTTTTTAGAAATTTTCATGTCTATCGGCGGTTTCGACCTGATTTCCTGTTTGAGTCTCCAAGGGGGAGTGTTTTTCTTATGTTTGTAGTAAACTGATTTTCTAAACCGGGATTTGTCATCTTTTACCGGTTTTGGTTTAGATCTAGGTTTTCTGGAACAAGGAAATCCAAATTGTTCACAGAAATTTCCTAAATCTCTTTTGTTTTGAGCTTTTTCTTTGGCAAATTGGTGTTGGATTTTATCATCTTGGCAAATTTTTAAAGCTACTTTTTGAATATAAGCAACAAGTTTGACCATAACTTAATTGCTCATATGGGATTTTACCATCAGTGGTATGGCTTCAGATTTTATCTTTAACCTTGTTTCCTAAAGACTCAGGAAGTTCGGCTAAAAATTTTTCTTTCCAGAAAGCCTGCTGACTATCTTCTCTAGTGTAAACCCTTGTTAAGAAGGTATCTCTATACCACCTAAAATCGGCTAAGGTTTTACACTTAAGATTGGATAAACAATTCACCCAAATTTATTCTTTCCATAAGGAAGGATCTCCAATAAAATGTTGAGTAATTGTGATAATTAAGGTGTTTATTGTATCGGGAATTGTTTCACCGTTGCTTAGGATTGGAGCTTCATCATTTTCTGTTTTAATGGCAGAGAAGATATTCTGTTTATCTTCTTCAGTGAGATAGTTATCCCACCAGCCTCTTAATTGACCAGAAAATCCTACAACTAGGATATTGACTACAGTTTCTTCTGGGCAAGTTAGGTTGTTTGGTATGCCGTGGCTACCATTGTCATATGTTGGAGAGTATTCAAAATTTGATACCCAGCTTGACCATCTATGTTCCATTCATAGATGTTGTTTGCACTAAAACTTAAAAAGTTTGGATTGCATTCTTCTATCATCAAGTCTGGAGCTGTTGCTCTCTGATAATAGAGTTTTGATGGATTTTTTCAGTTTAAAGTTTGACTAATTACCGAATTAACTTTAATCTCAGAATTAGCGGTTTTGGTTGACAGTTCACTTTCTCCTTCAGAAGATGAACATCGGGATGTTTGTCCTAAAGTATTAATTACTGGACTTTTAAGTTTTAATGGTTTAGGTTGTTGAGGAGTTTCTAATGCTACTAAGGTATTTAACTTCTCATTGACCTTTTTAAGCATGATCTGCTCTTTAGAGAGATTAAGTTTATCAAAACTTTCCTTAAGTTTTGGCGTTATTTTAAACGGCTTAAAGATTGGTTTCTGAATCTTATGTTTAGCAGTTGAACTGGTTGAGGGTTCAGTTGATTCAGATGATTTGACCTTTTCACCTATGGCTTGAAGTTATTTGTTTGTATAGTTTGATTGTTCCATAAGATTTTTTAATATCTTTGGAGTTTACAGGCTCATCTTCGTTCTTTGTTTTGAACGGAGTTGCCATAACTGGATTGTTTTTCTCATCCTGGTGTTTGGGAGTTGAATGGTTTAGTCGGAGAGTTCTGTTTGAACTAATTCTCCATCTTTAGGTGCCAAAGAGTATTTACGTCAGATGGTACCTAAGGGATTTTCCTCTTTCCAAGGATTAATCCAGATTGTTTTGACTGAGTAAGCTCCAAACCAGTCGAAGAATAGATGTTTAAATTAACCCTTTTCAAAAATTTAGTAAATTTTTTGGATTAATTTTTTGTTTTCACCCTTATAATGTTTGAAAAACTATTCCCTTTGAGGAGTCTATTCCTCGGAATAAAAGTTTTTCTGGAGGGCTTTTTTATCTATTATGAAGTTAGATGACATCATAACCTTCATTAATAGAGGAATAGGTTGGAGATTGAATTGACTTTTGGTCATCATCAATCTGTGGTTCATAGGTTGGTCGGGGTATGCTTGACGATGTGTGTCTATACCCTTGAGTTTATGATCTTTAATGGATACTGGGATTGTGGAGGTAGATCTCCTAGAGATTGCAGATCTAAAATCATCAGACCTGAAATCATCAGATTTAACTGAGCTACTTGAGCTGAAAGATTTTCGTCTGTCAAAAATAATTTCTACTCGTCCAGACGGGAATTGTTTAATTTCCCTAAAGTCAGGTGTATTTCTTTCCTGAGAAGGGACTGCTTTATCTAAAATCCATTTTTCAGGGAGGTTAACATCTTCTCATTTAATGGTTTTAGGGACATTGACATTTGCTTTGGAGAAATCTGTAAGAAACAGTGTGGTTTCTCCTCGCTTAATTTTTGGTTTGATCATCCGAGACATAGAAGAATTCATTACTTTGTATTGGACCCTATACATCAAGGATATTGGATGACAACCTTGCAACATATCTATACCATGAGTATGGATATCTAGATGCTAGACTTTCATGATATGTCTGTCTGTTAAACTAACAGTCAGATCTGGAAAGTTATTGAAATAGATTGGTCCGTGGGCTTAAGCTTGTTTCTATGGTTCCTATGAGGGAATCATTATATTTGTTATGCCTAGCATCCCTAAGACACAAGAATACTGAAGCATTTATTGCTTCTGTAATTAATGGTTTGACAGCTACTTGTATACTTCCTATATGAAGGAATTTATATTTTTGCCTATGTTTAAGGATTGATTTAAGCGATAGAAGTTCAAATTCATCTTTCTCTCCAGGAGTGAAAGGAATTTTCTTTTCTATTGTCTTGATGACAAAATCAGAAATGGAGAAAAAATTTCCGTTTGATTTGTAAAGTTCATCTGTTGGTATTTTGGGGATTTCCCAACTTCCGATGTCTTGATTTAGATCTTCAAAATGAATTTCTTCATCGAAGATATTGGTCGGTTCCCTAATTTGGGATTGAGTTTGTTACTCAGTGAGCGAAGAAGAGTTAGGATTAGAGGAACGAAAAGAAAGACGAGATGAGAGAGATCTGAACAAAGACATAAATTTTAATTTTCCTTCCCCGAGATATCATTACCATCACATGGTTCTATAAAAATAAACAGATAGATCTAAATTTAAATTTATCAATTAGATTAAATATTATTTTCTCTTATACTTCGATTATTACCTCCTAATCTTAGCCAAAACATTTAAATTAAATATTACTTAATCATAGCCTTTGAGTCTCTTTTGATCGTCATTAGATTTATGCAGATATGGTCGACTTAGACTTACAATCCTGTCCATCGGGACTTACTGCCTTTCCCACTTCGTGCATAAATTTATCAGATCTGGAGATTCATACTATTTGATTAAGAAATATTAATCATAGCATGCATACTATCAGATCAGGATATAATAAGTAAGTATTAAGAAAATAATACAAAATCTAAGTAGATAAACAAAAATTTAGATCCAGTCATGTATTCATACTTCCCCATCAAGCTCTGATACCAAAGAAAAATTTACTTTACTCTTGTTGGTTACAACAGAAATATGATAAGGTTAAAAGAATAAAATGTTATTGTTTTTACTTGTGTTGAAAATTATTTGAAACTCAATTAACGAGCACAAAGCTAACTAATTTTTTTTAAAAATGTTATATAACTAGAATTTTTTATTTAAAATTTTTGATTGAATAATTTGATATACTTATTAACTTTTTGATTAGATAAGTAGTTATTACCCTTTATTATATTTAACAACTACTTTTAAATTTAACAGAGTTATATAAAAAATTGTAACTATATTTTTTTATAATGTAACATTATTCTTTTGTCTTTTTTGCTTTTCACTGAAGCTTTCTTTTGATGTCTAGTTTGCTCTGTTCGTTTCTAAATGATAAAATAATCTTTATATAGAACATTTAGAGCAAAATGCT
Organism: Castanospermum australe; assembly: GCA_019955255.1. Classification (NCBI taxonomy): domain Eukaryota; kingdom Viridiplantae; phylum Streptophyta; class Magnoliopsida; order Fabales; family Fabaceae; genus Castanospermum; species Castanospermum australe. Next base: position 495,825 of record NSJW01000203.1, read on the forward strand.
ATAACTCTACCTTCTTGACACATTGTCATATTATAATTTTTTTAAAAAAATTAAAATATATTTATTAAGCTTTTTCTTGTGAAATATGTATTAAACATATAATTTATATAATTGTTACTTAAAATACAATTGTTTTTTTTTACAATAACAGCACAAATATTTAAATTTATAACTTCATATGTACTACTCAAACTCTTCATTATTAACTCATTTCTAATGACTTATTAGCACACAAGTACTATGAAATATACATTTCATCATCATGTTAAAATAATTATCATTGATTTATTCTTAAAAGTAATACTATGTCTAAAGTTAATGAAAATATGTAAGTTTTATGGTTTTTAATTATTGTAATGCGGTTGTGTTCTTTTTATCTTTCTTTTTGTTTGGAGAAATGGGCCAGAGCCCAAAACACAAGACAACATAAAAAACATTAGGATAAACAAAAAGGAGTTTACATCTCAACCTCTCCACCTGGTAAGATCTAGTCTCTCCCTGTGAGTTTTCTTCCCTAAGCTAATCTCATTCCCTGTGGGAGCTTCCTCCCCATGGTCCTTTCCTTATCCTGAAATGGCTTCAAGCATCAGAATCTCAAAAAAGAAAAAGAATGGAGATACTCTCCATCTAGAAACTGCGGAGAACGAGGTCACTCCAATAGCAAGGAAAACGTTGGTGGGAAAGATATTTGCAGACAAGATGCTGCACAAAGGCACAGTAAGGACCATGATGCGGAAGGCATGGGAGGACCCAGAAGGTCAGTCATATCTGAGGTCAGTACTAATCTGTATATGTTTAATCTCAACGACGACCAAACCCGAGAGAAAGTCATAGGGGCGCCCCCTGGAAGATCATAGGGTTTTTGCTCAGTGTTCAATACTGGGAGCCGCAGACAACAATATTTGAAGTGAACTTTGACCTAGTTCCTTTCTAGGTCCAAGTTCACGGCTCGCCCCTAGATATGATTACGCTAAGGAACGCAGCTAAGTTAGTAAGTAGCATGGGGGAGATACTAGAGATAGAGAATCCGTGGGTTAAAGGACAACTGATGAGGAGCTACATTCGTATCAGAGTTTTGATCGACATATCCAAAGCCCTCTTCACTGGGTTCTGGATACCTCGAAGGAACCTTCCCAAAATTTGGGCTAGCCTGTGGTATGAAAGGTTACATGACTACTCTACAAGTGTGGCAAGATAGGACATAACAAAAATCGTGCAAGGAAGAGAGAGCAATGTCGGTGGTCCAACCAAATAAACTAAGCTATGGCCCCCACCTGGGAGTTCCTACAGCAAAATCCATTGCAACTCTCATGATGGAGAGCAGGTTCAGACCGATGCAACAGGGAGAAGGGAAAAATCCAACAGAGGCTTGTGGGAGTGACAAGCAAAGAGAAGCGCGTGATAACTCTAACCCCAGAAGAAGCAGAGGAGAGAGGCAGGATGGTGAGCCAAGAGATCTGACGCCCCCACATAACACTACTATTAGTCAGATTTGGGCGAAAGAAGTGCTGCAAAAAGGGAGCAGTATATGAGGAATTAGCAATGAGCAGCAAGCAACTTTTGGTTATGATATCGAAGGTTACAAAAATCTGGGAACAGGTGCTGGGGAAAGGAGCTCGCATAACCTCCCAAACTGCCAAGTAGCTAGGAAGCAACCTGAAACCCAGCCAACAATTACCAGAACTGACCTAAAGCAGAGAAGGATTACACCAGGACATGGGCCCAGCAGCTTAGAAGAGTTTCAAATACAGAAGGAAGACATTGAGCTCAAAGAGCCAGTTATTATCATGGATTGTCTAAGCCCAGATGGGGTTGAGGAGGTTAGGCTCAGCGAGGAACAAATAAATCGGGTAAAAAAGGGGCAAGTTCATGGGTTTGAGGGCTTTTAGCATCTCCAGGAGCCCAATAGAAGTCCAAATTAGGCCAGACCAAGAGAGGCTCAGATATGAAACTACTCAAGCTAGCAAGATGGATGAGTTAATATGGCAGCCCGCCAGAGCAGTGGAAAAAAAAAAGACAAGCCCACCAGGATTACCATGTCGACCTCCCACCAAAGATCGAAGAAGAGGAAAGTACTGTAGGCAACAAACTCGACAGGACTGAGGACAAGTAACTGGCAATGGAAATTCACTACTCTCTAATCCTGAAAAGGCCAAGGGACAAAGAAAATGAGAAGGCACAAGGTGAGCATGGAAAAGAGGGCTAAGAGAACCAGAAAGGTAAGAAAAGGCTGAAGGAGCATGTAGAGGAAACTCATAACAGGGTGGAAATGGAAGAAGATAACGCAAATGATAGCAGCTACCTGAAGGCTAAGGAGGCGGGCCAAAGCAAGCCCCGCCCAGAGCCATGATAATTTTAAGCTGGAACTGTTGCGGAATTGCTTTAGCCGCGACAGTGAGGGAATTGAAGCAATTATGCTTTGAATATAAACCTTCAGTTGTATTCCTTGTGGAAACAAAGGCCAAGAAAAAAAGGATAGCTAGTTTGAGGCTTTCTTTGAATTTTGATTATTGCTTTTGTGTAGAAGCCATTGGGCTTTCGGGTGGCCTTTGTCTTTTTTGGAAGAGGAATGTTGAAATTGACATATATGAAAGTTGTTCTAACTATATTCACTCTTATGTTAGATGCCTGCAAAGCATGAATGTTTTTTATTTTACCTTTGTTTATGGTAACCTAGCGTTCCAGCAAAAAAGGGGTTTTTGGCCTAAGCTTGCTAACCTCCAAACTGACATAAATCGTCCCTGGAGCTGTATAGGGGACTTTAATGAGATTCTTTATCCTCATAAGAAAATAGGGCTAAGGCCTGATAACTAGTCCAGAATTAATCTTTTCAAAAGCTTCTAGGATGAAACAAATATGATAGACATGGAAATTCAAGGCTGTAAATTCACATGGCACAGCAACCAAAGGGATGGAGTGGTGACACGCGAAAGAATAGACAGGTTGGTGGCTAATTGGACATGGAGGCAAATTTTTCCCAATGCAAAAGTCAGTGCTCTGCCAGCAACCAACTCTGACCATTGTCCTTTACTCCTGAACACCCTCCCGGCAGGGAAAGCTAGTAAAGTTTTTAAGTTTAAGGCTTACTGGAACGAGCATGAAGACTGTGAGAGAGTAATCTAAGAAGGCTAGTCGAGTTCTGTCGAAGGGGAGGAAGAGGACAATTGGAGAACCTTTGCTTAAAAGAATGCAAAGCTGAAAGATATCATTATCAAGATGGAGTACTGAAACCTTCAAGAAAGCAAATAAGGAAATTGCTATGCTGAAAAACAAACTGGCAGCAGCCCTTAATAGGCCTCAATAGGACTTCGATTTAGAGGAAATCAAGGAGTTAAGAAAGCAAATCAACACTCTCTGGAACCAAGCCGAGACGTGAGGGCAAAGGTCTAGACTCAAGTGATTGAAATGGGGGGACAAAAACACAGTTTTTCCATGCAACCACTGTCCAGATAAGGTGTAGGAATCGAATTCAGAGGATTAAGGACCAATCTGGTACATAGGTGGAGGGCAACGAAGAAGTCTTCAAGGCTTTCCTGGGGCATTTTCAAGCGCTTTTTGCCTCCTCAGGGGAAAGGGATTTCGGTAGTACAATCCAAAGCATTCCGAGGCTAGTTATAGAAGATGGAAATCAGCAGCTGTGCAGACAATTTAGTGAAAGTGAGATTAGAGGTGCATGCAGCTTTTGGGTTAGGAGCTCTCAAAGCCCCTGGCCCCGACTGGCTTAACAGTTTGTTTTACCATAAGCACTAGGAAACCATCAAGGAAGATGTTTGCAAGGCAGTTTTGAATTTCTTTCAGGATAGGCCTCTCCCAGATAAAATCAATGAGACCCACATTGTTTTAATTCCTAAGATAACATCCCTGGAGGGAGTCAATCACTTTCGGCCTATCAGCCGCTGTAACTTCATTCACAAAATCATTGCAAAGATCTTAGTTAATCGATTAAAAGGGTGCATTGGAAGCCTCATATCGCAGAATCAGAGTGCGTTCATCAGGGGCAGGCAACTCCAAGATAACATATTGATTGCTCAAGAGTTCTTCAACTTTCTAAAGATCAGAACCAGAAGGAAGGAGGAGAGTGCAGCCATCAAACTCGACATGAACAAAGCCTACGACAGGTTAGAGTGGGATTTCCTTCAAAAAGTACTTGTTCAATTTGGTTTTGATCCTTCTTGGATTAGTTTAATCATGAAGTGCATAACTACATTGTCTTATAAACTGATAATAAATGGCAATTTGAGTCCAGTGTTTAGACCTCAAAGAGGGCTCCGACAAGGAGACCTTCTATCACCCTCTTTGTTCATTTTGGCAGCAAAAGCTTTGTCTTGTTCTATCACTCAAGAATTGGACAGTGGCAACCTTAAAGGCGTTAAACTCGCAGCTCAGGCTCCCTCCACATCACACCTTCTCTCTGCCGATGATTCAATTCTGTTTGCTACAGTTGATGCTCATGAAGCTTATCGATTAATAGATATTCTCAACTCCTATTTAGTAGCTTCGGGGCAAAGAATTAATTTAGACAAGTTTGGTATCATTTTTGGTACTAATGTCTCTCAGCAAACTAGAAGACAGATTGTGGGGATCCTCAAAATGCAAGTTTGGGATAATCCGAGGAAATATCTTGGTCTTCCAGCTAACTGGGGCAGATCAAAGAAAAGAGCCCTCACATGGATCAGAGAAAGAATATTCAGCAAGGTGGAAGGTTGGAAAGCCAAGCTGCTGAATCAAGCAGGGAAGGAAATATTAATTAAGCCTGTTATTCAAGCTATACCTATGTATGCTATGCCCATTATAAAATTTCCTAAAGGTTTCTGCAAGACTATTTGCTCAAAATTGCAAAGTTCTGGTGGAGTAGTGCGGCCAAGGAGCGGGGTATCCATTGGAAGAGCTGGAAGCACTTGACAAAGAACAAGCTAGAGGGCGCCTTGGGGTTCAGCGACTTCGAGCACCTTAACACAGCACTCCTGGCAAAACAAGCCTCGAGAATCGTAAAGGATCCCGAAGCTCTCTGGGTAAAAGTCCTTACACGTATTTACTACCTTAGAGAGGAATTTTTAGATGCTCGAAAGTGCAGAAATTCCTCATGGGGGTGGGGGAGCATTTTACAGGGGAAAGAATTCCTAAGGAAAAATAGTTTGTGGCTAGTGGGGAGTGGCAAGATCATAAAGGTTTGGAAAGACAACTGGCTAAGAGATGGAAAATTAGTTAACATAAAAGGAGCTTAGGAGGATATGAAACTGGAGTTCTTTTTACATGAAAACCAAGCTGGGTGGAACAACCAAAAACTAAATTTCTACCTGTCCCCAGAATAAGCCAGCAAAGCCAAAAGAATCCCACTTAGAATATCTGCATCAGAAGATAAATTTATTTGGCCTCATCAGAAAGATGGTTCTCACTGTGTCAAGTCGGGTTATAGAATTGCTAAAAGAGCTGAAGAAAGCGCTGATACCTCCTCAAAATCCTTTTTCCACAACACTTCACCGGAACTCTGGAAAGTCCTATGGAGCCTGAACATCCCCAACAAGATTAAGATGTTTTTGTGGAAGTGCATTCATAATGCTATACCGGTTAAAGCAAATATGCATAATAGAAGGTTGTCCCAATCTCGCCTCTGTCAGATCTGCAACAAGGAGGCAGAGACAGTCGAGCACGCACTCTTCCTATGTCCCTGGACTAGAGCAGCTTGGTTCAGAGCTCAAATCCAGTGCACTCCTGAATCGGATAATGTGACAAGACTAGATGACTGGCTATGGGGTAAATGGGAGAAACTTAAAGGGGACGAAGTCTCCTCTAGATCAGCTTTCTCGCTGATTTGTCACCTACTATGGGCTATCTGGAAATCTAGGAAAAAATGCGTCTTTGAGGACATTAGGCCCAACCCCATCTTTACTATTAATAGCGCAGATAAATTGAATAAAGAGTTCTACCAAGCTCATGACAGCCAATTCAAGAATGAGTTGCCTCAAGGAAGATTTGTTAGGCATCAGTCTGGGCACTGGCGTAGACCCCCACAAGGTGTTGTTAAATGCAATGTAGATGCAGCGTTCAATAAAGAGAATCGAGATGGAGCAACAGCAGTAGTAATCAGAGATCATTAGGGAAATCTGATAGCAGGTGACTCAAGGAGAATTCAGACAAATTCTAGTCTGGTTGCCGAAGCTATGGCCATGAGAGACGCCTTAACCTTGGCTAGGAATCTGGGTTTTCAGAAGGTTTTGTTGCAGTCTGACAATTTGTAACTCATGGAGAACTGCAGAGGCAACAGTGCCAACTGGGAAATTGAAGGAATTGTTGAGGACATCACTATTCTGAAGGCTTACTCACCTAGCTGCAGCATGCTGTGGACCAGAAGAGAAGGAAATGAAGTTGCCCATGGATTGGCTAGGCTCACGGCTAGTTCATCCGCCCTGGCAGCGTCTCAGAGATCGTCTCATTAGTGCGGCAGTGCTCTCTGATAAGGGTCTCTCCCATGGCAGCTTTTGTGGCAGAGGCCTTTGTTGAGCTCCTAACGAATTCGTGCTTACCCGTGCTTATTGTGTTCTCTATACTAATGCGGTGTCGCTTTGCTTTTGGGCCTGGCCTTTGTCTCTTATGGGCTTCTAGCCTTATATCTGTAGACCCAAAAAAAAATAAATAAAAAAGAGTTTTGATAAAAAAAAAATCATATTTTATCCCCATGTGCTTTAATACGAAATCATTTTCTTCCTTCTAATTTAAAAGTGACACTTTGCCCCCATAATTTGCTCCTTTTTCACAAAACCACTATATATTTTTGTATTCATTTTTAAATAGAAAGCATGTGTTAAAGAGCTGTAAAAGCAAACTTCACAAATGACTTTGAAACTTTTTCAGAGAACATGAAATATCAATTTCCAAAAAATAGAACAAAAGAATCAAATCTCATATCAAAAAGAGGATGAACAAATAAATAAATTGTCAATGATTTCCTCAAGTTATAAAACAACAATGCTTTACTGTTGTTATAAAACAAATGAGTGATATGCACAATCACACTTGAGATTTGGTTAATGACACAATTTTAAACTCTAACATGTGTTTTCCATTAAAAAATGAATGAAAAAAAAATTACATAATAGTTATGTAATAACAGAAAAAAGTGTCACTTTTTAAACCAAACGGAACAAAGTGGTTTCGAGTCAAACCACAGGAGAGTAAAATTTAATTTACCCACTATAATCACTTCATATATATGATTAATAGGAATAATTCAATTGTCTAATTGAATAAAGTCATTTTCTATAAAGAATTATTACATGGTGTAACTATACTATTCAGACAGCTATGTCCAACAGATCCTAATATGATGCTTCAACCCAAACTGTCAAATGCAGACACACAGCTAGGGAAGGTTTCATTTTTCATCCACGAAAGGAACAATTCCTAATAGATATTTATATAATACTGTCACAGGTATTAAGGGTTTTTTTTTTTTTAATAACTATGTTTGGTTGCCGGTTAGACAATGAACTTTACTTAGAAAAGGATATTTTCCTCAAATGGTCAGAGGTTGTTCAATGCAAATTGTTAGGGTGCTAAAGCTAAATGAACATTTGCTGGCACACAACCATGATTGAAAATTGTTTTCTTTCCGTAGATAAATGATAATACTTTACGTAAAAGAAAGAATCATTCTCAAATTTAGTCTATAGACAGGATTGGTTTTGAGCGTTTGTAATTATATGAAGTGGCATTTTTCTTTTGCAAATTTTGACTTAAGTATGAATTTTGTAGATATTTTTTCTCTTGTTACTTTTACCCAAAACTATGGTTTAGAGGCTTCCAAAAAGCAAAACAAACTTGCTATAAGAAATCAATGAATACAGGAAAGACATATTTGGCTAACAAACAATTAAGAGTGACTATTGAGACAAACCAGAAGTTGAAGGAGTTTATTATATTAAAAATTAAAGAATCTATTTGTCAAAACCCCATATAGGAATTTTTATGCATTCTACCTTAAAGTAAAATAAGGAAAGTCACATTTTATGAAAAGTGTTATATTATTATTATTTTTAATTTAAAAATTTTAAATTTATAAAACAGTTAAAATGAACTAAACTCTATTAAAATACTTTTGATTCACACAAAAAAATTCTTCTTAAGTTGTTAAAAGAAAAAAGAGATTTATGATTCTATTGTCAAAGTCCGCTTACCGTAGACGTAACTCCTTCCTTATTCTATTTCTAGTTATCCACTAGGACCAGGCATTTCATAAAGGTCCTTGACGTATACTTCTTGATTAGGTATTTTTAAATATTCAATTTGTTACAAATGTTCCCTTTGCATCACAGACTAGTTCCCTTAGTTTTCTACATCTCCACCAGTTTCTTGTTTTCTGCACTTTGTTCTTTTCTTTCAATGACTTTTCAAGATATGATGATCTCTTTAGAAGCACAGCTTACTCACATATCAAAATATTTCAGGTGAGGGTACTAGTCGAGATTCGATGATAACATCACAGTAACAAAGATATTCTGTGGCTCATAAGGATCACACAATATTCACAAGCTTGAAACGAACAATTTAATGGAGGGAAGGATTGAACAATATAGATTTACACAGTATAAGACTATATAATTAATACATAAATATCAATATGACTATGCAACAACATCCCAAATCACCCTAAAGTTTACTGTCCCAAGGCTAAATGCCATTAGGTTGAAGCTAGCTTTAAGAAGATCCTTCCAGACATCCTCCTTGTTTCAATGAAATTTGTGTTCAAGGATCTGCCCGAGATTTATTCCAAACTTGCTGCTGCAGCACACTCTACGGGCTCCAAAGCTGATATGTGCCTGAAAGCATGTTTCCCAGCCACTGCTTAGATCAAGTTCTGCATGCCGTTCAAACAACTCTAGTGAAGAAACCAACTGGGTGAGCTGACAACAAGTCCAAAACAATTCAAGTAATATAAGTTTCTGTCAAGAGACTGAACTATGATTTTTACCAGATAAATGATGGCAACCCTCATGGTTGATCTTCATTGGACCTTGTGCGAGCCAAACGTCGACGCCTTCTTGGCACAGGAGATGCATCTTCACCCACGTCACTATATATACGTAGATTGTCATCAATATTATTATCCTGAAGGCCTAACAAATTCTCACCCCAAAGATAGCGGCGGTCAGATGAACCTCCTGCTGGTCGACGATGCCTTGTCCATGCTCTCGAACGAGCTCTTGGTTCCCTCACATTTTCAATGGAATCAATCATCTGAAACAAGAAGAGGGTGGTTAGCCAAGGCCCATTAGCATTGCCCATGTTGCCTTCCCGTTCATTTGAGAACCTAGCATCTCCATTTTCAATAACATAATCCCCAACTACCACAGCACCCGGAATGGCAGACCGAATAGCACTGACAATATCACCATATTCTCTCTGGCGTTCAAGATGTTGCCAGGTTCTTTCTCTTACAGGATCAATGTCAGAGGGCCGGGTAGTAGGGTGAACTCTCCTTGCATGCCGGCGCAATTCCAGATAATTACCAACAAATAAGCATGATTCCCTGGAGCAACTTCTCTTCTTCATATTCAGATAACTTCTAGCCTCTTCAATCACCTCCCAGCCCAGTACTGTACCTCGACATAAAGGACATTTCAAGCTCAATTTCGACTCAGATGAATTATCTACATCTAACTCCTCAAGCTCAGCCCTGTCCTGCAAGGTCTCAGAATCAGCAGTTTCTAAATTGCCTTCATCATGTTGGTCTAAATGTCTACTTGGATCTTGGACATCACCCTGTCTTGATCCTTGTGGAAGTCCAACAGACAATACAGTATTAATTTCATTTTGGTGGTGTTCATTAGCATTTTCCATGTCAGATTGCATAGTAAGGTTAATATCAAAACTATTACCAGAATTGTTTGTGTTTACTAAAGAACTGGGTAAATTTGGACTCTCCTTAGAATTGTCTCTCATTTTTTTAAACCGGTCCAGGCAATTTGAATGCCTATAACTTGTATCACAAATGTAAGATCTGCAGCCATTCTCATGAGAGCTGCAACGGAGGAGAACAGCATTATGTGGATGTTCCATGCAGATAGGACATGAAACTTCATCCAATTCTTTGTGAAGAGCAAGGATATCTGAATCACTACATAATCTTCGCTTAACACCAGTCATCTTCCACGCACAGTGGTAACTACTCAACATATTGAACTCATTAGAACAAAGATGCAGGTAACCAGACCAAAAATTTTTCAATATTCATAAAAAGACAACATGCACGCAAAGATTCTGACAAAATATAATGTGGCCAACTATGGAAGAACAACTCTAAATATATATTTGGTTTCTAGGAACAAGAGAAAAGTAGAGTAAAAAAGCAACAAACAAACTAAATATAATCAACTCAGCATTGACCGCTAAAGCTTTGTCCTTCCGTGAATGTGTGTGGTGTGTGTGTGGGCACAAGAATATATCAACAACGGCAAGAAGGAAGGTGATAAGATTGATTGACAATATTGCTCAGAGTGCTTGTTACTTCCTCCAATTTCCCTATATTTCTCTCAATTTTAATTCTATTTTCCCTTCCCCCTCTCCAACATTGAAAAAGGAATAAAAGATACAAACGGGAAAAAATGACTTTTCTAGGCCTAAAATTATACTTCGACAAAAATATGCAACCAAGGGCCATAATATAAATGTTCAATGCCTAAACTAGACTAATAACAATACTATTCACTTGAACACCCACGCTAGAGTATATGGTTCTATATTGTATACTGTTTGCCCTTTTCTCCACTAAACAATGAAGCTTACAAAATAGCCTTACCACACATATGACAGAACAAGCAGATAGAAAGTTTTGATCCTGTGTGTGATTTCAAACTGAAATCCACCATAATTCAGCAGATTAGAATCACAACTAAAACCACAATACATGGGGTCCCCAATGCATAATCCTCATCTAGGGTTCTAATCTGTTGCCTTTTAAGTAACAATACTTTCAATTGTATCATTGCACTTACTTTTTTTCCTCCTCAGTTGTACAAGCTTCCCTGACACAATCCAACATTAATCTTCATTCCATGACCATAAATAAATCAATATAAAGGAAGACTACAAAAGAGACAACATTTGACAACACAAAATAAACCACTAAACTAAATTCTTAAATTGCCAAAATTGCATCTTCGAAATTATAACAATTTAAAGAGAAAAGGCTCTTATTTCTTGATACTTCCAAATAGGCATTAATATAACATCATCATCTTGGATTCAAAACCTGTAGATCACTTGGATATCAAATCCTATCATCATTCGAGTCCAATGGAACCTACAATATCAATGCAGATGGCTCACACTAACTTCAACAGCTTCTTTAAACTACATTAACACACAACCAAAACTAATTTGGGTGTGACTATGACAATCAATCTTCATGTCTGCTGAAACTACATTATGCATCTTACCAAAACCTGGATACATACCCAAATGTTTTAACATTTAATGTAATGCCACTTGGCATTGGTCACTATTAATCCATTTAATGAGGCAAATCCCAAAAAGATTTATCATGCAGTAAAAATTAAAAAGAGAAGACGACTTTCCGGTGCATTGAGATTGTAAAATCCTGCATCGTCATAGGGAAAACTAACTATCCTTATAAAATGCAGTCTTAGGAACATATATGATGACTTTTAAAAAGTCATCAAAGGAAAAGATGAAAAGGAGATCCACATAAAACTAAAGAAATTAATTATTCCAAACAATGATTCAGTGCTTGCAATGCAAAAGGCAATTAGTTAAAAGGAAATAAAGGACATGGGGATAAAAGTATCTTATACTGTTTGCTTAACTTACCAAGAAAATAAGCTCTAGTTATATTCCCTATCGGAGGCTTCTGAGTCTCAGTTTGTAATTACAGAACCTTTACTTGACTTCACAAAAGAATCACAGGGCAATCACTCATGCAATGCTCCAAAGTTCGTTATAAATAATGAAGGAATGTATACTATAATATTGGAAAATATATAATTAACGAACACTTCCGTTCAGCAGAATCATCAACAAGCCCCAAAATCTGCAGGTACACCACCAAAAAGGAAGAAAAAAAGCTATGATAAGCAACACAAGATCTCAATCGAATAAATTTTAATATCAATAAATTTAAAAACTAAGAGCCAGCAGTTAGAAACAGAGAAATAAGGACACTACAGTCAAACTGATTCATCGACTCAACACTACTCTTTGACTAAGCTGATATTGGGAAACTTTGCTATCTAAGCTGTTCAAGGATAAATGACCTCCTATCCCAGATCACGACACAGATGAATTATGTGATCTAGGGTTGTCAATAGATTCCAAAAACTTATTTTGTTTAGCACGAAGGGACATTATTCAAAGCAGTGGCTGTCTGTAATTCAAACTAGGAAGGGGTAGGAATAGAACTGGCACTCATAACAAGTAACTCCCTAATCCACTTTGTGAAATGGAATAGATGGGGAATGAGATTTTGTCTAGTTAATTGGGTAAAAATTACGTGACTATTGAGTAAGATAGGCAATAAGAAACGCAAGGACTTGAATTCATTATTGTGACAGAAGTGGCTCTCCAGAGATATGCTTAAGAAGCTAGTATCAAGCAAGTTGGGCAGCTACTCTTCTCTTCCTGTCAAGAATGCCAGCGTTGCTGCTTGGTGACAGAAAAATTCAGGAAATTACTAAGGCATTATCAGGGTGGCTTTGCAGAATTGCAAGTCAATGAAACAACTTGTGGCAATGAATTATAGCCACAAAAAGTGGGGTTAGTAGGGGTGACAGGACTTCTTCCTATCTAGTACAACCAAGGTGGTGGTTCATAGAAGGTCGTATGAATTTCCACGTTACCAGTAACTTAGGATCATCAATTTTGCACATCGAGGATACCTGTCCTAAATACCTTTGAAATTATGAGAGCATGGAAGCATGATGCACTATTAGAGTTATATAACCAATCAAAATGGAGATGGATCACAACATGAAGTATTGTGTTTGTTTTATTGGGCCATAAACCCTTTCCAATCTTTAAATAATTATAAAGATAACAACAGATATAGATATATAGAAAAAATAATAACAAAATTCCATACAGCAGTATCAACCCAAGATCTGCTTGTTCTGCAATTCCTCAAGAACAAACAGGGGACCATTCCTTTACCCAAACAAGACATCAACTATTCAAGTTTATATAGATAATCATGCAGACTAGATATGGTTTTCTACCAGAAACCTCTGTTTCAATAACAATAATGGCAAGTGGAGAACATTCCAATTAGTCCCCATCCAATCACCAAACAAATATTAAAACGTGAAAACGATTAGAATGAGAAGAAATCGAAAGGAACCCACAAGAGGTAGGGTATAAACTGAGTTCTAAACCCTATTTAAATCCCAAGGAAACTTATATATGGCACCAAACCCAGATCAACATCCAATCACCATACCAATTCAAAGAAACCCTAAACCTAACCCCAACCCAAACCCTGAACAACATCCAATCACCAGAAAATTCATGAATTTTCTCGGGAAAAAGAGAAAAAAAAAAACATAACACAGGTACAAAAATCAAGGACACCCAATTGAAGGCAAGATCAAACCCAATCAGGATCGGAAAAGATAAATTGCAAATAGAAAAGAAATCAAAATCAAATTTTTAACAGAATTAAAGGTGGGAATTTACAAAAAGGGTCGACTTTTTTTTTCTTTCTTCTGGGGTTGGTCTCTGCAAAGATTGCGTGTGAAAATTCGCAGAGATGTGATGAAACAAGAAAAGAAAGATGATAGAATTCTGAGAGAAGCGACCTTATTTATAGTACCAGACCCAGGAAATTGCAAGTGCACCTATCAAGGAAGGTGGATCATAGGTCCAAATACAAGGAAGGTCGGTGCGTATAGGTACGGATACGGTACGAGTACGGGTACAGACATGGATACTGATACGGATACGGTTATGAATATAAGTACTAATACGGTTATGGATAAGAGTACAAATATGAATACGGGTAGAAAAAAGATACAGGGTATGGATACAGATACAGATACTGATACATATAAAAGTAAGAATACACGCATGGATACGGGTATGGCTACATGGACAACCACTGAATTTGGATCACAAAAATTGGAGACTCATCCCATTATAAGTAAAGGAAGAAGAAGGCAACAAGAAACAAAAATGGTTTATTTATATTTTATCTATGAAGAAGAAAAGAATGACTGCTCTCGTTTTGTTGAGCAATGAATTCATAAAAAGTTTTATAATATCATTGTTAAATTATTAAAAAAAATTAATTAAAATAATATAATTACTTAAAAAATTAATTATTAAATAATATATGATTTGATAATAGTACAAAAATATTTTATATTAATTATAAATTAAAATTAAATTTATTAAGAAATTCTTGTATATTATAAACTTAAAGAGTAAATATTTATATTCATCTTTTAAAAATATACACAATATTACATTGATATCTTATTTATACATGACTTGAAATTGGTTTTTTAATAATAATTAATATAACATCCTATTTTTTATCTCAAATTTTTAGTTTCATAAAAAATTATTAATAATTAATTGAAAACAAATAGAAAAAAGATAAAATTATAAATATAAATATTTTTTTGATACTTACATTAGGAGATTTTTCTCTTTAATTTCAAATTTTTTGTTTTCTAAAATGTTATTAATAACTAATTGAATACAAATAGAAAAAGGAATAAAATTATAAACATGAAAAAAAATTTATAATTACAATCAGTTACAACTAATTTTAAATATAGATAGTTTGAACCTTATAAATGAAAAAAAAAACCCTATTGCGGAGAGCTTTACATCATGTAAGTGGTTTAGAATACTGGTGATTAGATCAAAAAAAAATATAAATTGTTATTTTTTATTTTACATATACTATTATAATTAATTTTAAATATATTTTTTTAATAAAATTATTTTTATTTAACTAATTTTAATTACAATAAAATTATAATTAATTTATAAAAAAATTATATAAAAAAATTAAAAAAATACAAATTGAAGGCACAAAGCGATTATTAAGATACTTATTATAAAGGGAATTTCCTTCTTTGATTTTAGATTTTAATTTCCTAAAATTTCATTAATATTTAACTGAATACAAATAAAAAAGGAATAAAATTATAAACATAACCATTACATTATATACTTATAATTAATATCAAATATAGAGAGTTATTTTCATTTTACAAGAATTATTATAATTAATTTCAAATATATTTTATTTTCTTTCAAAAATATTTTTATTTAATTAATTGATTCATAATTATAATAAAATTATAATTAATTAATTTATAAAATACTCATTTAAGCAAAAATAAAAAAAAATATAAATTGAGAGATATGACAGTATAATTAATTAATTTATAAAATACATATCTAAGCAAAAATATTTTAAAAAATATGAATTGAGAGATATGACAATGTTCTCTCAATACGTTAATCTCTATTGTTGATAATTAATGTTAGTAAGTTGCACTGTATCAGAATGAGTTTATTTTATGATTAACAAATTAATTGTAAAGTCCTTAAAGAGTCCTTATGTTATAAAAAAGAAAAAAAATATAGTCTTCATTTAATAAGGAAAATCTGGGGTGATTGAGTGTAAGCAAATTCTTATAGATTATAAATATTTGTATTAGGAAATTATTTGAATTATGGGAATGACAATGTGAGAAAAAGAGACTGTGAGAAAATATTTGATTTTTTTTCTAAAATTTTATGAAAAAGGGATATTGATATGAATGTATAAATAAGAAGTATAGTTAATTAATAAGAATAATTGTATAAATAATAGAATAATAGCATTGTACTTTTATAATTAAAAGTGAATAAAATTTGAAAAAAATTTCTCTCACTTAAAGAGAAATATAAGAGTTTATTCTTAATTCAAATAAAAAACGTATTCATATAGTGCTCCCAATAATAATAAGTCCACATTTTTTTCTTGGTATAAAATGCCCATCACAATGTAAACTGTGCTTTTTAGGAGGCCAAAAACTTTTCTCTTCTACAAATATGCCTTTTGTTTTGTTTTTTTTTTTAAATCACCTTTCGTTAAAAAAATAAAAAAACCTGGTCCTAATAGTCACTAAGTACGTACAACATAATGCCAATCAAACTAAAATTAGGAACTGTTTTAGTTAAGAATCAAACGTTTGATCCAATTCTCTTCTTTCTGTGATAGCTTGTCCTCCAAGCAACTACTCACCGCCAAAGGGAGAAAAACCCTATTAGTACCCTCCACATTCCACCTCATATTCACAACCATTTTCTGCTTTCGTTCTGGAGAAATTTTCCGTAGTTTTTCATTGCATAACTCTAGGCAAAGTACGGGTATTGAAGCTTCCTTCCTCTGTTATTCAGTCAACTTGCATGAACTGGTCTGCAATGGCAGACACTGAACCCCCAAGATCACCCCAAGTTAAGCTTTCAATGCCTCGTTCTGGAAAGCGTCGTTCTGGAAAGCGTGGACCACCCTCGGAGGCTGCTGATTCTCGGAGCGAGAAGGGGAGGAAGGTGGGTACTGAAGTTTCTGTAATGCCAAGGACTGGGAGTAAAACCCAGTCTAGCACTAGATACCAAAAATCTTCTGCAGAACAGGGAAAGAGTGAAACCCGGTGTAGCACTGTCAAAGAAAATTGGAGGGGTGACGCCAAAGATTCAAGAACTGGGTCTGAAGAGTGTAAATGGAAAGAGGCTGTTGAGGGTAAGAACGAGAAGGGGAGGAAGGTAGGTACTGATGTTTCTGCCATGCCAAGGAGTAAAACCCATTATAGCACTCCAAAATCTTATGCTGAACTGGGAAAGAGTGAAACCCGGTGTAGCATTGTCAATGAAAATTGGAGGAGTGATGAAAAAGATTCAAGAATTGGGTCTGAAGAGTGTAAATGGAAAGAGGCAGTGGAGTGGCAGAACGAGAAGGGGAGGAAGGCGGGTCCTGATGTTTCTGCAATGCCAAGGAGTAAAACCCATTATAGCACTGTATGCCCCAAACCTTCTGCAGTCCTGGGAAAGAGTACTGAAACCCTTTGTAGCATTGTCAAAGAAAATTCGAGGACTGATGCAAAAGATTCAAGAACTGGGTTGAAGAAGGCTGTTGAGGGTAAGAAAGAGATGAAGAAGAGGGTACAGCTGATGGACCGTTATAAAAAGATGCAGTGTTGGGCGATTTTGAAGCGGTTGATGATAGGAAGAGATGGGTGGGCTTTCAAACAGCCTGCATATCCAAAGGCTTTGGATTTGGAGGTTGCCGATAATAGTGAGACTATGTCGAAGGCAATAGGTTTGGAGGATGTTGAGTCCAGATTGAACAAATGGTTGTACTTGGGGCCTGATGAATTTGCAGATGATATCAGGCTTGTATTCTTTAATGCATTGCTAGACCCTCCCAAGGATGAGATTTGCAGAATGGCAAGGAGGCTTAGCGAGAGTTTTGAGTTCAGGTGGAAATCTTTGAAGGAGAGGTGGTCAAAGGAGGATAGAAAAAGAAAGAGAGATTCTACGATGGAAGCCTATCCAAAAGCTCAAAACATTGCAAGAGCAGTTCATGAGAAGAAATGTCAAGAGGGAAATAAGGGCAATAATGGAGATTTGAGGGATTCTCAATATTGTGATGCTGACAAAACTCTGTTGAGACAAAAAAGGAGCAGATTAAATACAGATTCATGCCTTAATTTTCAGGGTCAATCTCGGTCTACAGATTCTACCTCAGAAAAAGAGCTCAACATGTCAATTTCTGATTCACAGTTGTCACCATTAAAGGCCTCCTATATTGCTATGCCAAAATGTCAAAGGAAGCAGAAAGAGAAAGAAACATCTTGGACACCCCTCTTCAAAACATTCTTAGCCACATTCTTCAACAATTTCATTTACCTGTTCAATCAAGCTCAAGCAACAGGTCTCTTTTTAATTCTTGTCAATTTAAGAAAAGCCATAGGCTTTCCCTTTGGTCAGTCAAGTTTTGTCGAGCAGTTGTCCTTATTTACATTGATGTATGGCGACCTGCTCCATCACAGTCTATTAATGGTTATTCTTATTATGTTATCTTCAATGATCACATCTGTAAATATGTGTGGTTTTATCCTCTCAAGCAAAAATCTGACATTTTCTCTATTTTCCCCATGTTTAGAAATCTGGTTAAGAATTACTTTAATTAATACCACAATTGCGTCTATTTACTTTGTTATACAGTGGAGGGGAATATCAGAAACTTGAAAACATTCTTTCAACATACTTGAGTCCTTGTATATTTTCTTTCTGTATGCTAATTTTGTTGTTCTTTTAAAAGTCATTGGTGCTTTTGTCAAGTATGAAGGATTTTATCTTATTAGTTTGAACTTTGGAATCCTTTCAATACCCGTGACTTGAGTTTTGGTACTACAGAACAAATTATTCACATGCATGAGGCTCAATTTAGTTCAACTTATCCCCAAAGAAGCATTGTTAGTTAAACAATCCAGAAAGCACCCAAGCATGCAAGAGATTTCTGGCACTATAAAGTTAATGAAAAGTTTTGGTAAAATTAGTTGAAGATAAAGGTTATATAACCCAATAAAAGAAAAAGTGCACTATAAATCACATGTTGTACCAAATCATTTTGCAGTCCAAGTATAAAAACAAAGTCAGGAGTCAACAACTGCTAACAATTGAACCGCAGAAGCATAAATCATCATCACGTTCATCTTGCTTGTATATATGCATGTCAGGACCCAATCAACATATATCTAGCTAAAAATTGTAGGGCTTACATTCTCATCTCCAAAAAAGGGAAAGGGCAGGAGAGGGAAAGGATGCTCACATTAACCAAAACATGTGTTTCAAGCAGTTTTGTCTCTATACAGTATATACATTAAGGACACCTTTTTCTTTCATATTCTTTTTCTATATCTTCTGGCAGAATGTTCGATCATGCACCATGCAGGAGATTGATACAACCAATCAACCATACCATGATCTCAACCTCAGCTTTTACAAGAAAGAGTAAACAAATGAAGATATCATAGCTAACAGAAATTACAAGAAACAATAGGTAAGTGGTCGTGAAAACCCCTCAAACATTGTAACTTCAATCTTGATTGCTTCTTTAAAAGCTAGACAATGAAGGTCTAGTGCCATCAAACGTAAAGGCAGGAAATATGCCTTGGTTTCAAGAAGGACTACTAGGCCTTCGCTGCTGTGGCTGATAATGCTCCTCTGCTTTAAGGGCCAGGGCCATAGACATGGATGGTAACCTGCTAGTTATCTCTGTGAATGGTGGTCTTCTTTCAGGATCAGGTGACCAACACTCTTCCATAAACTTCCTTCATTCAGATCACAGCATTATGGAATATGTGATCGAAGAGTGTTCTTTACAGTGGTATTGTAAAAAGCACATGTCAGTAACCGAAAGCTATCAAAAGGGAAGCAAGTCAGTAATGTAAGTTAGAAAGCTGTCAGCATTCTTCCAGTGGCATTAACCTAAAGATTAGGAAGGCCTACAACAAGGAACAAAATCTTTGACAAAGATTGGTATTCATTACAGGCAGTTAATAGGTGTAATGGAGAAGAACTAGTCAACCATTCTCAGTTCTGCTGTTACTGTTTTATACGAGTTAGTTTAACCACTTCATCTTTTCAATTTCAAATTCCCTGCATACGTGTATCTCACTTGTATCTATATATATACTCTGTATCATGTAACTCAAGTTAAGCAATACAATATTTACACTTTCATTTATCTCTGTTCCTCTGTTTCTCTATAATAGGTGTACAAGGTAAGTGTTTGGATTAGCTTATTTTGTGTTAAAAAAAAGTTTATAAGCAAAATGTTGCAGGAGAACTTTTGACTCTAAAACTATATATTTTTATGGAAAAAAAATTAAGGAAAAACCAAACATGTGACAGGTATAATAGACACGTATACTGGTCATTTTAAATCATAAGATTCATTAATAACACATCTGTCACCAATTTGCTGATTTGGTTTGGTGGCTTTGCACTGCTATAAATTGATTCTGCCATAAAGCTACAAGATTGAGAGCGTGTGTTCTAATTGGTGGCAGTGGTTGGGCTAATGAGTTAATAAGCATAAAAGAATCCATAGCGTCCTTTTGTCTGATTTTAAAAGTGGAAGCTAGCTTTCAGAGAGGTGACTGCAATATAGAAAAACTCATGCTTATAAAAACTGAGCAGAAGGTTGCATTGGCTATTGCCTTCGTCAATGATGATACTAGGACAGTTCACAAACAAGGGTCAGAGGTAGGAAAGTTTTTCCACCTCATTTCTAATGTAGCAATCAATTTCACAGAGAGAGAGGAATATTGCTTCAGCATAACATGAATACCACCTGGTAAGGAATGAGTCATAATATCATGTAGTGAGGTCAATAAATGTAGTAGTTAACATCATAAGATGCACAGTTATCTAATACTGCTTCAGATCTAATCCCATGAAACACTTAATCATAGTTACTTGATTGTTACTTATGTACATGTAAGATCTTTGTGCTGGAAAGAATTTCAGGAGATCCTTATACTTTGTATAAAGCTTTACTTCATCTTTCACATCCAATTCAAAACTCAGGTCAAATTCAATCCTTAATTTGTAACTCTTAAAACCCTAAAGAATACACCCTTGGTTAGTGATTAGCAACTAGCTTCATTGTTCTATTTTGTCCTTTAACCAAAGCAAAACTCTTGCCAGAGTTAAGAGCAGCAGTTCAAAACTCCATCACCGTGACACATGTTTTATGCAACAAATGGACCAAGCACCAGCATGGAGTAAGAAAGAACCACAAACCTCTACATTCATATCCCTTCAGAAATCCATGACAGCTAGACCAAATAAAGCAGAAAATAATGCATCCAACTATAGTAAAAGCTCAATTTTCTTTTTGTAGGTGCATTCCTTCCACTTAAATTTCTTTTGTCTGGAAAGTTTTTAAAATTTCATTTCAGGTATAATTCTTCCAATTTTTTGTAACAATTTATTAGCTTGGACAAAACTGTAGGGTCATGAGAGTAATATTGTTGACATAATCTCACCCAAAATGGTGCCGCAATGCATATCTGCATAAGGTTCCTCCCCTGTCAATAACTCCCACGTTGAGATGCCAAATGGGAAAACATCAACCTGCCAAAGTCATTCCATGACACTACTGGAGATTAGAAAGGTCCCAGGGTAATATCTTTTTACCACACCATTCAGGTACTCATTGAACCTTTTACTTTGCTGCATAGCCTAGGATAAACACCTTAAATACCCTGAAAGAAACAGCACAAAATCAGGATGGAACTATTAAAAACTTAATGGAATTTGTAGAAGTCTTTAATCCTTAGTTCAGTGTTTTAAATACCCTAAAAAATTTAATTATAAAATGAAACCATATCATATAATATCATATACTAATAATAACCCTAGCAACCTTTTTACTTTAGTTTTGGTAGGAACAAATTTAAACCATTGAATTGTGTAGAAATTTATTTTATGGCCACCAGATTTTGAATCATAAATTTGAGACCATTCAATTCTTTTTGTTTTTTTTGCCAGAAGAAATTTAACACTTTTGAATTTATCAATTCTTATTGGATCAATGGACAATCTCTAAGTCTGAAATATATTGACCATTAGATACAAAGATGTATGAATGTAATTAATGCCTCTCAGAATTAATGCATTCCCTTCTCTTACAATTGTTTTTGGAGTTTTTATTTTTAGTTTTTACACTTAATTTCTATATCAAACTTCTTATACTTTTATTAGGAAAAAACAAAGAGAATAAATATTAGAAAGTGTGTTTATGTATTAAAAATTGTGTTTCTTTCTTAACGGGAAAAGGTGAGAGAATTTGATATAATAGTTAAGTGTAAGAGTATCTTTTCCATTGATTATTGGATATCTAACTTTTCCTCGATGAAATGCTTTTTGAATAAGTATTTTAAATTTTCTAAATTATTATTATTTTTTTCAAAATGTTACATAAAAGAAGAGCATTTTTTATTGATATCATGCATTTTTTTTCTTTTTCTTTTTGGGTATTCCATGCATCTTTTCATTGATACTGATAAAAATAAAATGATGAGTACAAATTTTATTCACTTATAAAATTTAAAAATAAGCTATTTTTAATAATGAGATCAGTTTTTATTGGAAAAGCATCCAATTTCATAATTAATGAATCATTTTCCTAATTTAGATTCTTACAAAAAATGATTAAAACAAATAAAACAGCTTAAAATCTGTGAACAAATAAAACTTGAAAGATATTAACTCTTAAGGAAAAGAGAACAAAGTATAAACACATCAAGCAGTCTATTTTTAGTAAAATACACCTCGTGCAAGGCACGAGTCACTGACTATTAATTTATAAATCCTATCTAGAATTTACAAATCATAAAAGGTTACACATAAAATAATTTATAAATGAATTTTTTATGTCAATTTATAAATGTATTAAATTCTTAACTTAATATTATTATAAATATTTTTATGCAGGAGTTTATTTATTAATGAAATGAACTCTTTCAATTTTAAGATTCTAAAAATATGGTAAGGTTCTTCAAAGCTTTCTAATATCTAGATTTTTATTTTTTAATAATATTTTTGTGAATTTGCTCTTGCAAAAATCATTTATTTTTTCATTTACTGTTATTCACTTTACAACGTATGTTTTGAGGACAAGTATTTTTGAAGTGTGAAATGGGCAATCATTAATAAAAAAATATTTAAATTTTTATAAAATACAAACACCTATATAATGAATCGTGGATTTGTGAATACTTACTTCTTTATTTGTTTCTTTCAATGATTATCACTTAGCCCTTTATTCTATAATAAATCACTTTGGATAATGTAAAGAACGAAATCTTAGATAAATGCTTCCCTTTTCCTTATTTAAAATTTTAAAATACAAAATGAGAAGAAAAATGAATGTTAAAATTAAAAATAGTTACTTATAATAAATTTTTTATCAATTTACTGTTTAATAATAAACTATTTTATTAACATTATATTTCAAAGATGATATTTACGTGAAACTTGAAAATATTTTAAAGGATATAATAGTAACTTAGTTAATTCTTAATATTCTGTAAATTGAAAGAGCTAAAGCAAGTGTTAGAAGATTTTGATAAGTAAAATTATTTCTTCCAATAATTGTTTGGAAGAGAGTTCAGGCAAGCAAAGGATAAATAAGGGAGGAAATGAAAAAAAATAATCATGTTTTTACTTGTTTCCAACAATGTCACTGGCTAATGGCTATTTATAAAAGGTAACACTATGACTATTTTTTTTTCCTTTAGTTGAACAAGAGGGCCAAAGGCCTAAATAATGACAAAAAGAATTACAAGGGACACATGCAGGACAAAGAAACTCCAAAAAAATCACCAAAGAGCAGCAAATCAAGGTATGCAATTGGACAATGCAATTCTTGGAGATAAAAGGAG
The DNA here is from genome assembly GCA_019955255.1 of Castanospermum australe. Classification (NCBI taxonomy): domain Eukaryota; kingdom Viridiplantae; phylum Streptophyta; class Magnoliopsida; order Fabales; family Fabaceae; genus Castanospermum; species Castanospermum australe. Next base: position 519,290 of record NSJW01000203.1, read on the forward strand.
AAGAGTGAAGGCTGTAAATGGACATATAATCAACACATTTGTTCTCTCTCTGTTTTTTTTTTTAATACGTGACATCTATTTAAAAGGTCTATTTAATAATAATGTGATAATACGTATTAAAATTAAATTCATCAACATTTGAAAGTGATAAAAAGAAAATTTTAAAAATAAAAATATTTAATTTTAATCATTTTATACATTTTTTAATAAAAAATTATATTTAAAACATTTTAATCATAATTTTTTTAAAAATAAGATAAACAAATTTAAACATGTATAATAAAAAGTCTTAGGGAGTTGGTAATTTAAATATGCTAATTACTTACAATATTTTTGTACTAGATATGCCCGCTAAAAGTGAAGCAATAGCTAGATTCTATGCGCTCTAGGATTTGTCCAAAATCCAGATCGGGTCCAATGCCGCACCGCACCACGAAACTCGGGTTCGGTGGAGGGTTCCTCTAACATCACCCCCTATGTACACACCCGCACTTGGGACTGGTTACGTGTCACGTCCTCAACAAGCCACTGCCGCAAGTTCTTCACCCACTCCTATTCTCTTTCTCTCCTTAGACTCTGCAGCTGATCTAGATCATCACCGTCGAAATCGCTTGTGGGGTGCGACGCTGGCGATGGCGGAGTTGCCGGAAAATCGCCGCAGCTCTTCTTCCAGTTCGACCAGTTCGAGCGATCTCTCCGGTAGAGCCGACCGTGAAGTAGGTGCCGGAAAGGGGAGAAGCGGCAACTACTTGGAGGATAGTGGCGATGCTGCTACTGGAGGCACCAGCTCTTCAGGTTGGTGCGATTTTCTCTCTCTTGAGTCGTCTTTTTTCTTCCGTTAAAGCAATCGTTAACCAAAAGAGAGAATTGGAAAATGGAAAAAGGAGGAGAGAATCCCGTTATGGAGTTGATTTGTGAAAGCAGAATCCTGAGATTCTTTTCTGAAAGCTGAAAAAAAATCTTGTTCTTGATTTAATTTTTAACTTTCTGATGATCCGAATCGTGTAAGGCATCAGACTCGCCTCCAGATCATCCAATGTTTGCTTGAACCATCTCATCAAGTCCATACCCATACAAATCCTCGATGGCTGCAATCTCAGCAGTGTAGAAAGAGAGGTTGACAAACTCAATACTCAAGAAAAGTTTTAAATCTACTCCATATGTTCAAATTGATTGGGCAATGCATAAACAAATGAAGAGATAATTGCTCATTTGGCTTTTCATGTGCACTTTCGTTTCACTTTATGAAAAAACTAATGAAAAAAAGGAACACAGGTGAGACACTTTCAAATTTCCCATCCTCTTATCTTATTCACTATTAGTGACATACGGAGGCAAGTAATGTGTTTAGAATGCAACTCAAAGAAATCTGCTATCTTGTATGGACAATTAGAACCTTTTCCATGCTAAAAAGTGATTTTATATTGTTTCAGCTATAGGGCCATACATTTAGTTGTGTCAAAATGGAAAAACCTTATTCTGAAAGAAAGTAAGCATTTGATCACATTCATCACATCTACTAGGGAAGCTAACTGTCTAACTCACTCTGCTTTAACTTAATTTGAAGGGCATCAACAGCTTCACAACAAGTTTCTCTAAGGTAGGAGTGCTAAATACTTTCTCTTATGGTAGATAAAGAGACCGTGTATGTGATATTAACCCGGATAAGTAACCACTGTTTAATTAAAATATGCACTGAAACACTCCTCTAAGAGAGGTGAAGATACAACCAGAATTGAAAGTAGACGAAAGGAAGAATAAACAGCAGAGAAATTCCAGCAGCATTTTGAGGGGCTGCACCTCCCAATCCCATTCACTCCCTCAAATTCTGCCTACTCTGCACTTGCTATCTTTCCCATTATATTCTGCTCACTTACAATTGAATTTCACCTTTTTACTCCTTGCCAGCTCATCATGAATATTTTCTTTTATTTCCCATTTGATCCCTCTTCTACTTTTCATCCCCTCCCTTAGCATACGTATCAATGGTAGAGGTCTATCAATACTTTCTCCCCAAAAGATTCACCTTGTCCTCAAGGTGAAGGTACGGGGACATTATCTATAACAACCCACCGGAGTCCCATTGCTTGAAGCATACCAGACCCTGTTTTGCATTGCTAACAGCAGCATGGATAGAAATTGTTGAGTTGCTCATTGTTGCAGTGGACATTTATTCAAATTTTCCCTTCATGCTTGAATGACAATCGACTGATTGATAGAGCCAATCTGCGGAAAAGAAAATTTCTTTTGACAGCTGGTCATAATCCAAAAATGTTTCCACATCACAACCATGATGCAGCATATCACCAAGGGAACCATTCCATCCTTTGAAAGTAACCAAACCCAGCAAGAGATCAAGTTATTGTTTGCATAATAGACTAGAACAGCAAAGAAAATTTGAACAGGAGCAAAATACTCCTTTGGAACTGCATCACTAGGTATCAGCTTTGTAGGAATAATAATAACATCTCTGTTTGAGCGTTCCCTGTAAGGCTGATAGTTGTGAGATGGCTGTGAGACAGCTGTGGGTGCTGCTAAACCCTTCTTACTGGCTTCAGTCTACAGATTGGGCCGTGGCCCAAGGTCCACTAAAGTGGTCAGAATGGTTTGGGTCACTTTTGTGTGAGTTTCTCCATTTCCTTACAATACTCTGTTTTCCGTAGCATTTTTCTTTGTGAAACAGAGCATGGTTCCACCCGCCAATTGGATCAGAAGCCAAATGGTCTCAGCTCCTAAACCGCTTACAATAATGCAGACCATAACAGAGAGGCCAAATTTCCCATGGATAACCCTACATGAACTGTGCCTCACCTTAAAGGGCCAGTCCAACCCAATGCTCAGTCCTTCCTTGGTCCTGAATTCTTCTGCCCATTCAACAAAACGCAAGAACTCCTGTGCAATTCTGAAATCACAGAATCCATGAATTATAGAAGCTCATGTGGGTGGTACTTCAACCTCCTCTCGTGCTTTGCTTCTGTGCCTCTTAGCAGAAGGCTCACTTCCCACCTTCTCACCTTGCTGGAATTCCATCACTCTTGACGCATAACACAACACCCAAGAAGCTGATCGGGTTTGCTGTTAGTTGTTTCCCTGGCTTCAGCAACTAAATTGGGTTGAGGCCCAAAATCTTTAGCAACTAAATTGGACCGTGGCCCAATTTCCATAATTGTGATCTGAGTGGGTTGGGTAGTCCTAATATATGACCCACCTTTGCTGCTAAAATTCACACCATCTTTCCCTAAAACCCAGCTCTCCTTCTCAACATGTTTGGCCTGATCCAATCTGTTAGATAATGAATCCAGGCTAAGTAACTTCAGCTGCCCACCACGACTGAGCCCATCAACATCCTCATCTCTTTTCTCTAAAACATTCTTTCTTCCTCAGTTAGTTGGGCCTGTTTCCTGAGTTCAAAAAAGGAGTCCAGTCCTTACAACTCTCCATTTGCGTCCTCTTTTTTTTAAGTCCATTCGTTTATCTCACAAAATTAGACTGAGCGAAAATAATTTTAAAAATTTTCGTTGTATCCCTTTCGTTCGCACACCACCATGACCAGCTTTCACATTCTTCTCCTCCTTCACCGAGTACGGGTCTGGTGGTTTGGGGACTGCCCCTCCATCCCAGACCAGAACGCAGCCTTCTTGCACGGGCGCTTGAACTGCACAATGCCATTGGTCGGCGTCCGGTGGCTCCGGGGGTGGTTGCTTGGCCGGAATACTCGAGACCCAAAACCCTGAGGTTACCGCCGGCCATCTCCTTCCCTGTTTGTGCAACACACGGTCCCAAGAGTGTGGATTTGCCTCTGTTTCTCCGTTTTTCTCCCCCTCCAGACGCGGCCATGGCTGTGTTTGCAACATTTTCTCCCTCTCTATCACACGACCCAGAGCTTGGTCTTTTCTCGTCAGCGTCGTCGTCCCTTTCTCCTTCTCCACCATCACCTCCGATGGTCGTTGGGGTGGGACGGGTTCCTTCCCCTTAAGCAATCGCAACAGCTCCAGTTGATTTTCGTCCATCTTCTTTTCCATTCTGTTGAATCGTGCCTCCTCTGCTTCTCGTGACAACTAGTCTTCCTTCCTCCAATGCTTAAATGTCTCCAGCTGATTTTCCATTTCAGTCTCCAATTTCTCCATGTTCATATTCAGTATCCGCAGCTCCCAGATCGGGAGCTTTGATATCAATTGATAGGATACCAGAACCAAAATATTAAAAATAGTGAAACAGAACCTCTATTATTGAATATCATAAGAACTCCTCTTTTGATACTGATGTATATCAACTTCATACACAGGAAATTTCAAGGTTTCTCTCTATAACAAAAAACAAGAAAAGAAAATGGATAAACACATAAACAGCACTTCGAGGGGCTATGATACCAATTGATACAAACCTTGGGAGAACCACACTCCAAAAGCTAGCTATTGAGGTGAGAGAGCCTAAGGCCACATAAACCTCACATCAGAATCCCATATTTTCGATATGGGACTCAAGTCCCATACCTTGCAATTGGGTCATAACATTCCACCATGCTCCGCATCCCCGACGCCCATGCGGGCTGGCTGTGCACTAGCCCTGTTGACTAGTCCTGGGCGAACACTGCAATGCCGGCGTCACCACCCGCGTCGCTTGTTTGCAACTGAGAGACATAGTGGAAGGCTCTAATACCAATTGATAGGAACCTAGATAAGTAACCACTGTTTAATTAAAATATGCACTGAAACACTCCTCTAAGAGAGGTGAAGATACAACCAGAATTGAAAATAAACGAAAGGAAGAATAAACAGAAGAGAAATTCCAGCACCCAATCCCATTCACTCCCTCAAATTCTACCTACTCTGGACTTGCTATCTTTCCCATTATATTTTACTCACCCACAACTGAATTTCACCTTTTTCCCACTACTCCTTGCCAGCTCAGCATGAATATTTTCTTTTATTTTCCATTTGGCCCCTCTTCTACTTTTCATCCCCTTCCTTAGCATACCCCTCAATGGTAGAGGTCTATCAGTGTGCCAATGGCCTTACTATCTAGTGGAACCCAGCTTCCTTAGAAAACACCTGATGCTGGGTTTGATCCCCAGTGAGTTTCAATGCTCACACTTAACTCGCCTTTTCCTGTCCCCTCACCAGGTCTCAGGTGCTCTCTTGTAATTGGAAAAAAAGACATTAAGGGTAATCAAAATAAACTGAAGATACTATAATTTTACTAGTATTGCATAGCAAAATACAATGCTTAACTCTGTAAGTGTAAAAAAGCATGTGAGTATCTGGGATCCTTCATCATTGCTTCCTATGTGAAACAATGTGCAAAATATCCAACATAAGCCTTTATTCCTAAGATGAAAGGAAAGTAGACTAAGGAAATGTTGTAAGGCCACAAAATTGCTAGAGGCACAGCCATTAATCTGCATCAGAAAGCAAACTCTTGAGACAGACAGCAGCCCATTCAATTCCCTCTATTTGATAGTAATTTAACCTCCCTTAGCATGTACCAAAAGATGTTCAACGATTGTATATAAATTAACTTCTTTCTAATATGTGCTCTGCTCGGATCTTGGCATGTCTTCTGCTAGATAACGGTAGTAGTTCTGCTACACTTATTCATGTTATCCTGCTTTCTCTCTCTCTCTCTCTCTCTCTCTTTCTCTCTCTCTCAATAAAGAAAGAAATTTAATCAGAGAAGAGATAAAGAGGTACAGGAGCAAAGGATAAGATATCATCATGAAGAAATCATTGAAAACAAATGGATAAACAAGAAAAACACATCAAGTGAGCAAAGCTCACCAATCATTCTGTATATCCGACAAGGAAACCCTCTTAACTTCATAATGTGAACTCTGCCAAGGATTTCTTAGCATCTTGATATAGCACATCTCTCTTTTTCTGAACATTTTATTTGATATCTTAATTTTGTTCAATTTTATTGCTCATTTCCGAGCTATATCTATGAGGTCTTGTTTTCTCCCTTTATTCAGGCGTTTCTGGCGGGGGTTTGTCTAAAGTGGACACGTTGGCAGCGGAAATATCACATGCAGATAAACTGGAGTCAAGTTCAAGTCAATTTAAATTGGAAAGGTCAAAAACAGAGAGGCAGAGACATCTATGGCCTGAAGATGCAGCACAAATTTTTGATGACAAAATTCCTGCCGAGGAGAAGGTATATCATTGTGATCTATGATATTTTTTACCTTTCCTTTTCCCCCCTATGTCAGTGGCAGCATATCTATGTGGTGGCCATGGTTCCCCAAAAGCTTCAAACTCTAGATTACTTGCCCACAAAGGTCTTGATCCCATGTCAAGGAATTCGTGATCTAAAAGCTTAAGTTGTCATATGAAGGCCCAAGGATACCATTTCTAATAGGAATAATGTGGGTGCTTTTCTTTGTTCTTTCTTTTCAATATTTTCTTCTCTTAGAGGGCTCCTTTAACTGTACTGCCTGTTGTACTTGGCTTTGCTCCTTGGGAATCTTCCGGTGATCTTCCTTATCCATCAAGAAAGAAAACAAGTTGGAAAAAAGAAAAAGGAAATTCTTTTAAAGCTAAGTTGCTAAACATGTCTGGATGTTAAAGTATATTTTGTGTACAGTCCACTTGTGTCTCTTGATTGTACTTTAAGACTGTCAATTGTAGGGTAGAAAGTTAAATTAAAAATATAGATTTGTACTCTCATTTTACCTTTTTGTTTTCAATGTTTTGTCAGAGTTCTCCCCTTTCTTATGTTGTTTCCACTATGTGTCTAAGATGCTTGATACCTATTGAAATGACCCTTTGAAACAAAATATCATTCCTTGCTTATTGATATAATTAATGTAAGAGACTTGGTGATTATATGTTGTGGAGGGTTATTGATCTATAGTAATTAGTAAGCAGCACTAGTTAGTTGATCTTATAACTTAAAATTTGTTGAAAATATGGAATATTCTATTAGCATATAAGAAAATTAAGAAATAATCTCATGTCACGAGTATCACTTCTCTTTCTTAGTTATTAGGAAAAGAGGAACAAGAGCAATGTGTAAAAGATGGAGGCAAGGTTCACCAGTCACCTAACTTGTGTTGCTTTAGTAAATAGGATTAGATCATGGTTCCTGTATTATATTCAAACATGACTAATTTTCATCTTTGCTTCTCCTGACCGTCATCATCATTATCTTTGTTTTTAGTCCTATATGCCTGAAACTTCAGTTGATTTTGACAACTGTGCAGCTTAAATTGTTGAACAGAATAGCTACTGTAAAAGATGACGGAACTGTAGAATTTGAAGTTCCAGGCGATGTAGGACCTGAAGCTCTTGGTACTCGATCCAAACATGCACATAATGTTGTTGATGATGATCCACTTGATGCAACAGATCCTCAATACATTCCACCATTGAATATAGTGATGCTTATTGTCGGAACACGAGGAGATGTTCAGCCATTTATCGCAATTGGCAAACGCTTACAGGTATAGAGACATTTTCTCATGTTTCAATTGTGTGTGCGCTTTTTTTTCTTAAAAATAATTTCATAAAAACAAATTTAAATAAATAAAGAGAAAGGAGATATTACCAACTTAGGGAATAGGAATCACTTACCAAGTCCATAATAAAAAAGAACAGAAAGAGACATCAGTGCATTAGGGACCTCCATTCTCTTGCATTGTTTTCCAACTAATTGCACCAAATCCTTGGAAATAAGACACATTGACACAAAATCCTGCCTTTAATCGTCTTCCAAAATTTTTTGAACTAATGAGAACTATTTTGAATTTGCTGGATGGGCCCCCATCACACTCCAAAATGGTACAGAGCTCATTCCAAATGTCCCAAGTTGATGTATGGTTGTTATTAAAATCTGTGAAAGTAATTGTCCTAGATTGTACTGTGATTATAAAATTCCCTGGAGTATTTGAGTGAATGCAGGTGACTGGTGTCCAGTTGTTCTTATATATTTTTTTATACTGCACTATCTTTTAAAGTGGTGCATTTACCTTCTTTCCTAGCGAACAAATGAGAAACTATAATTCATGGTTCTGTGTGATTAGCGATATTAATGTGGTTCAAATGTACTTTACTTTATATTTTGTGTTCCTTTGATGTTGCTTAACGGAGTATGGCCAGATAAAAATTATTGTCACCCCTCACTTTTAAATTTGCTAAAGCTAAGTAGCCATCGTGATTGGAGGACCAGGGCAAAAGTGATTCTCTTATTTTAAGGAATTAAAGACTATATCAACATAATATGATACAAGAAAGAGAACAGGAATGAGAGAAAGGTGAGAGATTGGAAAAGGTGAGAACTAAGAAGGTTCTCACTTTTCTGTTTTCTCTGTCAAACTCTAACCGAGACAAAGATGGGTTTTTTTACACAAATCACCAATTTGTGGTTGTTTTCAAACTATTTCCCTGTCTAGACCAATTTTTGACAGTGTGGCAAAATCTCTATATTTTTTCAAAATTTTTTTTACATGTGGACATTTACTCAGGCGGACCTGCGCAAATCATTTTATAGATACCCTGCCCACAACTCTCACCTCACTCCCCTCTGAAAACCGTTTTTCCCACTTCATGTCTTCGAATCTTCTTCCAAAACTCTTTCCAGTCTTCTCTAGCATAAGTTCCAGACTCTACCGAATTTCCTTTTGTGTGTACTGTTCAATTTTCTGTTTATACTCAAGTGGACACTAGTAAATATAATTTCTATATCAATTTGTCTTAAAATTTATTTATCCAAAGTTGTTTATTAAAAATAATTTATCAGTTTATCAGTTATCAATTATTAACTTATCAATCTTTCATACTTGTATGATATATATTTTATTTGCATTCGTTAGCTTTTTTAATTTATCACTTTTTTATACATTTTGTATTGATGATTTTTTCTGCTTGAGCTAGTTCTTGTATAAATCTTACTTGTATGATATATTTGCATTGTTTAAAAGTTACTTATCAAAATTTAAAAATTTTAGTATTTGACATAGCAGTCATCCCAAAAATGCTATATTGGCATAGTGGATCACATAGCAGCATAGTGGATCATAGGGTATAGCAGCCACAACGAAAAATTTTCACAAATTTGTAATATACACATAATTGATACTCAAAACTCAAAGTACTCAAAACTTAAGACACATTCATCATTAATGTTCAAATTCAAAGACACATTCATCTTAGTGAAACTGTGAAAAACAGGCTGTGATTTGGTGCAAGAGAAGATAGATATTAGGGACTTGATTATTGATAGTTTGATACCAATGAAGATGAAACTGTAATTGCTAATGATGACTCGTCTGACATTGATGTTGATAGTGACTTTGATTCTGATGTTGGTGGTGACTTCAAAATAATGACCAAGCAACACCTGTGGCTTCCCGTACTATTATTGAGTTTTGTTAATAAGTTTTGTGTTTAAATTATTATTGAGCACAAAATTGAGGATTTTTATGTTTCTATACTCGTTTATGTGCAGGAATATGGCCATCGTGTTAGACTAGCAACTCATTCAAATTTTAAGGAGTTTGTTTTGACAGCTGGGTTGGAGTTTTATCCATTAGGCGGTGATCCAAAAGTCCTTGCTGGTTGTATGTACAATGTTCCCATGTACAACAATTCTGCCACCATTTTCTGAATGGCCTTATACTTGATTTTCTTAATTTCTTCTTTTCCATTTATCCCTTGCAATGTGCTTTTGTTTGGGAAAATTACAAAAATTAATTCCTGGTTAAAATATTTCTAGTTTAGGAATTGCCACGGACCAATTATCCCAAAAAATTAAACTATCAAGTAGAAGCCTATGAATGGTTTTATATTTCTAATATGCCCCCTCACATAAGAGCCTTTTGGGCTTGAAACGTGGACAATGCACAGGCCTATTTTACCTTGTGCAGACATTCAACTTAATTATGAAGATTGGGGACAACAAGGAACGAGCTTTTGACCACTTGGTCACAAAGGCTTCGATACCATGTCATGAACCAACTATCCTAAAAGTTTAAGCTATTAGGTAAAAGCATATGAATGGTTTTATATTTCTAACAAGAATATTAACCACTCTAGTGCTCAAGTGGTCACTTAAGTCAATAAGTGGCTACTCATCAACCACCCTTTGATCTTGTCAATGAATTGAGTGAGTACAAAGAATTTCTTTTTTGTAATTTTCCTCTTTTGTTTCTTGCAAGTGATTGAAAATGGTTGAAAGTTATTTTAAGTAGAACACTTTGACTCTAAAACTACTTCAAATGGTCCTACCGTGGTGCATTTGGGGCCCAAGAAATAGTATGGTATGTTAAGTTGGTTTAGGTGTATCTTGATAGCATTGCATGCTTATTGGGACTTATCACCAAGTTTTCTTTTGTGCTTGTGTGTGTGTTGTGCCCATGTGCATGTCTGAGTATTATTTTGTACATGTTTTGAACGGAGTTGTGAAATATTGGACTCTTGTTAATTGTGTAACATTTCCATTGGCAGTGCATGAGAGTGTTCTTTAATATTTTTTTATTATAGAAAGTGCATGAGAGTGTGTTAATATTTTGATATAAGCCATTTAGATCTTTTCACCAGCTTAGAAGTTTAGGACAATTAATTGCTGACCAGTGCTGGTTTTTAGGACAATTACACATTTAGCAATCATGTATACTTTTGTCCTTCTCAAATTCTCCGTTGTCCATTTTATATTTCTATCAGCTAAACTGCTAGAGGGAAGCAATGCAAGGATAAGAAGCCTTTTGTAACAATTGCAAGACAATTCTAGGAAAATGACAGAAAAAGGGGTGCCTGGTGAAGCACCATCCTTTTTAGGTTATTTGTTCTGTTTTCTCCCATTGCACTTTCTGTCCTGCTTTGTGTTATGTGTTTTTGTGTGTGCACATACTTTATGAATTGCGATACAAGCTTCAATCATAGGTTAATGCTGCTCTGTCATATATTTCCATTTATGATTTTGTAAATGTGTGAACTTTATAAGTTATGCATAGCTTAAAAAAACTTGAAATCATGAATATAAACATACACTTCATACTTAATTTGAGTGCCTAAAATATTCTGTTCCTTCCAATCATTTTCAATTTTGATGTTGGGTTATTGTCCTGTGAAATTTGAGTCTTCAAAGAAGTTTTGTCTCATAACATGATCCTAAATTTTTAACATATTGATTTGATGTGTGCCATCAATAAAGCACTCACCAAGTTCAGATCATGGAATTTTATAACTGTCCTTTTCACAGTTTGCGTTCTTCTATTATTTTGCTTTACATTTTTAAATTCTTTTTGGAGCAGATATGGTCAAAAATAAGGGCTTCCTGCCATCGGAACCTTCCGAGATACCGGTTCAACGAAATCAAATGAAAGAAATTATTTACTCTTTGCTTCCAGCTTGTAGAGAACCTGATATTGATTCTGGTGTCCCCTTTAAAGCAGATGCAATGATTGCCAATCCCCCAGCATATGGTCTGCTTTCTTCTCAATTACATTTTGAGGATATTGTTGGCTGAATTTGCACATTTATACTTTCTTTTCAAGTCAATGTGATGAGTTTCTCAATTATGAAATGATTTTGGACCAGTGTTGGCAATGGTGTGTGGTGGCAAGCTCAAAAAAAGCCATGGCACATGGTGTGGTGACTGCTGTATTGAAGCATGGCGGCCATTTCACCATAAAATAAATAAAACAATGAAAAAAATTATAAAAGCACAGAACAATCACAATAACAAGATTCTCAAGCAAAAAAAGTCGTTACTTAGTTCAGAGAAACCCCAATATGCAACGACCAACACATAACACGATAACATAAAGTCATAAGCACAAGTCACAATCAGATGAAAACTGACAAGATATTTCACCTTGTCTGATAATTCACTGACTTTCAGTTTTCCCTTCTCATCCCCATGTGACATTATCCAATAGATGGGATGACAAGAAGGAGGATGCAATTTGTTGATGTTGTCATGGAATATTTTTGCTTCCAATATATAAATCTTGGCTTACTGTTTTTGATGCTGCTATCTTATCTTTCTTTTTACTTTTCTGATTAGATATGCACACACTACTGTTTGATGCATATATTTATTGTTCTTTGTCACTGAACATTGCAATATGCATTTTTAGGGCATACCCATGTGGCAGAGGCACTGAAAATACCAAGTCATATTTTTTTCACAATGCCATGGACGTAAGTTTCATCTTGGTAATGTAATCTTACTGTTTCATAATTTACTTAAAATTATTTTCTGTCTACCATTTTTCCTTCTTGTTCTTTACCAATTGGTTGTTAGTTTTAGTTTTGGTGGGGTATTTAAATCTGCATTATTTGTACTTTCTTTTTCCTGCAGGCCAACTAGTGAATTTCCACATCCTTTGTCCCGTGTAAAGCAACAAGCTGGTTATAGGGTGAGTTCTTTGATAATGTTAGTTCTTAACATCCCTCCGGATTTTGTTGCATCCATGTTTAGCTAAATATTGGTCATATATAACTCTTTCAGCTTTCATATCAAATAGTTGATTCATTGATTTGGCTGGGAATACGAGATATGATTAATGATCTTAGGAAGAAAAAGTTGAAGCTGCGACCAGTCACATATTTAAGTGGTTCACAAAGCTCTGATACTGATGTTCCATATGCATATATATGGAGTCCTCACCTTGTGCCTAAACCGAAAGGTGGTTGCTTTAGATCCCAATCTTAACTTTTTGTATTTGTAGTCATTGTTAATATGAAGTTCACCTAGTTCTATTCACAATAGGATGGAGGACTATTCCTTGTTTTTTATAAGGGTTAAATTCAGTGTGCCCCCTTATAGTTTGGGGCAATATCACTTTGCCACCTTATGGTTTCAACTTTGTCACTTTGCCCCCTTATGGTTAATTCTGTTAACACTTTGCCATCCTGTGGTTTTATTCCGTTAACTTGTACTACAAATTCATTAACTAATGGAAATGCTACAACATATCTATTAAGGGTTCCCTTATTCTCCTAAAAACATTTTTCCTCTTTATTGTAAATTAGGTATCTTAGACAAAAAGTTGAATATATTGTTTTCCTAAGATAAAAACTATGAATAGTTGAACTAAAAAATTTTGTTTGTAGATGTGTTTTATTCCTCTAAATATCAGTGTTTGTTCAATTCCAAAGATTCTTCCTTTAATACTACTCTGTTTATATTTTTTGTTTCTTGTTCATCTTCTTTTTGTAACAATAAATTTTCAAATATGATGCTCAAGACGTCGTGTATTTCACATGCTAATGTCATTAGGATTTCTCAAGTCCTTTAACCTCCTAGAAACTCATGTAGTAACTTAGCTACATATTGTCTAAGGCAGGTTGATAGACGTAGAAATGGTTTGGGAAGTTGTGTTGTGGTAGAAAGTGAGCTCTGTTGACAAAAAGGAAGTACCAACTTTCCAAGCATGTCTTGATGCGTAAACCTATTGGTTTAACAGATTATAGCATAAATAAGTACTCTCTTAGTTTGATATAGCTAAGAAAGACACAAGAAAATGACAAATATGTTGGTAATAAAACCATAGGGGGACAAAGTGCTAATAGAACTATCCACAAGGGAACATGACAAAGTCAAAACCACAGGGTGGAAAGTAATATCACCCCAAACCACTAGGGAGCAAATTGAATTTAACCCTTTTTATTGTTAGTGCTTTGTGATTATATGGATATCCTTTTCAGTAAAAGCTAACAACATTAATCAATACTCATTATTTGGTCTTTGTGACTAATGAAAAGAATGCTTAATAAATCTATTTCATTCATTGAAAAGTTTAGGGAATGAATCTTCTAAGTTCGCTGGAGGGAAAAGTCTACCTTAATGTTGGGGCATTTTTCATGCCTGATTTTGTTGATTCTGGTTTTTTTTTTTTTTTTTTTTTTTTTTTTTAAGGGTTCTTGAACAAGTCTCCCCAATTCCCTTTTTCAGAATAAAGCTTCTAAACTCCCTTGACTGGCAGTAGTTTAATCAATAGTTAATTGCATGTGCTTTTAATACAAGCTTTAAGTTCCTATTTTTTCATATTCTACTTGGATTGTTAACCCTTATCAATAAAAGTATGTCTAGTTCTTAAAATAGCAACCTATGCTATCTTCTGCTGCTTGATTCTTGGTTGAAGGATCCGATCTCTGTTCTTTATTGGTTTTGCAGATTGGGGACCAAAAATTGATGTAGTAGGATTTTGCTTCCTTGATCTTGCTTCAAACTATGAACCTCCGAAGTCCCTTGTAGAGTGGCTTGAAGCTGGTGACAAGCCTATTTACATTGGATTTGGTAGCCTGGTGAGTGTATTTATTTCCATTTTACATTTATTTTAATCATATATGATTTCTCCATGCTGAAGCTATCTTTGGGAACTATGCGTTGACTCTTTGGCCCACCAATTTTACAGTGATTAACTTAATGATTGTTGATGACAAGGTACCTGCCTGAAGCATAAGTTATATGTTATCTAACTTCCATCTTTCATAGTTTACGTGGAGGTTCTACTAAATTTACCTTCCCCAGTACCATAAACCAATAGACCTCTAAAAGTAGCATTGTAAAGTAAATCAGAATCAAATGGTCTGTTTAGCTCATATCTTTGTTTCTATGTTGTTTCACATAAATCTCTTCTGAGGCTACGATAATAAGGTTTAGGGGGGCATATGCATATTGCTTTGGTTGAGGCTTGTTTATCTGGTATTCCCATTTATTATTTGTCTCTCTTCAAGATTTTTGTGGGGTTGGCTCAAAGGATTGAGAGGATTCTGAGGGACTTTTCCTGTTCAGGAGGTGGGAATACTAGGAGACATAACTTTAGTTGGGAGGCATTTGGCAAGCTGATGGAGGGATGATTAGGCTTGGGAAATCTTGTGTCTAAAAACGTTGCCTTGGTGGAGAAGTAGTTGTGGAGATTTCCCTTGGAACTTAATTCTCTATGGCATAGGGTTATCAAGAGTAAACATGGTCTCACTAGAATGGATGGGATGCCAAACTTGGGGTTTATGCTACTCACACAAGCCCCTGGAATCCCTTTTCTCTTCTTGGCTTTCTATCTGAGTGGTGGGATGGTTCCCGTTTCCATTTCTGGGAAGATGTCTGGTTGGGGATGCTTCTAGTTTTGGATCTTTGCCCCACCTTTATTGTCTGTCTACCTTGCATGATGTATCTGTTTCTTGATTATTTCTAAACAAGATTCCCATATCTGTTGCCCTAAAATCAAGGGTGATTAATTGGGGATTGGTTCTAGGTGATTTATTGTATCTTGATTGAGGAATGATTGATTGACAGAATATGCTTGTAATATTCCTCTAGCATCTAGTATAAATTGATCTGTAAGCTAGGGCAAATTAACACCTTGTGATTCAGCCAACAGCCTTTCCATATTATTTCTTCTCTCTCCCACTCTTCCAAACACTTCTTTTCTCTATATTTTCAACACCTATAATTTTTTTTTTTTCAGTTTCTTATTGGTAATCCTTCATGCCTTCTCAATAAAATCCAGCAGTCACAGCTTTGTTTAGAAGTCTAAAGCTCCCTCTAGGGTTAATGCTTTTATTTGGATAATACTTAATTGGATTAATTACTAATGATTAGTATGAATTCTCCTGTTGAAATGCAAAAGAGTTTTAGGGAGAGAGAGAAAGGGAAAATAGAAGAGATATGAGACGGATAGAGCACACAATATTTCACTAATTACTCAGAATGGTTTAATATATAACCTGACACTATACCTCTATTTATACTAATACTACAACTACATTAAGACACAAATACCTTTTACTTTGGGTGCACTACAAGTAACTAATCACTTAACCCTTAGGATAAAGAAGAGAAATCAGGCTTTGTTCTTAGCAGGCTCCTAATTAATTGATTTCTTCCTTTTCTCTTTAATCTTATTGTTTGTCTCTCTCTCATATTCCTTTTACAGCCTGTTCAAGAACCCGAAAAAATGACACAAATAATTGTAGAAGCACTGGAGAAAACTGGACAGAGGGGCATCATCAATAAAGGATGGGGAGGTCTTGGAAATTGTAAGAATATTGCTTGTTTTTGCTTTCCTATTAAAATCGTTTATTAGTTGTTTTTTTTTTAAAAAAAAAAACTAAATATGTTTCTTCCCAGTGGCAGAACCAAAGGACTCTATATACTTATTGGATAATTGCCCTCATGACTGGCTGTTCTTACACTGCAAGGCTGTGGTGAGATTATCTAGTTCATTACTCTTAGTTCAGCTGTTTTTAAAAAGGAACCTTGACATTGACAAATAACTATAAAAAAATGACAATTCTATCAAATTTCCGTTTATATACATTTGTTGCAAGATGATTGATGTCTCAGGTGATTAATGCCTATTTTAAACCATGACTATACAAGATTTCTAGTCGACAAACGGAGAGTATTATGCTATTCATTTGCAACACGAGAGTACGGGACTTTTATGTAACTTTTTCTTGACAATTTTAGTTTCAATGTTACCAATATGCTTAAGTACTTTGTCTTTTCATTTTGGTTATATTCTGTCTAGTTATTTGTAGTGTCCTTGTTTCCCCTAATGACATCTTTTGCATAATTTGAGCGACTTCATATACGTTTGTAAATGATGACTAGAAAGCATTAATCAGGGGTAGCACTTGTAGTTGAGTTTCACATAAACTATATGATGATTCTGCTAATGTCTTCAAAATTATTAATCTGATTGTGACCTATTTATTCTTCATGAAGAAATTATGGATAAGATAAAACTGTTTGTTGTGAGCTGGTAACATGTACTAGTTGACTGTTAACTTTTTTAAGTTTTTCAACTGTAACGTCCAATAAAAGTGGTTAAATTTGAGTTGATAAAGTCACATGAGGTAATGTACCACACAAAAAAAAGTCACACAAGGTAAAAGTTAACTTTGTCAGTGATGTTATTAATGTACAATGCCAAAGAATAAATTTATTTCTTCTTTGCTGCATACTGGAAGGGCAGAGATTTTACCACATTTACGTCCATGATATAGATACGGGCTCCCATGCCTTAATGTGCGGTACATGACCATTAGGCTGCAATGCCAATGTCCACAAATTTATTGATTTGAGCAACGTATGTTGGGCCTATAATGGTGTAAATAAGAACCAATATTGGGTGGCCCAGTGCATGAGGTTCACACCATCGAGGAGTCATATTCCATAAGAGAAAAGATACAATGTGCTTGACAAAGAGAGCTGCATTATTTCCTGCCAACCAAACACAAAGAAGCTTATTTACTATGTTTTTTCTACCCTCTTTTAGCCACGATGTTTGAATTTTGAGGTCTTGTTATCTATCATCTGCAAAAATTTTATTCTTGTTCTTTTACGTACCTATTGCTTTCAGGTGCATCATGGAGGTGCAGGAACAACAGCTGCTGGGCTGAAGGCTGCTGTAAGGAATTAACAGCTTTTTCAATCCTAAAGGAGTATTATATCATCTGGTTATGCTTTTTGCTAATTGGTTTTTTCTGTGCTAGTGCCCAACAACTGCAGTTCCATTCTTTGGTGATCAACCATTCTGGGGTGAGAGAGTACATCTCAGAGGAGTTGGTCCTCCACCTATTCCAGTTGAAGAGTTTTCACTTCCAAAGTTGGTTGATGCAATAAATTTTATGATAGATCCCAAGGTAGCAATAATTTTCCTGAAATATAATTTTTGAATTTTAATATATAAAAGCCAGGAGAGGGGAGACCCTGCTCTAATGTGTGGGTATCAAAAACTCCGAAACTTCATGCTGATAGAAAATGGAGCAAAGTCTCTTTGTCAAGCTTGATACAGTAATGAAAGATATGTCCTAGTTTTATACCATGTGGTAACCCTAAATGTTCAACGTGTGGGAATGCATGGGCACCTAGATCTGGGTCGAGATGGCAGGCAATATTAGTGTCCTTCCAGTCTACCTTTCTTCCCCATATTAACCACTTTTAACAATGACTTTGGGGGAGATTATTATCAG
Organism: Castanospermum australe; assembly: GCA_019955255.1. Classification (NCBI taxonomy): domain Eukaryota; kingdom Viridiplantae; phylum Streptophyta; class Magnoliopsida; order Fabales; family Fabaceae; genus Castanospermum; species Castanospermum australe. The sequence goes on from NSJW01000203.1 coordinate 537,211, forward strand.
AGACAAGGATATAAAACAAAAACTAAAGGGTGGTGCAGTGGACCCTTAGGTATGACCAATTAACACAGTTGTCTCAGTGTTGTCCAAGATTATTTCTTTGACAGGATATGTACCAGAGTTGTTTTAAGGCGCTTGTCTGGGTGCCCCAATCAGTGGTGACCTAATGTAGGCGCTCTCTGTTGTCACTTTGCCTTTCTGTCTTCCAGTAAAATCACTGCCGAAGGCATCTGTTTTGAGGGACACTATTGGCAAAGCATGGGGGTGTCATTTGAAAATATTAAATAGTCTGTTGGATGAACTCCGAGTCTAGATTAGTCAATATGCTATCATGAAGCCGCAGAACCACGGCACCTTCACAACAAATTTTTAGCTCCTTGATCAAAACTTTAGTTTTGATTTTTTATTTGTTGGCTGGGGAAGTAAGTTAGATGTAAACTGTGGCTGCCTGTTAAGAACTAGTCCTAAGCTGAGGTAAACCCACCGTTACTAATGTTTGACGTGTTGGGCCAAGCAATCCAAATTCAAATTTCACGGAATTCTTACCGAGTTTATTCGGTGCATTTCTAGCAGAAAATAACCACTGACTTAATATGATGCAAGGTAAAGGAACGTGCGCTTGAACTTGCCAAGGCCATGGAAAATGAGGATGGAGTGGCGGGAGCTGTGAAAGCATTTTTTAAGCAGCTTTCTCCAAAGAAGCCAGAGCCTGATTCGGAACCGACGCCATCAAGTTGTTTCTCCTTAAGTAGATGTTTTGGTTGTTACTGATTCAATGCATTTAATTCAAAACTCCCACCTTTTGTTAAGATATAGTATAAATTACGATATTGTTACCTACCACTTTCATAAATTTGCTCAACTTATCACCCTGCCCATAACCATAAGGTTGCAGAATACCGTGCATGCTTCTTTTCATAATATTCGATTTCAGGTTCAATGTATGTAATTATTCATTCAGTGTCTCCTTCAGTATATGCAAATTTTCTGTTGTGTAATTGATATTCATCCAGTGCAGGGTTGAATGGCTTTTTGTTCAGCTTCCAAGAAGTTTGTTTCTCTTACATCATTCTCTATTGAATAAAAATAATTGTTCGCATATTTACTCATGTGGATGATATCATTTGTCTGTTCTGTGGGGAAATTTAAATCTCCTGCACTGTAAATGATGTGCAACAATTATGTATATCAAATTTTAGTTTTTTATTATCCTAGGTTTTTTATTATGGTCATCAATCCGTTTCTCATAACATTGTTTTATCCATAAATTAGTTGGGTTTGTCATTTGTAAGAAAATGGTTATTTGCATATGCCATTATACATTCTGTTGAAAATAAATAGTGAAAGTGTCATCTAATGAATTAAAATTTTTTTTTGTAAGAACGGTGTGAATATGACAATATGTAAATACTATTTTTTTTAAGGAAGAGAATACAGATCAATTAAATTTTAAATTATTTGTAAATAAAATTTTAAACTTTAAAATTATTTTAATTAATACTTGAATTATAATAATTATATAAATTAATTATTTTATTTATTTTTATTTATTTTAAAAAATTTTATTAAATTTAAAATAGATAAAAAATGAATAGAAGAGTTAATTTGTGTAATTATTATAATTTAAGTATTAATTAGAATGATTTTAAAATTAAGAATCTATTTATAAATAATTTAAAATTTATGGGGTTTACTTGAATTTTTTTTTTTTTGTTCAAATATATGTACTGCCCAAGATAATGAGCAACAAAATGGTGAAAATGTTAGATGATTTCGTCATATAATCAATATCATTGGAGCAATTAGATTCTTCAAAATGTTTACCTACTGAAGCCACGTGACGAGGGCGTTTACTACGATCTCTTTTTGTGATTCTATGCCTTGCGAATTTTTCCTACACGAATGTCATAAGACCTTGCTACCGCATTTTCCGTAATATTTTACATGATACTACGTACATTAATCCTCAAGGGCAATTGAGAAATTCTGTTGTACATACAAAGTACGCCATTTCATTGTGATTTGAGCTGTACGTAGGACTTAAATACGGTTTAAATCAGACTTCCAAGACAAAACTGTCACATATATTTGACATCAGTGGTCTGTGTATTTAGCTTTTGGATTGCATCATATATACTTCATATACTTAATGATACAGTATAAAAGTTTATGTCACCTAAGAATTTCTCATGTAAGTGACAATATTAGTAGTGGAGTCAAGGTTTCAAACCTAAAAGAGGTAAATAAAAAAAATTCTTATATATTTTTAGAGTAATACTCTCAAAAAGATCTGAAAAATTAAAATTTAATCTTAATTTTATTATTTAAAATTATATATTTAATTTAACTATTGAATAGTTATAAAGAATTACATATCACATGTCTACTAGACAAATGTACTAGTGCACAAGAATTTCTCAATAAATAGGCTATCCAAATTGTGGTTTTCCTTAACAAGCATTGGGATTGCATGCTACCTGCCGCAGGCTTAAATGATTTAACTGACTTAGGAGATCAATTTGCTTTGTTCATAGTAAGCAATTCAAGAAGAAGTTCTTATGTATTCCAAGAGCACTATACTCAATTCGCTAAAATTGTAACATTTGGATAGTATAACTATTCAAGTAATTGAATTAAAAATAAAAAATAAAATAATAAAATAATAAAATTTAAAATAAATCTCAATCCTTGAGTACAGTAGAGTACATTAAAATTTTTCCAATTCAAGAGGCAGGCAGCTATCCAATTTTATATATACACTTATTATCCAATTATATATATATACTTATTATCCAATTTTGTGTAACCCTAAGTTAAGTAATATAGTACTAGCTAATATGCAATGGAAAATTGAAATGAATTTCAAATTACTAATGGTAATATATTGTTGTTGTTGTTATTATTATTATTATTATTGTGAAGATAGATGATCAAAATAGTAAATACAATTTCGGGGATGACACGTGAAGTGGGATACATGCAATACAAGAAGTGCTGCGTTTTCTTATTGGAAAACGACGAGAAGGCTCAGAGCATTCACGGAGTGGAGTGGGTGGAAACTGAAAAGTAACCATCTGCATGGAGTTTGGCGGTGGAGAATGCATGAGAAGGACCAGCCCATAACCATTATTAGTGTATTGTGCATAAATAATTCTCTCGCAGGTTGTACCATTGAGTAGCTTTTATTTTTTAATCATTATTAGTGTATAAATAATGAAAAATAATGTTAGATTATATAATTACATGACACATACTCAATGTCTAAATAGCATAGTGTAAAAGGTACGTCTTATATCTTATACTTTTAAAAAAATTTAAATATTTTTTTAATAATTAATATGTGTAAAATTTAATAAATTATATTATAAATTAATATTATTATTTAAAAACTTGATAAGATATTTCAACTGTTGAATTTTCGTGCTTCCATGGTAAAAGTATAAAAAGACTACCTTTTAGTTTGCGTGGCTAAGAATCTATCTCCTTCCATATTGGCCTTTGGATATCATACCACGAACCTGATCGTTTTGTTGCTGCTACTCTGCCACTCTGACTTCTCTCTGAAATGTGATTGGCCATTTGAGTAACTTTGAGACGACACCATTCTTAATTATTTGCCATGAAAAATAAAAAACTACCCCATCAGTGAAATTTCCCACCCTGATAAAGAACAACGGCTATTTTTACTGCCAAAACCCAACAAATGAGATCAAGACAGAGAGAATAAAAACCCCTAAAAAAACAAAGGTAACACAAAGTGCTCATAAAATCGCTAAATCGTCAGACAAGTGGCGAACTGCCATGCAAGAGGCTTCTGCTTGCAAAGATGAAGAAAGTGATTGGGTTGGAAAATGGAATCTCTTATCTCTTCTGTTCCCAAGCCCATACACCTCTCTGTCCTCATGCACCATATTTAATGATACTACTCAGAGACCCTTCACAATTCCCAATTCTTTGAGGACTTCTCTTCTGAACTCTTTCTTTCAACTCTTTGATCAGTTAAAACTCCAAGATCCAAACTCACATCAGTTGTTCCATTCTTTAAAAATCCCCCCTCCCTCACTCTGCTCTCTCCTCTGCTACACTGTTGAACCATTTGTTCTGATATTCCTCAGGTAAGCCATCATGCTTATTATTTTACATGGGCATAAATTTCTCTTTTAAAATGTATAAATTCTAATGTGTAACTTTTTCTTTTGTTTTATTTTAATTGCTTTCTGGGTTTCAGAATATAGAGATGGAGGATGAGGAAAAGGTAGCCAAGGTTGAAGAGAGCCAAGGAGAAGATGCAGCATCAAGAGTTTTTCCATGTCCATTCTGTTCAAGAAAGTTCTACAGTTCTCAAGCTTTAGGAGGACACCAAAATGCTCACAAAAGAGAGAGAACAGCTGCAAGAAAGGCTAAGAGGGCTTCTGAGTACTCATGTGTCTCCTTTGCTTCTCCACTGTCATCCCCTATGGTCCTTGCACCAACCCATCAACTGGGCATGTTAAATCCGTCAATGTTCATCACTGCCCATGCAGCAAATCTCCCTTATTTCCCAAGACATCAAATTTCAGAACAGTTTGGATCAAATGGTGCGCCTAGATTTGAGAATTCTCTGTTTTTGGAGGGAAGTTGTTCAAGCAGTCGATTCTGTGAGGAGGATGAAAAAAGTTTTGTCAATTGGCAAAGGAGCATGAGAAGCAATAACTTCAGCAGGGATGATACATCTCAACATGCATCATTGATAAGTAACAATCAAAATCTAGGAATCAGGAATGATAGTAGAGAGAAATATCAAAAGCTTGATTTGTCTCTTCATTTGTAGACTTTGTTGTATAGAATTGGGATGAAAAGATGCATTTCAGAGAGAGCTAGGAAGTTGGGGGAGTGGGTTTTTTTATGGTATTTGATAGTGGCTGTCTTGGTTTAGAATAATGATTTCATTTTTGGGATTAATATTTGTACCTCATTGCCAAAGCAAAAGCGTCCTTTTTACTTTGGTTGTATTGCAATCAGCATGAAGTGATGAATAAGAGGTGAACTTAAAAACATTTAAGAACTGAGGCGATATATATATATATATATATATATATATATATATATATATATATATATAAAATTTTAAAATAGTATGTATTATTTTAATCTGCAATTATTTCTTATATTTTCTATTGCTCACATTCATTTACAAATTTAAATGGTCTAAGTTAAGGGGAGGGTCAGGTTTACTTATCTATCTATCTATATAAGTTATATGTGTGTACTAATCCAATTGTATGTGGAAGCTAATTCCATATTTATGATTACCAAGTAAAGACATCACTATGCAAGCATACCCCAAAAAAAAAAAAAAAGAAAAGAGACATCAATATACATACATTTGTGCAACTTAATGGGCCTAAGCATTACTTAAGACATAATGAAAGGAAAAATGAACCTAGTATATGCATTGACTTTGGTTTATTTGAGTCATAAACTAGCTGAGTTCTATGAACTCGCGGACATGCATTTATTTAATTTCACTAGTCGTTTAAAAAAGAATAGATTACAAACTCGTGGAAGCTATAGGTGGAAATGGAATTTTGGAACTTCAAAACCCACGACTCCATGCTACTCCAGTTTGGTGAATAACCTTTGAAAAAGCTCTACTTTGCGCACTATAGTTTGGCAACTCAGAAAGATACATCAAATTATAAATGCTTTCAAAGTGTTGACAACAGCATATCACAACTGTAACACAATATGTCTGCATGGATCACAAGCGTTGTCATTTCATCCCATAACAGAACACTATATTGAAATTGCCAATGATTAATCGTTAATCACATTCAGTAGTGACAACTGATACAGAATGACCCTGTGATGGCAAACGACTGTCGACCACACAAAATGCTTAAAAGGTCCAACCCCACAACCTTCACAAGTGCATTTCCACATTATTAATACACCCTGACGTCCTTCCAACAATGTTCAACTCCCTCATTACTTCTTTTATAAATTAGAACTCCCAAGATTACCTAGAAAACAAACCATGTGCCAGTGATTTAGCTCCATCATCTTATGAGATATATGATATGAGGTAATATACTGGTCAGTGCACACGCATTTACATAATAAAAATAAAATTTAGGGTGTACTTGTTTGAGAAGATGGTAAATTCAGAGGGTAGTGAAAATAAAATGAGATGAACAGGTTTTGATTTTCTGCTCATTTGTTGTTCGAATGCTTAGTGAAGGGTGGAAAATCATTTTGAACTCGCTTTCAAGCCATAAGAGTGGCCAAAATTTGTATGGTTGTGTGTAAATGAGGTGCACTCTACTTTCACCCATCCCACATTTCTGTTATACCAAATTAAGTGCGAAGTAAGTTTTATTTTACATTATCCACCTTCTCAAACAAACACACCATCGAGCATCAAAAAAGGAAAAGGCAGCTATATGGGGAACATTAAAAGCCAATGGAATCACATGAACTGTTGACTTTATATTTTTCTGAAAGATCAAAACAATTGTCATAAGTTCTGAAACCTTGCGATAGATTAAATGTAAGAAGAGATTATTAGAGACTTATCCATTATCAATCCTCCTCACATGATGAATCAATCAACAAATGCCCTTTGGAAAGAACTAAAACTATAAGCCCATTCACTTACTATAAGACATCTTGCATGCACAATGAAGCCTCAAACCTGTATCATTCTGCCTCTTTCTTTGCTTAATGCTGTTGTGACTTTGCTCAACCAAACTTAGCGTTGGAATGAAATAGAATAGGAACCAGTGATTGGATCTTTGACTGCTTTAAAGTTGTCTACGCTCATCCCAAAGCGGCCCAAGACAGAATTGCCCATTTCTTTCATTTTTGCTGCATCAAGAAACAGTTTTATGTGTATGCAAATGAGGACAGTGAAGCGTATATTTAGAATCAGTTCAAAATAAAAATAAATGCATATAGATAAGACTTTGCTTTTATAGAACAGATAATAGGCAATGGACAAAAAAAAAATAAAGATCAGATAATACGGCATGTTGTTTACATAATGGATCATCACCCAAGGTGCAACTAAGAAGAACCCTAACCAATTAATTAGTTATGCCTCGATATCCAGAAGGTTTATGCCACAAAACAAAGCACCTTCAGCCTTGCTCTAAAAAAAGTATATATAATCAGACCATCCTACAGTTTCTCCTCCAAGATTCCCAAATCCCAATCAACAAAAGTAAGCTTTTTTCCATTACAAAGAACACAAAGAGCATACCATAATACCATTCCGAGCACCCTTGGAATGCAGTCTATGTCTACAAGATGAAATGCAGGCATTCAGCCAGCTGAACTGCCCAATTCATTTATACAATTGCACTGTGCATAGAAAAATCAATCAGAGTACATATTTCAATCACCTAGATATCCCCAGTGCTTGAAAATATCTTAACATGGCATCCGCAGATTCCTTTGCTAAACGAATTTCTTTCAGAAAAGGTCCCAGTTCATTAAAAAACATTTGGACTTCGCCTATGTGAACCACTTGAGAACAAGTTAATCTTAGTAATGGACACATAACTAAGTGTATTAAAAAATAGACAATCTTCACGGCCCATCTCCACCACTTATAGCATTAACTGAGACAAAAAATGAAAAATTAAAAAAAAAAAAAGCCAGGAAACACACAGCAACTAAGACAGGATTTTTTTCCCTAATTACCTAGAGATGTTAGACATCATGCCATGTTGGTTTTGGGGCAGAGAGAGAGAAAGAAAAGGACAGATTAAAGGAATTTATATTAGGGAACAAATTACAAAAAGCATACATGAAGGACAGAGGCAATGCAATGAATACATGCCCACACACCACTACAAAAAATTAAAAAAGACCACAAACAAACCCAGAGAGAGAGACAAAAAAGACTTACCAATCATTTCTTCCTTCATCTTTTCCCGCTTTTCTGCAGCAAGGGGCTCTAGTCGGGGAATGGCTTTCCTAGCTTGATCATTTGAGGGATCAATTTCTAAGATCTTTTTCATATCTGCCAATTTTTTTTAAAATAAAATGGTGAAATGAAAATAGCCGGGTATGAACGAACAAGAAAATGTGTAAGAATCTGAATGCTATCAGTGTGTGCATAACAGAAACTTAAACATTAAGAGCCAAAGAAGTATATAATTTAGGACAACACTATACAATCTAAACTAATAGTATAAAATTTGCACTCACCAGCAATGGCCTCTTCAAAATGTTCAAGCTTTTCATGAGCCTCTCCTCTTCTTACCAAAGCTTTAACATACACAGGATTCAGTTCTAATGCTTTTGTGCATTCTTTAATTGTGTTTTCAAATTTTCCCTGAGGTATATTTGGCGTATGTTAAATTGAAATCGTCATATGAAATATTTTAAAGAACATCAACTCAATCAATTACAAACATTACAATGGGGACACAAAGATGATATTAGATTCCCAAGCAGTTTTATCTGGAATAAAAATTATTAATATGTCAATATATAGGATTAAAAAGTTGAAACAAAAGTAAAAAGAAAAAGAATACAAATGAGATCATAATTGAAATGCCTATCTCTAATTTGGCAAAAATGGCCCTTCGCATTGATGCATAAGGTATCTGGTTTCCATTATTATTGTCTTTTGCTTAAACAGACATCTTTGATTGAAGCAGATTGGGATCAGATTTTGCTCAGAGTTAGTAGTTATTACATTAGGGAATCAATAACTATGTACATACCCAAGCTAACTTATAGTAACCATCCTCAAATTAGAAGTCTACAAGAAATTTGGTCAATGTTCATCAATAAATTGTTTTAATTATTTTTAGAACAGATTAAGTTGCTTCTGGTTGGATCATAATGCTCACATCTTCAAGGGTATCCCTTTGCTCTTAAACTTGTTATGAGGGAGGATTAAGTTTACAGCTTCTCTAATTCTGTTCTGCTCATGAGTCATGGCTGTTTCAAGGGAGCTCCAATTTCTGGTATGCAAGGTAGCTTTGCTGCATTCTTGACTTTTTCATGGTCCTTGTTTAATCTCGGCTTTTATGTTAAGGAGGATATCTTATCCTCATTGCAATTGTATTTTCCCTCTCTTCTCTCAAATAAAATTTTTTATATAAAAAATTAATAATAATCTTAATTCAAAATTGACCAAATAATACTTAATTTCTACTCTTCAATATTAGTATGTAACAGAAATCTAGTTGAGCTGAGAACAAAATCAACTTTGAAATTCAACCTATAGTTCTGAACTCTGAAGTGAATTCAAACATAGAAAGGTGAAGAACCAAAAGAGACCACTAGGCATAAGCTGTCTAGCAAAGAATTGAGTATAGATCATCTGATTAACATGTATTGAAGAGCATAATACAGGAATGTGCTGAGAATTGCTATTCTCATTAATAGGATAAAAGAAGCCCATACCAGTTTCAGAAAGCATACAGCACGATTTGCATGGCATATTGAACGTATCTCCACAGATGAAGGCATGTCTGGTGCAACTTGTAAAGCAAGTTCATATGTTGATAGTGCCTCCTCATACTGCCCATCTCCAAACAGTTTATTCCCTTCTACCTTGGATTCATTTGCTTGAGCTACTGCTTTCTGTTACAGAAAGCAGTAGCACTCAATTACTCTCTTTTCTTTAGAAAGAAACATTTTTTAGTAGAAATCAAATCAATATTCATCACCAAGAGAATACTGGAAAACACAATATTGGTTTCACAAATAAACTCCATAAACTTTTGAAAAAAAAGGAACTTAATCATCAGAATATAATTTCAAGTACATTAGCTACATCCACAAAGTCTGGCACAGTTCATAAATCCCAGCATTGATTTTAAATAAAATTTTATGCTCAGTCTATTTTGATAAATTAACTTTAGCTGAGTTTGGACTCTTTAAAATGGAGGAATCCATTTCATTTATAGTGTAATATTTCATGGTTCGTAAAGCCTACCACTTTTGGAAGGATTCATAAATCATTTCATTTCAAATGAATGAATTTGTTAGGTATGCCATGGTTACTGATACTAAAGTGTGTGCTGTGAGTAGGGACAGAAGAGAGATTTGAGGTTGTAACAACCTTGCCTACATGGCAAGAGATGTGGGAAGCAAATGGGAATTGGTTAGGAGCAGGCATAAAAGGGGAGGTCGGGAGCTGATAGGCAGAAATTGAGTGTGATTTGGGTGGCCTTTGGCCTAGGTTGGGACTGCTGTGGGGTATTCCTGGGTATCCTTTGTCATTTCCATTTACAGTCTGCATTTCCAGAACTCCTCTGCTGTTTGGAGCTTGGCTCCATTTCTGTTTGATAAGTAATACTGAAGCTTCCAGTTCCTATCAGAATTCCTTTCATTTATAAAGTTTAAGTGTTTCAAACATAGGGCAAGTCTGATTGATGAATTGAAGGAGTAGCATTTAATACACAAAAGACCCACCCAGGACTCATAACCCACCATCTCTTTCCTTCAGTGTAATGAGTTACTATGTTACTAGAAAAGGTTTAAAAGCTTACCTAAGTTGGTCAGAGCAGATATTTCTAATTATTATATTCCTTGAATGCAGTCTATAACGTAGAGTTTCCACGCGCAGAAGTGGTATGAATATTGATAGGGAGCCACGGATGTCCAGGGTGTACTTTAGGAAGAGATTTAGGAAGAGTAGGGGATCAGACCCCCAGGACAGCACGGCAAATGGGGTGACCTCTAATAACTAACTCCCACGTGCGAGTTTGTTGAAGAGGGAGTGGGAGGGAAGTATGACTCTTGTAATGAGGAGAGTAGATAGGAGTTGAGGAGAGTTGAGGAGAGGCAGGAAAAGTGTGAGGAAAGTAGTGGGAGGAGAGAATCAGACACTCTCGAATTTGTCTGAACTATCTACTGTAATTTTTCCTTCTTTTCATTTCTATACCAGCTCTGTAGTTCTCCATACGACCCCTCTGTTCTGGTATCATATTGATATCAGTGCAGTAGAGGAGATATAATTCCTATTTTTCATCTAATTTCCTGAGTTCTGGTCCAGTTCTAACAAATATGATGCTTCATGAAATATACCAATAAATGGTAAAAGAAATTGGGATTCATTTCTTACGCATTTTCATTTTTAGATGTATTCATTTTTAGGAAATGTCACCCATATTTCTGATATTTTGTCTTTGACCCTATGTAACTAACGCAGTTTTATGCCGATTACATTGACATTCCTTCACTTCACAATTTAACCCACATGGAACTTAGCTCAATTACTGGGTTTGGTAAGTAAAAGTGCTCAAGCATTGCCGAAGCTTCAAATCCTTGTCATTGAAAAGGTTTTTGAGTTTAAGGATGATTTCTGTTTTAATTTTTTTCACATATTCTTGTCTTTTATTTATATTTATTGTTGACAGGTGGGAATTAATTGAATTGATGGCGAAAATTAGACGTACTCACAGTTTGTTACCGAATGCCTTTCATCACGACTTAAGACATGCTCAAGATATATTATGCACAATGCAAGACTTTTACAGACCATGACAATTTGTAAAACTCTTGCATTCTGCATAATATATCTTGCAAATTGAAGCTCACCTTCCTAACCTCCATATTTTCTAAGAGAGCATATCCTAAAAATGAATACATCTAAAAATGAAAATGAATAAGAAATGAATCCCAATTTCTTTTTCCATTTCATAGGTATTTTCATGAAGCATCATATTCATATCACATCTGTGCACAGAAACTCTACATTATAAATTGCCTTCAAAGGAATACAATAATTAGAAATATCTGCTCTGACCAACTTGGGAAAGCTTTTAAACCCTTTCCTAGTAACATAGTAACTTAACATCATTCCAGATTAGTAGAAACAAGGTTGCTATTCAGAGGCCACCAGAAATCAATATCCTTTGGTAATTTTACATTGAAGCAATCATTGTTTTCATTTTTCCCACTATTGAGAAAGGGATTAACACTTGGTCACACTATTTATCATATGAGCCAGCATTATTAACGAAAAAAAAAAGCCGTAATTGCCAAAAAAAAAAATTTAAGCAATCACGAACGTAAATTAACAAAAACCTCAATCGCGAAACTGAACCTGTCCCAATTCCTCATTGTTTGAGGCATCCTCGGAAGAATCGCTTCCCTGAGGAATACCCTGCTCCTGCTGCTGGTGTTGCTCATGCTGTTGTTGAGGCTGTTTTTTACTTGCATCCACTCCACGGGTGCTAGCGCCGCCGTCGTCATCGTCGCCGTCGCCGTCGCCGTCGCTGCCGAGGTCGGCGTCACTGGCTGTTTCGAAGCCATCGGAAGCGTCCTCGCCAGCATCGCCGTTGGTGGCGGTGGATGATTCTTCAGTTACTGTTTTGGAGGGATTCACGTTGCTCTGCTCACTCTCTTCTTCCTGCTTTACCACCACCATTTCTCCAAAGCTGTTAAGGACTTGTTTGGATGAGCACAAACTAGGGGAAAAAAAAAAAAAGCGATTTTTCGACTTGATCTTTGAGCTTTCTGTGTTGTTTCCTCCTATGTTGTCGCCTGATCACTTCATCTTTCAGGTTCTAGAATCCCCTCTAGTCGTATTTCTCAGTTTCTCACACCAGCCATGCAAAACCAGAACGCCACCGTTTTAGTATTTTCTTTCTCTTATTCTTTTTTTTATTACATTTTTTTCTTAATCTTTTCATATATTACAACGTGCCCTAAAACTATAATATTTTGTTGTTATCAAAAATTAAAAAACCAATTACTCTTCAAATAGAGTAGGTAACAGTAACACATAACAGTTTTATATAAGATGCTAAATAGTCAATTTTAATCGCAACTAAATAATATAGTAATGTAATTATTGATATAATGATTAAACAAGTACCTTTCATATCTTAATTACTCAACGTCAAATATATTAACATAGAGGGTGTGCTCTTAACATTGTTCGACAAAAAATTTTAAGCTAATATGAAAATTAACTAGAGAAAACCTTTACAGTAAAAAAATATATAATAATATTATTTTAAAAATTAAATGGAAATATTATGGTGAAGTATCCAAATAAAAAAAAAATTGTAAGACAATCAGAATTAACTAGACATAATAATAACTAGAATTAGTTGGCCTTATTATTGATTCTTTAATCTCTATTATTTTATTTTATTTTATTTAATAATCACCATTAAATGTCAATAAATTTTGGCTAAAATCTATGAAATAATTTAGAGAGCAACTTCTTGATAAATAATATATTTGAGTTTGATGCTAAATTTTATATGTAATTTTTTCAAAATTATTATTAAGTATATTTTGATACGATAATAAAAAATTAAAATTTATGTAAAAATTTATAAGAAAAAGAACATACAAATTCTTTAAATTTTAAATTATTTATAAATAGATACTTTAATTTTAAAATTATCCTAATTAATACTTAAAATATAATAATTACACAAATCAACCATTTCATTTATTTTTTATTTATTTTAAATTTTTTTATTTAATTTAAAATAAATAAAAAAATTAATTTATGTAATTATTATAATTTAATTACTAATTATAATAATTTTAAAATTTTAAAATTTATAGAATATGTATACTCTTTTTTTTAAATTATATAAGAAATTTATGCACCAAGCATATATTCCTTCTGTTTTCATTTTGTCTTGGCCAGGAATTTTTTTTTTTATTTTCGCTCTTTCTTTGGGTCATTTACATTTCCCCCTTTTTTTTTTGTCATCATTTTTTGGTCAAGTATTTTTGTCATCATTTACTTTTCCTCCTTACTCCTTTGTTTTGGGTCATCCTCTTATTTCTATTTTTGGACCTGTTGGGAATTAAATGGCCTTTATGGGGCCCATAAAGAGGAGCGTTAATCTTACTTTTGTTAATACAGAGTTTCATAAAGCCCATATTTCAACTGCCATGCTATCCGTAACTTTTTGGAGGCATATTGATCTTTGCTTTCAGTTGACCCAAAAATAATCATGCTTTGCTTTCCAAAGCTTTTTTTTTTTTTCAGACCAAAAAAGAAAGCTTTTTTTTAATTAAAGAACTTTATTACAATTGACTCGAATTCATGATAAATAATGTATGTAACAACATATTTATAAATTGAATTTTAAAAAAGTGATGATACTCATATAGATCATCTAACCAATGATTCCAATAGGATTCAACTACCTAACTATAACTATGCGGCGTTTCTAACTTAGCTATCTTTGTCATTTTCCACCATGCATGACTATAGCCTAAGTTTGGAACAAAAAATTTTAAGAATTAATTTAATTTATAAATAAAATCTTTTATTTAGAAAGTTATAAAAAAAATTGATTTAATTTTATAATAATTTTTAAATATGAAAATGATTTATAACTCATATTAAATCACTTTAACGTAAATTAAATCAAATTAATTATATTTTTTAATAGTTCTAAACATAGAGTAAAAGTTAATTAAAATATAAGGAACAGAGTTCGTAAATTAATGGATTTAATTAAAAAATAATAAAATGAATATAGCCTAAAAGTTAAGGAAACAACTAAAACTTTAACTAAGCTTTTAATAAGAATAAATAAATAAATTTTCAATTTAAATTATAAATTGTTACTTAATTTCATTAGGTCGTGCGTTGCATGTCTTTTAGAAAAATAATAAAACTACATTGTTTTGATTTTTTTTTTTTGGTAACCGTTGTTTTGATAAATTATATGCTTGAAGTTTACATTCTTCACAAAAGAAAGAAAAGAAGGGCGGGGGAATCCTGGGATTGTTTTTGAGAATTGAAACTGCTTCACTTTTCGACAAACAAAAGGCATCCCTGTATATAGTGAATAATAATAAATTGTGAAGGATGCAAGTGTGTTCATATAACACAAGGATTTATGTGTTTTTTTTTTTAAATGTTCTATACCGTAGCTACACAATACCCAACACATGTGTATATGAACCCTTTCAATTAAGTTTTTTCTCTTAACATTTGGCTTAAAGATTAAAAAAGAAATCATAGGACTAACATGGGGAGCTGCGGGTTTGGATTAGTTTAAGCTTATAATTATATATTCAATATGAGAAGCCGTTATTCATTAATTAATTAGCTTTTCAGCAAATATGATTATATCATAAGGAAAGATGTTTGGCTGACTTTGAAGGATAAATTTGTCAAACAAGGAGTTGTTATGGTATCCTAACTTTTCTTTTAAGATATCGGTATCCTCAATTAGTTTTTAAGTATTTATTAATTATTAATTGTTATAATATATAAATATTTAAAATTTATAAAGTATAAAAAGAAATCAATAAATATTTGATAACTACACAAGAACTTTTAATTAAGAAATTTTTGTGTAAACTTAGTTTATAGAACTTGTGTAAATTAAGCCAATAAACAAGTGACATATTATCATTTTCAATATAAATAATTGTTGGACACAAAAGTTTGTGTAATTATTTAATATAAAATATTTGTCAAGTAATTATTGACCTAATCTACATAAAAAATTTTCCTTAACTAATGGATCAAATAAGCACAAAATTCAGTGCCATAATTCCCAAATCATGAAATTAAGGCTATATATGCTGCCAAAGCCTATTGTCAATTCATAGTGTATAAAGAAAAAATAAGAGTGATGTTATATCTTTTTAAATTTTTTTTAATATTTAATAAAATAACTGTTAAATAAAAAAATAAATCATTTAATATTTTAAAAATATAAAAAATATTTAATAATTATTTCATTTAATAATTATAAAAATTATTATCAAAGTGATTAGGAGAACACAACATTACTCATTAAAAAAAAGTCCCTTTCCTCGTGATCTCTAATCAGTGAATATTGACTAATTTTGTCAAAACTCTAATCTTCAAAAGTCTGCACTTTCACCCATTTGTTGTACTTTGAAAGGGATGCAGAGTGGAACAATGTGGTTGAGAAGATGTAACCAAATGTGAACAACTCTTTCAAAGTCAAGATGACAATGACAAATTTTTCAGCTTTAACTTTCCACGGTTGATTTTGTTCCCCCTCTCTCTTAACACCCAAAATCACAAAGAAATTAAATACTTTCCAGAAGCAAAAAAGAATTTAAGTGATGCGTTGTAACTATGATATCAAACTTAAATGATTAGAGCCACATATATAGTCTTTCATTTTAGAATTTAATTTGAATTCATTGCCATTATATTTTTTTAATATTACCATTACTTATGTGTTATTTACATTATTATTAGAAAATGAACCTCTCAAATAATTGTTACAATAATTAAATTCTTTAAATGCTGTAAAAATACATAAAAACATATTAAAAAATTGGCATTAACAATAGATGAAAATTAAATCATTTATTTTATTCTAGTGAGATGAAACAAAAACTTGATAGTTACTTAGGTTTGATCAAACTAGGCTCTCAACAAGTTTTGGCTTCTTAATTAACTCTTAGCAATGCTTTGACAAATATGAAACCAATCCACAAACTTAAACACTACTTGATAATAATGCTTCTTCATCTCTCTTTGGACGTCAAAAATGGCCAACTTAATTTGCTCCATGCAGTACACCATTTTGCCACAAAATGCTCCACTTACCCACAACTACCCCCACCACATGCATCTTCAATTCCACATCGCATTAATTGCATATTGAACACGTAATGTTTGTGTCATTATTGTGTGTGCATGTTACGCACCCATATATGAATTGGCTTCAAAGGTAGGAAGGCATGCTTCAACGTATATCAGAAAGATTGAAATATAAAACAAAAAAGTATATAAAAATAGTGATTAAGATTTATACCTGAAGTTTACAAAGGCCAACGCCAATCATGGGAAAAGGTATAATAAGCAGAGGTTAAGTATGAGAATGAACCTGTTCCTTGTTTCCTTGATTAGCGGAGAGTAGCACCATGCGTGCATGTGGTCTTTCATTAAAGTATAAGGTGGGAATTCTCACCTAAACTAGCTCATTCTTAAAATATGCTCCCAATCAATAATTTTCAATATAGAAATCATTTGTTTTATGGTTTGTTAATTTCTTGGATTAGTAAACTTATACGGCCAAATTGTAACAAATTCAGGATTAGATGTTGACCAATGGCAATAAAAATAGGAAATTAAACTGAATTAATTAAAATTAACAGTAAAAAATTGAAGTG
This sequence comes from Castanospermum australe, assembly GCA_019955255.1. Lineage (NCBI taxonomy): Eukaryota > Viridiplantae > Streptophyta > Magnoliopsida > Fabales > Fabaceae > Castanospermum > Castanospermum australe. Next base: position 554,302 of record NSJW01000203.1, read on the forward strand.
GAATCAGTATATACTATCATTATATTTGTATCATAGGTGTTTAACATAATTAATATATATATATATATATATATATATATATATATATGACATAAACGGTATTTCAAGCAAATCTTATCTACAATATCAAAAGTTTAAATTTTAGAATTGTCATTTTTGTGGGACTTTGCCTTATTACTATTAGTTTGGAATTACGTAAATAATTGTTTGTACAATTTTATTCACAACAAAAATAAAATTAAATGTAAATTGCATGTACTTGTACTGTTATATAATTATAAAAATAATGATTATAATAATACTAGTGTTAAAATGAAGTGGGATAGCAATTAATTAGCCTTGTTTTAAGGAGGAAAGTTGCGATAAGCCACCTTATTTGAGTGGTCAAACAATGATTTAGACAAGAATTAATGGTCTTATTTTTGTCTAATTCCAACAAAGTCATTGTTATATAACCTTACTGTTTCAATCAAAATGGTTAAAAATAATATTTAAGCCTGATTTTTTGTGTTAACTTAAGCCTAATTTTATTTGTAAAATGTCAGGCCATAGTATAGCTCCACCATACGTGAGTTGGAAGGAAGATTTATACTGTGTCGGTGTGCTTCCTGTGTTTCATTTCATGTAATGACCAAGTGCTGATTAAGTCAAATCACAAGTGCACTAAAAGGGGCCACAATTCATCAAATTATAGAAAGGTTCAAAATTCAAATTCACTAAAGGTGGAACATCCTAGTTAGCAAATGCTATTACTTTAAAGACCCCCTAAAAAAAAAATCGAAAGAATAAATGAGGCTATAATGGGCACAAAATTTGTTTTAAGAGTATTTTTATTTTAACATCACTAAATACAGTCATTTGATCACTTCAAATATACTTTTAAACAGCATGATTCTTTGTACACCGAAAAAAGTATAGAGATAATAATATGATAAATACACTCCGAGTTTCATTTGCACACACGGCATGTCGTGAGGGACAAGACAACATGCTACTAATTGGTCAATTTATTTGGTTCTAATCTACCTTGTCATGTCTCACACAAACCCAAAACCGGCAACGTTTTCTTGCTCCAATTCATGTAACAATTAAACAAACTAACCCTGAATTTATTTCAGAAAATTTTTTTTGGTTCAGAAAATTTTTCAAAAAATTTTCTCAACTATAGAACAAATTTGGAATTTTTTCCTAAAAATTCCTACAAAACACACATATATATGATCACACATTAATGTGGTGTGGAAAAGATTCTGAGTATACTATATTATATATATATATATGTGTGTGTGTGTGTTTTTAATGGATTTTCCTGCTGACTTGATACCAAAGTCATTAAAACTAGACCAGTTAATAAATTGTCAAAATTTTTTATTCAATTATTTAAACTGTTTGATCAAAAACAAATGACATCATCAAATTAAATAATCAACATCCAACAATATAAAATTTATTAAAAAAAATTATAAAACATAAATTTTTTAAAATAAAATATTAATAACTAGTCAATTTAAATAATTTTATTTAGTTTTAATCAATTTAAACTAATCTAAGTGTAATTAAATTTGGTTATCAATTTAAATAATAACAAGTTAAATGTCCAACTCATGGTCAAACGTCCGGTCCGGTCCAATCAACCATGCTTCATACTTTGCTAGTTGGATTTATCTAGATCAACGTTTTCTATAACTTAAAAACCGGGTTACGTTTTGTGTGTGGATATATCAAGACTTTGTAGTTTAAAGGACACACATTGACACATTGTTGCCTTTATAGGCTTAAACAAGCTAAAATATAAGAGTTAGGAATAGTGTATTTTATGCCCAATAAAGGAAATTACTTTATTAAGCCTAACCTTACATATGCTGCCTTTTCTAAACTAGAATTATACTGGTTTAGATTTAGATGTACATTGCAATTTGCAAGTGCCTAACTACAAAGTTTAATTAGAATGTCAAGCTTTACAAACTTAATTTGGTTATAAACTTTTCTTTGTCATGTTAATTGAGAAAAACAAAAGCACAACTAATTTCTTGACATCAACTTTTTTGAATTCATAATTTTTAAATATGGCCTTCTGACAGATACTCTAATATATAAGAGCCAAAAAAAAAAAAAGGTCTCCATTCTCGCCAACCTACACTCAAACACAAGAAGACAGGAAAACATGGCAATCTTATCCCCTCAAAGATATAATTTAATTTTCCCATAATAATCTGCGAAACTTTTGGACCCAACTTTACCCATGTTTGACCAATCACGATTCTATATATACATATTATATTTCTACAGTTTCTCAAATTCTTATTTTTCTTCTCGTAGTTATTTTGCATTGCAGTTGAGATATAATATATGTACTTTTTTAATATACAAATATATTACAATCATTTTAGTATTTATTTTTAATTTTTAATAGAAATAAATAAATAAATTTCTTATTTTAAAATGATCAACTATTTTAGATTATGCTACTATACTTTTCCTTTTTTTAAAAAAATTATCCTCTAGTTTATCAATTGGCTAAACTAATTATATTTAATACATATCCATATCAATTAATCGATATAAAAGTGAGACGTCATAATTTTTTTCTTTAGAAATAAAATTATAAAGATATTGTGATATCAAGTTCTAAATTTTGTACTTTCTTTAATATGTTATATTTATCTTTTATTATTTTTTTTACTTTTTATGTTAAATCACTCCGTTGAATTTAAGTTCTGCATTCGCCTTTGAAATAGGTCCTTCGATTAATTATGGTATGGACTATAGTATAAGGTGGTGCTCTTTGACTTGATGGAAATATAATTAACCTCTATAATTCATTATCTTCGACAGCGTGTTAAAAATTATTCTTTTTGCCTAGTTCATTCATGTGATGTTTACAACTCTGGGACTGGACAAAATCGTGCTATCTAGAATTTGGAATATAGTTGAAGTATCTTAGTTGTTATCTTGTGAACCATGTTCTATAATAGTATGGGAAATGGGAAGCGACTAAGTTCGAATGAAGGGCCTGTGAGATTGTGAGAACAAATACATTGCATGCAATATGATAAGGTTGTTGAAAATATATAAGAAATCAACGAAAATTTTGGGTCAAATTGAGGCCAGGATCTCATTCAGGCTCTCCCATAATCAGTCAATACAACTTCTAAGAGAATTTAAAATTTAAATAAAAGAAAAAGTTTGAAGTTTGAAGTTCAGAAGTTGGATATGACATGGAGGCTTACATTGTCAAAAAAAGAAATTTTCCAGGGACAATGCATTTTTTCAATGATGAATCATGCCTAAATTTGAAAATTTTCCATTTAAGTGAATAATAATTTTTTTTTAATCTACATGCACTACACTATTTTATTTTTAATAATCAAGTTACATATTTTGAATTGAGAGAAATTACAAGTTATCAAACCAAATGAGAGATAATGTGTCAATTCTTATGGCAAATATGAATAAAATTTTTCAGTGTTAAATAATATTTAACAACACTTGAAGTTAAAAATAAAAGGTAAGCATACAAGCACTGAAATCAACATTTTACATGTTCGTATTTTTAATCTTTAAATAAAGGTGCATTATAAACCCCAAAAAAAAAAATAAGGGTACATTCAATAATAGGATTCACAAAATTTTACATATATTAAATGTTAATTTAAACGTTTATATAGACGCAAGCCTATCTAAGAATTTTTCCTCAATTTTATTGTCCAGTTTAATGATTTTGGAAAATTGTTGTGGGAGATGCCTTAATTTATAGTGACTATTATTTCTTGCTGTGTATGCCTGGTTGAAGATTTTTCACCCTGCATACCTGCGAGCAAAAACCAATGAAACAGGTAAGGACAACCATGAACCTAGCAAGTTGGGGGTTAACCTTAAATTCAAAAGATGTTGCTTGTATTAATATATTCATCATTCTTAATTGTGACTAATAGTCTAAGCTTGTGTTTGTTTGAGATTTCCCCCAACACTAAGAAGAAGGAAGTTTCTACTTACTTTTATAAAATGCAAATTATAATGTATTGGAATTCGTGTAAAAGAACATTTGCGGCAAGATAAATATAAAACAAACATGCTTTAATACTAAAGTAATTTGCAGTCATCTTTTTTGTGGGGAAACTCTGATGCAAGGAGAAGGATGCATGGCCTACACCCTTTGCTTTCATATGAATTGATAGCAAAAATTAAAAGCAACAGTGCCGCACCAAAGTGTAAAGACAAAAAATTTGGCCTCAGCAAAGGGGAGGGAAAAAGAAAAAAAAAAAACAGAAAACTTGAGCTCCTCATTGTAGCATTTGTTTCTGAGGAAGCTGGCTTAGAAATATTTGAGAGTGCATAAACTTGTTGTTAGCTATTATGTGTGCTCATGATTCTTTTAACTCGATGCTTTTCTTGTAAGTATTAAAAGTCAGGTTAAATGAGAGGGTTCTTTCACTTCTTTTGTTATATGTAGCACACAAAAGCACATGAACAAATTGCCATCCTTAGCAGATGACAAATTTACATCCCGGATTTGTTGGAAAAAGTTGGACACTTCTCTTTCATTTATGATTTCTTTTCTTTTTTTTTTAAAAAAGAAAATCATATATATTGTTTGTAAAATAGTTCGGATTTAATTATGATATTATATTAGATATTTTTAACTCAAAACTAATTAGTATCGAATGAAATTGCTCAACATATATATCAACTGCATCACAGAAATAGAGATAAATGATGTGAGATTTTAACCGATACCAAAAAAAAAAAAACCCTTTGTAGAGTTCCCTCAACTTTTACCTATATAGAGCTGTTAATTGCAACATAGGTCTTCAATATTTAGAATTTACCAAAAGCACATGGTGTCTCTTGGCCCTACATGTGTTTATTCATACATTTAGCTAGCTGTCACTCTTTTATGGAAGTGAGCTTGGAGCGCTTGTGTTTAGCATGCTCCTTTTAGCAGCTTCTGTTGCAATAAAGTTTTGAATTTGATCATCTAAAAAAATTTCTTTGTGTGTCTCTGGTTATTTTCTATCAGCAGACTCTTTTAGCACGTTGATTCCCGTAGAGTTGATTAGCTAGAAGAACATAAAAGAAAGCAAGAATTTGAGAAAAGGTGAAATTCTTGTAGTTTTCACATAATTTTGGATTTATTTGGATCGTTTAAAGTGCATAATAAATTTTAGAGAGTAAGAAATTATTTTAACAAATTATAAATTTGTTATCTATATACTTATATCTTTATCAAATTTTAATTATTAATTTTTTAATTAATAATTATAAATATTAATTTCACTGTTTAAAATGTACCCTTTATAATTTATTATCTAAAGTGTACTATTCAATTATAACAAAATGGTTTGAATAAGTTTTTTTTTATTTAAGTATTAAAAGAATATTTCAAGAAGATATATAACATTACTCTTAATTAAATGAGAAACATTTATTCAAACCATTTTATTATAAAAGGCAGCTTTGCTAGTTTTGAGTATGCTTTTTTTTTTTAAATTTTGTGAATTGAGAAATGATAAATGATATAATTTTTATTAAATCGTAATTTTTATATTAAAAAATATAATTTGCTTTTATTATGTTTATACGTTGTAAATTTAAATATGCTTATTTAATTAAACTTATACGTTCTTGAGGCAGCCTTGTTCATTTATTTTTATTTATTGTTGTCTCTTTAACATGTAATTGTATTCACTTTATCAATTTTATTAGAAATTTCGAATAATTTCTTTCAGCGTAGCTATTAATTACACATTTGGCAAAAGTTATGAAGTATTTAATTTGGATGAGTTTTCAATTGAGAATCCATATAATTTCCGTCTAAATTTTCAATTTCTTATTGTAATTAAATCAAATAAATATGTTTCTTGTTTACCATATATATATATATATATATTTCTTAGCAAATTGTAGAAAATCTTTTTACCAATACATTCTAGTACATATATATGTCAATTTAAAATTAAAAAGATTGAATGAAAAGTAAACAAATTTAATAATTCAATTCACCAGAAAAAAAAGAATTAATATCTAAAAATATGTTTGATCGAAATTATATAAATATGTTTAGAGAAAAAAATTAATTAAGCGTTTACCATTTATTTACAAGGTCGTTTTTTTTTTAAAAATTATTGGACAGCTACCGAAAAAGACGGTGATCCAACACTATTCAAACTCAACCAACACGGAATCCCCCCACTAATAAGAAGGACACCTGTCAGTCGACAGATTCTTCTTTTGTTAAGAACATGAGAGGTTGTTTTAAAAATAAGACAATTCGTACAGTTACCTAAATTTTCTCGCAATACACGTGGCAACGTGTCTCATGAGCAGCCTAGTAGCATCGCTCGCCCAGCATCCCCCACCGGAGAAATTGTTGTGTATTTTTAAAGTACTATATTTCATTAATTAAAATTATTATGTACATAATATAATTATATATTGTTAAATCAAGCATAAAATAATATATGATAAAATTTAAATTAAATTTCTTAGATGTAAGCTTTTGTGAGTACTTAAGCTGTACGAAAAGTCTCATTTACTTCAGGGACGGATCCATGTTAGAGCGGCTGAGGCACATGTCCCCGCTGAATTTTCTTTTTCCTTGTTACTATAATATTAATTTTCTATTTTATTCCTAAAGTTTTTAGAAATTTGCCCTTACTTATAAGGTTCTTTATATAATTACAATGTCAAGTTCAATTGCCCAATTGTAATTACCTCATAAGTTAGTTAAGATTAAAAGTATACGTTTATCCATTTGTGTATCTATTTTTGAAGTTATTTTTGGTCTTACGAGGGGCAGTTACAATAGTTGAGAGAACGTTTTCTATTATAAATATAATCAAGAATAGAATGCACAATCTTATAATGAATAGTTAAATGATTACTTAGGTATATATATATATATGTAAAAGTATTGATAATGAGAAAATCATTTAGTATTTTTAAAATATGAAAACACGAAGGGAACAATTGTAAATCGAACTTTTATCATTTTGTATTATCATTTTTTTATATATAAATATAAATATTTAAAAATTTATTTTTATATTTGTGAATTAAACTTGTTTCTACTATCCAAAATTTTTGAGTCTGTCACTGGTTCACCCCATAATAGCAAAATAAATTGTTTACCAAAATTATTATTATTTATTTAATTACAAGTAAAACCTCATTAACTATATTTCATTTTTATTTGTATTTAATGAAAAATAATTTTAAAATAATTAATAAAGGATATAAATAGATAGTTGACAATTGAATCTCAACAACTTGAAAAAATTAGTACTGTTATATAACTATAATTTAGTAATTATTCAATAGTGGTTAATAAAATAAAATAGAAATAATTACTTATTTATCTAAGAGTAATTGAATATGAGAATTCATTGTCACATTTAAATTACTTAAATTCTTATATGAGCGTAGCTTAATGGTAAGCAAGTCACAACTTTATTAAGGTGAATTTTACTTATAATATTAAGGATTCAAATTATATTAGAAAATAATTTATAAAAAGAGATAATCTCAACACTTCAAATGATGATACCTTATAAGAACAAAAAATTATAGCCACTTAATTCTCTTACATAATATTTTTTTTAACAAAAAATAAGTTAGGGCTATTGTTCTAGATTTGAATTATTTTATTTTCTTTGCAAATTATGAGATGAAAAAGACATAAATTACTTATGATTAATGAATCTTTAAAATAGGATTTAATCTCATTTTTAGTCCTTCAAAAATTCAAATGTCATCATTTTAGTCATTCAAAAAATTTTAATATCAATTTAGTCTATCAATCATACAAAATTGATATCAATTTAATTATTCAATAATAAAAATTATATTAATTTATTTCTTATAAAATAATTTTAATGTTACATTTTATGATTAAAAAAATAAAATTAATGTCAAAATTTTTTAAATGACTAAAGTGATGATAATTATATTTTTAGATGATTAAAATAAAAATTTACTCTAAAAATAGTGAGTCTATGAAGAATAAAACTTTTTTTTGTCTTATGACTTTTAATTATTTATTCACATTTCTTGTTAGTTATTTTTAATTATAATATTTAAAAATTATTTTAAAGAATTAACTTAATACTTGAATAAAACAAAAAACTAATAAATTATTAAGAAAATCAATAATTATATATTTATAATTACTTGCCGATGATAGGGGTTTCAAAAGAAGGAAAAAATGGCCACTACACAACGGAAAAATTCTTAATTAAAAATATACTTATATAAATATTTAAATTAACATTAAATGTGTATAAAGTTTTATAAGTTATATTTTATAAATATATATTTTTTTTAAAAATTAATTATATATATTTAATAAAAAATTATTATATTTTTTTAAAGTGTTATGTAAATATTTAAAAAATATATTTTTTAACATAAAATTTACTTTGATAAGTGTGTGCGTGCGTGTGTGTGTGTGTTTTTTTTTTTGTAATGTGTTTCTTCGAAGATAAAATTTCTCGTAAGCAGTGAGTCAGAGAAGGTGAGGAGCCTGGCACTTGATTGACAAACGCACATGCCACGTTGGACAGAGAAGGAGAGAGAGAGGAGAAGTGGTTAATGGCGGTTAGAGGGGTGGTGAGTTGGTTAAACGCGGTTATTGATCTGGCTAATTAACTTAACCATGGTTAAGATCACCACCTAGCTCCCCCCTTCTCTGTTCTCTCGTGCTGCTATATAAACCCCCACTCCCTCCCATTTTTCTTTGGCTTCATTTCTTTTTCCTTCTTCTTCTTCAGACACGCACGCACACACAACAACACAGAGAAAGGAGAAGAGAGTAGAAGAAGAAGAAGCAACAATGGAGGTTTCTGTGATGAGATTGTTCACTCTCTGCTTTCTGGTTATGGCGCTGATTTTAAGTGGCGCCAAGGCAATCAATGACAGTGATAAACAGAAAGAGAAAGAGCTTCTTGTACAGTCAAGGTATTTAATTTGGAAGGGAAATCAAGCTTCATCCATGCTTCATGAGCTTGCTTCTGTGAAATTTTCCATTTTTTTCGATTTTTGTTTCTTTATGTTTTCAATGATTTGAATGTGAATGTGTTTGTAACTCGGTCTCTCTGAATTTCGGTGTTGCGACGAATCAACAGGAATGTAGGAGCAGAGAAGTCGCAGAGCTTGACGAATTCGTCAATGGCGGACAGGTTAGTGTAGTTCAGTACTCTACCAATATTTCGAGCTTTTCACTTTTCAGCTTTCCCGGTTTAGATCTTCGACACTACCCGTCAACGTGGAATTAGGCATATAAAAAAAACCGTTAAATTGGGATATTCCCAGAAAGGAACAATCTGGGGCCCTTCAGATCCGATCTGAAAAATCTGATCCGTGAATTCTGTTACGTTTGGAGGTTATTTCAGTCATTTCAGTGAGCAAACGGTGTCGTTTTCTTTGGGGTTCATCATGGTGTATTCTGCTCTTCCTGATTCAAGCTGTTTATTTTTGTCTATAATTTTTCAGGTCAGGTGATACTTTGAATGAACATGCAGTTCATAATCCGGAGGAGATAGCATCTATGGTTGATATGTAATAATTCTTTTCCTAAATTTCTTTCGAGAGTATGTGTTATCATTAAGAGCGTGACATGAATTATTTTTAATGTTAATTATTATTAGTGTGTAGATAATAAAAAGTACTTATAGCTCACAGTTGGAAATTACATAACACACTCTTATTAACAGTATAATATAAAAGAATTGTCTTCCAATTAAGAATCCCTTGTTTCTTTTTGTTTTTCTTCTCTCTCCGTATATAAAACTCTGAGCTATAGGGTTCCTCTCTTTTCTAGCTATATTATTGGTTCCAATCTCATATGTCATGTGCTTGGTAGGTTTTGTTTATTTTTGTCTCGGGCTTAGAGAAGAGGACTCACATGACCATTACACCGTCAGCAAATTCAGCACAGCACTTGGTTTAGGACCCCCGAAAAAAAAAATGCACAGCACTTGGTTTCAACTTTCAATAGTGATAATTGAGGTGCAGAAAAAAAAAAAGAAGGAAAATACCCTTGAGGTGGCAGTGATAATTGCATTTTTTTTTGTTCATTTGCCTTGTAGTCAAAGTGGTCAATCCAAATTGTTAAGTGAAAGCTACTATTCTTTTCCTCTTTTCATCCTATTCCTTTGAAAAGAAGCTACATGCTTGGTTAGATCAACAACTTTCCTTTGTTTGGCTTACACTAAAATTTATGCCTCATTAGTGTAAGAGTAACTGAGTAAGAAACCACCTATAAATCCCTCATCATTACAACTAAGGAAAAATAGAACCAAAATCTTCATTTGAACAAATATCACCTTGGTAAAACAACACTTCCTCACAAATGTGAAACCAGAATTGTTTGGACAAGATTCATGAAAGTTTATATTTTGTTCCTATTCCGTTTAGTACATTATATGATAAATGAATAATATAATATAAGTAAAATTATTCACTTTTATATATTACTTGAATAAAATACTAAATAGCTATTTATTCGATTCAAATAATTTTATCCAACCTTGATTGTATAAAATTATATAAAAAAATTTAATTCTTATTTGTTATATGGTCAAAGTTATATAAAATTATTTTAATCAAATATTATGTTATCTAATATCTTATCCAAATATCATATAAAAATAAATAATATTAATCATATTATAGTATCCATTCCTTATACAATTTATCAAACAAGAACCTAAAATAATAGAATTTGATCCCCATTTAATAACCCTTTTTTTGGTTATTTGATGCCTTTCACATTCAGACATAGGAAGTAGGACTGCAATTCCATTTCATCCACGGCACTATAAATCTTCAAATTTCTCTTTTTTTTTGTCTAAAAATAATTATAATTCTTGCTTTAATTACTCGTTCACGTTCTGAAGTTCCCTGTCATGGTCCTAAGGAATCAACCATCATGTTCTTTGCAGATGAGATCTCTTACAAAGTTGAAGCCTTTATATTCCATTTGCCAGCATAACCACATGCTAAAGTCGCCATAATAAATTTTTTGTCTTTTTTCCTTATCCGAACTTTATTTCCAAGTACAAACACCTTTTTATACCTAAATCCAAGTTTTTTTTTTTTTTTACATGACCTAAATCCAAGTTTCATTACTTCAATTAAGCCTTTATTTCTTATGTATACCAATGATTTAACTTTCTCCTAACATTTGTATTTTTGTGGTCCCCTTAATTGCTTCCCTAATCACATTCATTGGTCGATACTCGACAGTAGGTGAAAGTTACTTTCTCCTAGATCTCTGCTAACAATTAATAGAATGCAAAAGCCATCATTTATATTGATGTGTTCTTTTTAATTCTCATCATTTCCAAATTTAATATGTGAATTACCACTTCCTAGGGATACATTTTAGTAAGTTATAAACAAAGTAGGTTCGTTGTTTATATCTCATGTATAATCCTCTGTTAGCTTTTAATTTTAAAGCAATTCTTTTTTAACATAGTTTTTTTTTATATAATTAGATTTATTACTAAATTTATACATAATAACATCAACTAATTTTTTTTTTAATTTGATGCCTTTTTTTTTAACAAATTACAGGGAATTCAGTGCTTGATGCAAATCAGTGAATCACTCTCCAATACCCATGGATAAAATAATTGCAATCATTCATTCCACATGATTATTTGGTCCTACCTACAGTAATATGTCAGTAAAGAAAACACTCGTGTTATTGATTGCCTTTGCCTTCCCCTCTCGATTTCTCTACCAATAGAACCAAGTACAATTTTCAAATCAGACAGATAGGAATTTATGCAGATCCCCCATCTTCCCCCAAGGTGGGGTAAGCCACATGAGTGGGCTACCTCTCTTCAGCCTGTCTACAAGCACAACCGCCAAACTACACATCAGATCTGCTTTCACCACAACACTTCCTAGTGACAGTTCTATTTTGGCTGATCTATCAGCCGCCGTGTTTGACCCAACCATGTTATTCAACGAAACCTCCAGGAACTTATTAAATGACCTAGAAGCTAATTATTAGGCTATCACCACCGACACCCCCAAGTACTAGGCAGAAACTAGCTCTTCCCTATCTTGGAATTTATTTTCCGTATATGGACCGTATCATCCTATCCGCATACATAATTGTAGACCTACATGACCCACTGCTCTCAGCTATGGTGGGACATTAATAATAAAAAGCATAAGTAGTTCAACGTGCTTTGCTAGTGACTTGCATGTTAAACTGTTATTTATTACTTTTTCTAATGAAAAAAAAAACATAATGCAATAAAGTTTCTGATTGTGTTAATGTCAACTTTGTTGAATTTGAACAGGAGCATACGCAATTATACTGAGAGAAGGAATCTGAATTTTTTCTCATGTGGGACTGGGAATCCAATTGATGACTGCTGGCGCTGCGACCGGCAATGGTACCTCCGCCGAAAGCGGTTGGCTGATTGTGCCATTGGTTTCGGGCGCAATGCCATTGGTGGCCGCGATGGAAGGTACTATGTTGTGACTGACCCAAGCGACGACGACGCTGTCAACCCCAAACCAGGCACCCTCCGCCACGCCGTGATTCAAGACAGGCCCTTGTGGATTGTGTTCAAGAGGGACATGGTGATCACTTTGAAGCAAGAGCTCATCATGAATAGCTTTAAGACCATTGACGGTCGCGGTGTCAACGTGCACATTGCTTATGGGGCTTGCATTACCATCCAATTCATCACTAATGTCATCATCCATGGCCTAAACATCCATGACTGCAAGCAAACTGGCAACGCAATGGTTCGTAGCTCGCCGACACATTATGGATGGAGGACCCTCGCTGATGGGGATGGAATTTCCATTTTCGGTGCAAGCCACATTTGGATTGACCACAACTCACTGTCTAATTGCGCAGATGGCCTTATCGACGCCATTATGGGCTCGACTGCCATTACCATTTCCAACAACTACTTCACCCACCACAATGAGGTAAACCATAATCCTCATCCTTCAGTGTCTTGGAATAGATTGCAGGGCTAACGTATTTAAGTTCACTGATTTCAAAATTATGCAGGTCATGCTACTGGGTCACAGTGACTCCTATGTCCGAGACAAGCAGATGCAAGTAACCATTGCCTACAACCATTTTGGGGAGGGTCTTATCCAAAGAATGCCAAGGTAACATCTTTTATGCAAGCCATTATTCTTAAATTCATCTCATGAGCTAGGCCTTAAGCTTATTATTTAATGCTTTCAGTTGGGCTCTGGGAGGCCCATTTAAAAATTGACAACTTGGGATGAGAGGCACAGTATGGGAAAAAAATTGACAAATATGCCTCTCCCAGCCCATGCCATGTGTCTCCGGAGTCACCTCTGTTCTGCTAAATGATAAGATATTATGGCTTCATTGATGCTCCAACTTCTATTAAATAATGGAGATGGATTATTGATAATGCAGGTGCAGACACGGGTATTTCCACGTGGTAAACAATGATTATACCCACTGGGAAATGTATGCAATTGGTGGCAGTGCTGATCCCACAATCAACAGCCAAGGCAACCGATACCTTGCCCCTCAGAACCCTTTTGCTAAGGAGGTAACATTTTTATGTGTAATGTTTGCTGGTGGCAGTCTGTGGATAATGGATAATGGTGATGAACTTTATGTTTAAAACTGGGAAAATTGATGTGGTCAGGTGACAAAGAGGGTGGATACAGGGGAAAGCGCATGGAAAAGTTGGAACTGGAGGTCAGAGGGAGACCTTCTGCTGAATGGAGCCTTTTTCACTTCATCAGGAGCAGGGGCAGCAGCAAGCTATGCCAGAGCCTCAAGTTTGGGGGCCAAATCCTCCTCTTTGGTTGGTACCCTTACCTCCGGTGCTGGTGTTCTTAACTGCCGCAGGGGTGCCATGTGTTAATCTCAAACACTATCAGCAACCAAAAGAAAACAACCAAAACAAATCAAAAAAAAAAAGAGAAAAAGAAAGAAAAGCATAAAGAAAAGGAAGAAAGAAAAGTTTTCATTCTTTCTCCCCTTATTATTGCATTGTTATAGATGGTATTGAGTGAGTTTGCAGCTATGGTGGTCACACACCCTGTTTGTCTTGTTGCCAGTTAGATATTGGAAAACACTGTACATTTTTCCACATATGTCATTATGTCAACTGTTATCAAATTAATAACAGTGATTGCTTAGAAGCCATTTCCCCACTCTTGGAAATCTTCATTTGTGTAAGAGTTTTCCCCTTAATTTTCCAAAAGGAAACAAAATATATTCTCCTCTCTTCTGTAGCTTCTTTTCATCTTCCCTGATATCCCCTAGAGTTTGGCCTTGTCCACTAGGATCCCTTGAATCTGTTTGTACCCTTTACTTCAGAAAACTCTTGACTTGTCCCAAGAAAGATGGGCAAAATAGGAGAAAAAAGGAATGTATTATTGCAATAGTTGGTTGTGCATTTGTTTAAATCAGAATTTTATCCTCTAATAGTCATGCCTTAGAGTTACGCTTTCCTTTTCAAGTGGTTTTGGTGTCTCTCTTTTTACATAACAAAAAAAATTATTTTATTTCAATAATTGGCATGAATTGCACTTCTTTGACTACACTATGGTGTTTCTCAAACACTAAATCAGCATTATTAGTAAAAAGAAATTATTTTATTATCCACCAAAACCATAATTATCAAATGGGTCCAAAATTTTGTCAGGTCAAGCCAAAATAAATATATATTCGAATGATATGATTCATGACGATCTAGTTAAGTCTACATAAAGTGGACCTATAAAAATTTATGACGACTTGAAAATATTATCAAATTAAAGGGGCCGATCAAAATTGACTAAAATAATAATTTTTCGTGAGCTTTAATCCCTGTCAATGCAAATTGCTTAGATTTTAGAACTATCTCGTAATTTTGTAACTCATATTCTTTTAAATTTAATTAAATGAAATAATACCAAACTCATATATATATATATATATTCACTTTTTTGTTTCAATAATTGGCTTAAATTGCATTTGGGCTTTGCATGTGGCATAGGAGAATGGAGATAAAGAAGCAAGAGGCACCTTCATTGGTTGCATCCTTGGCCGACGCTACTGTAAAAGTACAACACTAAACAACCTAAGTGGTTTTTGTTTTGTTTTGTTTTTTTACAGTAATTAAGTTCACTTTTGTATCCATTAAAATTAAATTTAAGAGAATTAATTTTTTTAAATATTAATCCAAGATTTGAATTCATGTAATCAAAGTATAGAATAAATTTAACTATTAGACTGACCTCTTGGGTTGAGTGGCATAAAGGTTTGAATAAAAAATGCTAAGAGCACTTTTGATTTAACTGTTTCTTATTTTTATTTTTATTAAAAATATAAAACATGTTTAAACACTCTTTTGATTGTGTTTTTTTTGTTTTGAAAATGTTTAAGAAACATTTTTAAAATGTGATCAAATTTGAAAATCACGAATACTCATTTTCATCGTTTCTAAAGATTAAAAATTAAAAATACCGTGATAACTTTGTAATTATAATAAAAATTATATTAACTAAATATGTTTATTAAAATTTAAAAATCTAAAAATAAAAATTATTTTTAGAAAATAAAAAATAAAAAATACTTTTTCAAACCGAAGAGAATATAAGGTTTTGCAATAATGAACACAACATCATAAGCAATTTGTAAGAGACATAAAACATAGTTTCCAGACAAAAAAGGGCATGTAGCATAGGGAAAATAAATTAAAAGTATTTAAGCAAAGCTTCCAAATAAGAAAAGTCATACAGCTATTATCGTCATTAGACTCTTCTCTTCTCAATGTTTTGACTCTATAACTCCTTCTTTCGTTCTTTCCTTTGGTACCAAAAAAAAAAAGGCTGATTCATTTTTTTCTTTCATAAGCTGGTTTGAGATGTTTATACACTTGTCTTTCACCACATCATATTTAGATTTTTTTTGCCACGTCATCATGTTTGGATACAGATGTTGCAAGTCCATACAATGATTAATAGTGAGCATGAATTCAATTAGTCATGTACCTACCAAAAAAATAATAATAAAGAACTTCAATAAGTTAACACCTTGAGGAAAAGAAAAAAGAAAAAAACTTAAGTAGTAAGAAGTATAGTATTTTTTTTTTAAAGAGTAATGCTACATTATCGTTTTCTTTTTTTCAAAGTAATGCTATATATCAACACATGAGTTTATACTTTAGGTTTACAGTCACAGTATATAGTTGTATGTGATTTCAAGTGAACTGACTTGTAACATTTTCTTGCCAAGCCCAAAAGTTACATCTGCAGTTTGTAGCCAATTGTAACTCTTGGCAACTGTGCAAATAAACATTATTCTAAGAAAAATTCTAAATATTCCAAATACATCAGTTTAATAATTTTTTTAATTACTTAAAAAATATTAAAATACTTTTTAGCTTTTGAAAATATTAAATGTTTTTATTTTTTTTTCAATTAATACATTTTGTTTTAAGCAATTAAGAATATTCTTTAAGTTATGAATACTCAATTTAAGATAATAGTCTTATATTACACCACTCACAGTGTGTTCCATAACTTATGTAGCTAAAGAGTCACTATCTTAATAAAAACTTAATAAAAACCTAAGAGCAATGTCTTACACCAAATCTGGCTAATAATTTCTCTTTCTTTATATAACATTGATTAAAATAGATCGAACACAACTTTTGGTGGCCCATGTTTCCAAATTACAATACAAGCCTTTCCACCGTAGTGATTAACTAAAGGGTATCTGGAGATTCCATTTACCCCTTAGTGCTATTGAAGAGAGGCTGTGAACACTGAGCAGAACAACCTAATGCAGTTTGAGTTCACCAAATAATCAAAACCAGAAAAAATGCCAATGTACTCAAGTTTGGTTCAACTTTAGGTTTCAACTCTTTCAAGTTTAAACATTGACTTCATGCTGGAAGCAGACTCAAACTCTGATCAGATATATGTGGGGTGGCTCTGCCCTGTCTTTGTCTACTTTAATTTTGGGCGTTAAGCCTTTTTTGCTTGTTGTTTTACAATTTAACTGATGTCTGAGAATGAGCAGCAGAAAAAGGTTAACAAAATGAATCCAGTTCTTGCATTCTGGTTTCTGTCTTACTCACTCAATCTTTAAATTAATTATAACTGGTTCAATTGGTAGACTTTTTTTAAACAGTTATAATAAATTTTTTTATTAAATAGGTGAAGCTGTGTATAAGTGATTTTTCCAAACCGCACATAATAAGATTCTCTTACCCTAGTGGTCCTTACAAAAGGGTTAAGAGAAAAAGGACATGTAGTACAAATAAAAAGTTGAAGACAATGTTAAAATTTGTTTAAATCTTGCAGAGGAATTTTCATGTCATTCAGGGCATTATCTTTCATGTGGTAGGCTAACTAGGATAGAAGTCTTAATTCCAAATATATTTCCACATAAACCAAGAGAAGAGATATCGATTCCCCATCAACAGCTGCAAGTATTTCACTTCACTCATGGGCCAAAACAAGAGCAATTTGGTCACCAAAGCTGGTATTACAAAGAGAAGATAGCATTAGTATTATTACATATTATATATTACATGGTGATCCAAGCCCCCCACTAACATGACATACAAAAGAAGGGAGGAAAAGCACTCGGCAAGGTCATAGGGGCCACAATGGTAAAAAAAGCACACATTTGTTATCGTTGCAAAAGATCTTGTAAAGCTCTCCTGTCAGTATCACTAATATCCAGAGAATCCATCAGTCCTGTTAGCCTTTCGCTGAGGTCTTCCACCTCTTTCTGTAGCCTCCTGATGTGACAACAGGTTTTTTTCAAGATCCTGGACGCTGATTCCTGCGCCAAAACACACAAACTTCTGGTTAGCAAGTATTGGATCTCTATGAATTAATGCTGAGAATTGCTACTGCCACAGCCATAACCTTTGGCTCTCTGGCTAGAGTTAAGCATGGTTATGGTATTGAGTATTGAAAACAATGTAATTATGCAGACTATGCAGAAAGATAATGTTCAAATGTTCAAATGTTACACGTCTCAGAAGGGTTATGGCGTTATGCTTATACCCTTGAGTTGCTTCTTTGGTTCAGTTGTGGCAGCAGTACTTGTAACCTTGACACAAGATCATTAATCTCACTCTCTGTGTACTTTGAAGCACTGGAGCTTCTGC
Organism: Castanospermum australe; assembly: GCA_019955255.1. Lineage (NCBI taxonomy): Eukaryota > Viridiplantae > Streptophyta > Magnoliopsida > Fabales > Fabaceae > Castanospermum > Castanospermum australe. The sequence goes on from NSJW01000203.1 coordinate 572,439, forward strand.
GGCCGGACATGACTGGAAGTTATGGTTGTGCACTTGTGCTCACACTTTGGCCTTTGCTTCCAGTGTGTCTTGTGAGAAGTTGCACTGGGGAAGCTGCTTAAATAGAGGATGAGGGTGAGAGACTGTTTCCCATTAAGTTTCTTGAAGGCACTGACAAGTTGGTATAAGACAAATCCTAACAAACATTTATAATTTGAATTGTTTGAATCAGGGCCCCCTTTATCACCCATTTCTGCAGTGCATGGCCCACGATTACTGTGGTTTTCGGGGCCATTGCCTCACAAAAACCTTATAATATAACGCCATGAGCTTATCTGATTTCTGATACATGTATCCTGAGGGAGAGCCTTAATATTTTTGGTGTGGGTTAAACATTAAACACTTGTTAGCACAGCACCAAAACGTACCTTCTTGTTTGTTTTGTGAGAAAATCAAGGTTTGAGGGGTTTATACCTTCCTTATTTGATTGCTTGCTAAATATTCCTTCACATAAATCTTGTCCGTTGGTTCACTCCCACTCTCCCTAAAGTATAATTTTCTCTCTGGATGTGGAGCATTTGTTGGTTGGGCCATCAAAATCTGACCAATCTAAAGGGTAAGAATTTTGAGACCACAGGAGATTGACAATACAGAATGATTAAAGAATAAATGGCCCACGTTTGCTATGTCAATTAATATTGGAACAATAAAGAAACTTTCCATCTTCAGCTTAGAATACTTGACTAATTTTGGCCTTTCTCAAATATTAAAGTCACTAACTAGTTTTTTTTTTTGGGGGGGGCGATCTTAATTTTAGCATTGGTGGGAAGAGAGAAAAAACTAATCAAATTGTCAGCGGATACACAGGCAGAGAGCAAACAAAGCAAATCATGACCTATTGAAAACAAATTTTAATACGGTGATCACTTGGGGTTTTTGTATTGTCGGTTATCACTTCTCTGTTTGTGAAGACTGAAGACTTGTTCCTATCACTTAGATAAGAATCCTAAAATATTTGATCCAGTTTCAAATTGTTTCACATGCAACAGTTTAGCTAGTCCCTTGCTCATTGCTGCATTTTTATGTTGTTGTTCATTTGGAGACACTCTAATCATTAAATACTGCTTCTCCAGTTCAATGGACATACAAGAAACTCTAATGCTGCTACATAATCCAAGTCTGTGCTACCAAAAAGCTTCTTCTTCCTGTCTCTATTATTCTTTTTCTTCCTTTCTTTCTCATGTTCAGAGCTTAAAGCTTGATGTGACGAGCCATGCACAAGAAGATGAATGACTAAACTACACAGACATGTGTATGAGGGCGACAAAACCAGGAAGAATTTGCTTCTGGGTGAGTCAGGGTGACTGTGGTGAGGAAAATGGCAAAGACAGAACCAATAAAAGCTTTGGCATCATTCACCGAACCTCTAATTTGGCCCCTAACTTTGCGGTAGCAACTAGTAAACTGTTGTTCATTATGGAAGACAAAGCTACTAGTACTGGGGCACCAACGTGGCCTTTCAAGATTGGCCAAACAGCAGGGATATGTCATGCTGCTACACTCTGATGCTGACACCCTCTTAATGAAAGTTCAAGGAGACCTCACTGTCTAACTATTTCTAGGCACCCCAAAATAGTCTCCAGTCTTCACCACCCTCTTCCGGTGATTCAGTGCATAATTGACGTCAAAATGTACAATTAAAAGGTAGTGGCAAAGATTTGGTTGGATATATATTGCATTAACTTCAAGTGTTACTAGTCCAAATCCTGTGATAAATCATGCAAATAATGTGCTGGATCCCCTTTTTTTTTCTTTCTGCAGAGAGTTTGTCATCCAGCAATTATAAAAAAATTGTTATTTTTTCTTTTAATGAGCTGAGTAATCTTGTATAAAATAGTTAGAATATTTTACAGAATTTAATTAGAATAAAGCAGAATTATTAAATAAAATTAAATAATAAAAATTATTTATATATTTAAGAGTTAATAAATATTTTAAATTATTTTATTAAAAATTTTAATAAAAAAATTATGATTATATCTACTAGTGTATAGTTGTTTGTTAATTGTTAAGAATCTGTAAGTTGCAGTGGTCAACTTAAAGCTGGAACAATGATATTTTAGACAAAAGTTGATCTAGAAGTTTCTGCTTCCGGTGATCACATGCAGTCACCGATGCTTGAGTCGTGAATCAAATGGAGTCTACTAGCTAGCAGCTAGCTGTATCCAAGGGGAGGGGGTGAAATCAAAGAGACGAAGGCATAAAGCCAAATACAGCTTAGCAGCGTTTGTCAAGGACAAATTTTCTAATCCTCGTGTTCTTCACTATTTGCGAGCGGACGACCTCGGCTTTCTCTGCCCTTCACGTTTGCCACCGAACAAGTTAGAAGATTTGTCGAATTCCAACGCCAACAGAGGAACATACACACCCGCATTCTCCACATTCTAAGCCTTGGGGTCATGAACCTTCTGTACTTAACGCACTCTACAGTGCACTAGGGTGTAGGCACCAGTCACTATACACTTTTGTAAATGGTAGCATTACTATTGTTAAAATCGGACGGGTAATGAATCAGTTAAATTTTCGATTTAAATTCAATTGATTTAATTATTTTAATTGATTAGTTAAATCAAATAATATTATAAAAAATTTTTATATATAATAATATGAAATTTATAAAAATATTTATAAAATATAAAAATATTAAATTTTTTTAAAAAAATAATAAATAATTAATCAAACTGATTTATTTAAATAATTTCAACTTTTTTTAATTTTAACAAATTTAAAATAATATAATTATAAATTTAATTATTAAATCATAAAATATTTAATTTATAATTGAACCAATCTGGTCAGTTCTAAAAACTAAGGGTAGCGTTATGCTTTAACTGCCAAATGCCAAAGAAGTGTCTGGACCAATTTTCTCCTCCTAATAGGGTGTAGGGCAGAGAATAGATCTCACGTGGATCGTTTTAGTTCGTGTCAGGTATGATGCTAATGGTTGATCTATGTACTGTTTTATGACCCCATTTCCTCAATCCGGTATGGCTGTTTCCTTATGTCCCCTTGCCTTCAATGAATGAAATTTGGGAAACGACACAGTCTCGACTCTCCACATCAGTAAACAGTAAGAGATTGTGATAGAGCAAGAAATGGGAATAATGAATGCAATGTCAGAGAGAGTAGCAGTGGTGTCCACAAAACGTTGAGGGCTAAGCGCGAATTGAAATGAACCCTTTTCTTTTTCCTTTCTTTTCGGTTTATAAATAGTAAAATTATGAAAATCAAATCGATTACTCTATCAGTCGATGTATTCATTTAAAGTTTAATAATTTAATTATAATTTAATCATCATTAAATTAAAATATAATTAAATATATATTTATATTTAAAATAAATATAAGTATATTTATATATATATAATTATTTATATATTAATAAAATAAATATAAATTATAAAAATATAATACAAATCAATAATAAATTTATTTGAAACATAAAAAAATAGTGTCATAGAGTAAAAAAATATTACATTCATATAAGTAACACAACATTAATCTATATAGTAATATAACATATAAATTAACTAAAATAAACATAATTCACATAGTTCACAATTTACAGTCTTACACCAACACAATATTAATCTGCCATCATAATCAATCATACTAACAATAACAATCTTAAACAAGTAAACAACACAAGTTCAACAATATTTCATCAAAAGTAGTCATAAAAAAGTTCACAAATTAAACAGGATAATCATAATTAGCATTAATTTGTTGAATATCTTCATCAAAAAGATCATCTTCTTGTTTATCTCCACCATCATGATCATCATCAAATGAAGGCTGCATTCTTGCTTCAGTCATACTAAATTCAATATCAATATCTCCGTCTTATAACAAAATAAAAAATGTAGTTAATAGTAATACATAATGCCAATGTTTTTATATAAAGTTATAAGAATAAGACTCACTAACATGATAAGAAGGAATGATATTATCTTGATAGATTAAACTTTCAATCTCTTCATTAGTAAACTCTGGTTCAGGATCTTCTTCCATCACCCAAAAGTTAACTATATCAATACTTTCATAATCAATTGGATCATAAGTCCTTTTCTTTCGATGCAACTTAGAACAAATAAACAAAGTATTATAATAATTTTTCAGTTTACTAACCTAAAGTTTTAAACATAATAAATGACAACATTAATATAGAAGTGTTAAATACTTAAATTATTAATATACTTGAATTTAAGACGCAAGTTATAAGTCACATACACAAGATCACTGAGTCTTTGATGCTCTAGCTTATTCTTCCTTTTAGTATGAATTTGTTCAAAAAGACTCCAATTTCGCTCACATCCTGAGGAAGAAGTTGTTTGACTAAGGACACGATATGCTTTTTCAAATATGGAGTACTAGTGCCAAACAATGATCACCATTGATCTACATAGATATGACTATAATTCCCAACATCAACCATCAATTATATATTATAGGTTTCAAAATATTAAAACAAATCAGCATATAAAATTACTTACTCGGTTGAAGCTCCTTGGCTACTTTCAAAGCATTTGGCCTATCAAAACTTTCCTTGCGCTCCTGATACACCTGTATCTTTTTTATTGCTTTAATTGGATCACTGCAAAGGCTTCTTATATCAAACAAGTTAAGTAAACCTTACATGACCCTATGCTTCTCAATGAATTTCTCATCATAAAAGAAAGCAGGATTTAAAAAGTAAGATGTTGCATGGAGATTTTGATGCAAGTGCTTATCTCATCGAGCCTTAATGATTTCTGTATAAGGCTTGTACAAGTTTTTCCTATTCTTAAACATATGCTTGATAGCATTTTCAGCCCTTTGCATACCTTCATATACATATCCCAATGAAGGCTTTTCATCAGCATCTACAATTCTCAACAATATAATTAAAGGGCCTACAATCTTCACCACAGTAATACAATCATGCCAAAACTTATTATCCAAGATAATATCACTGACAGCTTTTGCACTAACACTTCTTCCTAGCTTGTATCCAATGAAGTGTTTGTCTACAACCAAAGCTTGTAAATCTTCCTTGTGTTCATAAATACTTTTTAAAGTAATAAAAAATATTAACAAAATGAGTAACTCCTGGACAAATAACTTCCTTCTAACCTGGTCTTTTTTCTGAGCCAACACAAAACCACTATATGGTTGTAAACAAATATAGTTATCTTTGAAGCACAAGATGCAATGCTAGCTACATGGGGCATGCTGTCAATATCTTTCAAAATGAGATTCATGCAATGGGCAGCACAAGGAGACCAAAAAATATGTTCATACTTATCATAAATAAGCCTCTCAGCTACCACATAATTGGCTGCATTGTCAGTCACCACATGCATAACATTACTAGGCCCAACCTATTCAATAACATCAACAAATAAGTTAAATAATGTTGTGGCATTTTTCACCATATTTGAAGCATCAACAGATTTCAAAAAGGACATACCAGTAAGACAATACACTAAAAAAATTGATTAGAGTTCGTTGCCTTTGATCAGTCCAACCATCAGCCATAAGTGTACAACTAGTTTCTTTCCATGAGCTCAGATAACTATTAACAAGTAGCTGACACTCCTTCTTAAGATCTCTCAACAAGTGAACCCTCATTTCATCATAAAATGGACTTTTAAAACCAGGTCCAATAGCAGCCATACCATCCAATGCAGCTTGAAAATAAGGTGATTAAATTGTATTAAATGGAATGTCTGCATTAACAATCCATCTGACTATTTCCAATTCAGCCTTATGTATGACCTCTTTGCTAGCAAAAATACTTTTTAAACTTAGTTGGGTTCCTGGAGTTATCCTTGGTGAAAAATAGTTACCAATTGGTTAGGAAGCACTTGCTTTTCTCTTGCCTTTGTCTCCAATACGTTGCATCTTAGTTGGTGAAGGTGGCTTATTCTTCTTGTTCCTTTGTTTCATCATAATCATCACCAAAGTTCACTTTATCATCCTTATTTTTTTTATTTGTTTCAAATATGCTAACATTTGGCATTTAGCATCATGAGAAACTTTTTTGCACGAAGCTATTTGTCCTTATTTCCTTGCAAGATCCTACTTTATCCTAGTAATCCTCCCTCTTTTATATTGTGTCAAACAAAACATACATGTGTACACTGTCTTTCCATTTTCGTGAGCTAAACTAACATATTTTCATACTGGATCACTTTTCCCACCACTAGAACCTGAGGAGAATTGCTGGTCAATAGTATTGCTCTCTCCTGTTTGATTATTAGAATTATCCATATCTGAAAAAAGCAAAATTATAAAATCCACAACTCTAACTGATATGGACATGGGCATTTAATAATTAGCATACAATCAAATGTAACAAATCTAAATCAATACTCTAGAAGAATAACTAATAAGCTTATGAGCCAACAATACAACACAAAACAACTATAGAAAATAGCAATCAACATTACAGAGTCAACAATACATATAATTAATGGAGTGCATTTCTTACAAGCAATGGAGATAATGTCAAGTGGAGGTGGCGTCGCGTCGATAGCGGCAGGTAGAGGTTGGCGCGACGTCGGTGGTGGTGGCTGGCATGGCAGCGATAGAAGCTCGCACGGATAGACGGACCCAAAAGAGGAACGGAAGGTCGAAAGGTGGAAGCTTGTCGCGGACAGCATGGCGGCAGTGGAACGGAAGGCCCGAAGGTGGAAGCTCGACGGTGAAAGTTCGCTCGATGACGAAGGTGGAAGTCGCGGTTGTGGAAGCTCGTCGAGGTGGAAGGAAGCTCGTAGCGGTAGAGGCTCGCACAGACGGCGCTGCGACTAGTCGCTCCGGAGGTCACTCGATGACGAAGGCAGGGAGGGAATCGGGGGCGTACGCAGACGCGGAGGCAGGATGTCGGAGCTGTAGTTGGCTAAGGTTTTCAACCCTCCAGTTCCAAAATGACATCGTCGACTTTTTTTCTTCTTTTGTAAAAACGAGAACAAAACAATGTCGTTTTAATTTAGCAGTGGTTCAAAAAAAAAGGATCAGAACCATCAACCGCACGGACCGATGCCGAATTGACCGATTCAGCCGGTTTGGAATAGGTTCATCGATTTTTGACCCTACCGATTTTGGGAGGTTGCACGAGCCAGTGAGGGAACTGGTTCTCGGTCCGACCAGTTAAACTGGTTAGTCCGGTCCAGTTTTTAGAATTTTGATAAAGAGAGCTTATTCTAGTTTAATAAAATGAAAAAACATATGAGCTTGTACCTAAAAAACAACAAAAAAAAAATATATGAGCCAACCAATATTTGATTGACAATGGACAACTTTCAACTCATGAAGTTTGGCGATTGGAGCCCATTGAATCTTCACTTTCTTGCTTAGTGCCTTTATAATAATCCAACTCTAGATCCATCTGTGTTAAAGAAACAGTAGTTGCATAGAAACATGCAATGACAGATAAGAAAGCTTTTAGCTTGACGTTCATAACCAGAAAGTTCAAAACAGTCTTTTACTTACCTTATTTTCTTGTTCTTGTATCAAATGGTTCTCTTCTTTTTTTTTTGTCTTCTATTGGTTCTCTTGGTAGGTTATTACTTAATACATAATGGGGACAGCCCAATGGAACTGGTATCAACTCATAAATGAACTCAAAATATCCCTTGTAGAAGGAAAAGTAATGAAAAAGTTTCATTGTTTTGATGTTTTCTGCCTTCCATTTTTTACATGAGAAGGATATCGACCTCAAACCTTCATGCTCATTGTAATCAAATTTCCATAGATGTTTGAAAGAACATGGAATGAGACAGACAAGAAACAGTTATTCATTCAGTAGGCCAACTCTTAAGCTGTTCTACCCCAAGTCTTTGTCATTTCAGATGCCAGAATAACAAATGACAAATAATACGAATAGAAAGTTTTTCCTCATTGTACATTTACAGTTAGCATCCAGACGTAGTAAATATCAACCTTGCACCAGAATTGAGGTCAATGATTTTTAACGTAATGACTGAGAATAGTCTTAATGAAAAGAAATTTTATTGCAAAATTGAATTAGTTCAGCTGGTCCACAGTCATGTACACCATGAAACTCCCTCTAAATCTTCAGTCCTTGTGCCATTTTTGCTGTGCAAGCACAAAAAAGTAAGCCAAAAGCTTCAACTGGTGAACACCCTACTCTTCCCAATCTTTTCTGCCTCAGTTACACTCAAATGCCTGATCCCATTCCCCTTCAACCATCTCTTCCCCCCTGCCATGCATTCTTGCACTCTGTTTTCATCCATCTTCAATATCTTGAGACCTTCACTTACTTTGGGGAAGAAACCTTCTGGTCTCAAACACCATGCCCCAAATACCCCAAATAAAACATCCAAGTCACCACCAAACCTTTCAACACCACCACAATGAAATTTGACATTGCTTGTAAGAATACCATTAAAAATTAATCGGTCAATTCCTGCTGCCAAACTTCTCCAAACCCCGACAAAATCTCTACTAATCAAACCTACTTCTACCACTGACATTTTACCTTGCAGGTAATCCAGGGCCTCTATTAGAGTCTTTGACATAGTCCATCTTTCTTCACCCTTCTGCCATTGCCTCTTGTTCTTCACATAGTCTCGAGAACGATGATCAAATCCTCTCAAAATAACTAGAGATATCTTTTCAGCCCACTCTGTTCTGAACTCCTCCAAGTTTTTGATCTCCTCATCAAAGATACCCCTTCTGGAACTCTCTGGAAACCTTTCACTCTCTCTATTTGCAGTGCTTGACAATTCCCCTTTATCATCCTGATTCATAACCATCTCAAGGAAAAAGATATCCTCAGACCATTCCTTTAAAACAGATTCAAAGTAATGAGCAGCATTGATGGAAGTTGCCACTTTCAATAAGGCGTCATCATCAGTAAGGGCAGTCAATCCTTCAGCCTCCTGGCAGTGGATAAGTATGGAATCAAAAAATTTTCTTATAATAGGCAGACCTGCCAATCTGAGAAATCTTGACCTCGAAGTAACACTAGGCAATGATCGACAACGATCAATAACAGATGCTAGATGGCGAAGAAAGGCACTGGAAACCAGAGGAGACTTGTGATCATCAGTACATGATGAAAGAACTACCAGTTCAACTTTCGTTCTCCAGTTTTTCTCATCATCGGTGTCAAGTTTCAACTTATCTAGGGCATCACCAAGCTCTATTTCTGCCCATAGATCAAGCCAGTCTGGCCGATCACAAAATACAGATAGAGAAGAAATTTTCTGCCGGATACCATCATCATCAAAAGATAGCAAGATCCCAGAATGCTCCACCAAAGACTTAACCCTTTTGTCAAAAGCTATCATTAAGTCAATAAGATGTAGCCATGATATTCTAGCAGATGATGGAATACCTGTAATATTCTCCTCTTCTAGTTGACTAATGTAACTAGGGAAAATTTCTTTTGCCAAGTATGTGGATAAGGAGGTTACCATTGCTGAGACCCATTCTTTTCTGCAACTATAGCCAACTAGCTTTGCTTCATCAAGCAATGGCTGCAACATTTCATCCATAGAGTCAACATAATCCCTTGTGATCTTATATACTAGAGTAAAAATAAATTCCGGTTTATCAACCCAATTTGAGAAATGTCGTTGGGATGCCAATGACAAGGGATTAACAAGCTCTTCAATTACCCAAAGTGGTTGTTGTAGAGCAACTTCCCGATCATTGCCCTTGAGTTGCCTAGCTTTCCTTTGCCTTTGCAACTCCTGTAGGTTGCACAAAGCAAGAAAATTTTCAGAGTACTTGAGCTTGAGATCTGCTTCCATACTCAGTAGAGGATTCAAGACTTCATGTGCATCTGAATATGAGGTCAGGTTAGAAAGAGGTGGGGGCCATCCAAGTGAAGCAAGAAGTGCCCGATGATCAGCAATTGCCTGGGGTCTAAAAATGGCTAGAGCTCGATCTACTCTTTGATCAACTGCTGATACAAGATGCTTCCACTGAGGGTGTGTCTTTGTAATTGAAGTTAATATTTCTTCTGTCGTTTTTAGAGTTTTAATAGCAAGCGGACGCATTTCCTGCAACAGTTGAGGATATATTAAGGCACAAAGTGATGGTATTGGTTGGCAATATCATCTGGTTCAGACTATGAAAGGGTGCTCACTTCTGAATTCTGATTAAAAGAATGCTTCCTTAGGTTTTTGTTCATGGTATATGATACAGTATCTTCAATGTCGCCAACCAAAGTATCAAGTTTTAGTGCTGTCTCTGGAAGACCCACAAACAAGTTTAAGAAACTAGCAACATTGACAAAAGCTGAAACGTAAGAAATCAGACCACAGGAAACATGTATCATCGAAAAGCAGAACATTTATTGGTAATCACAACAAACCCACCTGAGGAAAAAAAAAAAAGGCACTGAAATAAGAATATTTCAAAACAAAAAAAGCATTTTTCCCACAATGTTCTTCAATTTGTACAATTTAAAACTAGTTGAAGGAAAAGTGAAAAACCCACCTGCATAGACACGAACCGTCTCCAACCTGGCCACTTCCTTTGCCAAGGCCGCAAGTTCCTCTCTGAAAACCTTCCCTGCCTTGCCACTCTCCTCTCCTCTTCCTCCATCTTCATTCAACATATCAAAAGAATTTCTCAGAAAAAAAAATTTTTGGCCATAATTTCTTAAAACTCAAAAACACCACAAAACCCAAAAACGCATCGAATGCTAGAAGATGATAAGAAGTAAAGCGAATCGAACCCGGTACAATGCCAGAAGAACAAGTGGACGAAAGACCGTTCAATCTGGCATCGACATCGCCGAAGAGGGCGTGGATTCGGCCGGAGAACGAAGCGTAAGCTACGAGACCCGCTCCCAGCCTCAGATTCAATTCGATTAAAGCTTCATCTAGGTCAACGCACTGAGCTTGGAGCTCCGGAACCAAGCTCGAAGCTTCGGCGACAGTGTCTTTAGTGTGAAACCGGTGGTCGAGGAAGGAAAGTGCCGAGGGTGAGAGATGAGACGGTGGAGGAAGGGTTTGGACCCACTCCATGCCTTCAACTCTCAAAGCTGCTTCGCCGCCGTGTGCGGTTGTTCTCCGGTGTCGGATTCCGACGAGTCCGTCGATGATTCGAACCTTTGCGTGTTGGATGGATCCGACTGTAGTTCGAATTTTATTTTTTTAATTTTATATTTATTTTGGTTTTGTTTTTTATTTTTTATTCTTCAATTTATCATTTGTAGTCATCAATTTTTTATTTGACGAAATATGTTTAATATAAATTTTTAAATTAATTATCAAAATATTATTTCTTTATTAGGTGAGTGATACAAATGGTAAATTTATTTGCATTATTCGCGTTGACGTAATTGATTGGGAAAAATATTTTTTAATTTAATCTTTTAATTAATCATTTTATGTGTCGAATGAGTTGACACGTCCAATCCAACGTGACGAAAATATGTCAAATACTTTTTATGGCGAAATTGTTATGTATTTTAATTGATATATTAATTCAATTAAATGATAACATGTTTCGATAGATAAACTTTATAATATTTTATTATAAATTTCTTCTATAATGAGATCTTAGATTATTCATCAATGAATGCTTAGCCACAAGTATTTTGGTTATCAAGAATGATCAGGACCATGTCATCAACGTTGCCCAACACTGGAATGTTAGATTTTTAAATGTTATGTTTGATTTCTAAAAAATAAAAAAATAAAAGCTGAAATTATAATTTTGAGCTCAATTTTAATTTTATTATTTGGATGCAGAATCTAACTTTTTTTAACAAAATAAACCTGTAAAATTGTATTTATAAATTATAAATTAAATATACATAAATAGTTAAGCTAATTGATATTTTATGATATTGAAGAATGCTGGTAGCATAGGCTACAGTAATGGTAACAACAATGATGAAAGTGATGGCAGGGAGTTATTACAACAATGGGGGTCAAAATATAAACCCTAGGGGTTAGAGTTGTTAGGTCAAATATAATAGATGATTATATGGACAACAAAAAATCTTAATTTGAACATTTACAATCTGAGTCAAGAATTGGGAAGGATTCTATTTAGGCTTTGTTTTGGTACTCATAATTGGAATTAAAATTTAGAACTATAATTTTTAATTTCAATTATGCTTAAATCGAAATTAGATCATAATATTAAATTTTACATTGTATAAAAAAAATTACATTTAAATTGTAAAAAAATTATGAAATGAAATTATAATTCTCAGTTTAATTTTAATTTGGATTATGATCTAAGAAGAAAATTATGTCCCACCATCCTTTTAAAATCATATGTATTAATAATTAAAATTTTATTATGATGACAATAGATATATGTTATGGATGAGGTAGACAATTGTGGTGGTTGATGATAATATTAGAGATAAAATTATCTAAGTCACTAGTTATTTCACTAGAGTGAAAACCTTTCCTACCAAAATATAATAAAATTAAATTGAAATAGAATTTGAGTTTGAATTAGCAGTGAGTGAAGTAAGCCATGATTGTGCAATTTATGATCTGGTTAATGTAAAATTTTCAGAAATTATCAAAAAGATACACACTACCCAAAAATTTTCAGAAACACAACATACCAAAGGAAAAATTTTCAGAAACACACTGAGATCCAAAAAGAGCGTGCAAAATAAAGAAAAAGATTCAGGGGAAGAATTAGAGAAACACAGAGTTAAGAATATTTGCACCCAGCCCAAGTTTTTAAATCAAAGGAACTTTGCATGGAAACCCATGCAAGATTCACAGAAAACTGGAACAAAAAAATTACCAGAAAATTAATCTGACTCACCCATGAATTTGCTTGTAAATACCTCGACATAGGCATTCATCCACACTCTACAGACAATTAATCAAAGAAACTCACCCATCAATCATAAACCTCACAGTAGAAGCAGCAATTTCTAAATGCATGAATTTGCAGAATTGTGTAAGTGATTATATTTGAATTAAAAAAAAAAATTGGGACTAACTAAATTCAAAGAGTCATTAAGGAAAAATTATTACATGCTCTAGACCATCATCATCCACTACCCTCACATCCAAATGAGAAAAGGATACTCAACTCAAGTAAAAACCCATAGTTTGATAAACATTTTGAAATTCAAAGCTCAAAAAGGGGTACCACTTCCACTTCTTGTTTCAGTAGGGCTGTATAAAGTAGACCTGTTCCTTGGTCTATTCTCCTCCAACTGCCTGACAACTTCATCCATGCTGGGTCTAACTGATGCCACTGGTGCACAGCACCCCATTGCCAGCTTCAGTGACTGGACCAACCCATCTTCCATGGGACTTCTTATCCCTTTCAAGAGTTCCACATCAAACACTTCCATTGTTGTCTCCTCCAAAACTGCTACTTTCACCATTGATGGCAAATCCACAAATTCACCACTTCTTCCATTTTTTCCAGGTTTCTTCCCAATCAAAATTTCCAACAGTAATATACCAAATGCAAAAACATCAGTCCTGGAATTGCATTTCTTCATTTTCTGAAGCTCTGGAGCCTTGTAGCCGTCAGTCTTGGCAAGTGCCACCATTTCATCAGCTATAGCAGGAATCATTAGCTTATCAAGGCTGAAATCGGTGAGCCTGGCAACGAAAAAGTCATCCACAAGCACATTCTTGGATCTTACATTTGCATGAGTGATTGGAACATCAAGTCCTGTATGAAGATACGCTAGCCCTCTTGCTATACCCAAGGCAATCTTGTGTCGCCTAGCCCAGTTCAGAACTGGTTTTCCTGCTTTAGTTTCTGTAGAAAATTAAAGTTACAATATAATGTTCAATGCCAAGCCACATTTTTCAAATCACTAAAGCCAAACAGGTATTTAAGTTCACTACTTCAACATTTCAATTTCATTTATATTTTGTCTAGATCTCCAAGAAAATGAAATATTACATCAGAATAATCTTTGGATAAGAACACTTGCTAGTCACGTCTAGTTGTGCCAAAAAAGTGAGTTAGTGACATTCATGATCACAGATAACAAGGAGGCATAAACTATTTTATCCTAGCAATCAATATTTCAGCTTAAGACTTTTTTGAAAAAAAATTGTCATTGGGTTAGACTTGATATACCCTGGCTTCCATTCCCAAGGTATTTTTGCAAGATCTTGCTATTACATAGTTATTGTTTTTGGATCATCAGCCTTCGATAAAGGGAAGATCAAGAATGACACGCAGAGGATCTGCCCAAATGGGAGATGGGGAGGAGGAGACAGCCCTGTTACAAAAAGTTCCTTGTATTATATGATATATCATGATTTTGCAGGGTTTGCACAGAAAGTTGCAAACCCCCCCCCCCCCAAAAAAAAAAAAAAAAGGAAAAACCTCCCCTGGTTCATGACATATTGTTTTGATCCACTTGGGGGACAATACCTAGGTACAACAGTAAGGATATGATCATATGAATAGATGAAAAACAAACGTACATGGGCTATAGCGTTAATGGAGATTGTAGCCCAAAATAGTAGAACATATGATTGGTTTTAACTGCCCGAAATTTCAACTCAAAGTCATTATCTATTGTCTATTGGAGATAATAATTGGCCAGGATTAACTTAATATATTTGTATGTAACAGGACAAGTGGTCAATTTATCAGATAACAGGACAAAGTAACTCCTACAATAACCTATGCCATGGAATAATCACATTATTTTACAAGAACACCATGGAGAAAGGATCCTGGTCAAAATGGCAATGATCTTCCTCCTATGAATTAGATTTCTTAGGTTAAACTCCTAATAGAGTAGGTAGTCAATCCCTATAATCATGCTGGCAGTATTGTCTGAATTCTCAACTAATAGCACAATCCACAGTATTGTCTCCTATGAATAGGAGTTCTTTGGTTCAACTCTTAATAGCTCTCTCTCTGTATATATATGGAAGAACAAAATGTCGACTATGCTATTAATTACTAATAATGAAAACACCAGCATGGCAGCATTGTCTCAACTATTAGACCTGATTCCTGAATGGGGCATTACAATGTAATACAAGTAACAGAGAAAACCATTCAACTGCTCAAAGAAAATAGGGCAGGCAACCTATTGGCATGCATGCATGCATGCCAATAGATAGGCACAATCCCAAAATGTTTAATTCATCATAGAAGCGAGTTCTTGCTCAGTCAGGTTTCATTTAAGATAAAGTGTGGAAAATCAACCAATTATAAGGGGACAAGAACTCAGCAAACAACAATCAAGAGTTCTCATAACTACTTCACAGATGCAAATCTTGCTTAAACTAATATTCAAATCTCGGTGCTTGAAGAAACCTTGTGGACAATTATATCATTAACTAGCTGTTAATAGTTCTTGTCGGTGTATCATATACAATCTTATGTCTCTGGCAGAAAATTCTTCACCTAAAAGTTCAAACATTATTACGATGGGTCCTAAACATGTACTGAAAGTTGGTATGACTTTCATCACAGGATAATTTATTTTCTCCTTAGGCTGAACAAATCATCAGCAATTTGATTTATAGGTGTTTTCAGTTGAAGAAATCTTGATCAAATAAGACAATAACAAGCTACAAAAAGAGTTTGATTATGATGACAGTTTTAAATGGTTTAAATGAAAGTGCAGTGTCTATGCAATATGAAATTCCATGTATGCAAGCAATAAAGGGAAATGTATAGCAGGATTATGTATCGAACAAACCATGTAGAAGATCGTGAAGAGTTCTAAGAGGCAGATAGTCGTAAATAAGGAGCTTCTCCCCTCTCTTCCCCTGATAGAAAGCTCTCAGAGGAATCAAATTCTCATGGCGAATTTTTCCCAATTGCTTTATTACTGGCAAGCATGAATTCCTATCCCTGCAGGTACCTTCTCTCAACAACCTCAAAGCAATGGTGCCTCCATCAGCAAGCTTCGCCTTGTAAGCAGTCCCATAACATGTCTTCTCCATAACTTGCCCAGTTGCATTCAACACATCATCCAACGTCAAATTCTCACCTCCAGGGAATAACATAAGCTTCCCCTCACCGGCTCCAGCAACCGCATTACCACCGTTTTCTTCATCATCTTCTTCCTGCAATTCATCTTCACTCTGTTCCCCACCCTTCCTCTTCTTGTTTTGCATATAGCCAATCAACAAAGAAGCTAAAACCACAGCTGCTGTCATCAGACTGATTACTATACCAGCAATTGCACCAGAACTCAGTGTAGAGGTCCTACTGCAACTTGTCAAAGGTGGTCCACACAAGCCAGGATTATTCCCTTCAAAAGCTTCCAGACCAAATTTGGATTCTCCAAACAAAGGCAAAACCCCGCTAAAATTATTGTGGGAAAGATTCAATTTTTCAAGTCTTAGCCCTGCTAAGCTTTGGGGAATTGTACCCGTAAACATATTATTCCCCAAGTCAAGCTGCTTTAGCCCACCAAACCGGGTAATGAATTCAGGGAAATTCCCAGAAAACTTGTTGCTACCCAAATCAAGAAATTGCAAATTCTTGCAAGAAGAGTTTGGCAATGCCGGTTCAGAAACAGACCCAGAGAGTAAATTACCATGGAGTCTAAGGTAAACGAGCCTGTCACACAAATTCCAGATCGATGGGGGCAGGGCTCTCCACTCAGCAAATTGTCACCCAAATCGATGTCAGAGAGAGAGGAGCTGTAGCCAAGCTCAAGAGGGATGGTTCCTTTCAACGAGTTGATGTTAAGATAGAGGCTTTGAAGCATAGGGAACTCTCCAAGCTCTCTGGGGAGTGAACCAGAGAGATTGGCAGCTGGAAGTTGAAGAGAGAGCAGGTGTACAGAGGGGTCTTTGTACAGTGAAAGATTGCTCCATTGTGGTGAGGATAAGTCGCTGCAGGACAGAGGAGAGCCATTGGAGGACACCCACTTGAGGCCTCTCCACTGGCAAAGTGGTATAGAAGAGTTCCATGAAGACAAAACAAGGTTCTCTGTGTTCCCTTGCAGTGAAGCTCTGATTTTTCCCAAGAGAAGCTCAACATCCGAAGAAGCGGATGAAGACAAAGACTCGGACAAGGCACTGGCTTTGCTGAAGCAGAAGAAGAAGGAGAAGAAGGACATGAAAATGTAGAGAGAGGAAATCTTCATGACCGCGATGAACTAGCACAGCAGAGAGGAAAAGGAAGAGGGGGAAAGAAGGCGGTGTGGGGTGGTGGGGAGTTCAAAGAAAGAGGCTCTCTTTTCTGGGAAAGCTGACAGAGTGTTGACTATGAGTGAGCTCTCCCAGTCTCAGGACTTCAACGGTCATGATTCTATGCTACATTCATGCAATACACATCCCCTCATTGCAACAAATCATGCACCGTTTTGGTGGGTACTATTTCCACCATTTTATGCTTAAGCTCTTAAAAATGATGTTTTTGGACAATTTTGAATGTTCAATGATTTTTCCTCTTTTGCTTTTTTCCAAGTCCCGTATTATATTACTTATTTGTTTCTGCACGCTTAAAATGGCCTACCTGTTTAATGTTGATTACTTTACTTGCATTGCAGTTTGCATTCTCTGAGGAAGTAAGGTTTTCTATGCAGGACGCTACCTCTTGCTTGTCATCTCAAGGAGGAGATTGTGAAGGGGCAACATCTGGTCCCCTGAGGCCTATGTGTTTATCGCCGCACGCGTGTCAATATATGGTCTTGATGGAGACTGATGCACCGTAGGATGATTTGATGAGGGGGGTGTGGCATTAAACATGATGCAGATGATGTGCAAGTACAACTTGAGGGGCACAAAGTGGGCCTATATGCTTGTGGGTCAGAGTACAAAAGAAGAGATAATGAGGAGAAGAAAGAAAAAGATGAATCTATGTCTCGTGGCAAAACAAAATATGCTGATACGAATAGAAAGAGTGGTGTGACCCATGTCATAACAGTGGAAGTGATGGGAAGTGATGGAATGAACAAAAGGGTGGGCTTTGCCCTGTGGAGGGTGGTGTTCGCGTGGGGTGACATCCACCCATGCCATCCAGTAGGGGGTATAAAACTTTGGCTTTTTGTATTGTGCATTTCATATTTGTGTAGAAGCATTACGCTCTTACTCTTTCGTGTATCTTCTTTCAAAATTCAAATTCACTTTTTTTCTGTTTAGTAAATTTTATAAAAATATTATAGAAAATATTTTAATTAAAAATTACTTTTTATTCATAAAATTTAGGATAATATAAGATTTTTCTCATTTTAAAATTAAAATAAATCACTAACTTTAACAATAATTTACAATAGAATTATTAATTACCTATTAATAAAAAATTTCAATGTTTAAACTTAAATCATCAAATTATCATAAATGCAAAATTGATCAAACGAGCAAAGAAAAATTGTTCCATTTTAAAATTAAACTATGTTATAAGTTATAACAAAAGTTTTAGATTAAACTTGCATATTGCGACGAAGCAGGATAGCGTGAAATAATATTAGTACTTGACTAAACTTTTAAAATAAACAAACAAATCTATATTTGAGAAAAAATATATAATTTTATTGATAAATTTTAAAAACTTCATTTTTCTTCAATAATCGAAGTATTTATAACTCAAGAGTAGTAATTCTAATCAGATACAAAATCATAATCAAATCATAATCAAATAAGAAATCCTAAAAATAAATAACTAATTAAATATAAAAATTTCTAAATATAAGAAAAAATGAAATCATAAAGATAATGAATGATTTTGATATCCTTAATTATCATAAAATTTCTAAATTATCTAAATAATATCTAAATATAAATTTCTAAATTATTATAATTAAAATTAATATCAATTATTCTATACCACGACACAATACTTTAGAAATTTTTCGCCTAAACGTCCCGCGTCATTTTCCTCCACTTGAAAAAAAACTTGTTCTCAAGTTTATTAGAACATCAAAAGAATAATATGAGTAAATATTTGCTACATTAAATGTTTTGAAATTTTTCATAATATCTTGTAAATTTAAAATATAAGTATCATCATTAATCTTCTTTATAATCTCACTCTCCTTTGAACATGTCTTGTATTGAGATAAACTTGATAAACTTGCACTTAGAATCAGATCAACATGGTGCTTGATATCCCTCGTGGTAGGCAATTCATCAGATAGATTTTCTGGCATTACCTCATTGAATTATGATAGCAACGGCTTGACTACTTCTAGAAGTTATACTTTCTGCTCTCTTTCAGCCGTCAACACCTCTTGTTTCACATTCAAAACATGCTCCCATTTGACTCTTTATAATGATCAACATGTGCAAGGGTATCTTGAACTTTATTAGATACTTTATAATTATCCTCATTATAATTCTAAAAGGAATAATAAGATATATTCTTCTCTTGCAACAGCAGTTCATCCTTTCGAGCAATATTTCGTACCTTTCGTACCTCAGATACTGTTCGCTCTTTATATTTATGTATAGATTTTTGCCCTTGATGACATCTCTGATACCGCTGAAACAAAATATGTTCATAATCAAAAGGAAAAAACTTATCCTGCAATAATTACTTCATTCTGAATTAGGTTCTGACAAGTGCTTTTTCTTCATGTTGCCTCTTAGATTGTAACCATTTCCACCATATTGAAGCTTTACCCTTTAATCTACTTGCAACAAGTTTTACCTTCTTATCCTCCAAGACTTCTATATATTGAAAGAATCGATCTACCTCTGCAATACCCATTAAAAAAAAGGGATGTTTATCTTTAATTAGAATTGATGGGCATCTCGATCACCATAACTATTCCTCCCATGTCTAACGTTCCTCCTTAGTTCCACTATAAAATTATCTTCTTCATCAAACTCCTCCACATAAACATGATGTTTACGTTTATATGCAGAAATAGATTTGTCGAAAGGTTACCCGTAAGTGACATCATCTCGGAGTTGTGGCTTATCAACGTTCCAGTTTCTATTAGTATTTCATAGCTAAAGCATTAAGTTGATCTATAATTTCTTTAAGGCACAATTCTAAACGCCAGAATCTACGATCTACTTGTTACTTAAAAGCCTTCAATGCCACCCCATGATCTTGCATTGCAGATCGTGAGGCCTTAGCCTTCTGATCTCCGTCATAAGGGCCGTCACTTCCTACCAAATTATTTGCCATCAAGTTTGCGGGGTTAACCTGCTCTAATATTAACTAACATAGCAGGATAGCGTGAAACAAGGCTAGCACTCGACTAAGCCTTCAAGATAAACAAGCAAATGCGTGCTTGAGGAAAAAGTATGTAATTTTATTGATAAATTTCGAAAACCTTCGTTCTTCCTCAATAACCAGGGTATTTATAACCCAGGAATAACAATCCTAAACAGATACAAAATCATAATCAAATTCTAATCAAATAAGAAATCCTAAAAATAAATAACTAATTAAATATAAAATTTTTAAAATAAGAAAAGATAAAATCATAAAAATAACGAATAATCTCGATATCCTTAATTATCATAAAATTTCTAAATTATTTAAATAATATCTAAATATAAATTTTTAAATTATTATAATTAAAATTAATATCAATTATTTTATACTACGATGATATTTTAAAAATTCTTCGATTAGACACCTGCGTCACATTGTCTTTCAATAAATAATCATTAGCAAAAATTGAATACAAAACTTTAAAATCAACACAGTTCTGTCAATTGATTAGCACATGAGCAATTCATTTAACATCACTTATGTGAAAGTATGCAAAAGGATAATACAATTTGCATTGGAGTCCTTTTTATTTTTTTTAATAAAAAATGTAAATTGGGGTATGATTTTAGGCGAACTTGTGTGAATTTTGTGACTCGGCTCTTAAAAGAATAATTCAAACCAGACAAACAAAGAATTTATATAGAGCAAAACGGCTTCGCCATAATGGCATAGGCCCACCACTAACTTTGGCTTTAATAAAATATCAAAACATTACAATTAATGTTCTTCTGCCATAATTTGGTAATTGATCCGTTGTGTCAACCTTTTTCTTTTACTTAATCTATTAAATTTACTATGTTGGTTCGGTTCTAGAAGCATATAATGTGGCAATGAACTTGCAATTTAATTGACACCGAATTTAATTTCAAGACTGTGATATAATAATGTTGAAGGACCATCTTCCATGAAGGTAATGATTCCTTATCTTCTACGAATGATTCTATATTTTTCTAACTTATTTTTTAAATAATTTTTAATTATTAAATAAAATAAATATAAATTACTTTTTATATTTTGAAAATAATAAATATTTTGTTTTTTTATTTAATACTTATTTTATTAAATATTAAAAAGATTATTAAAAATAAATTTTACGAGAAGATAATATTACTCTTTTTATGTGATGCCAAAAAAGAAAGCCATCCGTTAAGTATACTTCTCACCATGAAACGTTTTGGGAAGTCCCGTATGGATGACAGTGTCATATGGAGACTATCTTTCAACCAGAGTGTTTCCTGAAAAAAAAAAAAAAAAACTCAAATCTTCTCGTCAGAAGCAGATACCATCTTCAAATTCTCATTACTAAAGTCACCATTGTTGATAACAAGAAGAGGAGTCAAGATTAATGAATTTATAATTTAAGTTAATAAAATAAAATCACATGAGATAAAAAAAAAATAAAGAAGTTAATTACAAGAAATAAAGTGACAGACTCAAAATTACATACTCACATTTCACCCCGAAACCACATAACGACAAGTTGAATTTAACTAAAAAACTATTATTGCTGTGTGGAAAAGGTGTAATAATATTGATGATTCTATGAATTTTTTTTTGTATGTTTTATAAACAAATAAGTAAATTCATTAATTTGTGCCTTTTTCAAAAACTTACTTGTCTTTTAAACATTGTTACCTAGAAGAGCGTGAGATTGAATAGTGAATTAGTAGCAATCATGTTAAGCCACTATCAACTAAAATGAGTGTTAATGTCTTTGTTGATTATTATTGCATGAAATATAAAACCACTCGATGTTTTTATGTCCACTTGCCTCCACTTTAGGACCATATAGGAGCCCATAGGCTCTTGCAAAAGGTCCTATTATTCATATAGAACTTGGAAGGCTATGGAAAAAAGTGGATTACAATGAATGATGAAAGACATAAACAATACCAGCTAATCAAAAAAAAAAAAAAGAAATAAAGAACATCTGCAGACAGCAACCCTACGTTTTGAGTTGCAAAATTTCTCAATGAGTAGTATTGCTCCTATATCAATTCAAAATTGTAACTACGCTACCGCGAAACTCTTTGATATTGACTTTTGAAATCAATCTAACATTCATGCACAGACTGTTTATTACAAATTCAAGAGTTAATAGTGGTTAAAGATGATTTTTTTCTATTTTAATTATTTGAATTCAAATATTAAAGCAATGCTTAAAAAAAGTAATTCTTTTAAATATATTAAGTGAATGTGAGATGTAAGTCCTTAAAATTATTATAGTAGAGATTTAGTTTTAGTTAACGTAAAAGCATTCTCAAAAATACTTTTATTGTAAAAAATAGTAATTTAATTGTAAAATTACATGCGTATGTAAATATGACAATTGAAAGAATAATTTTTTTGTTTACTCTTTCTCTCTTAAATTTTTAGTTTATCATAACTACTAACTATAAGTGGAATGGAAACTAATAAAAAAGAATACATTACGTACTGCATAGGCCTGTTTCTATGCTAGGGTTGTAATTAAGGTCTTTTTTTTTTGAACACTTCTTCAGCTAACATAATTAGGATTTTTTTTAATCCATTAACTTCATAAAAGCTCATATAATAATTTAACTACATATTATTTAAGGTAATTAGATAGATATAAAAATTATTTGAACATTTGATATTATGATAGCAAGTAAGTTTTTTCAACAAAATAAAATATTAACTACGTAAATTAAACATATATTTATCAGTAAACTTACTAGTTTAATAGATTAAAACATAAATAAATATTTTTTTAATTAACAAAATTTTAAAAAGACATAAGGAACTCTTAAATATGTTGAGTAATGAACGGCAAAATGTTAACAAAACTCATCCCAGGAGAGCAAGATGATAAAATTTAAACTACAGGGTGACAAAGTAATATTTTCCCAAACAAAGGAGAAAAACAAAATTTAACCCTAATTTTGCCAAGAATTTCGTACGGTATTCAATTCCTTATTTTTCAAGTTAAAAACACAAAATCTACTTTAAGATTTTGAATGTGAAAAGAAGTGTCTAACTCAGGTGTTCTTTGACCATAATTTTTTATTTACTCTGTAACACCAATCTGGAGAGATCATTTCTGCTTATATTTTTCTGAACCCCAATGATAATGTTTTCATGATTATAAGCATGTTAAGGAACAGTGAAGTCTCTGAAGGATATCAGATACGTCCTACTGATATTGTGAATCAACCAAAATCCACACTTGAAGAAGCGAATAGACAGCAATAACGCTGTTCAGCATGGAGGAAACATTACTTTTTTTATGTTACAGAACATGTGATGAAACATGCTCATGTTGATGATTTTTCTTTCTCTCTTTTGCGTTTCTCATATATTCTTCATTTTTCTAGATCAGTTTTACAGTTCAAATTCAATATCACATGTATTCATATCTCAATCTTTATCTTCTAAATCAATTTGAGTTATATCCTAATTAATATTCTTAGTTTTGAGTAGAGGATTTGCAGAGTTATTAACCATTGGCTAGATGTCACTTACAAGCTTTTTCTACGTAAAATTTTTTTATGGGCTACATGATTTGTTGTCTAGTCTTCTGTCTCATATTCTTCAAACTTTACTTAATAATTAATTTTAATTATTCATAATTAATTTAAGCACTCTCATAATTTTAATTAATAATTAATTAATATCAAAGTTATAAACTAGGTAGCATGTATTGACCATGCTTCAAATTAAAAGTGCTTTGCATAGTATTACAAATATAAAATTATTCATGCAAAACAAAATCATTTTTTAGTTATAGATTGTGCACAATTATTAATAATTTAATGTGTTTACATCATCAGTTTGATTAAAAAAGCAATTTAAATAATATTTTTGTGCGAGTAAGATATTTTAAATATAAACAAAATCTGCTCAAATAACATTATTCTACACTCCACCATAAATTTGATTACAACATTGTATTCATTTGCAACGATATATAATTACATACTACAATTTTTTTTTTTGGTTTGGCTCTTTTCTTAGATTTAACATTTTCTGTGGTAGATCTTGTGTTTTTGTTTCCCTCTTAGTGTTGTCTTTCAAGATCTTCATTGTCATTAAATGTGACAGATTTATTATTTTGCATAAATAACTACTATCTTATTGTTGTTGTATGTATAGTATTGCATTTTTTTTAAACTAAAAGTATATCTACGGATTCGACCCATTTAAACTACTCATAAGCCTAATGTTTTGGAGGTATAATAATATGGTCCTTCTCATAAAATGTGATTCTTAAGAATCAAACCACAATTCTTATATCTAAAAATATAACTCACTTCTATTATACTATGACTTTCTCAGTTATATAGTATTACCTCTTTGTTGATAAAAATGTTTGATATTCAGTTACAATGACATGTTCAAACATATTCAATCATTGTAGAATGTATAGTATCTTGTCACCATTCACATTTGAAACATATTCTTGATGGATTTTGATCCATTATTGGATAATTTGATGAGATTGGTTTTGCATACGACATAATGCAGATTATGTGCACCTTGAGACACAGAGGTCATGTGCTTGTGGGTGGCCAAGATATTTTGCATACTATAAAAGTATTGCAGCTAATACAACATGTGACATAAAAATTAAAATTGCAATTATCAAATTAATTTTAAAATAAAATCTAAACTATTAAATACAATATTCTTAATATATGTAAGAATCTCTTGGTTATAATACACAATAAAAGAAGAGATAATGTAGAGAAGAAAAATAAAAGGTGATTCTATGTTCCATGGCTACATACACTCATACTCAAAACTATGATATGAATGCCTACCAAAGAAAAAATTATGATATGAATGAGCAATAAGGAACACTCTGCAGTTTCGAGGGTGGTGTTCATGTTGGTGAGTTCTACCCATTCATCCAGTGGGGCTGGCTTTCTAAAGAAAACATATGGTGATATGATGAAACTCTATAAATTTATAGAAAAATTCATCCGATTCATATTAGGCCTATGTTGAAAGAATGAAGGAATGGAAAAAAAAAAAAAAGAAGATATTTCCAATTCAGTAGCACTGAAAGATTATCTTAAAAGTGCAAATTGTACTAACTACACTCATCGATACACATTTATTTAACAAGGCAATTAGATTTTGCTAGGACAAAAACCATGCATAGTTTCTCATAGCAATTGAATACTGTATAGGAAACTACAAGTAGTCCAGACATAATATGAACCATGCTCAAAATGTGAACAAGCTTTCTGTCCTGGCCCATGGATAATTACCTTATACAAATGAGAACAATTTTAAATATCGGAAAGAGTGTTTTCGGGTCTGTACTAATTAAGCCAAACGCAACTGCAACCTTGTATGTTAGCGTGTGTAATTTGTTTTTGTTTCTCATCCATGTGAAGCAAAACAAGCCTGGGGATAATGTGCTTCCAGTATTCACCTGCGAGTGCGGGGAATGCCCACATTGCAATTGCAAGTCTGAGGAGAGAAATATGTGTGAAATTTTGAGAACAATTCCAGCAAGAGGGATCATGCTTAGTGATGGAAAGTTGAGATTCTCAATTAATGGCAAGCCTGTAAGCCATTGTGTTGGCATATCCAGATAAAAAAACAAAATTGCTAAAGAAAAAGGCACAAACTTATCTTTTACACCCCTCAGCCAAAACCAAAAAAACAAAGTTGTATGAACCATAAGACCATAAATTGGTGATAAGGTTCTGTTGAAGAACACAGCTCTACAGCAGTCCTGTCCTCTGTGTGGCCTTCACTTGGTTTCAGCCTTCCTTCGCACCCATCATCAATGGATAGTTTCAACTCTCTTAGTGTATGTTTTTTCTTCATGTTTAACCAGAAATTATTTGCAGCTGTGTGATGTCTCTAAAGAAAGAAAATTTTAGGTAGAATATTGAGATAAATATATATCTAACATCTAAGCAATGCAAAATGTCATCTGCATAAATGACAATTCTACTCTATCAAAGTCTTTCTTTTCCCTTTTCAATTATCACTCAAAGCTATACATTGAACAATTTTATAATGCAGAAATAGAGCGCTTCAGGATGACTTGCTCCGGTGCCTCTACTTGTATTTTTCCATTATTTTTCTAGCTTCTTCCTCAGGATCCTTCATAGGAGTGGTGGTGGTTCCTCCATTCTCACCAGGTCCTTGATCTTTATTAAATGCTATGAATGCAAAGTATGCAAGTCCCATCGTGGCCTGTCATCAAGCAATTTACTTGTCATTAACCAGAACAGAGAGCATGAATGCTCAGAACCACCTTCACCATTGGAATACATTCAGAGTTTTTACTTGAAGACACGGAAAAGTGCTTTACATATGGCAAAGCTATACACTAATAACTGAAGGCTATCTTTCTTGGAACACAAAGAAGACCAAAAGATGCAATTCAACCCTACAGTTTCAAGAGAGAGAGACAGACAGAGACACAGAGAGACAGAGAGAAAAAGGAGGGTGGCAATGAGCATAAGTAAACAGTGAGCAATGGAGATCATTAAAAAAAGCAGCACAATTATTTTAGGCCTTTGCCAGAGATTACAACTTTATTTGGTTTTGTCTTCATTTAAGTTCTGGTCAAGACTATAAAACCTCTTCAAAAAGATGGTACGGATACAAATCCTGTATGGCAGGACGCTATTGGTTGAACCATGCATGCTGTATAAGTCGCCATATGTAATTTTAATAGAAAACGTACATCACTGTATAAAACTGCACAAATGACTTCATATGAGTTCAACTGGCTCCAATTAAACTTTTTTCCCATAAAATTAGATACAGCTGCTTGTGTAGTTTTGTGCCGTTTGGCCAATGGAAAATTGCTACATAAGCATTGCATTGATACCCATCTTTATGTATGGGTATGATAGGGCAAATTTCCTAGTGCCATACTACTGCAGCTGCTGGTATAAATCAGCCCTAAAGGGATGCAAACTCAATGTTGGCATAATTGAATCATGGAATTGACACCTAGCTGCACAAATAGAGAATTCTCACCTTATCAAGAAAGAATAAGATACTCTCTCTCTCTCTCTCTCTCTCTCTCTCTCTCTGTGCAGCTGCACAAGTAGAGAATTCAAGAGAATTCTCACCTTATCAAGAAAGAATAAGAATTACTGAAATAGAATCTCTCTCTCTCTCTCTCTCTCTCTCTCTGTGCAGCTGCACAAATAGAGAATTTTTGCCTTATCAATAAAGAATAACACTTAATTACTGAAATAGAAGCAGTGGCATTTCCAGAATATTTATATTACTTGCTATACAATGGACTTAATTTTACAAGACTTCCTTTTCTTAATATTCAAGCAGCATTAGTAAACTAAAAGTACCTTCACTGTAATGCATGAGCATGACAATTGATTTCATATGAAGAATTTGTAAAAGAAAACTTAAGAATAATCTTGAAATTTTAATCTTTGAAGACAAAAATAAAACGGATGACTTACCAATACAAACAAAGCTGTAGAGAGGAAAGACTTGAGTACAAAAAGCGAAACACTTAAAGCCACAATAGTTACTGAAATCCTTGCTATTGATCTTGGTACAGAATTCTAGCACCATGGAAGAGGAGAAAAAGAAAAGACAAACACAAAAAACACAGAAGAAATTATTCTAGTATTTGCGACAAATTTGAATATAATAGCTAGACTAGATTAAATGGTTGATATTTAAAGTTTGAAAGGACAATTCTAACTTACAGGAACCAGATTAGTGCCTGCCTCAATTGCATCCCTTCCAACTTTCCATGCAGTCTGCAGAACTATCAAAGGCAAAGACAATGATAGGTAAAATGAAAGAGAAATTATTAGGTTTCCTGGACAAGCATAGAAGCTGGGAAAAGGAACTATGCAAAATAAAACTGCAGGGTTTTGATACAGAACAGCCCACCATAGGACAATTTATACAAATCACAAGACACTTTCAATACACAGCAACTCTTAATCATATGGTGTTTTCCTTTCAATAAAGGATGACTCATCAGGATTGCATAAACTTAAGACCAATTCCCAGTCTTATGTTGACCCTTCATGAAATTACGAATGTCATGCAGACAATTAAGGAATATGAAATGGCTAACCGTGAAAACCATCCAAGAACAATCACCAGGTTGACAATCAAATGCAGCCGCATGACATATGACCAACATTTTAATTTTTTTTTTCTGTATTCATGACAGATTGACATCTTTGAAATAAATATATCACTCTTTTCAGGTTTTTTTTTGTTGGGTGGGTTTTTTTTTGGGGGGGGGGGGGGGTTGGCAATCGCAATCTCTCATGTACTTATGAAAATCATGAAAAGACCATATCATCTGGGTATCCATACCTACATAGGAGACTATGTGAAAATTTTAGGAATAAATTTAGATTTAAACCTCCTTCAGGAAATTTGACCTGCCATACACAACGCATAAATGCATCCGCCAAGGAAACACTAATACCAGTATAAGGAGACTAGCTTCTTAGTAAACCAAATTCAACTTCTTCCCGAGACTTGATAGTTTGATGCTGTCCAACCCCAGTACTCTCAGCATAGTTTTTCATTGTCATGCATATGCATGAATTCTAAATGTAAAAACCTTACTCAATACAAGACACCATTTAATAAAATGAAGTTAGTACCTAATAGTGGCTAATACTAATGATTTAGGAAAATATTGTTAAAATAACCGCAAAGAGAGAAAGTACTCTGAAAATTATGTTGATGTGATGTAGTTTGAGTCAATCACTTGAGAAAACCCAAATTGGTAGTCAATAACTTTCATTTAACCCCAAAAATTAGCAAAGGTTATTAAGCATATGCACTACGAGCTAAATTTCAGCATGACAATTAAGTATGACTACTATTTTACTTTTTAATGCATTACTTCAATAGTCATAGTGTTTTCACTTTTAAGCAACAGTCACCAAGTCTCGCCAAAAAAAGTTTCTGTTACCATCAAAACCAGAACTTGCCATAGAAAGTATAAACAAGTTTGCAGGCTATTACATAATAACCCATTAACTAAACTGGAAATTACAGTCCCTTCAACTTTATTTCCAAAAAACTGAAAAATCTCATCGGCCCAGATACTAAAGGTAACAGAATACAACAATGAAGCAAAACAAAAAAAAAATCCGAAAAAAAAAGTCGGGCCAACCTTTAAAGAAATTCGATTGTGCTGCAAAAATTCCAAAAGGGAAGCGAGGTTTCTGGGTTCTGGAAATCTTGAAGCGAGTGTTTGAGAGGCAAGGCTGCTTCTTTAACTTCAAAAAGGAATCGGATGAAAGAAACTGAGAATGGGTAAGAGCCAAGGTTGGACTTTGGCAGCAATTTGGAGAGCAAGAGGCGGTGGAACAAAAATTGTAAACAAAAACTGAAGCAGACATTATCTATTTTTATCACAGCAAAAAGCTAGATTACTTCCAATAAAAGAAGTGAAAAATGGTTGGTTTCAGGTGCACATTGTGGAAGAACTGGAGGAGTCTGAATGGGACATTGAAGTGAGGTTTTGCAACTACAAAGCAAACTAAACTGCAAACTGGATGAAAATGGGAACACAGTTCTGCCTTTGTTCTTAGCCTCACAAAGCTGAGCAATAGGGCCCATGGGTTCTATGTTGAAGACTTCTCTAGGAGCCCAAGCATTGTCCAAAAATGAAAATATCTATGCCCATTTTGAAAAAAAAATGAGAAATTTATAATTAGTGAAGTAGTTATTTTAATTTTTTAAATAAAAATAAAATAAAGGAAATACATTGACAATCAAATATTTGTATAATTATTTAAAATTTAAGAAAATATATTTTATTATTTAAATAAAATAAAAAAATAGAATAAAAAATGATATATACTTTAGTGTGTATCAAAATAGTCTCAACTGATAGTGTCTTACTTTTTAACATGAAAAATTTTCAACTTAAACAATAATATTAATGTTGCTATGAATGTTTCTTAAAAAAATCGTGCTTCAATATTTTGTATGAGGTAGTGATATTTGTATGTTATTTTTTCGATTATCAAAGAGAAATTGTTTATTAACAATTTTAATTACATAATATTGTATGTCACTTTTTTTCATAAGGATTGATCCAATGTACAGCATCGTCTCTCGTGAGAGAAACTAGATTAGTTCTTGTCTAAGGACAGCAAAAAAAAAGATTAATTCTTGTCTGAAAATTAAAATAACGTAATTTTTACACTAAGCAACAATACTAGAAAATAACAATCTTTACTATGATGATTTTTCGGAAGTAAATAGAATAAATATCTATTTTAGTCACTCAAATATATACGTAACATCACATTATAAATATATCAAATTAGTTATTTAGTGATTTATTTATTTTAAAATAAGAAATTTATTTTATAAAAAAAGTAATGAATTACAATAGTTAATGAAAAAATTAATAATAAAATATACGTACATGTATAATAAATATTGAGATTATTAAAATTTGTTTCTTTAATTTTCTTATTAATATTTATAATTTCTCATTTTTTTGATAAAGTAAACATTTTATTTTAGAAGATCTAAATTCAATATTAATTTATGTCATTAGATTTATCTTAAAAAGATGAAATTGATGATGTTAATTTTTATCAAAAGATCAATTTAATATCATATATAAATAAAAAAATAAATATTATCACTTATATATTTAAAGTACGCTAAATTTACATTAACTCTATGTAAATATATAGATCTTGTACAAAGACAATTCTGTAAAGAAAATTATGATACAAATAATAACGTAACACAAACCATTGTACAATGTATCATGTGTTGATTGGTGGAGTGGAATAAACGTTTAGGCACTTGCCCACTTGCTTCTAAAGCCAAGGTAGAAGACCTTATCATAAAAACAACCCAAGGTAGAAGACAAATGATAATGCAAAGGCCAGCAATAAATGACCTAACATCAGAGGCACTTGCTCTAGGTGCTAGACAGATGAAGCTTGTCAGGTACAGACAAAATGGGTGACTCAGTGACTGACAGCCACAATTTCTGTCTCTGCTGTTGGTAGCATTGCTTCCAGTAGAAGCCTTCAAGTGAAAACTTCACCTTTTGGTTAAAACTTAAAAGAGTATAAGGTACAATCTTTGTCTTAGCATACCTACCCTCCATCAGCTCCTTTGCACCATTGACTATTGTAATTAGCATTGCTTTCAGAGAAAAAAGAAGTTGATTCTCATCTTGTAGACTCTGTGCACAGGAATAGCTGCCTGTTTCAGAATCCTACAATTGATAAGGAAGTGGAAAGGGGTGGGGGGAGTACACATCCAGATCTACCTTAATTTTGTCACCAAGAAAAGGGGATTCACTTACAAATGCCACTGTTAATAATCAACAGGATCATGAGTATTAAGTAAGATGGCTTGCATCAAAAGGGACTATGGGCTTTTTTTTGGGCAAGGGAAAGGGGCTATGGTTTAATTACTCTTGAAGAGCTTTGGCGAAGGAAGGGTAGTACTTGTTTGCTTTCGTGGATAATTTTTTTATGGTGAGACAAATGCTTACCAAGCAATGTTAATGATCTTGGAAACGCTACAGAATCTGCTTTGAATGAAACTTTGAAAACAAGGAGCAAAATGCCAGAAAGTAATGCAACTGCCCTTTCAAATTAAAGCAGCAGCTCGATTATCAACACAAATATATAAGTGAAGCAACCCATCTTAGTGGCTAGGTTGAGGAAAACAATGCAGCAACACATGGGGTATGAGCTAGTTTAGTATCAAACAAGGCATGCATAATTCAACGAACAGAACCCCGAGGCAGAGGAGGTGGTGCTGGCCTGGCTCCAAAATCTTATAAAAATCTATTGTCTCTTTTCTTGCTTGCCCTTTAAAGCAAGTTTAAGCCTAGCTATAATGGTGACACTCCTAATAAGTTCAAGAAAATAGTTGATGTGAGAGAGAAAAGAGAGACCCAATGCAAAACCAAGAGTTGCTTTGGCTTGGGTTTTGAGGCAATTGCAAATGCCAATGCCGAGGCAGGCCTTGAGCAACCACAACCACCACCAAATGCTGAGGCAATCTTCCATCACTATCCATCACCTCCTCCACCACCACCACTATAATCTTCTCTATATTCTCCGTGTCCTCCTCTTTCTTGTCCATCTTTCCTCTGCTGCAAATAATGAAGCTCGTGCTTTGCTTTCATGGGTGCATAGCTCCTCCAAAGTTCCTTCAGCTTTTTCTAACTGGAACCCTTTGGACCCTATTCCTTGCAATTGGAATTACATCAAATGCTCCTCAGAAAAACTTGTCACCGAGATAAACATCCAAGCAGTTGAGTTAGCCCTTCCCTTTCCTTCCAATATTTCTTCCCTTCCCTTTCTTCAAAAGCTTGTCATTTCTGGGGCTAACCTCACTGGGGTTATCTCCCTCGACATTGGGAATTGCCCTGCGCTTACAATCATTGACCTTAGCTCAAATAGTCTTGTGGGTAGCATTCCTTCAAGTATTGGGAAGCTCCAAAATCTCCAAGACTTGAGCTTGAACTCTAACCAGCTCACTGGGCCAATACCAAGGGAGCTTGGTGATTGTGTCAATCTTAAGAACCTCGACATATTCGATAATAACCTTACTGGGGATCTTCCTGCTGAGCTGGGAAAGCTTTCAAATCTGGAGGTTATACGAGCAGGAGGAAATAAGGATATTGAGGGGAAGATTACAGATGGGCTTGGTGATTGCAGGAATTTGACGGTATTGGGTCTTGCTGACACTAAAATTTCTGGTTCAATACCTGCTTCATTGGGTATGCTAAGCAAGCTTCAGACCATATCTATTTATGGTACTATGCTCTCTGGTGGGATTCCTCCTGAAATAGGCAACTGTTCAGAGCTTGTGAACTTGTTTTTGTATGAGAATGATCTCTCTAGTTCACTACCGAAAGAGCTAGGTAAGCTTCAGAAGCTGGAAAAGATGTTGTTGTGGCAGAACAATTTTGCTGGGAGCATACCTGAGGAAATTGGCAACTGCAGAAGCTTGAAGATTCTTGATGTCTCCTTAAATTCTTTCTCTGGTAGCATACCTCAAAGTTTGGGGGCACTCTCAAATCTTGAAGAGCTTATGCTAAGTAACAATAATATATCTGGTTCAATACCACCTGTTCTTTCCAATCTTACAAACCTCATACAGTTGCAGTTAGATACTAATCAACTATCAGGTTCAATTCCATCTGAGCTTGGAAGGTTGACAAAGCTAACAGTCTTTTTTGCTTGGCAGAACAAACTTGAAGGAGGCATCCCATCAGCATTAGGTGGTTTCAGTAGCCTTGAAGCTCTAGATTTGTCATACAATGCACTCACTGATAGTTTACCCACGGGCCTGTTTAAACTTCAAAATTTAACAAAGCTTCTACTAATCTCTAATGATATTTCTGGCCCCATCCCCCCGGAGATTGGTAACTGCAGTTCTCTCATTCGACTCCGGCTTGTAAACAACAGAATCAGTGGAGAGATACCAAGAGAAATTGGCTTCCTCAGTAACCTGAGTTTCCTTGATCTGTCTGAAAATCATTTTACTGGGTCAGTGCCACATGAGATTGGAAATTGCAAAGAACTGCAAATGCTGAATCTAAGCAATAACTCCCTTTCTGGAGCTTTGCCCAGTTATTTATCTTCTCTCACAAGGCTTGAGGTCTTGGATATTTCTGTGAATAACTTCTCTGGTGAGGTTCCTAGGAGTATTGGCCAACTCACTTCACTTCTCAGAGTCATCCTAAGCAAAAATTCGTTCTCTGGATCAATACCCTCGTCACTTGGACAATGTTCAGGTCTTTAACTGCTAGACCTTAGCAGTAACATGTTCTCAGGGAGCATCCCAGCAGAACTGTTTGAAATTAAAGCACTTGACATTGCTCTAAATTTGAGTTATAATGCATTATCTGGAGTACTCCCACCACAGATTTCTGCTTTGAACAAGCTGTCTGTTCTGGACCTTTCACACAATAAGCTTGAGGGTGACTTGATGGCATTTTCAGGGCTTGAAAATCTTGTTTCTCTGAATATTTCCTACAACAAATTCACTGGTTATCTACCAGACATCAAGTTATTCCACCAATTATCAGCAACAGATTTGGCAGGAAATCAAGGTTTGTGTCCTAATGGTCATGATTCATGTTTCATTAGCAATGCTGCAATGACAAAAATGCTAACTAATTCTAAGAGGTCAGAGAGAATCAAACTGGCCATTGGATTGCTTGGTGCCTTGACTGTTGCAATGGCAATCTTTGGAGTTGTTAGAGTCTTTCGAACAAGGAAAATGGTTGGAAATGACAATGATTCTGAGATGGGAGGGGATTCATGGCCTTGGCAGTTCACTCCATTTCAAAAGCTAAATTTCTCTGTGGAGCAAGTTTTAAAATGTTTGGTGGAATCCAATGTAATTGGAAAGGGGTGCTCAGGAATTGTTTATAGGGCTGAAATGGAAAATGGTGATGTCATTGCTGTGAAAAAGCTATGGCCAACAACAATGGCTGCCAGATATGATTGTCAAAATGACAAGTTAGCAGTTAATGGAGGAGTTCGCGATTCCTTTTCAGCGGAGATAAAAACACTTGGTTCAATTCGTCACAAGAATATTGTCAGGTTCTTGGGTTGCTGTTGGAATCGAAACACAAGATTGCTGATGTATGATTATATGCCAAATGGGAGTCTAGGAAGTCTACTCCATGAACGAAGTGGCAACTGCTTGGAATGGGACATCAGATTTCGGATAATACTGGGAGCAGCTCAAGGTTTGGCTTATTTACACCATGACTGTGCTCCTCCCATTGTTCACAGGGACATTACGGCCAACAACATCCTCATAGGCCCTGAATTTGAACCATACATAGCTGATTTTGGGCTTGCCAAACTTGCTGATGATGGAGATTTTGCACGATCTTCCAGTACACTAGCTGGCTCCTATGGCTACATAGCTCCTGGTTAGTACTACTAGTCAAAAACTTGCAAATCTTAATACTTGGTTTTATCACTCATATCATTAGGGAGATTTTGTCCCCATAATCAACATGAACAAAACGAAATAGTATTGTATACATGTTCCACATGCTTTTTGTATATTATATAGTTTTTTTCTGAATGTGTTTCCACCCATAATAAGATACTGACATCTACTCATTACTACCTTTTCTGCTCGTTGGGACTTGCAGAGTATGGGTATATGATGAAGATAACAGAGAAAAGTGATGTGTACAGCTATGGTATTGTTGTATTAGAAGTGCTAACAGGGAAGCAACCAATTGATCCAACAATACCAGATGGACTCCATATTGTTGACTGGGTAAGGCAGAAAAGAGGGGGAATTGAAATGCTAGATGCAAGCCTACGTGCACGCCCAGAATCTGAAATTGAGGAAATATTGCAGACCTTGGGTGTGGCTTTGCTCTGTGTAAACTCAAGCCCAGATGACAGGCCAACCATGAAAGATGTAGCAGCAATGATGAAAGAAATCAGGCAGGAGAGAGAGGGATATATGAAAGTTGACATGCTTCCTGGTGGATCTTCTGCAAATGATCAACAAGAAAGTAATCATTCCAGTGAAGAGCCAATGGCTAATACGAAACACCCATATCCAGTAAGCAGCAGCAAGACAAATCTGCATCTACATTACTCCCCGCATCTTCCTCCAAAACTAAAGCAACTTTCAAATAGTCAGGAAGGTAACGTGGCTAGGCAACTGAGATTTCCTTAGCAAGAATGGTTTCTATTATCCTATTATCATTGCTTCAGCTTCACAGCTCTGGTCTCTTTTTGTGTATAATGATAACGTCTTGATATTTTGTGAGCATTAAAGTGATCTTTGTTCATTATATTACCAATTTTCTTATTTTTTCTGTACACATAAACCATTCTAATCTGCTTGACACTTACATTTATGTATCCTTTGTAAGACTGTGCTGGTTAATTAGCTCCAACAAAGTACCTACTCCTCGTGTGTAGTTCCGAATAGTACCTCGAAGCGAGTGTTGGTGTAGGTTGCGTTTTGCTAGAGTTTGTTTAGAATTCTGCACAAGTGCAAGATAAGTATTGGCTCTCTTAACTCTTATTAAGTTACCAAAATAAATAAATAAATAAAAACTTACTTGAGGCCCTTGTGGGTTTGGTACTGTTACCGTAGTTGAAGCTGACGTGCATTCCGCTAATGGGATTTTGCCATCGTAGACAGTGTGCACTGAAGTTTATGGTATAGATGAAGAAGAGATAAATTCTTACCTCTAGAAATGTGTCTTTGCAAGCAACGAATCTGTATTTCAGTTGGCATAATATTAGCAGTAAAGATTAGAGTATTATGATGATATTAGAGGTAAATATACCACTGCCAAATTACTATTATTACTACTCTCTCTCTTACTACTACCACTCTTTCTCTCTCTTTCTACATAGTTTAATTTTGATTTGTTAAACTTTTTATATTATTACTTAATCATGTCTTAATAAATTATTAAATAAATTTAATTTTTTAAATAATTATTATTATAATCAAAATTTTGTAATAATGTAACAATTCGTGAATGAGTAATAGCATAAAAAAAATTATTTGACAACATATTATAATTAAATTCTTCAAAAAATGAGCTCCACGAATGAAAAAAAAAAAATCAAGGAAACATATGACAAGATTGATTCACTGTGTTTCTTTAGTATCAATAAATGGAAAACTTATCGACTTAATTTCGCATGTGTGTAAAAATTTTTTAGATCATAGTTCAAAACCATATTACTCTTATATTTTTTTCAGGTTACAAATATTATGACGAGAGTTGTGAAATATTTATTAGTTGCTGGTTATATTTTATAGATTTCAAACATTTATTACAAGAACTAACAATTGATAAATATTTGACAACTTATTCAGAATACTTGTATCTAGAAAAAAAGTTAAAATAAATAATTATTCTCTATAATTTTATTCAATTTGAATTTTGGTCTATAGTTTTTTATATCAGTCTCTATACTTTTATTCATTTAGATTTTAATTTTTAAGGGATCAATACCTTTAATTAATAAAATTATAGGGACTAGAACTCAAATGAGTGAAAATTATAAAAACCAACACTTTAATGATAGGGACTAAAATTTTAAAAAGTAAAACTATAAGGATCGATATATAAAAAGATTACATGAACAAAAATTTAAATTTAGTAAAATTATAGGAATTAATTGTTTATTAAAAAAAACAATGTATCATAATTCAATCATGCTATATTATTAAAAATATTTAACTCCTTAGTTAGTTACTATCACAATCAAATTATTTTAAGAGTTTAATTCAGTTTGCTCCCTTATGTTTAGATCAATATTACTTTGCTACCATGTGATTTTAACTTTGTCATTTAATCTCATATGGATAGTTTTGTTAACATTTTGCCCCCTCTATGGTTTTATTACCCAATATATTTGAGAGCTCCTTATATTTTTAAAAAGTTTTACTAACTAAGAAAGTGTTTTTTTTTTGTGTTTTATTGTATTAAACCAGTAAGTTTACATACACATAAAGATATGTCTAATTTATATAGTTAATATTTTATTTTGCTCAAAAAATCTTAATTGTCACCACAACATTAAATTTTCTAACCATTTCTACATTTGTTCACTTGCCTTAAATAATATGTAATTAAAGTAATATATTAGCTTTTATGAAGTTAAAGGAATAGAGAAATTTTAATTTTATTAGTTAAAATTGATAAATTTGTATTCTAAATTGATTAAATGAAACCACAAGGGGTAAAATAATAAACAAACTAATCATAGGAGAACAAATTGTCAAAATTGAAATTACATAATGGCAAAGTGATTTCGCACAATCACATGGGGCAAATTAAATTTAAACCTTATTTTAATAATGTAGTAACATGTGATTGAATAACATGATGACCTTTTTTATATTAGCAATTAATCAAACTTAAACTCAAAAAATTGTTCCAAGAAGAAGTATATTAAGAGTTCACCGAATTGGGACAACCATTCAGAACCTGAAACCATTACCAACTAAAAAGAAGGCCTTATAAAGGGGCTTCCAAAGAACTCTAATAAAAAGAATAAGAATGCAGCGAGCAAGCCTGTTAAGCTACGATTGAGCTTAAGTCTTTCAAATAAAAAAAGGTAACTTTATTGATAAGTTCCCATAAGAATACCTTTATCATCGATAATTTACAACAATTGAAACTGATGCCCCACATCAAACGAGATAACTCAATTGGCTTCGGATTCGTAATGATCTGGAACATCAGTTCAGTCTTTTTTACCCCTTCCTTGGCTATCATTTGATCTATTATCAATGAAAATTATTTTATATTATTATTTAATTATGAATTGCCACATCATTAAATGAGTTGAATTATTATGTCAATATATTATGATTAATTATGAAAAATTAAAAAAATGTTTGGTACGTTATGATATTGCTTTATCCTTTTTGTTTTTGCACTTGTTTGGAACAAAAATCCACTTTTTATATATGATTTTATTTATTCTTTGAATTTTATATCTAAATTCCATAAATTTTTTAAGAAATTCCACTATTTATTGTAATTTGAAGAATTATCAAGCCAAAAGTTTTAACTGAACATATTTGAACTAAGAAAACAAAATAGTTAATTATACATACAACTGCCTCTTCATGCCCTTTCCTATGTGAGATTTTTCTCTTGAATTGTTTTATCCACCTTGATGCCAAATCCCCTCATCTCAAACCTATAAAAGCACAAATATTTAGAGAAAAAAAAAAAGTCGTATTCATATGAAAACACTCTAATCTTCAAATTTTAATGGGAGTCCTCTTTTTTTCCCACTAAAGTAGATACTATTTAATTAGTTTGATATATGATTTTATGAAACCGGCTAGATGCATATGTATACAAATAAATAGATCAATTTTTGTAACAAGAAAACTTATCAATTTTATATTCCTATGATATTCTTGTATTGGAAAGTGGTTTTAATTTTTTTCTCTTCCATTATAATTAAATGAATCATATATATCTTATCTTGAATAAAAAAAAAATTGATAGACTTAATTGCAAAATAAAAAAGTGATAAAATGCAGTCAAATAAATGTTAACAACAACAAAAGAAAAAAAAATAAAATGATGGTGAGTTATTGTCAAAGTACAGTTGGAAGCAGTCCATAATGAGTTTTAGCTTCTTTCTTTTTCAGCAAAACTCAGAATTTAAAAAAAACAATTTTTTTTGGTTTTAACAAGCGACGATAAATATATGTTTGAATTTGTTTATTTTGTATTTAAAATAGTTTATAATTAAAATCTTAGTAAGAAGACTAGAGAAGAAAAAACAATTATTTTTGAAAAAGTGAACTTTATTAAATTAACATGCATGCACTAGATCTCTTAGAAGACTATCCGATCCGGAAATTAAATTTCACCCTCCCCACATAAACTCCTTTGTAAAAAACAAAAAACATTCCAGTCAAGTATATGGATATATGATTGACAACCCACAATATTATTTTCTATGAACTTATTGTAAAATCCAAGTTAAAAATGGTCATCACATGCATCCCAAACAAGGTTACATATACACCCCCATGTTAGTACACATACAGCATTTCACATAATAATTGCAAATTAAATACAAAGAGATATTTAACCCAGAAGACCGATCCTTGGCAGCCTCCATATATTACAGTAACAGAGCATTGCTCAAATTCCACAACACTCTCTGTCTGTGGGCACCGAACAGCAGTTTTGGAATGCACGTAGAGGACTGAGAAAACCAGAGAAATCTAGCTAGGGCTGCAAATTAATCCACAAAACCCCACAAGATCTCAACCATCCATTTGGCTATCCAAACTCATGCATGAAGGAGAGAGAATTGAAGAGCTTGGTTTTTAAGCTCTCTTTTATTCTACTATATCATATATTTTATATGCACACAATATTATATAAATATTTATATATGATATTTTACTGCTTTTTCATTTTTCTGCTTAGGTGAACACGGGGTGCAATTAATGGTACCAGCCCCAGCACCAGCACTAGGTGTAGTTGCTGCATTATTCACGTGCTGGTTTTTTCTGCGATTTTCCTGCTTTCTTGGTCTCTGGTTTCGCCCCCGGTTGCCTCACTTTCACTCCTCTTATCATCTGTTTGGCAAATTTTTTCCCACCAATTAATTCTCAACTTTTTTAACGAAGAAATAAGTTCACATAATAATTCAGACCTCAGAGAGGACGAAAAAAAAAACCAGGGAAGAAAAAGACCGCGAAATAATTAAGAGAAGGATCTTACAAATTTGCCACACTTTACATCTGAATATATCACAATGAAATCTCCCTCTTGGAGTCCATTGGGCTCTCACGAAGTCCCCTGCAAAATGAAATGAATATATGAAAAACCCAGTTAACGAAAGATGAAAGAGAGAGAAACACAAAACCCACTGGAAGTGTGTCAAAGCCAAAGTAATGAAACTTACCAGTGTTCTCAAGCAAATACATCCTGCTTTTGTTGTTTGGCCAGTATCTGATGCTCCAATAAGAAATAATAAAAAAAAAAGAGAAAATATTAGTCTCGATGTATCAGAAAGATAAAAACATACAAAAAGAAAAGAAAACAGAAATTGAATCTGGGGTTTTCTAATTTGTCAATGAAATTCAGAATACCTATAGCGCATATTCCAAACACGAGAGGTTCCAATGTCTTCCATTGTTATGGAAATTCCATCTCTTGCCTCCAGTTCTGGCAGATGGGTTTCGGCCTCTTTCTGACCAAATTTTGATATCAGAAGATTAAATCACATTAACGAATCAAATTGGGATTTCTCACTTATATAAAATTATATACTGATCTAGCAAGAATAAATGAGAGAAAATAGCAGATAGAAAGGATTACTTTTGGCAAAACAATTCTCCCCAAATTTCCCACATCGCTTTGCTTCAACACCTTTTGCAGAAGGAACCTCAAGTTCTTCTCAGGTTTCCAACCCTATCAATCAAACACATCCGCACAAGCCACCCATTATTCATAAATCCGAAACAAAAAAAAGAAAAAGAAAAAGAAAATGTTCAGAAAGTGAAAGCAAAAAAAAAAAAAACACACACACACACACAAACTAACAAAAACAAAAAACAAAAAAAATAACCATGATCAACAGCTGCATTTACTTTCTGATGATCACATCAAGGATCACACATTAATTAAGTAA
The DNA here is from genome assembly GCA_019955255.1 of Castanospermum australe. Taxonomy (NCBI): domain Eukaryota; kingdom Viridiplantae; phylum Streptophyta; class Magnoliopsida; order Fabales; family Fabaceae; genus Castanospermum; species Castanospermum australe. The sequence goes on from NSJW01000203.1 coordinate 613,720, forward strand.
ACAAAAATTAGCCAATAATATGATGAAATTAAGTTACACTCACCTGTCTCCTATCTGATGAGACTCTTCCCTGATGATAATTCTGGGTTTGCATGGCCGTCCGATCCATCACCGGTTGCCCTGCCGGCGGCTTTGCCGGAACTACCGGCGCCATAGAAGCCACCCCACCGGCCATAGTGTGCCAATACACCCAATTGGCTGGATTTGCATGAGCCGCAATAGCAATGCAATTATCACCTCCTCCCACTCTTGCCTGTGGGTCAGCACCGCCTTGATTCTGGTGTTGGCTGTGATGCCTGTGATGAGACAAAGACCGTCTCTGCCTCGCCATCCTCTTCTTCCTCGCTTCTTTGGTCGCTGAGGGCCCTAATCTCACCACCCTGTCACCAGGGCCATGAAAAAACTGATACGGGTACTGAGTGTTCCCATAACCGCCAAAAGCCACCGCTGGGTAAAGATTACTGTCCCCAAATGACTGGTTGTAGTGAGAAGCAACGGTGAACTGAGAAGGAGGCCATGAAGGAGCTGATTCCAGCAAGTGATATTCAGTACTAGCAGGCGGGTAAGGGTTATGGTTGGTACCGTTGATATTATTTGAAGCGGCACCGTTTCTGTAAGGGTCGCCCACATACCCAAGCACAGGTTGCGGAAATGGCGGCGTAGCCGCCATGAGAGCAGCCTGATCTGTCCAATAAGGTTGAGAAATCCAAGGTGACTGGTTGAGACAAGTGTTTAATTCAGGTCCAAATGAACTTGGGTTCAGATTGGAACCAGTGTTCGTGTTTTGATTTTGACACGGATCCTGAATTTGGGTGGGGGGATTCGAAGCCGTGTTATCATTCTCCTTGCGCCTTTTATTATGAAGATGGATGGTTTGAACCCACTGAAGAATAAGCTTCAACAACTGCTTCATGGCTTCTTTTCCTCCGCCCAAACGCCTCGCAGCACATTCTATGGTGGCCTTCTTGAGCTTCACACTCCTCAAGTCATTGGCAGAGACGCTGTCCTTGTTAGACTTGAGCCACTCCAAGAACACCGTGCTCATTTCATCATCTGCACCTCCCTCTCCTTGGATGATCTCTTCCTCACTGTTGCTAGTGGTGCACGCAACAAGCTGATCTACCTCTGGCTCCTGCTGCGGCTGGGATTGCTGCTGTTGCTGTGCTACCATTGCATGCTCCTCCTGCGGTGGCACATGTTCTTGTGGGAACTCCGCTAACGGGTTTGCTTCATTCTGAAAGATAGATGCTGGGTCAAAGAAATCGTCGCTCTCTAAGAGCTCCATGTACCCAAAAGTGTCCATCACATCCATGCAATCTCCGATGCAGTCGAGGATGGGGTCAGGGGGTTGCGAGATCTCCATAGGAGCAGTGGAGGATGACAAGGCTGCCGGTGGAGCATTCACTGGTGGATCGTGCTGCATGCCGTAATGGTGGCAGTTGTTTTTCACCACATTATCTTCCTCGGCATTTAACTTCAGAACCGCCCACGAAGCGGCGGAAGACGACGAGGTCGAGGAGGAGGAGCATGTTACTGTCTTCACTGGGGCTGGAGTTGAGGATGAGGACGACGATGATGACATGCATGGGAAATCAGGGAGAGGAGGGAAGTCAGCGTAGAACATGGAGGCATCATTCACAACTAGAAGATCATCTTGGTCATTCTGAAGCCACATCTCTCTCTCATTCACTGCCAAAGTGTCTGTGTCCTCCATGGAACCAAAACCAACGGGGTCTGTGTCAGTTACCATCCCTGCAACATGCAGATCTCCTGCTTGCAATTCCACTTCATACTTCATTTCATCCAGAGAGAAATATATATATATATGAAGAAAATTTCCAAAAAAGTTAAACCTGAAAACCCTTTTGAGTTCTGTTGGGTGCAGATATATATGGGGCTTAGAGAGAAAGAGGAGAGACAAATTAGATAGAGGTATGGAGGGGAGGGAAAGAAAGATAGGTTTTTTTCTTTGTTCTGTGTACGGATAAGTGCAAGAGGGAAAGATCTCCGGCTGCATCCAATTAAGGAAGCAAAGGAGATAAAAAGGGCCCGGTTTTGCTATCAAATCCTATAGAGGGAAGCAACATAAAGCATCTGGTTCTATCAACCCACACACAATCCACAAGAGGATATTCGACAACTTGGATAACATAATATATATATATATATATATATATATATATATATATATATATATAATAAACCCTCTCTTACCTTGAAAGAAAGTGACTTCTATCTCTGTTTTAAAATCTCAGAATTTATTAGTTTTTTTTTGTTTCCAAATGTATCATTGTCAGACACCAATTAAACAATTCTATGGGTACAACACAGAGTTGAAAGAACAGTACAATAACTCAATTTACATGGAAAGGGAAATATATATCAAGAAAAATTCTTCCTTTGGTAATAAAAAGAAAATGCTAAAACTTTGCAGGGAGGGGGATAGGTGTGTATGTTACAGGGCAGCAAAGAGTGCGAAGCAGAGATTATTCCCAAATCCAGGAAGCCAATCAAGGCCTTAACGTCAACATATATGACAATTTCTGGGACACCCACATGCTTAAATAGAACTGAGAAATATACAACCTAGGCCCCCCATGTGTCTTCTGGTTTGTTCTGGGAAGTTCCATTGTCCAACCTTTTTTTTTTCTTTCTTAGATAAGTTCAAAATGATTTTAGGAGGTTTCTCACGACAAAAACAACCCGTGAAGTAGGAGAGAGAGAGAGAGAGAGAGGAGTTGGTGGGTTTTAGAGAGAGAGAAAGGCAGTTTTGGAGAGAGAGAGAGAGAGAGAGAAGAGGAAAGAATCAGAAGAAGAAAACCTCTCGTGCCGCTACTTTCTCAGCCTCACACCGGATTTTGTGCCTGCAGCCATACGTTCCCACCTGAATGGCGCCACCAAGCGGTGCTACAGACTTTAATGAGAAAGGAACCAAGTCTTACTGCACAATACAGTTCAAATATCTCTCTTCCGAATACTGTGCTGGTGCTGATTATTACAGTACACAAGGATTTACCAAAAATATAAAAATAACACAAAGGATGCATATATTTGAATTAAATGAGTTCACATTGAGAAATATGTTTTTTAGTGAATTTTTTTAAATAAATAATTTTAAATTTTTTAATAATAAAAGGTATTAATTCAAATTTGCATATATATATATATATATATATATATATATATATATATGAGTGAGAGAGAATTTAGAAAATATTTACAAAATATGAAATAAATGAAATAAAATATAATTTATGCGTGAACCTAATTTATAACTACACACAATTTAATATTAATTGTGCTTACATATAATATCATATATGTCAGCAAATTAAATTAGTAAAAGAGTTAGTGGTGAAGATAAATTTAATAAATTTTGAAAAGATTTTAAATAAAATAAAATTATTTAAAAAATTGAAATCTATAATAAAGTTAATATATCAAAACAAGTATTTTTGCCTTTGTTAATTAAAATTCTTATTATCATCTACCAAAATAAATCCAACATCCAACTGAAGAGACAAATTCTTCTGATCGGTCATTGAATATATATTTCGGACGTTCACACATCTTTATGGAAAAAAAGCAATTGAATTAATTATCATTATTATTAGAAGAAATTTGGAGATTCCATGGTATTTATTTTCCACCCATTCAACTATCCAATGGGATATGGCTCATTAAATACGTCTTCTTTTTTAAAACGCAATGTGACAAAACAAAGTTAAAGCAAACAAGAGAGTGAGTGAGTGTGTGTGTGTGTGTGGAAGAACCAAAGAAATGTACACGTTGTGCAATGTACATGACCAAAAACAAAACGAAACAAGAAGAAGAAAGAAAAAGAAAAGAAGGAGAAATTATTCACTGTACCACAAACTGAAGTAGAAGTCCAGTCCACGACGACTCTGTTTTTGTTTGCTGTTTCTAATTTCTACACTCCTAACTACAATTCAATCCTGGACTTAGACTTGCATATATGAGGTGTAATTTGGCGGATGTTTGCTCCACTCAAATTATTTTTTTGAATACTCAAATAATTTTTTTTATTTTATGTCTTATTTATTTTGACGTTTATTTAATTTTTTAAATATAATTTTAATTTTAAAAATATATTTAATTTAAAATAATTATTTTTTATTTTTAAGTTAAACATAATTTTTTTACATAAATCATTTGCTTAAATTCATTTTTGATCAAAATTAAATTTGTAAACCTTAATTTAAATACACAAATAGTTCCATTGCATTGTATCCAACTATTCTATTCCACTGCTTTTTAAAAATAATAATAATTGTGCAAGTAATTAATTTGAATCATAATATTACAGGTAAAATTTACTTTTTCTATGAGAAAAAAATATACTCACAAAAAATATTAGTATACCATATTATCGCTATTATACAACAAAGAAATGATGCTGCTACTGTACGTACTCTTTTTTTTTTCCATAGTTTTCTTAATGAATTGTCAATAACTTATTAATAATCGATTTTTATGACAAAATATATGGAAAAACAAATTATAATATACTCTTAAAATTAATATAGCTAACAGCCTAGCTAGATTTTATTAAAAAATATTATAAATTTAATGACGGCACATATTTATTTTTATGCCGTTATATTTAAATTCATTTGGTATATTATAGTATACCCTAATTTGGAAGCAGAACATTACAAAATTTTATTTAAAAGTTCATCAAGTATAACCGAGAATTAAATTTAAAAAAAAAAAACTCATCAAGATACTAATAAAAAAAATAAGAACTGTAATAAATTTTATTTTACAATATGTCAAATATACTGTCTTACTCAAAAAACCATTTTTTAATTAAAATAGCCATACCCATAAGCCAAAACGTAAGTCATTCAAATATGAATCCTCTGGCAAGAAATTGGAAAAACAAAATTAATAATTGTTTTTCATTTTTTTATTTAAATTTGTTTTTGTTTGCCATTGAAAGCTTGTCTGAGACAGAATTGGGTGCCGGCTGATGAAGCGGCGGGCTTGAGCGTTTTCGCATCTGCCCGTAACCGCGTGCTTCCGTTTTCATTCGATTACCTCACAGTGCGGGCTCGGATGGAAACTCACAGGCGTATAGGAATTCGCACGTCACTCCACGCTTGGATTTTGATTGGGTTCTTTTTTCCCGTACATTGCTGTGATGGGCACGTTTAGGTTAGATGAGATTTTTGTGGTAGTCTCCCACGTGGGCCCATCAATTTAACTTCATTTATTTACGTCTTTTTTATAACAATTTTTTTTATTACGTTTATCTTATAATTTATTTAACTTCACAGTTTCACACTGCAATTTGTATTAAAATTATTATTAAAAAATGTTTACACATTTAATTTTCAAAACTAATAATTAGACAATTCCTTTTTTTAAGAAAGATAAAAATATTAGTTTGAGTCATTCTATCTATATCTATTTATTCTATCTATCTATTTATTTTCTTATCTTCTATTATATAAAGCAGATGTTCTCTTTTAATCTTTATTTTTTGATTTTTTCAAAATATTATTAATAAATAATTAATCACACACATATAAAAATAAAAAATAATTAAAACTTAAATTTATAATGTAATAATAAATTAAAATTATTAAAATTAAAAAATAAATTAAAAAATATGTTAATATCTCACAATTTATTAATATATATATAAAAATCATGCATAAATATATGGATAATATTTTTAGTTTAAGAGTGCAGTGTCCCAAGACTTTATGTCTCTTTTTCTCATGACATGCTCGCTAGGGTGAAGAAGAATGAAAGGATAGAAAAAAAAAATATTTTTAAATTAAGAGAACGTTAAAGTTAAAACATTTATAAATTTAAATAAAAGAGAATTGGATGACTACACAGTAAATCCTTTTTTTTGAACCAATTTGTGCTTCATTATTCACTAGGCAATTTTTTGAAACCTAATTTTAAAAATTTTTATTTTCATAAATAATTTTAATAATTTTTTTATATTTAATAGAAAAAGTATTAAATAAAAAAAATTAATAAATTACGTTTTATCTTCCTAAATAATTATTTTAATAATTTTTAATTCTTAATAAAAAATATTAAATAAAAATAAAAATATTTAAGATATTGAGAATTTAAATTACATTTGATACTTTATTCATTTAATAATTAAAAAGATTATTAGGTTAATAAATAATTCTCCTAGTAATCATCCTAATAAATAAGAATAAGAATAAATTCTCTTTTTAGTTCACTAAATATACAAATATTATCACTTTAATCCTTTAAAGAATTGTGATATTAGTTTAGTCCTTAAATTATGAAAAGTGACATTAAAATTATCATTTTATATATATAGGAATTAAATAAGTATAATTTATATGATTGAAGGATTAAAATAACGTCAATTTTGTATGATAGATGTACTAAATTGATAATATTTTTTGATAATTAAAAGATTAAATTGATATTAAAAAAATTTTAAGGATCAAAGTAATTACATTTAAATCTTTAGATGACTAAAAAGAGAGTTTACTTTAAGAATAATGCTCTATCCTTCTAAACAATCAACCTAATAAGAGTAATATTATATCTTCTTAAATAATCTTTCTAATACTTAATAAAATAAAATAAATATTAAATAAAATAATAAAAGTATTTAATGTCCTAAAAATCTAAATTGCAAGTAATACTTTCAGTTAGTAATTATATAAGAGAATTATTAGACTAATTATTTAAGATGATATAAAATTACTTAATAAAGAGAGTGCTGAATGCATGCACTTTGGATTTTCAGGTCATTAAATACTTTTATTTTTTCATTCAATACTTACTACATCGGTTACTTATTATTTGTTTTTCAAAAAAAAACTTATTTTATTTTATCTATCATTTTAGAATATGAAAAAGGTATTAACTACTTTTATCCAAGTTTATCATTAGCATTAATTAATTGTGTGAGAGAGAATGGAGTGAATAATACTCCTTTCATTCTTTATTATTTGTTGCTTTACAGAAAAAAATTTGTTTTATTTTAATTATGTTATTTTAGAACATTAAAAAAGATATTAATTATATTTTTTTAACTTTATTTTAGTATTAATAAAGTGAGAGAGAGTTCATAGAGTAAATGATAATATTTTAAATATTTTAATAAAAAATAATTTAATTAAATATAAATATTTTTTTATATAATAAAACTATTTAATATCTTTCTTAATCATTGCGTAATAATTTTAAAAGACAAATAAAAAAGAATAAAAAGAATAATATTTTAAGTGTTTTAATAAAAAAGTAATTTAGTTAGTACAGTTATATTTTTCTTTTGTAAATGAAGTTATTTAATATTTTATTAATTTTTATATAATAATTTTAAATGACAGATAATAAACAATGTAGCAAATAATTCATATATAATGAAGATGATGTTAGACATCTATCTTACGAGAAAACAAGGAGATCAGAAGGTGAAATCCCCACAAAATGGCTATTCGCATCTGCCAACCTTATCTCTTGGGAATTTTCTACGTTGCTTTGGTTTTGGCTTCAGGTATGAAAATGAACTTGGTTTCATATCTTAAGTTGAATATCTAATATACAATTAACCAATTAAAACAAAGTGAAAATGATACTGTCTCTTCTTTTAGTGTTCTTTGTGGTGACCTACTGTGTGGCCTCGTCTATTCTTTTATACTCTACAATATCTATATGTTCAGCCTGGTCCTTTGGGCCTGGTCTGGTTGAGATTTTTTTTTTTTACCGAAATTGTTTATAAAGAATCATTTAGTTCAAACACGATACATTAACTAGCTAGTTGTTGACCAAAAATTAAAAAAAAAAAAACTAGCTAGTTAAAAGTAAGGCTATCAAAAAATGAGCCAAACTTATTAGATGAGTCTATTTAGTTGCTTGAAAAATATGAGTTGAATTTTTATAATTATAATAATTAGTATAAATGCAAGGTTTTTTTAATTATTATGTTTAAATCGAAAGAGTTTGTTTATCTAAGGGCTTTATATATTTTTTTAATAAAATATTTTTAAATACATAATCATACTCATAACTAAAAATAATCAATTATATTATAATAAACTAAATGTCTATTTTGATCATAAAAAAATATAAGTAGCATTACATTGGTATTTTATTTATAAACAACATAAAAATAATATTTGAATAACGGTTTCATTCATCAAAAAAGTCCAAATATCATAGTCTGACATTATATTAATATTTTATTTTGGACCATTCTTATAGATGTAATTTTCATTAGAGACTAATGTAACGTTAGTAATAAATGAAGGACTAATGTAACATTAGTTGCATCCTTTAAGTATAAAATGAATATTTACTCTGTTATAACGTGTGTGTGGGTATGTGTGGAGGGGGTTGCTGGGGGATTGGTTTTGGTGCAAGAGAGATATATGGACTTGATGAGAGGTAAGAAATTCATTGTGAATGTATTGGTTTCAGAAGAAAAAAGGGGTGCTAGGAGAGTACAACTACGTAACCAACTTTTAATGAAATTTTAATGTGAATTATTCCCTACATTTAAAATAAGTATTCTTTTGATTAAATGTACAAGGATTTAAAAAAAGGTAAGATAAGCTTTAATTATGAATTTTTTTGACTAAATTACCCTTCCTCAATTTATAGCAATTAATTATTCTACACTATTGTTTCACACTATCTTATTAATATCTTATTTATTCTATAAATTACTATGCATAACTATTATAAGAGTAGAGTTAAAAAATAAACAATTAATATTATTTTCGTCTTTGAAAAAGACACTTACATGGACCCAAAAATTTTCATCAAAAGAACACTTATTTTATGCTAGAGAAAGTATTATAAATTGCTTAAAAGGTAAATGTCTGTTGATGTCTAAGATCAACAATTATTTTTGGTAAGGTTATTTATTGGGTAAACAATTATAATAAACCCATATTTCAATGATGTGCTGGAATTTGGCAAAAGGAAAGCAAACTAAAGAAGCATGTGCATGTAAAATTTTGAACGACGTGTGGTGATTGCAGGACCAGCAACGGGTTTTGATGTTCCTCCGGGGCAAGTCTGCCGAAAGCCATGTTCTGCAGATTGCAACCAACAATGCATTAGCCAGGGCTTTAAGAATGGGGGTTTCTGCATGGGATTTAGCAGCTCTGATTTGGTTTGCTGCTGTAAGAGTAGCTGAGTTATGTTGTACCCGTTTCAGTGTATGAAATAATGAAGATAAAATGAAATGCACACCTGAACTTTGCTAGGTTAATTGGAGTTGCTAATTAAGAGCTTATTTAAAAGCCTTGAACTGGTTTATCAATGCGTCCAATTTGAAATCAAATAGTCATTCACATTGTCTTCTGCTTCAAAATATAATTTAAAGCCGGCATACAAAAGAGCTAGCTAATAATAATTTTATATCTTCCTAATAAATTAACTTAATAATTTTCATAATTATTAAAATGAAAAAGTATTAAATAATGCATATTAGTCATTAAATATTTTTATTTTTTATTTAATATTTTATTTATTATATACTCTATCCGTTCATTTTTATTTATTGTTTAAGTTTCTTATACATGAATTAAGAAAATCATTAAATAACATCATTTACAAAAAAAATTATATTTAACTAAATTATCATATTATTGACATACTCAAAATACTATTCTATTTGCATTTATATGATAGTGATTTAGTCAAATACATAAAGTTATATAATTTTTTTAAGTGAACATATGGTCTTTAAGTACAAACCATCCATATATAAACAAAATCCTCTTGAAATTTTGGTTAGCTTGAGTTTATATACATATATATATATATTAGATAATAATGAAAATAAATTAAATTTTACTCCATAAGTAAATCAAAATAAAATTAAGGGAAATATAGGAATTTATATTGATATCTATCTTAAAAAATTATAAAAAATAATAATGGTCATTCACTATTATCTAATCTTTTTTATAATATTTGTGTTTTTCACAAGAGATGAAATCCTATTCACCAAATGATGAGGAAGAGAGGAAAAGAAACAACAACGACAAAAGGGTCCAGCTGTAAGTCTTTTGTCATGTTGGAATTTCTTATTTTTCTTTGTTCTTTGTAATAATAAAAAAATAAAAATAAAGGAGTGTTACATATTTTAAGATTAAAATATGCATGACCTTGTCAATGGGTTCGCTCACCTTAAAAAGCTTTCCTGATATTTGTGACATATAGTTATATCCTCAACTTAAAATGAGATAATATTTGTTTCAAAATATGTCATGACTCATGAGTTATAGAGACTGTTTATTTTGATATTTACTCATCGAATATCAAAGGAATATCAAAGGAAATTACTGATAATAAAAAATTTAATTTTTATTCATAATTTATTATATTATTATTTAATTATGTCTTATTTAATATATAATTTTTTAAGTAACTAATATCCTAATTAAATTTTTAATAATTTAACAATTTAATAATTTATAATTAAATAATAATATAAACTTTTTATTATAATAAATCAAAATTAAAATCTATTTGTTGTTTATTAACGGAATCAACCAGTTTATTGTGTATTTGAACTAATTATAAAAAAATTATTTTAATAATTAATTATATGTATAATGAATTTTATTTAAAATCAATTATAATAAAATTAATTTTATGTTTAGATATGTTAACTAAAAAATAATTTTAAGATAATATATTTTGTCTAAATTATATGAAAAAATCATTTTTATATAATAAATTACTAAAAAGAGTATGAATGATTTGTTTATATATATTAAATGTGATAAAATTATACTAAGTAACTTGATAAATTTATACCCAATACCAAAATAACCAAATTTAAATTATAATTATAATACTCAAATTTTAACTTAAAATTATAATCAGTTTTTAATATAATCAAAATAATCATAAATTATAATATATTGTAAAAACTAAATACCAAACATGTCATAAAAAAATAAAAAATAAAAAGCTTTTTTCATAAGAAAAGCTATTTTTTCCCACAAAATAATCATTCCCAAACACCTTCTTAACCCATAACAGATTTTTCCTGACTCCCATCTCATCTCACCCAATCAATTATTGCTTTAAAGAATTCATGAAGAAAACTCCACCTCAGTCCCTTTCATTGTCTTAACAACCATTTTCAACCACTTTCCTTTTTAAAGAAAAAAAAAAATGAAACGAAGAGAAAAATAAAATATGAAAAAGCCTCAAAGCCACATGGGATACGCAGTCTCCGCCACCATGGAAAACGCACCCGCTACTCTCCCCACAGGCCCGCCACCACTTCCCTTCCCACCCCCGCCGCGCTCCGTCGACCAAATAACCGTTCTCGCCGTACCCCCGCCGCCGCCCTTTCCCGGCGATCCCAGCTCCGTCGACTTATCCTCTCTCCAGTTCGTCCTCGCCCTCATCGCCGTCGTCACCATCCCCGCCTTAATCTACACCTTCATCTTCGCCTTCACGTGCCCGTCTCGCCGCCGGCAGCCCGACGAAACCTCCGGGGCCCCCTCCGTCGTCTCGGAACCCTCCCACGGCGCCGACGCCGTCGCGGTCTCCGACCTCAAGTATCGGAAGGACGCCCACGTGAAGGAGATCGGCAGCGAGTGCCCCGTTTGCTTATCGGTGTTCGCCGACGGCGAAGAAGTCCGGCAGCTGAGTGCGTGTAAGCATTCGTTTCACGCCTCTTGTATTGATATGTGGCTCAGCAACCATTCCAATTGCCCGATTTGCCGCGCCACCATTGCTGTTAAGCATCCGAATTCATCAGCTCCGAACAGAGACGATGATCCACAACAGGGTCCCCCTGATTCCTCTGCTTTGGTTTGAACTTTGAACACTGTTTTCTTGTCTATTTTCTTTCTCTTTTCTTTTTTATTTTTGGTTTTTTTTTAAATTGTTGAGTTTTGATTTTTTATAGCTGGGATGACTTGAAATTTGGTGTGCTAGATAGTGAGATAGAGTGGATTTTCCTGAGAAAATCGGAATTCAGAGGAAGGATAGTTAGGAATTGCGGTAGCATTGGTCGTTGAACACTTGAATTGTAATGTAACACTTTGTATGGTATGAATAGCTGAAAATGGAATCAAGTTAGCTGCAAAGTTTATATCCATTTTGGGTTAAAGCTGAATTTTGATTTTGATTCTCCTAATTTGCCAAATCAGTTTAATTTCTTCAGTTGTTTGAGCCCTTTTAGGATCTGGGTGTTATGCCTGAGTTTTTACTTCTTATTGCATATAATAACTAATAAGGGCAACTATTTTTAATGAGAAATGAATTTTTACAAGTTTAGGAAAAGAGTTTAAATAGTTTTTGAAATCTAAGTGAGTTTAGTGTTATTTTGATTTCGTCATTCCATGTGTATAAATATAGAATTAGAATGTATTTGGGTACACTTATTTTAAAAAAAACACTTATTTTTTAAAAAGGAATATTTTTATATATTTTTAAGTATGTTTGGATGTAAATTTTAAACAAAAGTAGAAGTTGAAAAAAAGTTAATTTATCTTTTTTTTGAAAAACTAATATTTTTCAGCTTTTAAAAAAATGAAAGGAGAAGTTATTTTTAATATAATTTTTTGATAAAAGTATCTTTTATTTTTATTAAAAATTATGTTTCATATCTTCTTCTTTTTTTTTTCTCTTACAAATTTTATTCACATAAACCTCTTTGGTTATGTGATTTACTTTCTAAATAATATAACTTTTAACCATTGAGTACTAATCTCTCGAATCAAATGTCTGACCTATATGACTATACCACTTTAAGAAAGTGAAAGAGAATAAAATCAGCAATCTGTTATTAAGCATTTGAGTACATAATTAGACATATTTTGATTATATCACATCTCATTTTTTATGACCCTATAATTATGGTATACTTGAAAAATTCATTATTCTTAAACTACTAGCCAATTTCATTACATCTTATAGTTAGAAAAATATTTTTAAATATTCTTTTCAATGATTTTATTATTAAAAAGTACTTTTATTTTTTTTATTCAAATAAATTTAAGAGTTTTTCTATTATTCAAAAGTATATCTAAAATATTATATCTAAATATAAAATTATTTTTTAAAAAAACTCTACTAAAAAAATATATATAAAAATATTATTTTCATAAATTTTTCTAAACGAGCCATTAATACATACAAATAAGTGTGTTAACGGCATACCTATTTTTAAATAATCAGTGCCTAAAGAGCTCGAATGGAAATGAAAAATATACACTAATGATTCAATTTGTATTGCTTACCTAGTTCAATGAAGGAATTTTATGTTGTTTATATATAAGAAAAATGTAAATGCAATTTCTTTTTGGTGTTAAAAAGTTTAGAGGGAGGCTACTCATTTTAAGGGCAAGTTATGCTACAAATTTTAATAAAGACTTATAATAATATTTATATATAGATTTAATTTTGATATATCGTTAGTGTGAAATCTTTTTATACTATTATCTAATTACATGTTACTATATCATTATAAGTGTTTAACTTTTTAAATAATTACTATTTTAATGAAATTTTTTTAATGATTTGACAATATATAATTAGATGATAGTATAAAATTTTTTACATTTATAGTAGATCAAAATTAAACTTAATATATTTTAAAATTTTTAAATCTTAAATGATTTTATTTTTTTATTTAATATTAAGAAAATTATTATAAAATTATTTAAGAAAATATAACGTTACTCTGTTATCTTATGGAGTTTATGAAAATGAGTTTGGTAATCAGTGTTTGTAATTGAGGTGAATAATAATACTATAATAGCTTTTCTGTCGAGGTCGTCTGGCAGGGACACGCCTGACACCTTACCAACACTTCAATTCGAAGTTTAAATTAAAAATTAAGCGATTGCTTGGGAAAGTAACCAATGTAGCAAAAGAACCTGCATATTATGGTAATCTAGGGGATTCAAACAGGGGCGTTTTTGGCTAAAACAAATTTTACTCTTTCTAATAATCTATTGAGTTAAAAATTTTGAACGAAAATATCATCGTATAAATATAAATGATAAATTGGTAAAAAAATCATAAAAACAATAACAAATTTAAATTAAATTATTCATAAGTTCGTAAATCATGAATAAATTATTTATAAGGATTTGGTTTGATTTTAAATTTTTTACAAACGAAATTAAATTTAATTGTTTAATTTTTAGCATTTTAATTCAATTTTTTTGTAATCGATTATAAACACCCTTAATTTCAGAAATAAGTGAAAAACTTAAAATATTAAAAAAAACACACACACACACACAACCTCAAACCATTCTTAATTTGTATTATAATAGTATTTGATTTATTTGACGTGTGGGAGACACCACAGCACGCCGCAAAAGCGCTGCTGGCTCATGTGCACAGCAGGAGACAACCCACGGCCACGCGTCGAGCTTGCGGTCAGCATGCCATTATTATTTCTCAGATCCAATGCATGCCCCACAACCAATCAAATTCTGGTCTCAAAAATAGGGTAGTAGATCAAAATTTTAACAAATTCAGTCAAGATTAATTTGTTTTTAGTGTACGTTTGGCTAAAAAATTTTTATTTAAAAAAATAATTTTTTTGTTTAAATTTTTTTACTAAAATTTTGATTATAACATATTTTAAATATAAAATTAATTCAAACATACATTAAATTTTTTTTAAATTTTTATTGGCATATTTTTTTCTATTTTACTCAAATTATATTTTAGAGCATTTGATGTTCTTTTCTTTTTTTTTTTTTACTTGGCTAAGTGTGTATTTAGATTAAATTTTATAAATTTAATTTAGTTTAAAAGTGAGTTTAAAATAAAGTGATATATGTGTGAAAAACTCTATCTAAAAATTAATTTTGTCAAAATAAATATTATTTAAATATATAATTACTAAAAAAAATATGAGTTATGATATAATAAAAAAAATAAAATAAAAATTATAAAGATGAAATATAAGGTTAAAAATATCAAAAAATTTAACTGATTTTTACTTCAACGTAAAAGTAACAAAAAGTTACTTTAACTCAAATCATGATTTAAGATAAAATCATGATAAACAAAAGATAGAAGTGAATTTTATCAAACAATAAATTATGTTTCTAAACTTACTTTTGATAGTTGCAAACGGACTTTTAGCTTTCCTACCGTCAAACCAAACACACTTTAAATAATTTGAGGTGAAGTTATTTCATCTTCTACCCTATAGGTACTACTAAAAAATGTAGAAACTTACAATTTATCATTATACTATAAATAGAACACGTGAATTATCAGCGGATTTGTACATATACCTTTTGAAGCCATACCTCTACTTGCCAAGGATATCCGAATACCAAAGTTAGGATCTTCTTCTCCTGCGAACCTACTCTCTCGGCCATGGAGATCTACACTCTCATGGAAGAGCGTGCGAACCATCAATGTATATACAACACGCACACTATTAGGCCCAGACCGAATAAATAGATGACTCTTGATCCATTACATGTTAGATCACATATTAATAGTAGCATGGGTTCAAGACATAATCAGATTACATAATCGTAGTTCACTTGGTAAGGCATTTCCCAACCCCTCCCTCCACCTCCCAGGCAAAAAAAAAAAAAAAAAAAAAAAAACCATCCAAGTCAAACATTTTCATCCCTGGTTGACCAAAAAACAAAATTTTCATCTCTGCACTGATTTTTATTTTTTTTTTAAAGATTTTACTTGTTAACACTTTACCATCCAACATTCACTGTCTTCGAAATGAGAGAAGGAGGATCATATATTCAGCCTAAAGGCGTCTTGTACCCATGGTTTCTTCCAACATGTGATGTAGGTTAGTGCGTAAGAGAGGTATGACTCATCAAATGTGTGATGGACACTGGAGTATGTTTAGATGAAGAAGAATAGACTTCATCATATGTGCGCAATATACTATGTCTTTTTCAAGGGGAGCTTTAACGTTACATGGACATCCAAGTACTCATTGTCTTTACATATAGTAAGAACTATCTCAGAAATAATCAAAAGAACCCAATAAGCTAAAATAGAAGTTCAGTATCTCACCAGCTCCTATAAAATATTGAAAGTTCAGAAGTTTGGTCGCCTTGTTATGCTTGAATACAAGTTATACTATATTTTACTGCTTATTAAGTGTATACGAACACATTGGTGGGGCCACAAATAGAGGACCGAGCACATGCTACTGTAGGCATAGAACTAGTATAATGCATGTGATAAGATGGTCAATTGTTGGCACAGAACCATATCCTCTGAAACTTTCACTCAGTTTAGCTTGAGCAGGATGTAAAAAGCAAAACATATTCAATCCACAAAACGAAAAAACCAATACAAGATTCAGTTCCAAAGCATAGGATAATTCAGTTTGTCTGAGTGTATTGTTTACATTTCACACACATACTCATAGTAGAAAAGTATTTAAGAAAACAAAAGGAACTTAACAAAGAGGGAATAAGACTGATCAAAGTGGAAACGGCATGGGTGCCTCTTTCCCATTGTCTCACTGGTTTCTCGTTTTTAACATATTTGAACAAGAGATTGTGCAAGTTTGGGTAAGTATTTGCACCATTCAAACAAATTTTTGGAAGCTTAGATGAGTTTTTGTCCATTTTTTTTTTATTTTGTTTGTTTTGACTTTGCATTTACATCATTTTTTAAATATGATTTTGATTTCAAAAGTTTTTTGGTTAAGTGATTATTTCTTATATTAAGTTTAACTCATTTTAAACTAAAATTAAGTTTATAAAATTAAATTCATTTAAAATCAAATTTACAAAATCTAATTTAAACACAAGTTAAAATTAAAAATTTAGAACTTAGAAGGGATAGAGGATAGGAAAAAAAATGCATGTAGACCCCATCAACTTTAAATGGTTTGCAAATGACTAAATCACCAAAATTAGTTTCCAACAAATTTCATCGATTTTACATTAGTCTCTGAGATATGTTAATCTCATCCGTGGTTCTACAGAAATCATTTCTTCATTTAATTTAGTCTTCAAAAGATTTAAAAATCAGTCGTATTAGTCTTTGAATAAGAATTAACTTAAATGACAAAATGATCTGTTAAAGACCAATATAAAATTAAAATATCTCAAAGGTTAATATGAGTCAGTGAAATCTTTTAAAAACCAATTTAATAATTTAGTTGTTTGCAAATAGTCATTATAAACTATAAAATCTTCTTATTAAATCTTTAAACTCAATGATTTGTTTATAATAAATTATTTTATTCAATATCAATTAAGTCTCTAATGGCAGCCTCTCTCATGTGACTAACACGTGTCTATAAATCTAAATTAATAATTTAAAAAAATTATTTTTTATTTTAACTTTTAGACATTTTTAGACATTATATTTTGTTTTATTGAAATTTTAAAAATAAAAATGAAAAAGAAAAATAATTTTAAAATTATTAATTTGAGATTAACGATACATTCTAATCACGTGAAAGAGGCGGCCGTTGAAAATTTGACTAAAATTAAATGGAATGATTTATTATAACAAATAATTGAATTTAAGAATTTAATAAAAAAAATTCATAATTTATGATGATTATTTTGTAAGTCACCCAAAGTTAGATAAATTAATATGCATTTTTCTTCTAAAGAATTTATAAGACCAAGATTTTATGATATGTTGCTTTCTTTATTTTCTTTACTTTCTTTTTCTTCCCCTGCTTTTCGATATTTGAAAAGGCCTCAAATATGAATTTAGTATAAAGGTAATCTTGTGTAGTATGAATTTGGTAAGGTATTGTGAAATTGTTAACTTATGAAATTAAACTAAAAGAAAAGTTAAAGATAAAGTTCCTTTAGACAAAAATCTTAAAATACTTTTAAAACTACAAAATAACAAATTGGATTTTCTCTTTTGTCCGCGTAAAGAAAAGAGTACATATGCTTAAAGTATTTCAAATACCAATAAACCTGCTACTTTAGTATAAACAAATTTTATTTTGGCCTTGAAAACAATCAGCATGTTTAGTTTGGCCACAGAGATCTTATAAGCGTGTTTGAAGACACCAAACCTTCATTTGAAGTGATACAATATTATTTGATAAAAATTGTTTTCAACCATCTTTCACCGTGGTTTTATCTCTAAATTAGAATTTCTGTTGAAGTGAAATTTTGTTGTTTTTTTACGGTAAAATTATTTTTTAGATAAAATTTTTTAAATGTAAATTATTATACTACAAACTTATTTTTAATTAAAATTAAGTTTGTAAAATTAAATTCATTTAATCCAAACACACTATGTTTGAGAAGCAATAATTATCTTCAATATCATTATAAAATAATTTGATTATAATAATTATTACCCATTTTAAAAATAAAATATTTTTAATTTTATTTTATTATCAATATAAAATAATTTATATTATTTTTAAATCATGCACTAATATATTATTAAAATAATTTAATTTTCTAAATAATTATTATCTATACTATTATAAAAAAAATTTCTTATTTGATTTTAAATTATTTTTATAAAAAATTATTAATAACTAATTAAACATACACAAATAAAAAAAGTGAAAATTATAAACACACACATTTTTTGATAATTACATTCTAATATTATAATTATTTTTAAATACAAAAATTAAACTTTTATATTTTAATAAAATTAAAAATAAAAAAATACGAATTATGAAGTACAATAATATCACTAAAAATACTAGTCATAATAAAAATTTTGTAATAATTCTTGATTAAACGATATATAAAAATTACTTCAAATCAAAATTAAATCTTATTAAAATTATTTCACTGACAAGAAAACTTCACCAAACTTGAAGTTGACACAGCAGCTTTTCCAATTTAAAATTTAGAGGAGGGGGTGGTGCTTCCCTCTCATCCTCTTCATTCACGTTCACCGTGCCGTGCAATGCTGTGTTTAACACTTTACAGTTTTCGTCAGACCTAAAACCACAACCCAACCAGTTTCAGACAAAATCTTCATTCATGCCGACACATACATAGAATCAGACCAAAACATTAATATTCCCAAAACTCCCAACCACACATACCCAGTTGGCGGTTGCTGATGCTGATGCTGATGCTGATGAAACGAAATCACAGTTCCTACCACCCAGAACGGAAATGGCTCCTTCCCACCCTCACAATCTCCCTTCTCTCCATCATGCTCCTTCTCACAGTTTTCCTCGGCCATAGCAAGCCCTCCTCGGGTTCTGTTTCTTCTTTCGAGCAACACAAATTCACCCGTTTCGATCGAGATGCTGGCACCTGGAATGGCGACCTGGGGCTTCCGAAATTGCCCAGATTTGCGTATTTGTTGACAGGCACCAAAGGGGATGGGCCACAGCTCAAGAGGGTTCTTCAAGCAGCGTATCACCCCAGGAACTATTATATGCTGCATCTTGATCTCGAAGCTTCGGATGCTGAAAGGCTCGAGCTTGCCAAGTCCATGAAATCGGAGATTGTGCTTAGGAAGTTTGGGAATGTGATGGTGGTGGGTAAGGCAGACTCGGTAACTCTTAAGGGCCCAACGATGATTGCTTCTACCCTTCACGGGATTGCGTTGTTGCTGAAGAGGGCAAAGGACTGGGATTGGTTTATTAATCTGAGTGCTTCTGATTATCCTCTCATATCACAAGACGGTGAGTGAAATCTGCAGATTTGTATGCTTTTTACTCGATTTGCAGCTGTTAGAAACGCCATAGATGATGAATAACGAAATGGGGAAGTGTGAATTTTTGACAAACACTTGTTGTTCATGGGCATCATATGCTAATGTTGATTACCTTGCAAAGTTGAACTTTGTGCTTGATGATTAAACAAGAAAAGAGAGCTTCTTTTGCATATAATAAAATTCATTTCTCTTTAAGGATTGTGCACAATGTTATATTTAGTGTGATTTAAGTCATATCGGGTGGATATGATGCTGGGACCTCAATCTACCACCAAAGTAGTTCCTTTACATACCTGGGGCTGGGGATAATCATAGAGGAGTAACTTAGTTGCTTCTGGTCATTGGATACTCAATGACTTCAATGTGTTTTCAGTTCCTTATTCTGCTCGCTGATGCTTATGTTATGGAACCCCTGGTGCCCTCCTTCATTAGTTTGTATATGCCTTCTTTGGGACTTTGGCCTCCCTTTTTCACCAAAAGAAATGGCATTTTGGCACTTCAAGATGTTATTGTAATCAACTGTATGGAGACATATGTTTAATATCACTAACATAAGTAGTTGGATGTAAATTTCTTCTAGGTTCTAGCTTTGTTTATTAAATGAGTAAGTTTCCGAAGGAGCTTGAGCTTGGTTGTGGGTAGTTTGCAAACAAGTGTGTTGGTCCATGGGTTCTTGACCAAGCAGCACACCCATCTACCCTAATGAGAAACAAATATCTATACTACAACAGTACTAAGTTTCTGAATATGTTCATTTGAGTTTTGTTATGTGAACCTTCTTATAGTTATGGCTGAGCTGGAAGTTAAATTCTTGAAGTGATTCCTGTATCTCATGTTTTATATGCCAGTTGTATTAACATTTTCAGTAAGGTTCAGGTACTGGGATCAAATCCACATTGGGTCAAATTGAACAAAGCAGGCTAGCAGCTTGCTTTATATAAGCTAGCCTGTCTCAGGGAATAATTGTATAGCTTTCTAACTAAATTAGTAACCTTTGGAGCTAGAACTAGCTAAAATAGCAGGCAATTTCATTTTGCCCGAAGCATGGAATTTGTACAAAGATGCAACAGAATGCTACAGTCAACTTATATACTCTTTTTAAACTGTTTTTGTTTTCAAAGCCAAACAGGGTAGAAGTAAATAAACAGAAAAGATGAACCTTAACAGAAGTAAGCCTTCAATTCCGTTCATATTGGTTGTATAGATCGTTGTCACAATGGCTAAAATTGATTTCTATTTGTTAATATGCTTCTAATACGTAGGGGAAAAACCTTTTTCTTTCTTTGGGGTTCGGTACTTGTTAATCCTATAGAAGAAATTTATAGCTCATTGTTTTCTGTTTGTGGATACTGAAGAAAAGAAATATTTTATGTTCTCTCTTGATCCTTTTCACCTCATCATTAAAGATTCTCATTTAGCTTAAATCTTTCAGTTGAATGTCAAATATATCAATGTATACTTTATTGATATCAATGTATAAAGAAATTCATGTCTGTGTTATATCACAAATATAAATTTTGTTTGCTTTGCTGACTTTTTCATAACTTCTTGCTTCAGATCTCTTGCATATCTTTTCATTCATGCCCAGGGATCTAAACTTCATAGAGCACACAAGTAATATTGGTTGGAAAGAGTGAGCATATTATTTATCCTTTGATGTTGTCTCAGTTTGCTACTAAACTTAGTGCTGTGCATTCTATATATGTTTATAATTTGTACAATTGTAACTGTGATAACAGGCATCAAAGAGCTAAGCCTATCATCATAGATCCTGGCTTATATCATTCAAAGAAATCTGGTGTTTATTGGGCTAAAGAGAAAAGATCTGTCCCATCTTCGTTCAAGTTATTTGCGGGTATTGGTTTTAAGGTTTCTATGGATTTGGTTCATATTTACCCCTAACATATCCCTGTTTGTTCTTATATATATATATATACATATATACATACATACACATATATATATATATATATATAGTGCAAGTTTCTCTTAATACGCATCAATTCTGTCATGCTTGTTTTCTTGTGTACTATCATAAAGATCGGTATCATAATATGGCTCTTTGGTCTGCATAATGGGTTCTGCACATACTGTTGGGGTTTCCAATTAATAGGGCACTACAGGACAATAGTGGATATGGGATTAATAATCTTATTAGTTGCTCTGCATTATATGGCTTGTATTAGTCTAATTAGCCAAAGTGATCTGGAACTTTTATCAGGTTAATTGTTAAAATATTTGTATTGCACACACAAATCAGGTTGATCCAGAGCACTGCTATCAAGTAAAGACTTTTAGACATCTCAAAACAATTTTTTGTTTCGTGGAAATTATCCAAAAAAATACATCAGTAACTTTTTCAGAGGGTACATCCAAAATCTTTGAAGTGGTTTTGTAAATTTCTTTGGAAGTTTGCAATGGGTAACCTTTGTTTAGCCCAGAGCTATTTCTGGAGAACTGCATCCCAGGTGTAGTTCCTGTTTTGAAATTGTTTATTGCATAGAGCTTTTACATCATAGGAATCATGTTATAAACCATATTTAATGTGGAATAAGAATTGGCATTTGTTGGTCAAGTTCAGCAATAGTAAAACACCAAGGAAGAAGCCATATTTGGCTTTTTGCTTGGTCAATCCTTACATGTAGAAATTTTAAATGTTTCTTAAATCTATTAGCTAAAAATATTTCTGGTTTTCAGGCTCTCCATGGGTTGTCCTGACAAAATCGTTTCTTGAGTTCTGCATTTGGGGTTGGGATAATCTTCCTCGCACTCTCCTTATGTATTACACAAATTTTCTTTCGTCTCCTGAGGGCTACTTCCATACGGTCATTTGCAATCACAAGGACTACCAGAACACGACTATAAATCATGATTTACATTTTATGAAGTGGGACAACCCTCCAAAGGAGCACCCAATGTTGTTGAAACTGGAGCATTTTGATGAGATGGTCCAAAGTGGTGCACCTTTTGCTCGACAGTTTACCAAGGATGATCCAGTTCTCAACAAAATTGATAAGGAACTCTTGAGAAGATCAGATGGCCACTTAACTCCTGGGGGCTGGTGTGTCGGCAATCCTCTTTTGGGGAAAGATCCTTGTGCAGTTTATGGAAATCCAGTTGTAGTTAAACCAACTTTAAGTTCCAAGAGGCTAGAGAAACTAGTAGTGAAACTGTTAGATTCTGAAAATTTTAGGTCGAAACAGTGTAAATAGTCTTGCTCTTCTTGCAATGTGGAATTTTGATAAACAGTGGTCTTTTTGATGGTTTTTGCATCTGTTCAAATTTAACATCATGAACAGCTGTTATGAAAATCTTTTAATTTGTGATTTTAAGATGTGTTGAGTAGATGTTAGCATGCTACACTTGAAATGTATAATATCTTAATCCAACCCATTTGTTTTCATGAATCATGAGTTCTTGTCTGCAGGAGACCTGTAGAAGAAGCACAAGATAGCAGTCTATGACATATTAAACCTTTTTTTTTTAATGTTAAACTGAAATAAAATAATGTGTATAGTAGCATTATTAATAAATGATACCCCATAGTGCATATTTTTTTAATCCTTTGACAAAACAAACTATTTAATTAAAATTCAAGGATTCAAATTTTAAAAAAAGAAAAAACCTTGCCATTGCTTATATCTAAAATGCTGTTGGTTTTGCTGCATGAGGGACTTCTTTTTTTTTTTTCATTAGATTTTATATAAATAATTAATATTTAAATATAAAAGTACGTGACTTTTTAAAATGGTCATATAATTTTAAAATAAAATATAATATTAACTGATCATATAAGATTTGATGGAAATAACATTATTAAAGTAAAAAATCCTGTGAAGATCGTAGCTTATCGGTTAAGTTTAAATATGTTGTGCAAGTACTTCTACTAATTGAAGCTCTCGTTTTAATTAACTATAATGGAACCTTACACTGAGTTATTAGTATTCTCTCTGTTTCTGTATTAGAAGGTTATAATGAAAATCAGCCAACATCAATGTGAAACGAATTTGACAACAGATTCACCTTAAAATTGATGGTTTCTTTCTTTTTTTAATTTAGGAAAAATAAAAAGAAAAATTATATTCAGTTTGGTACAAAATAAACAGCAGAAGTAGTATATGAAAGGGTTAAGATACAGAAAATCTTTGAGACACTTCTTTCTATGTACTGACTGGGAGAGCAGGGACTGTATGAGAAGAGTAATGAGCTTGCAATAACAAAATATAAACCGTTGGATCCGGGGCTGCTAATCTGCTATGTTTCTTTTGGACTTCTGCTATTGAAAGAATTATTGAGAGAAATTGTGTTGAACAAATGTGGCCAGGCCCGCAATGTAAAGTCGACCCAGTCCATCAACCCGCATAAGGAAACCTCCGGCCACAAGTAGTCATCTCGACCAGCTATACCTGGTGATAACATATAAATATGAGTCCCCCTTTTACTAGGTATGAACTTTTGATCCTTTCCGATATTCTTTGACAAAAATTTATTTTTATTTTTTAAATTATTAATTTTATTTTTTTAAAATTTATTTTATTGATTTAATCATTCAAATTTTAAATTATTTATAAATTTTATTTTTTTATTTTTTTAATCTTATTAATTTAATTTTTTAAAAACATAAAATTATTGTGAATTTAAAATTTTAAAAATTAAATTGTTAAAATTAATATTTAAAGAATAAATTTAATAAATAATATATATTTAATAATTAAAAATAAATTTTACTCATATTTTTCAAATCTTTTTGAGTGGAGTGGATCAAGCCGTCAAACTTGCTCCCACCCGAGTACCCGAACTCTAGGGGCCCAACATCAACCTGATGTCTCTAGAGACTGGGATCAAGGAGTTCAAAAAAGACAAACTCCTCATATTGTAACCAGACTAAAAATTGGGATCAAAGGATCAACAATATAAAAAGAAAATGTTGTAAATCATTGTTCCTCTTCTTTATCAAATAAAAAGTAACCTTCCCTCCTTGCTGAAGTCTCCACTAACATGATAACATCTTGGTTTTTTGTTTTTTTGTTTTTGGTCTTCACTGACATGATAACATCTGAATGTCAACATATTATGAGTCCAAACAATGGTGTGTTATTCCACTGGGCTCTGAAAGTCCAAAATGTGAACTGGGCTAGGCAATTGCTCTTCAAAGCAGGCCTTATTCCTTCACTGCTAGTGCTGTCAAGGATGAATACAATACAAATTGAACTCTATGCTAATGTCACATTCCATTTCAAATTTTCAGATTAGTGAGCCACAGATGAATCCCGTGTCAAATAAAATTAGGAAATAAGAAGATATATACACTAAAAAATTAGCCGTTTTCCTTCTTTTATCTAAAATCTTAAGCTCGCGGTATTCCTTGAACCTATTGAGAATGTTGAAAGATTGAATCATCAACCTTGGGCTTGTCAGATAAAAGAAATAAAAGTTTGGCAAACCAATAGCATATTAGGCCACCTTCTCGAATGATTGAAACCCATTAATTAATTTGTTTTTCTTCATTTTCAGTTAGAAGTATGAATTCGTGCAATATTTTCTTTTCTTCAAGGCTTGTTGTCTCTTGGAAGAAATTGCCAAGAAGGAAACTTTGAGTACGTTAATTGATAGTGCAGGAAGAAACAATGTTAACAATTATTTTATATACATGTGTGAAAAAGATTGTAAGTTTAATTTTGATCTACTTTTATATTATCATTTAATCATGTATTGATATATCATTAAAAGAGTTTGACTATGATAATAACTATTTGAAAAATTAATTTTTTTTTAATGATATGTCAACATATGATAAGATAATAATATAAAAAGTTTTATACCAGAAAATATATCAAAATTAAATCCAAAATGATTGATGATGAGTTAAAATTTTGGGCCTAGCTCAAGTGAGATGTGAGAGCCTAATTGGCTCTAAAATTGTTTTAAGCTCCACAAATATATGATGTGAATTTGAGGCAAAGAAAGACCTCAGGAATGTGGCTTTTTCAGCTCTTTAAGACCTTAATACCTAAACAAAGAATAAATTTATTTTTGGAACATGATATGATACATTTTCATCATATTCTATTTATAACACAATTGATTTCCCAAATCTTCCAAGCACATGTTCATTGCTTTTCTTTGTTTGAATCTCCTTTTTGGGTGAACAACATTGCGGTAATCATCAATTTACCATATATATGTACCCATTGAACACACTTGGAAAAGAGTTACTGGGGTCCCTCCTCTCCCTCTTAAGTATATAGAAGCAACAGCTGCCATATGAGTTTGACTAGTTAGGTTGCTCTTCTCATGTGGTGGCGCGTGAGAGTATCAAGGATAAATATTCCCATGCAGAGAAACAAAGAAGAGTGGCGAAGGGAACAGACCAGACCAGCAAAAGCTTCATTCGGTCCGGGACGCTAAAGCACCAATAGACACCTTTTTTAAAAAAAAAAATTCAATAATCAATATTAATAAAAAATTAATATATAGACCTCTTTCTTTACCTTAATTTATCATTCGTTCAACAAAATAATTTTATATTTTATGATTAATTTAATCATAATTAAAGTTTGTGTTGGCCAATCTACACCAAATTGTCTAGCATGTGTAGGCTGGTCAGCATACACTCTCTTTCTCTCAAAAATAAACATGACATTTGACACAATACTTGGCTTTTTTCATACAGAAGGGGAAGAGATAGGCACTAATATAATATATATATATATATATATATTTCTAAGCACAGTGCTTACAAAGCATCAAAAAGAAGCTTACGGGTTAAGAAACATCGCCTTCTCAAAACCCTAAAAAGTAATGAAACAAAAAGAGTGTTGTTAAGGGGGGAGAGAGATTGAACGAGAAACTAAAATTATATATAAATACTTAAAAGGCCCCTCCTTTATTTTTGCTTCTCATTACCACCTCCTAAACACCTCCCCCTCTCCCCCTTCTTTCTTTCTTCCTTTCTCTCTTTCTCTTTCTCTCATCTGCAACACACAAACTCTTTCACTCTCTCTCTAGCTTGTTGATTGATTCTCTTCACTATTATCTCCCAAAAAACCCATCAACCTTTACAAAAGAGAAAGCTTCCCAGAGGAACCATGGTTTTTACTTCCATCCCAGCTTATATTGATCCAGCCAACTGGCAGCAACAGGTAATTAAACAAGGGTTTCTTCAATTTGGTTCTTCTTATGGTTTCTTTGTCCAAAGGGCAAAAAAGAAAAAAAATTTGAAAAAGATAAATATTCTTCTTGCTACTTTTGCTTATGCCCTTCTTGAATATACCGGATATTTCATTTCTTTTGCTTCTCCATCTTTTTTTTTTTTTTCTCTTTTTTCTCATTTTTGTTCTCCTTCCTCCTTTTATGTTATTGCAGCAACCGAATCATCAGACCGGCACCAGCTCCCACCTCCTTCAGCCACCGCCGCCCGCGCAGCCTCATGGAGGCGGCGGCACGGGGTCGATCAGGCCGGGGTCGATGGCCGACAGAGCCCGGATGGCCAACATGCCGATGCCGGAGGCTGCACTGAAGTGCCCGCGATGCGAATCCGCCAACACCAAGTTTTGCTACTTCAACAACTACAGCCTCACCCAGCCCCGCCACTTCTGCAAGACCTGCAGGAGGTACTGGACCAGGGGCGGCGCCCTGAGGAACGTCCCCGTAGGAGGGGGCTGTCGGAGGAACAAGAGAAGCAAAGGAAGCAGCAGCAGCTCCTCGAAGTCACCGGCGAGCTCCGATCACCAGACGGGGAGCGCCACTTCCTTGACGAACTCGGTCTCTTCTGCTGCCGCCGATCACGTGGCAGGCCTCGGGCCTCACGTGCCGCAGCTGAGATTCATGGCGCCTCCATTTCATCAACTCAGTGACTTTGCAGCTGCTGCTGGGGACATGGGCATGGGCTTAAACTACGGCATCAATTACAGCGCGATTTCGGGTCCAATGGGAGGAGTTGGCGACTTAAATTTCCACATAGGGAGTGCTTTAGGTGAAGGAGCTAGCGGCAGCAGCGCCGGTGGCGGTGGCGGTGGTGGTGCTGGTGGTGGGTCTATCTTATGTGCAGCTGGTTTGGAACAATGGCGGGTGCCACAAACACAGCAATTTCCCTTCTTGGCAGGTTTGGAAGCTTCACATGGGTTGTACCCATTTGAAGGTGGTAGTGCCGAGGCACCGGGATATGGCGGCAGCAGCGCCGGCGGGGCCAGCCACGTGCGGCCAAAGGTCTCTACTTCCGGGCTGATATCTCAGCTGGCTTCAGTGAAAATGGAAGACAGCCGAGAACTTAATTTGTCTAGGCAGTTCTTGGGAATCAATAATCCAGCAGGTGAGCAATATTGGAGTGCTGGTTCTGCAGCTGCTTGGACGGATCGTTCTGGTTGTAGCTCTTCTTCCACTACTACCAATCCATTATAGAGTTTTTCACCTGTCCTGTGAATTGAAGCTTCTGGTTTTGGTTAATTATATTGTTGCTTCAAATTTCTTCATTAACCCTCCAAGACAAAGTTCCACATCCAACTCCATAACATGAAGAGCTTTGAGGATGGATATGAGTACTTTGTTTTCCTTAAGATCAAATGAAAACCCTAGGGATGTTAGGTCTTTTTTTTTTTTTCTATTTTAATCTTTATATGTTCTTCTTTCTTCTTCTTTTTCTTTGCTTAATTTCCTTCTAATAGGTTTAGGTTGCTTTGTATGAGAATATTGTTTACTATAGTGAACTTATGATTTCAAAAGAATGAATATTGCAGTGGCTGATCACATCTAAAATGGAAACTCCTCTTTCTATGGTAAAGATTGTTGAATTAAATTTGGTGGAAGGTTTCACACAATGATTTAGAGGAGAATGTGCTGCGCTGATAATCATGATCTCCCTACATCATTGATTCTAAATAATTGATTTCAGTGCGCTTTTTTTTTATTTCAAAGTTTTGGCGGGTGATCATAATCAAAACCTTGAATCATTTGCTATAAAGAATTTAGTGTACATAATCAAATTGAGGTCTAATTTACTGTTCTTAGAGTTTCTGTAATTTCCGCGTGAACAGAGAGTAAAGCAAGTGTGCTGGTTAAAGAAAGCTTAATAAAAATAGATTGTCTTTTTTATTGTATACATTCTTCATATATATAAGTATATCTAGGGGAAAAGTGTGATTTTCTTCCATTAAAAATTACATTTTTCTGTTATTTTTTCCTTTTAGAAAGTTAAGCTAACGACTCTAGGACTTTTTATTGATGTTAATACCATTATGCCGTTTAATATTCGGGTCTAAAAAGATTTATCTTGCAACTTAGTGGTTATTTTATTTTAATTTATTGTAAAACAACCTCTTTCTCTCTCTCTCTCTCTCTCTCTCTCTCTCCTTAAAACCACCTTCTCATTATACGAAATTGTAGAAAGTCTTACATGGATTTTGTTTTTGTTTTCCCAACTATGGATAATGTTTACTTTCGTTATTTTAGAAGTTATACCATGGATACTATATATCTATATATAACCTTAGTATCCACACAACAAAAATCTTAGAATCTAGAATGTGAATCAATGAATTACCCAACTAATTAAGATGGTTTCTTTAAAGCAACACAACGTAAGAAACTAAATTTGTTGACTATATAAATGCATTCTTGAGCTGGCATGCATATAACTAATTGTATCTCTTCAGTAAATTTGGAGTGAGAACGAAGTATTCAAAACAGTAAATTTTTGGATTTGAATAGTAAACCTATATATGTTCTTCGTTCAACAACTAGAAAGGCAGTTCCAATTAGGTGTTGCTTGGTTTTAATGATTACTTCAGAGTCAATTAAGCTCATGCAACTATTTGAACAGGCAGAGACAGAACTATTCAGAGACCCCAGTTTGGGACAAACTCTAACGACTTGGAATTTTCTATTCTATTCATGAACAAAGTAAATATTCTAGGGCAGTTCCTACATCTCCAAAAGCCAGATGTTGTTTTTCTCAAAAATGATTGTGATGTTTCATCTTGCGCAGCCAAACCTAGCTAGAGATAGATTTACTGAGCACATTGTAGTACTTCAAGAAATCGCACTTGTTTTATTATTCATGAATGGTTAAATATTCAAGTATAATTTATTTTTAATTTTTTAAAAAATATTATTTATTAATTTTTTAAAAGATTAATTTATCAATTTAATTTTTTAAATTTTAAATTTATAATAATTTTATTTTTTTAATTAAAAAAATAAATTAAAATAATTAAAATAATAAAATAATAAAATAATAAAATTTATGAATAATTTAAAAATTAAAAAATTAAATTAATAAAATTAATATGTAAGAGATAAAATGAATAAATAATATATTTTTTAAGAATTAAAAATAAATTCTATTTTAAATCCTATTAGCAATGGAGATTCAAATATCAGCTTCCATTGTTTATATATAAAATTTTGAATACTATAGCTTAACATATAATCCACGTTGAGTTTAGTGACTTCCAATTCTCCATAGAGAATATATTGGTTGTTATCATTAAAAAATGATATTTTTTTGCACGAGAGAACTAGCCTGTCCTTTTCTATAGAGTAATTGATTTCACCAATGACGCAAATTGATCAGGTGTGTGAGAGAGAGAGAGAAAATAAGTTTGCAATATTATGTGAACGTACGAAGACTTTGCCTAGTTTTGTGGTTTTGATGGCAGAGAAGCAGAGAAAGACACTCAATACAAGCGTTGTACTTGCATTATTTATTCCCAATAATTGGCACAAAACAAGGAGTGGGTTATTTTCTAACGTTGTCAAAGAATGTGTGTAACAGGCAGCAGTCAAAGCACAGAGACATTAGCATTCTATTCTGACTATAAAATAGAATGTCTGCTGTGTTCATCTTTTCAAGGCTACACCAGTTTTTAAGGATTCATGTATTATTAATTTTCAAAATAAATACTTAAATATAGATTTTTAGCTACAATTAACACAGGACATTACACTTATATCATTCGTTATGAGTTAACGTAGTTATTTTTATTTTTTATAATAAGAGATAATAATTATTCACGTAGTTAACGAAATATATATTTAATGTATAATGTAAAAGAGTTATTTTATATTAGTTATATTGAAGAATTTTTTATTTAAAGTTTAAAAGCATAAATTAATAATTAATAAATATTTAAAATTTATTTAGAATATTAACCTTTAAAAAATTAAATATATAAATATTCATAAAGATATAATTCAATTATCACGACTTTGATCATGGTTTAAGAATAATTTATAGTGAAAAATAAGTTTAATATTTTAAAAAATGATTAATCTCACGTTAAAAAAGAGTAAGGATATTAGTTGCTAAACAAAATTGAGTACGCACACCTTGTGTACGGGAGTTGCCATTTCGCATATTTTCACGCGCTCCCGCGCGTGGCCCTTGACGAGCCACAAAAGAAGACAAGCGACTGGTTTGTCAGTATGTTGGACCATATAAAGAGAACTTCGGTCCCAGTGAATGGATCTGGTTGCACGCGCTTCCATGCAGCGTGGAAATTCGTAGCTTTCAACATTCTATATTCATATGCATGCTTTAATTCGCATTCGCAGTGTTTGAGTGCGACACTGTTCTTTTTCTTTTTTTTTTCAATATTTTTTTATCACCAATTAAGATTAAATATCTTTTTTTAATGTAATATATTTTTAAAAAAATTAATTCACTCAATTGTTAATTCAAAGTTCAATGCCTGTCTGTCAGTTGTACGTCAATGTTTTCCTAACTGTTCTTGTGGGGCAGGAAAGATCTCAATATTTGTCTCTCGTTCTTCTGCATATCTTGCTGCTTTCCTTTTTCTTTGTTTCAAATATGTACAAAATTAGATGAAGTTTATGGTAACTTGAAGTGAGATTTAAGTGGAGCTAGCTGGGGGTCATAATCATAACTATATATATAATACTTATATTTAATTTAATATAAATCAAACTTTCACCAATTATGGTCATACGTGTTTTTTGTTTTTTGTGAGCGTTTGACCCTTTGATATTAAAAAAAGTTCTCAATTACTTAACTTAAATTTACTGATCTCTTCAGCTGCAACCTGTTAGTTGATGTGTGTGTCTGTGATTCATGCTATATAATAAATTGAAATAAGTTTACTGTTTTGACATATTAATATATATTGGCATAGAGACATGCTTGATTTTGATTATATATTATAATCAAATTAAATTATCAACCAAAAAATAATCATATTAAATTATACATACACAAAATGTAAGTTACCTATCATATATAGAATTTCCACGTTCTAGAATTTTTTTTATGTTCTTGGAATCCAAACTCAAATTAGGAGATGGAGAACACCCACTTATTACTAAGTAAGTTACCACTAAACCAAAGGTTTGATGGCTCACATTATAGATGCTTGATATCTATTAAAAGATATAAGAATTAGAAATATTTTATGGTGCCAAGCTACATGGGCAAGTCAAATACATAAGTTAATGTTATGATCCCAAAATGAAGAAAAATAAAACATAACAAACATATTTGGTATGGTTTGGCATTTAGCTTACGTCAATGGAGGAAGAGAGAAGTTAAATTACTATTATAAAAAATATTTAATTTTACTGTAGTACTAAAATATTATTAGATATTAATATTATTATTTATTTTGACAAATATATAATTACCTCTTATCTTACTATGCCATAATTTTAAAAATGACTTACATAAATAAGAAAAATAATTTGAATTAGTACCAATTCTTTTATAGTATGACAGTAAATCTAATTTCTTTTCCCCTATACTAATAAAACAGGGCATTGAAGTGTTGTAACACTCAAGGAGAAGACCTGATCCGCAACGCACACAATAGTTTTTTTTTTTTTCCCTTTAAAACATAAATTTCGATTAGTTATAGTATAATTAAATGAGGAAACTCATCGAATATTCAGGAATTTGGATTGGTCCATATTCAAGGTGAAAGTCCTTTCATCCTTTTGTGCATTTACTGCATGCATTCTCTCATTTATTAATTTTCCATTAGATCATGCACAATCGAGTAAGACATGCCATATTTTAACTCACCTAACCTTAGACACCTAGTTAATATATATTCAGTATTTCAATATATATATATATATATATATATATATATATATGTAGGGATCCATTTACTTTAAGAGTAAGCCTTGAAAGACTTACACCATTAAATAACTTTTGATAGAATGTGAATTTTATCAATTTAACCATTAGAATAAAAGTTCTCATAAGGTATATCAAGTTCATAAAATTTTATAAAATTCTGTAATAAATTAGCACTTCATCTAAATATTTTATTTTAACGTATAATATATTTTTTAAAATATAAATAAATTTTTAACTATTAAATTGAATACCTATAAATGTTCAATTTATGTTAAATTTGGTATGCATGATTATCATGATAATACCGCATAATTTAACAGGTAGATTAATAAAATACATACTCCATCAAAAGTTATTTAACAGTATAAATATTCAAAAACTTACTTTTGAAGTAAGTAGATTCCCACCTTATACACACACACACACACACACACACATCACACACACACACACACACACACACACACACACACACACACACACACACACACACACACACACACACACACACACACACACACACACACACATATATATAATATATGAGAAAGGATTGGTTTAAACCAGTGTAAGAATCAAACTCTTACACTGATATCTAACCGTTGATTTCAATTTAATCTGATAGTTTAAAATAACTTAATTTAATGAACAAAGATATAGTAAATCTATATTTAATGTAGAGAGAATAAAAGAATTTGTATTAAATGAAGAAAGATAATTTTCTCTATTTATTAAATTTAAAAAATGAAAAAGATGAAAAAATAAATTAATTTTTAAAATAATAAAAATTACATTTTTTTATAAAATATGTATAAAATATTATCATAAAAATCAATAATTGATGATAATATTATATTTCAATAATTAGATTAATAATCTATTAATAGATTGTTAAATAATAATTAAAAAATATATAATTAATAATATTAATTAGTTATGTAACGAAATATTAAATAATATATTACTATTATTATTATTTGATATTATATTAGTAATAATATTAATTAATTATTTAAAATTTATAATTGTAATATATAATAGTAAATCCTAATAAGAATTTCAACACTATAATTGAATATAATATTATTTACATAAAATAGTTTTTAAAAATATTTTTATAAGTATTATTAATATTTTGAATATTATTTCAAGTAACTAATAAATATTTAATATTTCATGCCATTTATTAACATTTTGTTAAACATTATAATAATTTTTGTTTTTATTAAAAGTAAATATCTTATTTGATTTATTTTTAAATTTAATGAATAGAATCAAAATATCTTTCTCTATTAAAAATAAATTTTACTATTAAAGATAATTTATATTATTATCTTTCTTTATTAAATTAAGTTTTTTTAAAACATCAAATTAAATTAAAATCAACGGTTAGATATTAATATAAAGAATTTAATTCATATATAATTCTTTAAGAGATTTAAACTTCAGATATAATTCTTAGGTGAATACTTACATATAAAACACATGGCATTGGTATCTTCTCTATGATTTTTTTTTGGGTACATCTCTATGATTTGACAATTTCGAGCTGCACAGATGTACGACACATATATGCCTACCCAAAAAATGTACGACACATATATACTTAAGGCCGTTTAATGCACATACAATACATATATCCAAAAACATAAAAAATAAATAAAGATCTCATGGAGTTTAATTTTCAACCATAAAAAATTTAAATATTATTAAAATTAAATTCGTATTTAAAACCAAATCATATATAGATCATGTCCCCTGGAACAAAATCTTCAATTTTCTTCCTTTCGAACTTTCCTAAAATTGTCAGATTTGGCCATTGAACGGGTCATTAAAAATTGAAGCAACACTCAAGTGATTCAACACATTAAATATATATGGACATTCTAAAACAAATTGCTAAATTGTCTTATTAACCCTTTACATCTGTTACCAAACATATGTGTTCGTTTATACGAATCATATGTAATTTTCAAAAGTTATATATAAAATATAGAGATTTCAAATTTCTAGACGAATTTTATTCAAACATTTAGAAAACCTAAAAAATATTGTATTCCAAGAAGAAACATTATTAAAAATATTTATAATGTTATATAATAAACGCAGTATTGACAGTATATATCAAACGATGACTAATAAGTCTAAAATATTCCAAGAAGAATTTGTGGATACTTTTCATTAAAAATAGTGATATAATAAACACTGTATAAACAGAATATACATTTAGCAAATGTTTAGTACACCAAAGCCTTCCTTGTTTGCACTTTTGTTTATTTAGTTGAGTTGTTCATATGCAGCTTTTCTATATATAGAAACATCATACACAGAATATATATATATATATATATATATATATATATGAAGTTAATATTAATTATGAGAGAGAAATTATGAATTTGATAATTATTAAGAGAGAGAAAAATTTATTCATTTATGAAGTTAGTTATAGAGTTGATAATGACTAAAATAAATATAGTTATTTAAATTAATTAAAAAAAGATAGAAGGATATTTTTGTCAAAATAAAAGAGTGTAGGTTAGCATTATATATATATATATATATATATTAGGTGGTGGCCTGGCGGGTTCATGGATTTAAATATTTATTTCATGTTTGTTGAAGCATCAAACCAGCTTACACTTTGCTTTTTCATTTTTCTTTTTTATTACAACACAGATAACATTGTCAATGACTACCAAGTTGGATTTCATATATGCAGAAGAACATTTGTATTGAACTATTGCATTGGAATATTTGGAATATTAATCCTCAAATTAAAAGCAATATGAAAGAGAAATATTAAATGGTGGCTGCAGTGCGGGGCTCAACCTCATAGAAACTTCCTTGAACCACCCATATAGTAAATAACGACAAAAGATATTATCAGTACACAAAGAGCATATATATAATCTATACAAAAGAAAAACAATGCACTTTTTGTGCATGAAATTCGAAAAATGGGATTGGCCAAGTTGAAAGAAAGGAATCTTTGCTGAGGTGTTTGGATTCGCTTTTGCTAGGACCAAGGAGGTCTTACCAAGAAGGAATAAAGCACATTCAAGACCAGCAGGAACGAGATAACATCTCACCCTCACGCATGGTTGGTTGGTCCCCGCGTCAGTAACTTGCTTATTTACTAAGTATATATATTTGATGCTATAACAGTGATGTGAGCAGTAATAATGTTGTTCAGCTCTGTTCTTCACTGTTGAGTTGAGTGTGTGGAATTTTTTCAGTATGTATTGAGCAATCAATGGGACTAGTACTTGGATCCCGAAATTGTCGATTTTTGAAATTCGGGTACCGTTCTTTTTCAATATTCTTCCACAGTACTGAAATTCTTTGGACCAACAACCAAGAAAACTAAACGAAAACAAAAACTTGTGCCAAAGAAAAGAGCATGTAGAAGGAATTCCAAGGGCTCGGAATTCCAAGCCAAAAATCTATCATTGCTCTCTCTCCTTTCTCTCTCTAGATCCCTCTCTCTCTCTCTCTCTCTCTCTGTTTGTGTGTCTGCGGGCGCAATATTTCATTCAAGTTGTTGATACCCACATGCACAAGCTTGGGTATCTAGATGATTCCTCTTTAATTTCTCTTTCGTTTTCTCTATATATATGTATAGCAGCTTTCACTTTTATAACGTCCTTGTTATAAATATAACTCTTTCTCTCTCTCTCTCTCTTTCTCTCTACTTGTGTGTGTGAGTGTATTTGGGTGGAGATCTTCATGAACAGGTGGGAGAAAGAAGGAAAGAGACTGGGATTTGCAAGCTGTTCTGAGTCCTCACGTTCTCCCACATGTTCTCAATCATGCACATGAACCTGGAATTTAATTAACTAGATTCCCCTCTGCCCTTGTTATTATTTGAGTAATTAATTGAAGAACTTCATTAATTCATTTCCCGCACGAAAGAAAATAATTGGGAAGATGGTATCGATGACTCCACTGGACCCATATCCGATAGGAACTAACATATGCCACTACCCCTTTATAGCTGCTTTCCTTAATTGATCAGGCATGAGCTCCCCTATGCAACTTCTTATTACTTTCCTAGCTAGAGCAACCCCAACTCACAAAGAAAAAAAAATGTAAAAAATAGAAAATAGAAGATAGGATAAGAGAAGAAATGAATCCATAGGGTCATCTTATAATATCATTTATAAAAGAGAAATGCTACTTTGATGATCTGTCTTAGCACAACCGACTTATAATTTTTGAAGTAGTTGCATCTGATCAATTTGATAGCAAAAAAAAATTGAATTAGATCTTATTACTCTAATGAAACCACATTAGTAATTAATAAAATATATGTATAACAACTATTACAAAAACTTAAGTTATTAATTAAGTCAAAGCTCATGAATAATTTTAATTATATCTAAACGTTTGCTCATGCAAAGTCCTTTAAACTTGGAGTGTTATGTAGTGGCACTTTATCTTATAAAGAAATTCAAACTTTATCTTATTATAAAGAAATTCAACGAATGTACGAAGAATTGAAGTAGTAAGGATCAAACTCCTGATTATTTAGTCACATATAGAGACTTTGATACAATATTAAAGATCAACTCTATCAAAAACTTAAGTTATTACATGAAAACCTTACATGATTTTATATCTAACATAATTAACATTTTTATAACATGTAACTATGTGCAATTCCATTGTGTTTAGTTGCAACTATTTATATATAGTTCCATTGTGTTTAGTTGCAACTATTTATATATAATTCCATTGTGTTTAATGGGCCTTAGCTAGTGTGTGTTGAAAGAGAAAGAGATATACATACAGCAAAAAGAGGGAGGAATTATTGACCAAAAAGATTCTTTATCACATTTTTCCTTTTTATGTGAGCATATGGCATCCTATGAAGCGTCTAGTTCTAACCCCCTTATTTCAATAGTCCTTCTTCAGAACTGAAAAAATAAATCGAACTGCAAGCTACACATGCGTAAATATTCTCCAATTAGTCAATGAATAAAATGGATTCCTGAAACATGAATTGTCAGTTTAATTTTAATATTGTACACACACACACACTGTTATTTTAACTACATATTAAACACAACATGCACGTGTATGAATGTAGAAAAAGCAAGAATCTCTTATTTAATATTAATTTAGAATAATTTTTTTTCCAGCATAAGCTTATATACGATTGAAATCGAATTTTGAATTAAATTTCAAAATGTTATGTGGAATTAACTGATGAATGAAAATACTTGAGTGAAAATTTAAAAATCAACTAAAAAATTTAAATTATTAAGTAAAATTTTAAGAATAATATTATATTTATATAACACTGATAAACCCATTTTAAGGGTGAAATGCTTGGTATATTTGTATAAATAACACTGACAAACCCATTCTAAGGGTGAAAATTGAATGGTTGGTTATAGTAATTTGTCACAGCTAGATTGAGAAGAACACAAAAGAAAGAAAGAAAAAGAGGCTAAAATTTGACAAAACAAAAAGTGGGTTAAGAAAAGCATTACATATTGGCTAAATCAACCTTGTGGTCAATTCAGATAATAGTGGTAAAGGTGAGATAAAGAGACATTGAATACATCTAATCAAATCAAATTGTTCCGTAATGGATTCAAATTTGTTGACTGCCTTTAAACCAATATGCAAGAAGATGCATAACAAAATGGGGGTCACAATAACCACAAGTGATAGCATTTAATTTTGCATGCATATGTGTAGCTCTACCTTTTTCAAAGTGCTCTGTCGTGTTGCTCATGCAAAACAAATATATGGCTCTCAATTATTTTCGTCCTCTTCAATATAATAAACCGGTAGACATTATTTTTGTTGTGACGCTGTCAGTCTTTCAATTATATATGACCTAAGACCTGTAATGGGAATTACAGTTGAGTGTGATTGACATGGATTTAGGTGTTTAATTTTATATGCATTTGCATGGGGATTGAAATGGATGCTTGCGTGAGCAAGCACTGAATCTGAATATCATTTTAAAGATTATTTTCCATACTGTACGCTGCAAAAATGGAGTATCAATCATCCCAGAGTCAAAATATTGAATTTATATATATATATATATATATATATATATATATATATATATATATATATATATATATATAGATTAAACTGTCTCAACTTAAAGATTTTGAATTTAATTTTTTTTAATAATCTTTTATTAATAGACAATTTATAAATACTATCGTAAACTCATTAAATTTACGACATGTTCTAATTTTATACCAAGACTTCCTTTCTCCCATAACTTTGTTAAGTCTTAAAAGCATAATTGTAAAATTCATGCTAAGGCCAGTTTGGTCAGTGGGCAATTAATTTCAGGTTTGATAGCCGATTTGGCAATTAATTAAGCTAAAAAATTTTAAAAAATAAAAACTGGCTGAATTAATTTTTTACTTTGATTACAAAAATTGTCATTTTCCCTAACTTTTAATTAGATTACTGAGTTTGAATGAAAAATGATCAGTATGTTGAAGCATTCCAGACCGGTCGAATTAAAGACCTAAATCATCAAATTTTTGGTCCCACTTTTTATTATAAGAATATCCATAAAATAGAAACAAAATGGTAAGCACTTGACCAATTTGCCAGTATGGTATAGGCTTGCGGAGAATCCACCATGCTTGGTGGACCCCGTCATATATTTGTTAATTGATTCTGGTCCATGGACATGGAATGACAACAAAACCCGTTTGACTGATAGCAGGTTTTGAGTTGATTTCTTTCCTCTAAGTGTGGAAAATTATATTATGGAGGTTAGTATTTTTTTTTTTAGTAAAACTTATTTTAGTTACTGAAAGATATAATATTTATTAATTTTATCTCATAATAATTAATTTTATCGATTCAATCATTCAAATTTTAAGTCAATCACATAATTTATTCTTTTCTTCATTTTAATTTTATCAATTTAGTATATCAAAAGAACAAAATTATTATAAATCTGAATTTTTAAAAATTAAAATGACAAAATTAAATTTTATATGAAATTGAAAAAGGGTTTATCTGTAAAGGAGGAAAACTAGATTTTACTTTTTTTTTTTAAATTTCTTTCTTTCAGTAAAAACAAGATTCAATCTAAAGTTTCCATAATTCTTTTATTAATTTAACCAACTGATATATTTAAACGATTTAATATGATAAAATTTCATTACAAGAAAGGACACATCCCACTATGCATGGCAGATGGTGTGAAACCCTTGTTTTGAAAAATATATTGGTAAGTTAAGAGATTCTTAAATACACTTGATGTGATATAGTACTTTTAAAACATACTAATCAAGTCATCATTGTCTCTTAATTACTTTAGTAATCCCCGTATTTAATTTTTAGTACTAAATATGGTTTGTATCATAATTAGTGTCTTATAAATTTCAAAGTTAGTATGGCATATGTGTTAGGTGAGGTGGTCCAAAAGCATTTGTCTTAATCAACAAAGTGCATTATACAAAAGGACTGGGTTGTCCTCGAAGGACAATTAATTTTCTCCTCCTTCATTTCACTTCAAAAAAGCTCACAACATGGTGGAGGAGAGAATTGCAGATCCTGGATTATTCAATTTGAATGGCTAGTTAAATAAAATGATGACAAACTACAAAGTTAGATTCTCAGGAGCATTTCAGCAACTCAAAATGATCAGAAACAGAACTGCATCTGGTGCAGACAGTGTTCAAGAACAATTGGGAGGTGAACCACAAACTCATCCCAGACCCCCCTCTTGTCATCTTGTGCTTCTGAATCTAGTAACCCTACCTTGTCGATGTTCAAGGGATGCACTGTTATGGATGCTTGCAGTAGCATTAATTTTTTTTAGCTGATCTAGAACAGGATCCACAACTGTTTTGGACCACATCTTGCTGTTTTGTGTGCATGACATGAGACCCAAAGGAAGGAATTAGGTACTCCTCCAATCCTTTGCACGCAACATATGCATCAGTATTTGTTCCTTCTATGCTTGTCCATATATATATTGCCTTTCAGATAATATGCTCTGCAAGGTATTTTCAAAAGAGAGTTCTCAAAGATAAAATCTTCCTTTTGTGTTTCTGAATCTGCAAATGATATTTTTCTTCGATGAAATTGACTACTTGGGTAGGTGTTGCTTTCTTCATCAGGACTAATATACTCCCACTAAATTATCTTCAGTAAAGATTTCAGTAGCTACCAAGATGTACACAGTGCATCTTGCATCTAGAGATAGGAGTGATATTATGGGGCCTATCAGATCAAATGTCCAAGTGTGGAATATTGGAATGGCCATGGGAGAATGTCATGTAAAGCTCCAATAAAGATGCATATACAGTATCTTGTTGCAGTTAATTAATTAGCATGCAATTCTTACATTAGAAAGTGGATTCAACTCATCATTCATGCAAGCTATTAGGATTTTAAAAAAATTTAAATAATTTATAAAAGGTGATAAGTTTAAATATGAGTTACTATTTGTTAAAAATTATAAAAAAAAAATAGACTAAACTACCATTTTGATCATTTAAAGATTCACTTGACATCAATTTAATTTTTCAAAGATATTTGGTATAATTTGATCTTTCAAATATATGTAACATCGAATTAATTCTCTAAAAATTTAAAGTGACATCAAAATGGTTATTTTAAAAGATTATTTTAAAAAATTATTTTAATGTCACTTTAAATATTTAGAAGATTAATTTAATATTGTATATCTTTAAAAAATTAAATTAATATCAAATAAATCTTTTAAATATCAAAATAATAGTTCAGTCTAAAAAAATATATCAGTCATGTTAGAAAACCATAATTACTAGATAGGATGTATCCACCATTGCACCTGTACATTTTTTTTAACAATTTGTTTTGTTTTTTAATGCATTTTACAATTTGCTATGGGGCAATATATATGTTGGTCCATTGTCTTAATCAACATTGAGAGAATAAAAAATGTAAAATATGTTGTATAGTTTTGTTGTTGTTTCTTCGTAACTTGTATTGGACTCGTGAAGAAACAGAGGCTGGCCCACCTTAGACCATTAACAAGCATGTTGGAGGTTTAAATCAAATAGTAAAATGTAATTTCTTTGACAGACAATTTTTTGTGAGCTGTCAGATTGAATCAAAAGTCGTTGAACCAGGGAAAAAAGTAAATAGAAGGATTAAAAGGACAAACTCATATTAAACATATTTATCGTAAAAGAAAAAATAATCATTCACAATGATTATTTAAGTTAATATATTATTAAGTAGTAACCATCAAAAAAGTTGTAACGATATTTACTTTTTATAATTCTTCCAAAATTGTTTTATTATAATTAAATTGAATCACCAAAAATTATCAAACAAAAAGTTATTACTATTATTATTTGGATGGAACCAAATTAACAATTGACTTACGAGTACATCCAAATGTAATGGTTATATCACTAGTATTCGCCAAATAAATATAAATGGACAAGGCAGCGAACATTACACCTTTTGTATGTAAAAAGAAAAGGCAAGTGAAAAAGAAGTGTGAAAAAAAAATGTCCAAAAAATCCATGGACACGATAAACACATAAATGCA
This sequence comes from Castanospermum australe, assembly GCA_019955255.1. NCBI lineage: Eukaryota > Viridiplantae > Streptophyta > Magnoliopsida > Fabales > Fabaceae > Castanospermum > Castanospermum australe. Next base: position 655,992 of record NSJW01000203.1, read on the forward strand.
TTACTAGCTTTTTATTCTTACTTTTTCCTCCAGTTTTTATTTCCTAATTAAAAAATTCAATATTAATTGTTAGGCCACTAATTTGTCATAAAAAAATCCAAGATATTTTTTTGTTGGGAAAAATATGGTATAGTGGGACTATCAGCTTCCACAGATGAGAATGTGTTTCTAATTTCTTTTACTCTAAAATACTAGAATTAAGTCAAGTGTCCTGACATCACCTTAGATATTTGGATTGATTCTGGTGCCCCTAAAATAAGACTTTTTTTTCTTTAATGTTCAAGAGAAACAAAGAATCTCTCGGAGAGCAATAACAAATAACAACTTTACTTGGTATCCCTTAGAAAGAAAAAAGAGATGAAGAGACTCCTAGACAAAAATTCTTGCCACGCCAACCTAGGATTATTCTTAGAAGCCAGCCACACATTTCTTTTAAGATTTGTTTTTAAGGTAAAGATATTTTTGAGTCAGCTTTTACGTCAATCGAGTTTAGTTTAGTTTTTATTTTTGTGATCTTAAGGACACACTTCCCCATCAACATGGTAGATTTAGAAAAATTAATTTCCTTAGATATAAGCTCAAGATTCAAATTCCCACATAGTTAACGTAAGAAGCACATCTCCACAACCACAAAGCCAACCCCTTGAAGATTTAATCATAACCTAAACTCCATGCCAAAGTAAAGAGTTATCAAATGCTGATGATCAAGAATTGATGGGTACAGAAGACGTAGTCAATTACTATACATCCATGTATTTGAACTTCAAATGAGACTTACACTTAGATTGATAAATATACTTAAACGATATAATTCATGTTCACATAACCAAATAGCAATTAGATCAATGAGAAATGAAAATAGAAAGGATCAAGACATACCTACTGTCATTGCTCTGTTTTCAATTGTTTAAGATTTCGGTTATAATGACTCTTTTAAGCCCTCTCTCTCTCACTATTTAGATGGTGTTCGTAACTAAGTGTGAAAGTGAGCTTAGAGATAAAAACCATGAGTGCACACCTCTTAAATAGCCTCTGCCAATCACAGAGGCAGTTGTGGTTTTGCGAAATGTGGTGGGCAGTTTCTGAACGTTGCTAAAGAAGTGGAATGAGGATGTGGAAATAACGTGGATTAACTCTTGACTTATTCTTCGGTTTGTTACCGAAGATTACGTGAGGAATTCAAAACCATTCAAACATTCTCCCACTTAGTCTACATATTCCGTCATATACTACAATGAGAAACAAAATGCATGAATCATAGCTATAAGTCCTCTAAAAGTGAGTATTATCTTCCATATATCACAATACATTATGTCTCTCAAGCCCATATGACGTAATGAATAAACCTCATGTTTATTCCAGGTCCAAAATTTAATGATATTTCTCAAAATAAATAAGAATATGTGCACAAAAATGAAATGAAAAAATATCACAAATAGAGTTTCATTAAAATAACATCGTTCTTACAACGAAAATCACATAAAGGAACCAAGTCCCATTCTATCTACATGACCCTTAAATTTCAACGATGGCATGCCTTTAGTTAAAGGATCAAGCAATCATCAATTCAAGTGCTTAATGTGTTCAATAACCACTGTTTTATCCTTAACACTCTCTCTTTATGGCTAGATACTTAATGTCGATGTGCTTGCTTCAACTACCGCTTTTGTTGTTCTTAGCCATAAAAACAGCAAGCTGAATTGTCACAATATGTCCTTAATGGCCTAGAAAATCGAATCCATAATTCTAAGTCTTGAAATGAAACCCTTCATCCATACACCATGTGAGGTAGCCTCAAAACAAGATACGAACTCAGCTTCCATAGTGGAAGTAGCTGTTAGAGTCTGCTTTGCACTTCTCCAAGATACGGCTCCACCGGCTAGCATAAAGATATATCCTAAAGTCAATTTTTCGCGAATCAATGCAGCCAGCGTAGTCTGAATCAAGAGTAATCAGTCACTTCCAAATTATCAGTTCGTCTGTACATAAGCATGTACTCTTTTGTCCCTTGAAGGTATCTCAATACTTTCTTTGCAGCTCTCTAGTGGTTTATACCTGGATTACTCTAATATCTCCCTAACATTCCAACAACAAATGCAATGTTAGGTCTTGTGCAGACCTGAGCATACATCAGGCTTCCTACAGCTAAAGCATAAGGAATGTTCTTCATTTGTTCCCGCTCAAGATCATTCTTCGGGCACTGGTCCAAATCGAACCTATCACCCTTCACAATAGGAGCTATACTTGGTGAACAATTCTTCATTCGAAATCTCTCTAAAACTTTGTTGATATAGGTCTCTTGAGACAAACCTTGAATACCTCAAAATCTATCTCTATGTATCTTGATGCTAATGAACATAAGATGCATATCCCATATCCTTCATGTCAAAGTTTTCAGAGAGAAATTGTTTCACCTCATATAGCAAACCTTTATCATTGGTTGCAAGTAAAATGTTATCCACATATAGAATAAGAAAACAAATCTTGCTCCCACTAACCTTTCGGTACATACATTGATCCACAATGTTCTCCATAAAACCAAATAAAGAGATAAACATCATGAAATTTTAAAATACCATTGACGGGAGGCCTGTTCATCATCCATATATGGATTTCTTGAGCTTGCAGACCAAATGCTCACCCTTTATTAGAGGAAAATCCTTTTTGGTTGCTTCATGTAAATCTCTTCCTCCAGATCTCCATTGAGAAAGGTCATTTTCACATCCATTTGTTGCAACTCTAAGTCAAAATGCGTAACTAATGCCAGAATGATACAAAGAGAATCTTTCTTAGATACAGGAGAAAAGGTCTCCTTGTAGTCAATTCCTTCCTTTTGAGTGAATCCTTTAGCAACAAGTCTTACTTTATATCTCTCAATGTTGCCCAATGAGTCTTTCTTTGTTTTGAAGACCCATTTACATTCAATGGCTTTTGCACCATTAGGTAACTCAATAAGATCCCAGACTCCGTTAGATGCCATAAAATTCATCTCATCCTTCATAGCATCATACCATAAAATTTGATTCTTTACAACTCATGGCTTGTGAAAAACGTTTCAGGATCATTTTTGGCTCCAATATTATAGTCAGATTTCTATAGATACACAATATAATCACTAGGTATTGTTGATTTTCTTGTTCTGGTATATCTCCTTAATGTTGTATCATTATCTTCTTGAGGAACTTGTTGTTCAAACTGGTTGAATCAATAAATTTCTTCTTGTTCCTCATCAACAACTTGATCTACTGGATTAATATCAGCAGGTTGTGGATCTTCAATGACTGGTTGTACAACATTAGGTTGAACTGAAGGGGTATGGTTAACAACAACCAATCTTATACTTGAGATGTAAGGTTGAGTATTTGAATAATCTTTTTCAGAAACAAGGTTTATGAATTGATCGCTCCCACTAATCAAGTCATTTTCAAGAAATTTAGCATTTCTTGATTCCACAATCCTAGTAGTATGCGATGAACAATAAAATCTATACCCCTTAGACCTTTCATCATGTCCAACGAAATACCCACTAATGGTCCTTGAGTCCAGCTTTTTTTTCTTGTGGGTTATAGATTCTAACTTCAGACGAGCATATCCAAATGTGTACATGTTGCAAACTCGGTTTTCAACTTTTAAATAACTCAAATGGCGTCTTTGGGACAACTTTAGTTGGAACTCAGTTTAACATGTACACTATCATCTTAAGTGCTTCCATCCACAAGGACTTAGGAAGCTTAGAGTTACTAAGCATACTTCGCACCATAGCCAGTAATGTTCGGTTTCTTCTTTCTGTTACACCATTCTGATCTGGAGAACCAAACATGATGTATTAGGCAAATATCCCATGCTCTTCAAGAAACTTCGCAAATGGACCAGGTGCTTGTCCATCTTCAGTGTATCTACCATAATATTCTCCACCTCTATCTAATCTCACGATCTTAATTTGTTTACTGCATTGTTTCTCTAATTTGGACTTAAATACCTTAAAGGCAATCTAATGCTTCATGCTTATCATGAAGCATGTAGAGATACATGTACCGTGAGTAATCATCTATAAAAGAGATAAAGTATTTCTGACCATATGCGTCCATATCTGGACAACAAATGTCTGTATATGTGATTTCTAACAGTTTTGTACTCCTCTTGGTACCTTTCTTTGACTTGTTAGTCTGTTTTTCCTTTATACAGTCTACACAAGTCTCAAAATCAGTAAAATCTAAGGTACTAAGTACTCCATCATTTACCAATCTTTTAATTCTCTGAATGGAGATATGTCCTAACCTTCGGTGCCACAACATAGAGGACTCTTCATTCATAACACATCGTTTCGTACCAATGTTAACATGCATAATATCATAAGCAGTATCATTTTTTAAATCAATAGGAAAAAGACCATTAGATAAAGTACCTTTCTCAACAAGATTAGATTTATAAAACAAGCTAAAAGATGTCTCATAAAACATAAAGAAATAACCCAAAGGTACAAGTCTTGAAACTGAAATCAAGTTCTTAGAGAAACTTGGAACATAAAAGGTCTTTCCTAAATTCAAAATAAAACCACTACTTAAAGCTAAACTGCATGTTCCTACAGCCTCCACACGTGAACTCATCTTGCCTCCTGAAAAGATGTACTGTTCACTTTCCACTGGCTTCCTTAGGTTTTGCATACCTTGTAAGGTGTTCGAAACATGGATTGTAGAACCAGAATTAATCCACCATGTGTCATCATTATCATTAATCATGTTAGATTCATAACAAACAAATGAGATTGACATACCTTTCTTCTCAAGCCATTGCTAGAATTTGATGCATCCTTTCTTCATGTGCCCCTTCTTTTTATAGAAGAAACACTTGGATTTCTTCTTGATTTCATTTTGGGGTGGTATTTTACCTTTGCCCATCTTCTTGGCTTGGTTCTGATCCTTCCTCTCAATTGTCATAAATGCACTCTCTCCCAATTCCATTAGCAGCCTTCCCTCCTCCTGAACACACATGGTCAAAAAAGTTCATTAATTGACCATTTATCCTTATGTGTGGTTGTAGGATATCTTGAAAGGTCCATATTGCTGTGGAAGAGTGTTCAGAATATAGTGCACAAGGAAAGAGTCAGACGTATCAACCTTAAGTCCCTTCAGTTGAGCCGCAATGTCCCTTCATTGCATGATGTGCTCACGCACACCTCTTATAGTAGTGAGCGTCATGGATGAAAACCTCATAATCAAGGTGCTGGCAAATGCCTTATCTGAAGACACAAACTGTTCATCAACAGCCTTCAGAAGTGGCTTAATTTTGTCTTGCTGATTGACAGAACTACGAATGCCAGCAGAGATTTTGGTCTTTATGAACATAACTGAGGGGCGATTATATTGCTCCAACTTTTCATATAGATCAATCTCATATGGAGTATTGGTCTCAGTGATAGGAGGTGGTTCGTCTTTCCTAATAGCATAATCATTGTCCATCCACCCCAATTGAAGAAGAACTCTCTCCCTCCAAACTTTATAATTATCACCCCTCAATTTGAGAATGTCACATTTCATATCAAAGAAATTCGTAGGTTGTATGACTGCATAATATTAAACATACATGCTTATAATTAAATTTGAGACTAATAAATCATATATCATGTCCTACCAATGTAAATCATGTTTAAAATTTATGAATCTACTGACATAAACTTGCCTATAGGCTAGAGTTCTAATTCAATTAGATCCATATATAACTTTATGATAATGCTATCAAAATTATTTCCTAATTCCTATGGGTAAATTAAGAATATAATTTGATATTCTATCCGTAATTAATCATACAAAATATAATAAAAATTTCTGTGAGATAAAATTTATTATATTACATATGATCAACTACAAGTAATGTCATTGTGTGATCCTAGAACTCATAATATATAATTTCAACTAATTTAAAGATGTTGTGGTTACTCTCTAATTAATTAACAATTATATGGATCACTCAACATTAATTAATTCTTAGGCTTATATTATTGCAATAAACCTATAAGCAATATTAATTACAAGCAATGCCCTTTTTTCTCTGTGATCCTGAAATTCTTAATATATAATTTAATTAATTAAAGATGTTGTAGCTAATCTCCTAATTAATCAAAATATATGGATCACTAGACATTTGATTTCATGCATAAAATATCCATAAAATTGCATGCATCAATATATAAAACAAATTAAATAATACATACAAATTACGCACAAAATTTAAACACAAATGCTAAATTTTTTGTCTGCTCAAGATGACAAAATTTTGGTCTTTTTCGTACAAAACATGTTTTAGAAATGGTTAAAAGTGAATGAAACTGCAGCACATTACCAGAGGAGAAGTGCAGCACAACTGACAGAAGACACCTCTCTGCACAAATGCAGCGTGCCAAGGGTCTTGGGTTCGAAACCAAGTAGGACCAAATTGCTGTCATTTTTTACAGCAGCAGTCCAACAGCAAAAACGACGTCGTTTTTGGTTGTCTTCAACCTCCAGCCGGGTTGAACAGACCCGTTAACCCAGTTTCGACCCGTTTTAAAGACCCGACAGTTTCTAAGCCATTTTTACATCCAAATTGATGGTTCAAAACACATAAATGCTAAAATTCCTATTTCCTTATGGTTTCTAACCTTATTTTTCATCAAAAAAATTCTAAATCATAACATTGAAATCAAAATTGTTACTAGATACATGTACAAAACATAGCCAAAAATCGAAAGCGACAAGGCAGAAGGTATTTTGAAGCTATGATACCAAATGATAGATATACTTAAATGATCTAATTCATGCTCACATAACCAAATAACAATTAGATCAATGCGGAATGAAAATAGAAAGGATCAAGACATACCTCCTGTCATTACTCTGTTCTCAATTGCTTAAAGATTTCAGTTATAATGGCTCTTCTAAACTCTCCCTCTCTCATTATTTAGATGGTGTTCGTAACTAAGTGTGAAAGTGAGCTTAGGGATCAAAACTATAAGTGCACACCCCTTAAATAGCCTCTGCCCATCATAGAGGCGATTGTGGTCGTGCGAAATGTAATGGACAGTTTTTGAACGTTGCTAAAGAAGTGGAATGAGAATGTGGAATGAACGTGGACCAACTCTTGACTTATTCTTCGGTTTGTTACCGAAGATTACGTGAGGAATTCAAAACCATTCAAACATGGACAGCATCAGCATGGCTCTGTTGAAGATCATGCATGCATTTCCGCAAATCGGTTGCTTTGTACTCTCATAAAGTTGTAAAATGAAATTACATTAAGAAAGCAGCCACTCATCTGCATCAGCAAAATAATCATCTCTTTTCAACCCGTTTCTATTGAGTTATTGTTTGACTGATTCCCCACTCGTTGTAGTGGCAAAGTATCTCTTTCCACATGATGCTGATTGCCACCATCGTCACAGCAAAGGAAAAAGATTGCCACCATTGTAACACTATTTAAACTCTATGACTTAAAACCCTTTTTTTTTTCCTTTTCCTTCTTCCCTTCTGGTTTCATGGCCTCACTCTCTTGGTAACCTTTTTCTCATGATCTAGTTATGCAGGATCCTTCATGGTCCCAAACATCGCACTTTGGAAAGTTATAAACTGAAGTGACACTATAGCTGCTTTTTTCTATCCTCATTGTAGTTTTTTTCTCATATACATGCATGTAAGAATAATGTCATCAGCCGAAACAAAAAAGAAGACAATGTAATTCAGGCATCCTATACTGGAGAGATGAATCACGTAATCATATGCCATCACAAACAATTGAGTTCAATCTTCTATCTCTGTTGAATGCGACGGCGAGACTTGTTTGTTTCCAGAGCTGACCTGCATCAAAAGTTTTCCACTCCCAGAAAAAGAAGGGGGAAAAAAATATTGCAGAGATTTGATCCTAAATTTGTGAATGAGACTTGCCACCGAAAGACAGGAATCTTGTATTCTTGTTCACCATTTTGACAGGGAAACATGAGGCTAAGCAACTGTTAGAAAAGACATTTCATTGCAAAAAGGGTATGCCAGTAGGAGTTTGAGTTGAAAAGTATACAGAGTTTTCTTCTGATAGAAAAGAAATATCTGTAGTTTCACTATATGCTACACAGCCGCCTTTACAACACTACTTACCAGCTTTCCGGCATGAGTGATTCAATTCAACTAAATAATTGCTTGAGCAAAAAGGCAATTTCCTTTTACCTAAAAAATAGAAGTAAAAGGTAATTTAAAGATCCTATACTATTAAGCTACTGTAAATCATATATCTCCACCTGATGCAATTTACAGAGAGGTGACAGCAGCGCCTGAATCTATCTGATAGTATTCCTAGTATGTTCATAATGGTCTCCAAAGTTGCCAATCAGCTCAAGAAGCTGAGCAGCTTTCCGCTTGCCCCTTTCTGAACCATTTTCTGACAGGTCCAAGAGAGGATTAATCACATCAAGTGAATTGACAATTGACAGATATAGTTGATCTCCACCACAGAGGTGCAACAGCACTGAAGTTGCATTCTCTTTGTTCCTAGAAGATCCATTACTGATTAATTCCACCAAAGGGGGTACAGCATTCATAGATCCAATTGCGGCTTTTCCATCAGGGTGGCTAGCTAGTACGGCCATAATTGCCAATGCCTCATCCCTCATCTCCCCACTAGGATCTGTAAGCATTTCTATCAACTTGGGCACAATACCAGCTCTAATTGCTCGTCCTTTGTTCCCATGATATAAACACAAATTGAATAGTGCTGTTGCAGCATCCACCTTCCCTCTTTGACTACCCTCGCATAAAAGGTTCACTAGTGCTTGGATTGCTCCAGATGCACCAATTGCCACTTTGTACTCATCCACCACAGAGAGGCTGAAAAAGGTGGCTGCTGCATTTTCCCGAGCTTCCATACTACCATTTTTCAGCACATGAAGGATGCCTGGAACAGCCTCAGAAGCCATGATGCACTCTTTATTATCCTCATAGATAGACAGGTTCAGAAGAGCAGTAACTGCATGCTCTTGGGTGCCAGCATCAGGTGCATAGAGGAGACCAACAAGGAGGGGTATAGCACCAGCTTCAGCAATCAACATTCGATTTTGACCATTGTGCTTGGCAAGAAGACGGAGCTCCCCTGCACCAACAAAAGCATTGTTCTCAATTTATGGACAAGGATATCAAAAAGGAGGAGGAAAATCCCTTTAACCACAAAACTAAGATCCCATTTTAAATTAAACATTAATCATATAAATTATATCTGAAAACATAGCTCACATGTTTTTTTTTTTTTTTAAATAAGAAAAATTGTGCAAGTAATTTCTCATGCAATTATGGGTTGAGAGTAGTAAGGTAAAGTCCTTCTCAAAGTGGCGACTCCAAAATTCGAAACTCTGACATTGCAGATAAGGTTCGCTTGGAATGTAATCCACTTTCACTGCACCAATCACATTTGGGTAGCTCACATAGTTAATACTGGCAAAAGTAGCCGACATTCTATCTCTGCATTAAAGCTTCTAATCAGTTTAAACCAGCAGTAGTTACCAGTCCACCCATCGTAGGTATGCACTATACTCGGAACTATGGAGGAAAGCTTAGCAATTTGGAGAATGGTACCTTCTAGCATCACATCGAGCTTACAAACAAAAGCGGATAATTTCTTTTTTTATAAAATAGACAAAATATTGCACCTTTGTAAAAGTGCTAAAAACTAGCAAAAAATATTGAGTAGCTAAGAAAGATACTAAGAAGGTGGTTAGCCCAGTGAAAGCCAAAGCTTTTGAGGGGTTATATCAATATTTAGGCACCACACCAGAAATGGAAAAGACATATACACAAACTTGCCAAGAGAAGAGAAAGGAAAGCAAGAGATTAGATCAAGTCAAATACATTAAGAATGAAGATGGAAAAGCTTAATTAACTGAGCAAGATATCAAGGGAAGATGGGAGTTATTTCGACAATATATTCAACGACGGGTATGCGACAAGAATAGACTTGGGGAGTTTAACCACTAGAGGATGATCAAAGTTAAACTTTTTGCTATAGAATTCGAGGATTTGAGGTAAATGAAGCGCTAAAGAAAATGTACATGATAAAACAGTTAGACCAGATAATATAACTATTAAATTATTAAAGTGTTTAGGGGAGACAAGTATAACTTGGCTTACTAAGTTGTTTAATGAGATAATGAGGTCTAAGAAAAGAGACATGCACATCAAAGAACGAATTTGGTTTTATATCACAAATTGCCTATCGAACTCAAGGAAAATTTTTACCGAATAGCTACAAGACCAACAATGTTAAAGTGATTGGGTAATGAAGTGCCAACTAGAGCAAAAAATAAGTGCAGCAGAAATGAGAATGTTGAGGTACATGAGTGGACATACAAGAAAAGATAAGATTAGGAACAAATGTATATAAGAGAAAGTTGGAACAGCACCTGTTGAGGAGAAGATGATGGAAATTTGCCTACGGTGATTTGGTCATGTGAAAAGAAGACCCGTAGAGGCTCCAGTAAGAAAAGTGGATCAAATGGAAGATAGTCCAATTAAAAGGGATGGAGGAACTCCCAAGAAAACATTAGGTGGAACCATTAAAAAAGATCTTGCTCTAAATGATTTTATTGAAAATTTAGTATAACTCAAGAATTCTTTCTCCTTCATTTACTGTTTGCCACTTTCATGGCCGTAGACTCTTATGGAATATAAGGATAATTTGTACTACTATACTCTACAACAACAGAAATTTCACAGTACTAAAATTGTTTAGAGCATGACTGCACACGAGAAGGGTGATGGTGCAAGGATGCATTAGCATCAAGAAAGCATAAGCCTTAAGATCAAATCATCTTAGTATTTTGGATTAGATTTGAGTAAGGGATGGTTTTAATATTCAAAATGACCTTACAAGATTATAATTATTTCAGTTATTAGGATTAGTATACCATACTTTATTTAATTTTATACTTCCAGTCATAGGGGTATTTTTCTAATTTTCATATTTCCATGTTTCCCTCGTAGCTTTAGTAGTAGTAGAGAGTCTCAATCCTTAGAGGATTATGATTTATTCCTATTTCATGTAGAGCGAGTTATAGAAGCTCTATTTAAACTGCTGCAAGTCGATTTAAACTGCTGTAATACTTTCTTTCCCAGAGAAGAATCAGATTTATGAATTGTGGTAGCATAATGCCATCTTATTGATTGTCTGATGCAATCAAACTCAGATGTGACGCCTAAGGATCTAGCTTTGATGCCTAGGTTTATTTTCTTCTTCTCATCATCTACCCTATTTTCTTTAATTTACCAACTTCTGAGACCAAACTTCTTTGGCAGACATTATCAACAAATTATCACCTCAAAACTTTGCTGATTCTTCCTTCAATCTGCACTAAAACCCATCAATCCCAAAATCCAAATTTCATAGGTGCAGTTCACAGAACCCGAACATTGAGCAATCTTTCCCCTTTAACCACATTATATTGATTGCAAAACCCGTGTCTTTAACTACCCACAATAATATGCCTATTTTCTACCATTAAGCAACCCATGAAAACCCTAATCCTAATCTATTAAATGCAAATCCTTCCACTCTCCTACAACAGATGAAAGAGGGATTCCCAACCACAAAAAGTTAGAGTGATCTTGAGAAAACAAAAGCCGATCATATGACCTTGGGCTATATTAAAAATTGTTTGGGATCAATAACACTGGCAAACAGTCATGCTCAAGTTCACAATCACAGTGCACACAGTGAGAGTGTGTGTGTGTGTGAGAAAGAGAGAGAGAGGTGAAAAAATGTGTTTGTTACAATGCTCACCTGCAGCGCATCGCTGATCCTCAATGTCACTGGAAGTAAGTTTGCTCATTAGGGTATCAAGATCTATAAATTCTGAGGAGCCATCTGATGTTGCCATGCAGAGCTGTAAACTTCCTAATCTTTTAGGTGGTTCCACTCCATTTGCCTCACACCAATTCAATATCAGGCTATATAAAACATGGTTAGGTATGAGGATGGAGCTGGAAAGAATCTGCAGAGTCTTAGGACACGTTCCATGCCCTGCTTTGAGCCATTTCTTTATGCAAGCTCGTTCATATGTCTGCAGAAAGAGTGAAGATAACAGGATTTACAAGGGTTCTTAAAATGGACAAATTCTATGTAATAAAGTACTAGTCCCTATTCAAGTATTTAAAATTGATTTTCGGCTTTTAATAGAGTATTGCTATTCACACACTCCCAAGAAAAAAAAAAGAAAGAAAGAAAACAAGTGTCACACCCTGTTCAGGCTATTGGACACACCATCAGAGATCCAATGGCCTGCAGGGACGGGAGGATTTTGTGGTTTTTAAGTGAAAGTAGCATTACTGTTTTCAATATTATATCACCCAGTTAAATGCAACAACTCCACGAACTTCTAATTTTATAATACAAGATACTATACTGAAAGAAGCACAAAATATTAGTCATTTTTCTTTTTGCATCAAAATTTTAAATGCAATGATTACTATTCATTCTTTTTATTTCCTGTGTTCTACACTTGTAAAGAGCGTTGAATTTACAGTGCTGACACTAGAAAGGGTGCAGTGGGGGGAAGAAATCAAATACCAGTTTTCAGTTAGACTCCAAGATACTTTGTAAACAGCAACACGACTGTTCTGCATGGAAACTCTCTTGTTATAATGCACCGAAAAGATGGAGTATAAAGTCTTAAATATACTTTACAGATAATATTTTTATACTTCATCCCTCTTCCACAGAAGGATTAAAAGCATATTAAAATGTTATTTCAAAGAACGAACAACTTTTTCAAATTTTAACAGACTACCTCATAGTGAACATTATATTGCTCTTGCTTTCAAAAAGGAAAGGTAAAAAAGGAACTGAATTGTTAAGCATTTTCAGCATTAGTCATTTATACCACTAACACTTATTTATACTACTAACATAGGTCAAGTAGTAGTGAAGTACAACTAGTACTGTACAAGCCCAGCCCAATATGATTACTAATGTAACAAGGCTCCTAAGTCCTAACACATCAATAACCCTCATATTCTACGCACTGCTGGAAAGATGTGCAGCAAAAATTTCTCAGCGAGCAATCATACACAGCAAGGCCCAAACTTCTCCAAATTCATTTAAAAAAAAAAAAAGCACTTGGAAGCATCAAGCAGCAAAAATAACCTCAAAAACTGATAGAGACAAGCTGCCAAAGAGAAGGAAGTCAAACAGCAGCCTAACATGTGGTTGGAGTGACGCACAGCCAAACACGATGGTTCACAATGCTGTTGGATTGTTGGAAAGAGAAACAGCTAAACAATGACCCCTATTGCTCCCAAACTGCAGTAACCGTTTAAAACCTTTTGTGACATCCTTGCAATGTTGTTTTTGGGATGTATTAGTGACAAGAACAGGTTCTCGAGCACTTCCCCATTTGTTTTCATCCAGCAGCATCATTCTCTACCTACATAAGGGAATGAGAATTCCAAGATGCAGGGCTTCCAATTGGAGAATCCTGCAGAGATCCTCCACTGGAGACAACAGCCATGGTGGAGAGGAGAAACACGTCGGAAAAGTGAACATAGTCACCAATGTTGGCTGGAAAGATGCTTGGCAGCTGTGGGCAGGAGCAACAACTAGGGTTCCGGCGGCTGGAGTTGGTGTACAGTCCATGGGAAGGAAAGACTCACAGGGACAGAGATGCCATGGGAGAGAGGAGTTCATGATTTTTGGGAGCTTGGCAGCAGAAGTGAAGAGATTAAGTCAAGGAGGATGGTACTGCTCTAATATCATGTTGAAATTATAGGGCCTAGGTGGAAAAGGAGGAAAAGGGTGAAATTGTGTGTATTAGATACAAACCACTAACACCTATTAATCTAGGTCAAGTACTAGTGTAGTAAAACTAGTACAAGCCCAACTCAATAAGGCTACTAACTTAACAAGACTCCTAATACATGAATAATCCTAATATTTTAACACTTAGTACATAAAACAAAAAGAATCTTTTGGCCTCCTTTGTATATTTATCTATTATATAAGAAACCCAGTAATCAAGAGATACATGCTTTTCATTTAAATCAATCAAAATATTAGATTAAAAGAAAGGAATTAGTTTTAGAAAGTACTTATCACTTCAAGGAATGATTCTATGTCTGATCTCAGACAGCTTTACATGCTATACTTATATGCAATATTAAGACAATATGTAGCATCTAACTGTTGCATGCTATCAGTATCTCATAAAAGTATTATCAAATTAATTATTTAGTTATTAATATGCAATAAAAAAGCTAACCAGCCAAATAATTTAAATAATCTGATAACAGCAGCTTTTCAAGAACAATTACGAAATACAAGAGTAACAGCAGATTAACCCTCAAATATACATGAATAATTTCATTTCCTTTTCTGTTCTTGAAAGCTCCAAATACATGAATCCTTCACCTTGACCAAAAGTTCTTGAGTTTCCACACTAAATTTTTCCAAGAGCTATGTTCTGCACTGCCCTGTTCGTAGTTATATCATATCTTACAGAGCATCATTCTTGGACTCTTGGTTATTGATTGCTGTTTAAAAATCTTATATTGTAAACACATGGAGATCATGTTCTTGCTTTACAAGATAAATGAAACAGAACTAAAAAGCGCTCTTTAGCTACCCACTTAGAGAAATCTCAAACTACCAATTATAAACCATATGACAAACAAACACACGTGAAGGTGCCAGTAAAGGAGCACCTTTGATTTTTATTTTCAAATATTGAAAAACTAAATATGTTAGCAAGTCATAAGATTAGAAAAGGGAAATCAGCAATTATCTTCAAGCACAAACCTGCCCTGTGCAAATAATAACAGGATCTTTCATCAGCTCCAGAGATATTGGGCAGCGAAACTCATCTGGTATAACCAGTGATTGAGAACATAGTTTCCTGTATGGCTCTTCAGTATGAAGACAATCCTCACTTGAAGACACAATAACGTTTGCAGATTCTGTCAGAATGAAATCTTCAATTTTTTTCAGCACTACTGACATCTTCTGTGTGCTTTTCTCAAAATGACCCCCCCTATCTACAACCATCTTATGCAAAGCAAGTGACTCTCGTTTGATGTCTCCTACATTGATAAATTGTAGCTTTTCACAGATTACATATAGAACAGCCGGTTCAGTATTCACATCATAGCTCTGGTCATAAATGGACAACAGGTGCTCGTAAAGCTGAAGATCAGGTGGATCAAAATGCTCCTTGGCTCTTCTAAACTGAGCATTCACAAGTGCAACCTGATGATGAAAATAGCATCAGAAAAATAAGACCATGAAATGGGAGGGAGGAGAGGTAGCAACAGAGAAATGAGAAATTAATGAACTTACTAAAAGTGAAGACCAAGCCACCAAGGTAAACCACATTTTCTTACATTCTTAGTAACTCTTTATAGCATAAGAAGAAAGGAAATGACAAAAACTTATTTCTCAAGATTTAGAATGTATTTAATCTCCTTCACAAAATTATGAACGCACAACTAGGGATTAATATTCTTGTCCTAAAAAAATGGAGACTGGCTAATTCATGGTCTGCTAACATTATGTGGGTAGAAGTATATTCAGCAAATATTCACCTGCTCCTTGACTTCTTCAGAAATATCAAGTTCATCACAGGAGATCTTGTTTATAGCTTGTTCAAAATGAAAAGAAAGATCATTGAATTTGGACTTAATTTGCTCTCTCTCCAATACCTGCAATTGCAAAAATTGGAGAGGGTCATGAAATTTATAATAATTGACAAAAGACAAAACATACGCTCAAATAGAAATGGAATTTTAGGGATGTGCATAGAACATTATTTTCAATGGTTATTTTACCTAATTGATTTCTGAAAGAGGAAAAATACAGAGATTAGAGCATCAAACGTTGTTGTTTAGTTGGGGAGGCAGTATCAGGAGATATGCTATTTGAATCATAAAATATAGCTTATTTGTTCCAGCTGCTAAAGCAACCACCCATACCCTAGATCTTAAAAACATTGAGCAGTACTATATGCTAAAAAGAGTAAACAGGTGGTAATCAGTCTAGAAGGGGAGAGGAAGAACAATTTAGATGTTTGGACACACAAGTTGGACTGGCAACCTTCATTTTGAGGCACAGTTGAGTAAAATGCACATTGTATAATATACATTGTAAGTAAAATTTAAGAAAAAATTCATAAGGAGAATAGCCTAACATAAATAAATATATATCTGGAAAGTAATTATGCAGAGTATAGGGCATAAAGGCCCTATATATTATCAAACTAATATTAAGAATCCTCACCAACATGTCTCTGTCATTTGCTTGCACGTATATAATTTTCTTCAGCTGTAGATGCCAATGGTTTCTAAAGTCCACAGCTGAGTTCATTATTCAACTCAATTATGCAAGAAAGACCATATGATTCAAAAAAGTCACAACAGAAGGCTGAGCTGAAGCTGAATGTTCAATGAATTTAGAATGTGGACAGGTGCTTCCTAGCAGAAACTTTTCTATCTCTCACAGTTTATTCAAATAACTAAATTTAAGTAGTTCAAAAAGTGATGGGCAGTCGAGGACCCAGACATTTTAGTCAATGGGGGAAACAAACATATACATAAAAAAATAAAATATTTAATTTATCAAAAATAATTTTTTATAAATATATAACAGATAATATAAAATTTTTATTAATAAAATTAGTTCTCAAAGCAAACAGATAAAATTCCCATTCTTCTTAAAATTCATACCAAACTATAAAAATAATAAAATTATAAGGTACATAAGAACTTGTGATGTTAATTTTTAAGGGTAAGAACGAGTATATGTTATTTGTCCACTAGCAAATAAAGATCACTTTTTTTACATCTTAATATATATTATCATCTAAATTCCATTATAGTAGTATTCCGGTATCCCCTCTAAATTTTTCTGTATGGTTCATAACATTCAGATGATAACATTTTGCTAAAGAACAATGCTATAAACACACTCTTTGTTTGAATTATGCACAATTCGTTGTTTTGACACTATGCACAAAAGACAAAACTAATGGTTTAGATTAATGGATGCATACTTTTGTGTTCTTAAAAAAAATTGAGTAGAGTTGCTTTCTCTCTCATTAGCTAGCATATCAGAGAAGACTATGGGTTACTTTTCTAATTTTTAGCCATACAATTTGTTGAATCATAAGTGGCAAAGGGGACAAAATATTTACATAAATACATCTTCTCAAAAAAAATATTACATATATACATCTTTTCCAAAAAATATTTAAATAAATACCTAAAACTAAACTTTTTCAACTAGAACAAAATTTGTAATGTTTACGTTAACAAAATATAGCATATTCATTTAATATTTTTTCATCATAATTATATGAAATATTAGATAATAAAAATTTCAAATATAAATTATACTCATCATCATTTGCCACTTATACTCTTGAGAAATTACAATTACTCTTAAGTTTTTCATTGAAGAAAGTTGAACGGTGGTGGGTGGGACAATGAGAGAGAGTGGGATTTTAAACTAGTATTATATGCTCACTTTTGTACACATAAAATGTTATATATCCTCTCATTTTATTTACTTAAGAGTGATAGTTCAAATATTAATCACAAAATAACTAATTAAGGGGGGCAATTGTACATTTGCTATAGGGGCAGTACAATAAGTTATAAAATTGAAGTTTGCCCCCACTTCCTCCAATGTGGATCTGACTTGGGTGATAGATACGGGGCAGTAGGGGCAGTGGGAAAAACTAACTAGTAATGTAGGTATTACCCACAAACTTGGGATTTACTCTTAAACAAGACTGGCGTCTTTGGCAACACTAAGCCTAACTGCTATTTCAATAGTCTAGTTTGACTATCAAGTTGGGTGGACAATATGTGGGTTTGCCATAGGAAATTCCTGCTGTTGGAAGGATTGCATTTGTCGAAATCACTTTTATGAGAAGCAATTTTATTTGCTCATGTTATCTGAACTGTTGTGAGTTGTGACTAATGTTTTCCATTTGATTGTCAAATTACAAAAACGGATAGACTTACTTTCAAATTAAAATTCTTTGTACATTTGAAACTAGGGGTGGCAAAATGGATGGATTGGACGGGTTTTGGATTGGATTGTAATGGATGGGTTAAAAATAAACCATTAATTCATTTAAGAACCATTAAAAATTTCTTAAAAAAATCCAATCCATCCACGACGCATTAAATGGATAATTATCCAACCCATCCATTAATCTATTTTAATGGATGGATATCCAACCCACCCATTTACATTTTTTTTTAAATTCTCTCTTTCTCTCTCTCCCTCTCTTCATCCCTCCCTCTCCTCTCTCTCTCTCTCTCTCTCTCTCTCTCTCTATATATATATATATATATATATATATATATGTCTATCTTTCGTTTTTTTAATATTTAATAATATCTTAGTGTATATATATATTACGCCATATACTTTGTAATGTGCAGTGAGTTATATATATTTTTTGTTTTCTTTAAATTTTTAATAATACTCATAGTAGAGAGAGAGAGAGAGAGAGAAGAGAGAGAGACACGCTATATGCTATAAGCAGTGAATATATCTTTCGTTTTGCTATATGCTATGTGCAGTACATCTTTCGTTTTTTTTTAAATTTTAATAATACTCATATATATATATATATATATATATATATATGAGAGAGAGAGAAAATATATATGGGCAAGTCATGCAGTTTAGTGTGTTGGCTTTTTGCTCTATTGGCTTAGGTTTGAATAGAGAAAATGTCCATTGGGTTTTGAAGTGGATCCAATGGATTATAGGTAAGTTATAAAATTAAATATCCAATGGATGTGTTTAGCTTATTAATCCATCCATTAATTAAAATTAATCCAACCAATTTAATCCATTACATTTATTATTTTAATTGGATGGATTGGATGGATTTAAGCATGGATGGATTGGAAGGTTGGTGGGTTAATGGATAACTTTGCCACCCCTACTTGAAACTAATTTGCATGGAAATTGTATGAACAATTAATTTCAATCCAAGTGAGAATATTGAGACTATCCTGATTAGCATCACTGCTAAGTGATTTGGACAAACAAAATAAAAATAGCTAATCTATTCTTCAATGATCTACACCAAAGCATACGCACTGAAAAGAAAACTGCTTTATGCAGTCCCTTAAAAGTTCCATAGATGTGAAACAGGATATTCCTTTCTCCTTCCATATCCTTCCATATACACAATTTCTCATTCAAAGGTGCCCCTCTCCCATCCTAAATGTTCAATTTTCGATGGTCAAGAACTCAAAACACAATATATAAGGTCCAGCATACAGAAAAGCTTCATATCCCTTTCCCATTTAAATACATAATTATATACGGAAACCCACTGCAACAATAACAAACCCATTCAAAGACATCCCTTCCCGATAACTAATAACTTCAGCATTCAAAAATCACAAAATAATTATGAGCCCAAGCAGACAAAGGGCCTTTTGTTTATATTTGTACGAAAAAAATATAATATTTAATCCGAAATTAGTAGAACTCTTCAACTAAGCTGTTACTACAACGAGGGGCATATATAGATATAGGCTACCAAGAGAAAAATCCTAAACTCCAAATATAATTTACTTTGAATGAAACCCAACTAATGGGCAATTGAATATAATAAATCCAGAAAACACTTCTGATAAGTAACTAAGAGTGCACTAGTGGTGATAGATTCAATCTCCATGATATCATTATACCAAAAAAACAAAAAACTCTTCTGATTCTTATTTTGACTTCACAAAGATTTCATATTTAAAAAGTTGGATTCAAACTACTATTCTTTAAACCAGAAAACCACAGTCCCTAGAAAGTAACAACTAACTAATTGATACTAAAACACAATTCAAGACAATATCCTATAATATCCCCAAATGCCCCATTTGCAAAATTAATCTATAACAGTCCACTGCAAAAGCATGCTTCTGACAAAAACTTGGTTTGCAATAACGTGGCACCCCCAACATGAAACAAAGGCTTGAAGGGTCAACACAGAAGCTGAGAACAGAGCATTCCCAAAGAAAAACGCGAAAAAGGTGGAAACTTTATATGAAACAGTGGAGAAAAGACACACCATGTAAACCTGGCTTCCATGGCTACCAAACTCGAGCAATTCCTTGGCCTTCTCCAGAGCGGCTTGCAAGGAAACCAAAGCGAGGACGGTGTCGTCGGCAATCGCTTCCCGAACCTCGTCCAATTCTTCGAAGAGAGGCGTCAAGAACCTGATCCTCCTGCTAAGATCGCAGCATTGCTTCTTGATCACGCGCTTGAAGAAGGAAATCTTGGAGATTTGCTTGGCGAGGAGGATGAGGTTGCGGAGCAGCGGAGCCTTGCCGTGCGCCATGAAAGCGTTTTCGCGCGCAGTGTGTGAGGCGAGGGTAAGGAGGGGGAGCACCGAAGGGAAGGAAGGAGGGGCAGCAGCAATTGGGTCCCACAAGTCCAAATTAGGCAGTTCGGGATTGGCAAAGGACTAAGGAATGATGACTGCTCAATGTTCATGCAAAATGGGTTTGCTCTTTTTGTTTTTAATATATATATTATTATTTTCCAATACAAAATATTCTTTTTTTTTTTAGGAGCAACGGGAGTCTAAAATTTGGTATAAAGAAGGATGGCAGACTAATGGTGTGCTTGGGGGATGTTTGTATCACTCTGTCAAATGTTAGCATCACCAAAACGAACTTTTGGAAGATCAAGCAAGTTTTTGTATATTTATTTTGTTTATTTTGATGGTCGTATAATTTTTTAAATATAATTTTAATCTTAAAAGTCTTGAATTATTTTTTTAATTTTGCGTTAAATGTAATTTTTAAATATTTCATTCAAAATTAAAATTAAATTTATTTAAAATCAAATTTTTAAAATTAAACAAGTAAATTTTAATAATTAATAATTTATTATATATATATATATATTTTATTATGATCTTAATTATTATTTTTTTATTAATAATTATTATTTTTCAATTTTTTCTTTAAATGCTTTAAAGTAAATTTTTCACTTTAAATAATCAAATCTACTAAGTGTATGTGTGTGTGTGTGTGTTTTTTTTTTTTAATAAAAATTTAAATTGAAGAAAAAACTCATTTTAATAGAGAGTTAGGACATATCACCAGACTCATTAAGCTCTTACAAGAATACATGAGCAAAAAAAGCTGACTAGGTGAGCTAACCTCTATTGGCCACTAAGTGTGTATTTTTTTATCTTATTTTACAATAAAAACAGTTAATAATTAAAATCTTATTGAAAGAATGTTTTTAAAAAATAATTTTTTAAAAATTAATTATTTCCAAACATACATTAGGTCTTGTACATTAGTTAAACGTGTAACTCTTTTTCCCATTTGCTAATACTTTGTTAAATGTGTAGAAGATTATTCAAATCTAGAGGGAGTAACTGAATTTTTTTTTATGAGTTCTCTAATAAATAACATTTATTAGTTAGATGTTTCTCACTATAAATATTTACAATTTATAAAATATAATAAACACTTAATAATTTATCAAAATATTGATATAGTTATATAATTTCTCACCATCCAAATATTGCTAATAGTTTCATCAAATCTTGTTAGTCATATGGAAGTCTGAAGAGATTGTGGAATTTTGAAGTCAACAACATAAAAAAAAATGATGGAAGACGCTATGAGTTCTATATGTAAATAAAAGAAATGTTGTGTGCTTACAAAAAATATATATTTATATTTATATATA